>JARHVA010000436.1:1920000-3120000 GCA_037957365.1 Torreya grandis
AAAGTCAAAGGGGGATAAATTTAATAAAGGTAAAAAAGGGTGAGAAAGGGAAAGAACTAGGTCTAAGAGATGATTTCCATAAGGAGTGCTTGACATAATTTTTTGAGTGTGTTTACCATCAATAACAAAGGGGGAGATTGTTGAGAATTGTCATTGATTGTTAAGTTTTGGTATTAATTGTTATAATTGATGTCAAAGGATCTTATGAAGGTGCATGATCATGGAATATTTGAGGTATGTGTAGGTAGCATGATAAAATGAGTGAGCTCTAAATAAAAATATGTATGCTCTGAAGATCTATGTAAAACAACTACAAAGATGCTACAAAGATCTGTAGTGAAGTTATGAAGAATGCTTAATAGTGTTTGAGCATGAGAAAGCTTTGAGTTTTTACATGAGGTATTTAGGGCCTTGAAAATGATAATAAGGTTAGCTCTGAGGATCTATGAATGTAGCTTTGAAGATGTTCCAAGTGAGATACAAATATCCTTAGTCAAGATTCGAAGATCTATAAGTAGCTATGAAGATGATCTATCAAAGATCAAAATATTTATTATTGAATATATAAAGAATATTAATTATATAAATTTTATTTAGCATACATAAGAGGTATTAGAGCACTCAGGAGAGTTTCAAGGTGAAGTCTACAGGGGTGAGTACTTCAGTCCAAATCTACAACTAGACTTATTCTAGATCCTTATTGACCCAATGAGGCATCTTGAGATATTGACAAGACATATGAATAATGTTTGACAATATTTAATCATGATAGTAGATTTCATGACATACATATAAGGTTCTAAAATCTTGGATAGTGGTTAAAAGGTCAGCTTCAAACCTAATGTGATTTACAGGTCAAAGGTTTAGAAAGCAAAGAGAGAGATCATGGGAAGATGGGGTATAAGAATTAGTTTAAAAGGTATGGATGATCATGTGATCATTTATATAAGTTATTTAATTTTGTTTTAGCATGTACATGAAGTTATAGGTCATGGTTTGTTATAAAAGGCTTGAAAAAGTGTTTCAAGGTTTCTCAAGTGCATAGAATGAAGAGTTGTCTACTCGATAAGGTTTTTCAAGTGATTTTTGGCATGTAAAAAATATACATGAGGATATAATATATTCATGGTAGATGAGTAAGGGTCCTAGATCAAATTTCCAAGCATTGGTTTTTGGAATGGGGAGCTAATTTTTATGAATGATTGTTAAGACTGAAAGATGGTCTAAACCCTCAAATAACCCTAACAATGACCCAATGTTTAATATCTTGTTCTTAAGAGATAAAAATGGTTTTATATGTCCAAAAAAATTATTAGAGTTTTAATTCAACTATCTTATACATCTCTAGGTCTGATTGGTTTCTTAGGTGAGTAAGTAGACCCTATAGGAAAGTGCTTATTTTTTAGAGATTTATTGTAACAGGCAGAGTTGACTGAGTCAAAGTTAATATGAGGATGAAGGTAAAAGAGTGTGAATTTTAGTTTTTTTCCATTAAGTTTTATATATAATTTATAGAAATAAAATGTGAAAATTTGGTGATCCAAGTTGGCTAGTCACTAATAGACCTAGTAGAGTAGACAGTACGAAAATTAGGTAGAAGTGAGAAAATGATTCTTGATGTGTTATCATGTAAGAATGATGGATTGAATTTTATGACTATGTTTTTTGGTTCTTGAATAATATATCCATGCTATGAATAATCTTATAAGTTTGTGTAAGAGGTTGGAACATTGAAGCCAAAATGGCTTATCTAGTTGAGTGGAGTCTGTGAGAAAGAAGGTCAACAAATTGGTCTGCAAGACCAATAGTTTCAATTTATTCTTGTAATAATTTTAATATAGGTTTATATAATAATTTTATAAGATATTTTTAATGAATTAAAATACCTTTAAAAATTTTAATTAGGTATCATATATTCATGTTTCATTGACTGTGTTTTGAATTCAGTTGATAATTCTGAGTGAGTATCTTGTAGAGAACAGTTTGAGCTTGTATACCTTGATTTGAAGCATTTGATGGCCTTGATGTCATGAATTTTCTTAATATGTTAGTTTTTATCATTTTTTTTTGTAAAAAAGTGTGTTTATACTTCAATTATTCAAAACAAATTTTCTATATATGCACGGGCCTTTTACGAACAATGATTTTGAGAATGGGTTCAAATGGTGATTGGACCTAAAAGGTGTTATTTACCTAAATTTAAGTTTTATAAGTTATATTGGAGTGAAATATGATATTTTCCTTCCATTTGAGGTGTTTTAATATGTTCTAATAAGATCAAAGGGTAACATGTTGCTAAAAAGGCCTATTAGGTCTCCATAAAGCCTAAAAGAGAAGTAAGGGCTAATTGATCTATGACCGACCAATGTGTGATAAAACTATGATAAAAATCATGTTATTATAATATTATAATACCTATTATATCACCAACCTAAGAATATAATAATTTGTGGCCGACTATAAAGGATATGATCAAGTGACTTGTATAAAAATAAGGAAGTTTAGGCCTATTTATGTGTGTTTAGAGAGAGGGTGGAGAATAAGTGAATGATATAGAATATTGGTGAGTATAAGGATAAAATTTGTACCCTCATATAATTATCATGAATATATATATTTTTTTTTCATATGAGGATAAAATTCATAAGATCTAATCAACACATGAAGAGGGCTAGTTGAGTGAAGAAGGATAGAGGCCAGTTTGAGAGGAATAAAAGTGTAGAAAGAGTTGATGAAGAAGATCATCATATTTTTTATGATAAATAAGGGTTTTATGAAGGTGATAAATTTTATTATGTGGATGATTTTTTGTTGAGTCATCTAAGGGGATGGTTCTTCCTTTCAAATGGGTGCTTTCTAAAGCCTAGCTGAGTTGGTGCTTAGCTAGTTGGGATTGGTGATCCATGAAAAATTGGTGATTCACTAAAGATTAGTGTTTATATTATAGGACTATAGTCCATTTTATTCATTAGTGGGCTTTCTTCCCTTCAAGGTTTTCTTACATATATGCTATGTTCATGTGTTTCATGCTCTTATGATTTAGTGCTTATGCTTGCTAAGATATACATGCTTGTTAGAATGATTTATGTATGTTAAGTGGGATTGAATAAAAAGTTTGAAGACTGATTCACCTACCCCCCCCCCCCGCATGTCAATAATTTTTATTCCAACACCTTATAGTGAGCTCATATGCATCTAGAAAAGTGTTTCCACCAATTGATTAAACCATGACAACAAGATCACTATTTAAATCCCTTAAGAAATATAAGAAGGCAAAATGGGTTGAGGGTTTAACCAAGGGTGGGATTATATCCTAGGTTCTCTAAAATATAAGATTTAAGTCAATCATAATCTCATGAAGAGATATTTTTATGATAGTTGGTTGATCTATGAGGGTAAGATAGTCACTTTTATCTTCAAATTGTTTACAACCACTCCCCTTGATCATCCCAACCATGGATAGAATTTGGATTTAAAATCATAAAACTATAGGTAAATTTAACCTTTAATGAATATGAAAGGAACCTAACTACTATGTTCGTATCTACAACATGGTGGATTTTACTTATATTATCTATCTTGGATGTACTCAAAAGGGGTAGTAGCATCCTCACTAGTGAAGTATGGTAGACTCTTAAGGGATACAATTGGGATATCATCATATTGAGTAAGGCCTAAGGGGTCACCTCCATTAAAAGGAAAAAACATATAATTTATTGGGATAACCATTGAAAAATAGTAAGAATTAGACCTCTTTTTTGAATAACCATACAAAACTAACCTAAAACTAGGAAGAATGGAGTCACCAAGTGCTCATGAAGTGTATCCTAATGTTATAATGAGTGATAATAGCACCAAATTATCAATTTAACTCTTGTATTTTATCCCACTAGGCATGCCTTAAACTATTATCAACCTAAAGTGCATCCTTTGGAGAAGTGGTTTTAAGGATTTTCCCTTTAGTTTATATAATGGAAACACTCCTCAGGTTAAGGGTGACCTTATATGAGGAATTAATCTCCAGATAGGTTTGGTTCCCTTAGTATATCACCTAAATTAAGATTCCTATATGATTTAATAGGAAAATATAAAAGAGAAACTAAAAAATAAACATAATGTGGTTCACCAATGATTTTATGTCTCCTCCACCTACTTATAATCAACACAATAGAACCAAACAAGGACTGAATTTTTCTGACACACTCTCTAAATCAGGATTCTCATGCATTAGTATTTCATGTGAAGTTCATGATCTATGCTTATAAATTAAAGGGATAGATAGAAGGCTATACACAAGATATAATCTAACTAATCTCCAACTAGCATAATCAGCTCCAACATAACACATGGCATACATAAGAATACTCTCTACCACATGCATAGATTAAAAAACATGAAGATTACATAATAATAGAAGTTTGAATAAGGTAAAAATCAGCATTTATTTGATTTAAAGGCTTAAAGCTAGTAGTACATATTTTATACACAATATTTTCAACTTTTAACAATAATTGATGTTTTCTCTCTTGAAGGAACCTATCATTTCGCAATATTTATGAGTGCACACTCTAAGGGGTACACCAAGAAAGGGGTGGGTATACCATTGGTGATTCATAGGATTGTTGTCCCTATACCACCACTTGATATCAATCCAACCTTCTCCTAAAAATACTTCCCTAAGATTTTCCTCCTCTTTTGCACCCTCTTATAGTATTTTTTTCCTTTCATCAACCCTTCCCTAAGCCTAAAACTCTTTCTAGTAGTTTACATTACACTGTTAGCCCCATTGACCTTGTACTCTAATTGATAAAACCCATTTAGGGTCTAGGTTAGCCAAATCAAGACCTAATTTATTTTTATCAATAGCGATACAAAATTGATTGGGCTGACCCTATCAACTAAAATTTTAGAAAGGTTTAGGGTTAGATTAATCTATATATACACATTAATTTTACCATTTATTAGAGATAACAAGAGTTAATTATTCATTTGTTTTTCTTTAAAATCTATTCTTCTGCCAGTCTACTTGAGGAGTTACAACTTAGGGTCTACATTTGGAGAAGAATATTGTATTATGGAAAAGTTTTAGATGCTTTGGCCTTTCTTAGTGATCCTTATAATCCAAAATAACCTCTTTCAAATCACCTTTGGCTAAGGGAGAGATTGAGTCTCGATGGGTTCATCTTCAAGGTAAGTATCTCTAACTTCACTCCTTTAATTTAGTAGATAGAAGCAACATAAGTAATGGATTTTGAATATATTGCTCTCTCCATATATTAGGGTTTTGGCCATACATAACTTAATTAGGATTATCTTATACAAGTTTAATTTTATGTTTACTAACCCCATTTGGTGTCACAAGTTTTGATGAGCACTAGATTAGGCTTTTACTTTACTTTTCATTTGCTTTTGTGAATATGAAAACATAGGACCTAGCTAGGGTTATTGCATATTTTTGCTTGACTAGAGGCTTTAGAACCCTCCCTAGTGATTTTATTATGGTAATATATCCCTTGGTTAGGTCTAGTAAATCCATATTGATCATGACCTCGAATATCTAATATATCAACAATCAGAAGTGTAAGTAGGATTTATCTTCTCTGAGCTAGGATTAATTTATATATCAATTGTATTTCCCTTTGAATACATTTTGGTGAAACTGATGTGAATATAACCCATGTAAGTTTTATTTCACACCATAATTTTTTCATCATATTATATTTTTATATATTTATGATACTATATCAAACCAGTCGATATATTATTACTTTTTGTGTGTAAGTTTAACACACAGTCAATTCAAAATGACTTTATTTTTTATGTGTATGTCTTCTCAAAATACATGTTACTAGATTGATCAATTTGTCATAATATTCTTCTTCAACTCCATATTGGCATACATAGTCAAACTAGTCAGCTCTATCTATTATTCTCTTATATCAACATATAAGTTTGCAAATGTAGTCAAACTGGTCAACTCTATTCACCATTTCTTCTTCATCATATAGTGTTTTGTAAACTTGGTTGACCCAATAAACCCAATTATAAAATTTTTGAAAAAACACTTGAGCATCACAACTTAAAATTTTACAACCTAAAACATCTTCAAGATAATCAAGGTTCCTTACTTTCTCTTTTTTTCATTTTAGTTCTTATTTCAATATTATTGTTCACAAGTTTGTAGTCTATAAAATTGTAGCCTTACAACCAAGTGGTTCAACCTATTTTACAAAGTTATGTAGTATGTCTTCTATCTATAATACAGAGTCAACCTATTTGACTCTGTTCTTATAGACCTTACTTATGTAGAATAGTAATGACCCAATTGACTCTATTTTATAATATTTGTATATAGTGTTGCCTAAACTAACTCTGTATTATTCTTAATCAAGGAATTAGCCTCTATTTGATATTAATTAATTCACCTTTCCTTTTTAGTTATTTTTATGCTTGGAGTAACTCACATAGATTACATATAAGGTTTTTCAAATTACCATTTTAATCACACTATTTTTCTATTTTGCACACACTACCAAATCACTTTTAATTCAAAAAACATTAAACATTTGTCTTCCCAAGGTCTACCTACTTGGATTTCATAACCAAGAGGGAAACCAATTTATTTTTTGGCTAAGTATAAATACATGGTTGATGGTATATATTGTCAAAGCACCCAACACCCTTATAGTTAAAAGATTGTGAAGTGAGGGGGTAGGCCCCAATACCAAGCCAATATAATTGCTAATATAGATCCCTTTTAGCCCAAACATCTTAAAACCAACCTTAGATTGATTTCTAGTTCCTTATTTCAACCAACTTTACTATCACATTAAAATTAAAATTTATTATAAATTAATAACACTTAGGATGACCAATTATTTAGCATTTACTTTTTAGTTGCTACTTGATCTTTGATAATTATATGTTGTATTACAAAACTTGAATTGGCTAGCATTGGTGCAAGGTTTGTGTTGTGTGTTCCAATTGGATCAATCACATTGATCCAATTGCTTGTGTGCTTAATTTTAATTTTCTTCAAATTTATCTTTTAAAATTTTCCTTTATTTTAGAATAGTATTGTTCTAGTCAATACTATCTCTTATAGACTATTTATCCTTTCTTGATAATAGTACATAGTTGACTTATCCAACTGAGTATCCCTATCTTCCTATTCAATTCTCTGTTCATCAATACATAGTTAACTTGCATGGATAGGTATCCCTATCTTCTTGTTTTGTTCCCTGGTTTATAGAAAATTGTTGACCAATTTGACTCTGTATCCTATTTTATGATTTTGTCTTTTCATCACTCCTTTTAACTTCCATCCCTCATCATGAAATTCTTATTTGAGGATAACACAAATTTGAACTCAACAAACATAATGAGATTTACCAATCCTAATAGGTTTCCTTGCAAATAACTTGTGGCTTCCACTTTAGATAAAAGAAATGTGCATGTGGCCACTCACACTACTAATTATGGGTTTCCTCCTCATTTATCATCAGTTCATAACCCTCTTTTCTCCTTAGAAGATCAACTAGATTTAGAGTACACACTTGAAATGATTTTCTTCATCAATGAGTTTCCTCAACATAGGGGAAAATACCCTTTAACTATTTATAATCTCATGATAAGTGGTCAAGTAGAAGAATGCCATTAACCCTTACCTACATTCTTTCATGGATTTTAAGATGACACCTTCTTTTCCTCTCAACCCCTACCTTCTATCTTGACTCCTTCTCACACTATGACCTCTTCTTATTTGATTTATTCAACCTCCATGCCAAGTATTTCTACTAATATTTTAGGTTCAACATCTAATGGGCCTTTTACAAGGTCCCTCCTCCTCAATATTTCCATTAGTGCTTAATTTTATACCAATGCTAATCATGCCACTAGTGCTTCTTTTTCTTCTACTACCAATCCTTCTAGTAGTGCATCTTTCACTATGCATGCTAATCATGTTACTAGTGCCTTCTTTTCTACCAATGCTTCTCAAACCACTAGTTTCATGCATGTCATTACTCTAGCACAAACCATGACACTAATAACAATGTTAATGCTTTGCATGCCACACAAGCTAGTCAAATACCTCTCAAACCCATAAAATCTTATTGTAAACTCTTAATAAAATGCATGGTTTTCAAACTAATAATTATAATTAAATGATGCAGATGTAGAATCATCTTATTCATCTTCAAAATCAACCTCAATAGGTTCCATGGGGAGAAAAAAATCAAAATGTCCCCCCACCTCCCTTAAAGATTCCCATGGTAACCTCATTCCTCAACCACCTCTTGATAAAAAAAATGATTAAATATCTTCAAAATGAACCTATTATACCTCAAATTTCCAATATATACATAGGAGGTATCACACCTATCATTAGTTATAATAGGTCAATTGATCCTACCTTACATTTAAAACCATTTGGTAAACTCTACAAAGATTAGATCAAACTAAACACTTTTGCTACTACCAAGCTATTAGTGAAAACACTCTTTGGAGACACTTTAGATTGGTATAATCAAATCAAATATTGATCTATCACTACCTTGGATGATCTAGTTAACTCCCTAGTATAAGAGTTTCAAACTAATGAGCTCCCTAAGAATACCTTGGCTCACTTTATCAATTGTAATCAACTTAAAACCAAAACAACATAAGCTTTCATCAAATGGTGGAATCCCTTGTTTAATAATTCTGAGCATAACATGGAGGATAATAATATATTTCATATATTTACTAATGCTCTTTATCCCAAGTTACAATATCATGTTATGAATCTCTCTCTAAGAACTTTGGAAGAAGCCCTCAACCGAGCCAAATGTTAGGATTTTCTCATGCACCAATTTGAACCATCCCAACATCCCATGGCACTCTCATGCTCATTAAAAATAAAAATCATTGTGATACCAATGATGGTGTCACTGATTCTTATGACACCATTCACAATATTCAAGCCATTGATCCCAACAATGTTGTGGAGAATGCTCCCCCTCTAAACAACACCCCTAATGCTCAATTTTATTAAATAAACAACATTAATGTTCATAAACCATTATCCTTAACTAAGATCCAAAATAATATACCGAGGTTTCTACCATTAGAGCTTGAGCCCACTCATCTTATAAAATCATGGTGTGATCCAAACAATTTTTTTTGGTGTCTTGCAAGTTGGGGCCACTCTCATGAGCCTTGTAGGTAATTACATAATTTATCTATGTATTTTATTCTTGGCCCAAAATTTGATCACTATTCATTCATTCATACGTGTTAATAATATTATTATATAGCCTTTAAATATCATGAAATACAAAACAAAAAATCAAACTTTGAACCAAACTAATGCTCATCTTGCCATATATAAAGATTGTCTTCCTAATCATTAAGAAAGAAATGAAAAACCTAATCCTTCCACCAATAATTTTTAAAGTAATATAGACCAAACTCCCAAAGATAATGTGGTAAATATGAATAATATGTAAAGGATAGTTTCTTTCATCGATTCTAGTCCTACCCACACACACCAAACCTCCCAAACATTCTATGTTATCCAAGACTCTCCCCCATCTCATCTAATCGAGTTAGCATAAGAGGACATTATCTCTTTCCAAGAACCACTTTCAACACCTCAATTGGATAATACCTCTCATATTATTTCTACAACTACCTAAACATCTCCACCCATCAAAATTTCTCAACCTTACAATAACATTTCTTTAAATTAATCACTAGGCATACCTAAATCAACTACCCCATTATATAAAGATAATAAACCTATTTATCCTCAAACTAAACTGACCACATCTTATCAACACAACTTTGAATACACTTATAATCCTCCTTCCAAGGAGCTCATCAAATATTATGTGCCTCTATCCTCCCATGGGTTAGGATGAATGGGAATTCATCATGGAACTTACCAGTCTCCCATCTCAAATACCCTTTTTTAAACTCATGTAAACTTCTCTACATAATTGAAACCACCTAATATAATTATTAGTTTAATTGAACATCCCTTATCCTCCCAATGTGAAGAGATGTCTATATACATTTGTGAAATAATGGACACTTTTCTCTCCCTAAAATTTCCCATTGCTTCCATGATCCTAGATGAGATTCTACTTTGTGCATATGATCCTCCATTATTTATAAGAATTCAAATAAGTGATATCCAAGTTAATCATGCTTTTATTTATGAGGGTTTAGGTACTTGTGTCACCTCCTTCGACTTCATTAAAACTCTTAGATATTTTGAGTGTAATCTTAAGTCCACACACAGTACATGCCAAGGTTATGATAGATGAAAAATGTCTCCTTTAGGTTGTGTGTGGCATCCTATTACCATCCTTCCTATCACTATCTAAGTGAAGGTTATGATATTTAACTTTCCCCTTTCTTACAAAATCTTGCTTGGTAGGCCTTAGACTCATTGCATGAGGGTTGTTGCCTTTTATACCCACCAATATGTCAAGTTTACCCATAATGGTTTCATATATAGGATTTAAAGAGACAAAAACCCTTGGAATTTAAAATAATTCCAAGAATGTGATGTATTTAAAATCATAATCATTGAACCCTTGCCAAGTGTCCCATTTAGGGAATCTCAAATTTTCATTTTTTTTCAACTCTACTTGAGGATATCATGGTCACCCCAAACTCATTAAGAACATACCACCTAACCTCTTATATTTTGATGATGATAATACAGATGAAATCAAACTCAATATAAAAACTTTAGATTTATCCCCTCATCTCATTTCCCAACTTCTACCATCCTTGAATCTGCATTCCTATCAACCACCTATTGATGATATACCTATGGTCTTAACCAATACTTGGTTTCTATTCATCACATCACTTCTAACAAAAATATCATACCTACCTTCACTATTGACCTTCATACACTTGATAATTATGATGGTTATACTTTAGATGATCCATCTCTAATACTTATCTAGGATAAAGATGTTGAGATCCTTGATTATCACACTTCTTTGTTTCAGTCTTTTTGTTCATCGTATCATATTGTTTCTTGTATAATGCATAATTATAGTACTATTAATATTTATTGTAGGGTGGATATAGATAAATTATATGGTACACCAAAAAATTTAGTATATCCTCTTAGGATCATGCTCATTGATCATGTTATGATCGGTCTTTATCATTTCTCTAAATGCCAAGATACTTATAGCCTACTTCCCCTAGATATGCTTACTACCATCCTTAATACCTTTGTGCATCCTTATTCCCCTTCAAATAATCTTATTATATTTACTACTACCTCTCTACCTTTAGTTGATCCTCATCCTGTATCTAATTTTGTTTCTCCTTTAGATGAGCCTATCTCAGTCTCTCCACCAGCCCTACCTCCCCTTGGCAATGGCCTTCTTCCTTTGTTGTAGATTGATCCCATACTCACCTAATGGGAAGATAAACCTTACTATGATATTCATAAATTTTCTAGTCATTAGACTAGAGACTACCTATTATATCATCTTTCTTTAGCTTCTGCTTCCACTCCTATTAGTAGACCCCTAGAATCTACTAATAAGTGTATTTGTTGCTTCTATGACATAGATTGTCATTTTTCCACCCATTGTTGAAATCTTTGACAATATATTAACACATTGTGTCCTACCCTTCCTCAGCCTAAAGACAAGGCTATACCTCATCCAAAGTTGTTACCTAAGTATATTCCAAAATATGGAGAGGTATATTGTATTTGACACTAGTGCAGTACCCATCACATCAATTGTTACTACATCCTCTAGCAACATATTCATGATAACCTTATGAACATTATTACACCCATTGTTCCTCATCTCATAGGTTGTCCATATAATAAGGATCCTCCTTCTTCATATGTGGCTCTCACTCCACCTGTAGTTCCTTCCTCACTTGTGGCTCCCACACCACCTACATCTTCTCCCTAGCCTATGGTCCCTTCTCCATCGGTCATGCCATCTTATTATCCTACAATTTCATATTCCCCTTATTGAGTATTCTACACATGATATCCATCATGATCATGATCCTTTAGCTATACCTACATTTTATGTTGAGGAAATTAGATGAGAGTTATTTTCATAACTTTCCTTCAAGACAACTGAGAATCTTGCTATAGTTAGGATCCAACGTTAAAGAGATATATCAGATGTTATAGATAATATTTTTGGATACATTTACTAGTATTTATGAACACAATATAGTGTTATTTCACTTTATTATTCATTATGATTTTGGATTGGACTTGTGATCCACTTTTATTTATATCTCATATCATTTGAATATGTGTCAAATTTTGATTCACTTATCTATTTCACATGGATCTTTATATTATGCATTATGTTGTATATGGTTTCATTTATTTCATTTTCCCTTATGACTTATTTTCATTCTTACCATGATTGCACACTTATATTTATGAGTTCATTTATTTTCATGGATGTCTTTTGACTTTTCTCATGTTTATTTGATACCTTATCTCATACAACATAGATAGTTATTATTATGACTTGGTTATACAAACCTTACTCCCCTTAGTAATCATTCTTTACCATGTGATAAATTAGACAACAAGTCATCTCATTGTAATCTTATTATTATTGATTCAATTTGGATATCCCTTTATCCCCTTATTTTATTTCATAAGCTAAGCATGCACATGGTGAAACTTGAGATAACATATTGGTTTATAAGCAAGCCTAAGTTTTTAGTTAGTCATATCTTCAGATACTTAGCTCCCTTTAGCCAAAGTTTAAAGCTCATTTATGTGTATAAAATTTATCCCTCATGTTGGTTATTCCAAATTTGTATGGAAGAGGAATCATTAAATCCATAAAATATAAAATCCAAATCATATAAATAAAATACAATGACACAAAAGGTAACATACAAATTTCAAAAGTCAAATCACACTAAAATATGTGATTCATAGAATATCTCATTTTATAATCAAACATCAAACTCCATATTTGGTGTATTGATATATGAGGTCCATTGGGGTGTGGTAGGCTAGTAGAATGGTAAAGGAGAGTAAAAAAATCTTTTAATGCTACCTAATTTCTCACACAAGTACCCAATCTTCATAGTAAACTAAATATACCACTTTTTCTCATTATGAATGGGGATATTTTGTATTTTGATAGTCATTATCACCTTAGTGTCTTTATTATGCACTTAGTGTGCCTCATATTTTCTAAGGTCTTCTCATAGATGCCTATTTTATGAATTTTACATTCTCTCTTTTATTTACAACATTCCTAATATTTCCCCTTGAGAAATATTTTTTTTTGTTAATAGATCATTCCTCCTAGGGTTGCCATTTGTGACTTGTATTGTAAGCCCATGGATAGGACCAAACCTTCCTCACAAATTATGACATTACAAACCACCTTTTAAAAGTATTCTCATAGTTGTTTCCACCTCATTGGTGTTCCCTTTATGAGTTATAGTGTAAGACCATGGATAAGACCAGGCCCTCCTCACATAATATTCCATTACCCAAGTCACAATGAAATTACATGTGTCACATTTGAGTTAAATAGTGATTGATTATGAGTTACACATCATTGACATGTTTCCCCTATTGATGTAGTATGTTTCATGATTAATTCATTAATATTCACTTTCATCTTATGATTTTCTAATTGCATGTATGATTACAACTATTTTCTTAAATTTTTCATACTTCATAACTTGAATTAGTGTGATCAATTTAATTTAATTTTCTAGTTTTGTCTTTCTTTTTATACTTCTCAACGTGATTTAGTATGATTGATTAACTTAATTATTTTATTTTTATACCATTGATTTTTCATGATCCTTCTATTTTATTACATATTTTCATACTTTCTAGCATGATATAGTGTGATTTTATCTTGTTTTAACTTGATGCAAATATTTTAATAGTTTAAAAACATTTTTAACCCTATTTTACCATCTTTGGTTTATTATATTTAGTCATATTTTTCCATTACACATTTCCCATCATGATATAGTGTGTAGTACATTTATTTTTTGTTACTTATACTTTTCCAAGGCATTTTTGCCTTTTTATTTTTAACCATGCATGCGTATCACATAATTTTATAAAAAAAAAATGTATGCAATGGGAAATATAACATATATAAGAATCAATCCTAGCTCAGAGAAGACATATCCTACTCACACTTCTGATTGGGGATACATTAGATAATCAAGGTCATGACCAATATGGATTCAGTAGACCTAATCAAGGGATATATTACCATAATAATATCATTAGGAAGGGTTCCAAATACTCTAGTCAAGCAAAACTATGCAATAATCCTAACTAAGTCCTATGTTTTTGTATTTACTATACTAATAACAAGTAAATAAAAATCTAATCTAGTCCTCACCAAAGCTTGTGGAATAACATGGGGGTTAGTAAACATAAAATTAAAAATGCATAAGAGAATCCTAATTTATATATATATATATATATATATATATATATAACCCTAATGCATGGAGAGAGAATATTATTAAAAATCCATTACTTATGCTACTTTTATCTACTAAAGAGAGGAGAAAAGTTAGAGATACTTACTTGGAAGATGAACCCGTCGAGACTCAATTTCTCTCTTAGCCAAATGTGATTCATAAGAGGTTATTTTGGTTTGTAAGGATCATTAAGAAAGGACAAAGCATCCAATACTTTTCCACAAGATTATATTCTTCTCCAAGTACAAACCCTAAGGTAAGACTCCTCAAGTAGAATGGTGGAAGAGCAGATTGTAAAGAAGCACAAGTGGATAATAAATTTTTCCTACTTTCTAAGAATGGTGAAATGGATATGTTTATATAGGTGGATCTAACCCTTATAAAAGCTTTGACTGCCAAGGTCAACCTAGTATTAAAATTGACAAAAATTAACTAGGTCTCATGGTTGACCTAGTATCTATTAAGTTTTATTAATAAGGATACAAGGTTGATGTGGCCAACATAGTCATGTAAACTATTAAAAAGGGGTTTAGGCTAGGGAAATCACTAATGAATGTGGTAAATGACTAGAGGAGGGTGAAAAATAGGAGGAAAAGATTAGGAAGATGTTTTTAGGAGTTGGTTGGATTGGTAACAAATGGTAATAAGGAATAACAATCCAAAGAAGCACCAATGGTCTATCCACCCCTTTCATAGTGCACCCCTTTGGGCATGCACTTAGAGATATTGAGACTCGATAGGTTCCTAAAAGATAAAAAGAATTAGTAATTGATAAAGTTTGAAAGTTTTTAGTGTATACATATGCCCCACTTGAAGCTCATCACATGTCATGCAGGTGCAATAGGGGGTGGTGATTCGAGAAAGAACATAGTAACACACAACGTTGAAGCTAAAAAAAATTCGTAGTATTTAAAAAAAAAAAAATTGTAGTTAAATGAATGAAAGGGAAATAACTAAAATATTAAATGTATGCATACCTTGACTTACCTTTATTATTGGATGGTTGTCTGCTATGTTTGTAGTTTTAATTATTGAGGGCACATAGAATACTTTTGACAAACCTAAGAATACAAAACTAAAGAGAAAAAACAAAAAAATGCAAGAAAGCTAAGATAATTGGTGTTATGTGGATGGGATGTACTTAAAAATTTGGTAAGCTAGGGTGACAAGTGTTATATTAGACCAAATGACTAAGTCAAAATTTAGAATAAATCAAGTAACTAAAATCCAAGGCTATTAAATACTAGAAAAACTCAAATAAGTAAACCTTAATTAAGAAATTCAAACTCACCAAATAAAACCAAAGATACGTGTCAAAAAGGATGGTAATCAAACATCAATGTGAAAATAGTAAAAATCCTTAAACAAAGATGGGCAAGAAACAAATGGTAAAACAAAATTGATGAGTGAGAATTAACCATCCTTACTCAATCATCAAAGGAAAAAGGTGCATAAAAGGGAAAACAACATTGGTGAGTGAGAAGTAACAATCCAACCTCACTTAATAATGGAAAAATTACTAAAAGTAGAAACAGATTCAAGTGTCCACAAAAAGGGTGGTACAAAAATGACAAATGGTAAAATAAATCAAGGCACATAAAGAAATATAGAACCATAGTGTAAAGAAAGTAATCCATAGGTGCTCAAGCATATTGTTTTATTCCAAAGATATATAAAACTAAAACAATGTAGTGATAGCATGTTCTTAAGATGTGAAGAATAAGGAAGTATAGAAGAAGGGAAAGCAGATTTAGAATCACACATCCCTATCAAGGGGGGAAATGAAATGGATAGAGGGGAGAATGAAGTAAAAATAAAGGTATAAAAACTCTTTATCAAAGTCAAGACACTCAAATTAGGTTTGTCAAAACAAGAGGACTTTTGACCTTAAGGATATAAATAACTTATCTTAGCCACACAAGTCTTATGTCAACAAACAAAGTTTTTGGATCATCTCATGAATCCTATATGCATGAAAAGTAAAATGGACCTACCTTCTCACAACATGTTCCATGTTCTTCAAGACCCCTTAAAGAGCCATTTTTTTACTATGAAGATTGGGTGCTTGTTTAAAAAAGTAGGTAACACCATAAAGTTTTATGAATTATTCTATTCCAATCTACTGACCTAACACACTCCAATGGACCTCAACTCTATTGTGAGGCCAACTATGGAGTTTGAGATTTGATTGGAGATAGGAGATGTGCTTGTAACCACATTTTTTGGTGTGATTTTGAATTTTGAGGTTTGTATGTTGCCTTTTGTATATTATTTCCTTTTATTTCAAATGGTTTGGCTTTTAAATTTATTGGTGGCTTTTTCTATTCTTTCTCCATATGGATTTAGAAAACCAAACATAGTTGTTAAAGATGACTTTTATTTAAATACTTGGGACTTGGTTGTTAAGAGAGAACTTAGAGAGAATGGTATCTAAGAGAATCATAAAGTTAGGTGAATTAAAAGTGATATATTGAATTTGACCTTGTTTTATCCAATATGTAGTGAAAGGAAATTAAATCAAGAGGAATAAAATATGAAATAATTTGAATTACTTCAAATGACAAAAAGTGTGACAAAGGGTGAAAAAGGGATATAATGATATAAAATAGTGATTCCTTATCATAAGAATGAGGGAAATGTATTAAAACATGATAACATAGATTGTTATGCAAATTTTATCTACAAAAGAAAAAAAAAGATCAAGCTGAGAACAAAGATCAAGAACTTGTAACTATTGCAAAACACATTCTAGAAAAGGAATGATAAAATGGTGTTTTTATGAGGAAGGCCAAGTGTTATCCATGGTATTACATTGTAACTCATAAAATAAAAACCCACAAGGTGCCAAAAAGTCCATGAAAAATAAATAGGATAAGAAAAAGATGGTATTTATGAGGAAAGCTAGGTCGTATCCATGCTCTTATACTACAACTCATAAAAGAGAAACCTAGGGTGCTAAAAAGTGTGTAAAATTTATGAAAACAAAGAGGATAAAAGTACATCATGAGAAATATCAGGTCATATCCATGGTTTTACAATGTAACTCATGACAAAAAGGGGAAACCAAAAGACCAAAAGGAAGGACTAAAGTTTATGAAAAGAGAGAGCTAATACAAAAGGTGAGACCTATGTAAGTATCCTACAAAAAGTCTTAGATAGATAGCATATATAAACCATGATAAGAAGGGAAGGAATCTATGTTAATGGATATATCAATGATGATCATGTGAGAGACAAGCCTATGTCTTGGAAGGTTACCTGAACTTGAATTAGTTTGGTATCATGTAATGGAAAATAAGAGTGGGCATCACAAGATACCCTAAACAGTTGGTGGATGTAGGGATGGGCATCAAAATATGCCCCAAAGTCTAAAATGATATGTGGGTGGGCATCACAAGATGCCCCAAAACTAGATTAATTTATGGATGGGCATCACAATATGCCCCAAAAGCTAAAAAGAGGAAGAAAAGATAAGAGTAAAAAACACCCCATATAATGTCTAAATAGATCTAGGTTATCCAATAAGATTCTAATATGGGATTTCATGATGTTTGATAAAAGGAAAATGATGATAAGTAAGAAGAATGAGAGATAAAGAACTAATTTATTTAGATAGAGAACTAAGTCAACCAAATAGAAGAGCAAAGGAAGCAATATGAGTATGGAGTTGGCTTGGTCAACTTAGTAATACTATAAGGGGGTTGAGAAGAGTATAGAGTTGACTAGGTTAGATTATTACTACTAGATATAAGGCATAAGAGTACATAGTTGACCAAGTCAACTTAGTACTACTAGATAGAAGGTAGATGAGTATAGAGTCGACTAGGTCAATTGAGTATTATAGATAGAGAAAAAGATAGATTGATAAGGATACAAAGTTAACTAGGTTGACTTAGTACTATAACCTCACTAGAAAAAAGGATACAAGTTTGACCATGTTAACTTAGTACTACAAGAATGTAAAAATACAATCTGATAAGGAACTATGTTGGACAAAATAATAGTGAACTACAAATAGGTAAATATTTTGCAATGTAATTTGAAACAAGAAATGGAAGAAAACACACAAACAACTAGATCAATGAGAATGATCCAATTGGCACACAACACAAAAGCTTGCACCAACACTGGTCAATGAAAGTTTTTGTAATACTATACATAGTGATTAGAGATCAAATAGACAACTAAAAATTAAATGATAACTAAGTGGTCATTGTAAGTGTTATTAGATTATTATAAAGTGTGATAAGAAAGGTGGATAAAAATAAGGAACTATAAAGAAATCTATAGATGGTTTTAGGATGTTTAGGCTGAAAGGGATTTGTGTTGGAAATGATACTAGCTTGGTATTGGGGCCTACACCCTCACTTCATAATCCCATAATGATAAGGGTGTCTAGTTATTTTAAAATATATGCCATTAACCATGTGTTTATACTTGGCTAGAAAACCAAGTCGGCTTCCCCTTGGTGATAAAATCCAACTAGGTAGGCCTTGGGAAGACAAATGTTAAATGTGTTTTGAATATTATGTGATTTGGTAGTGTGTGAAAAAAGATAAAAATAGTGAAACTAATTGGAAATTTGAAAAACCACCTAATGAGACTATGTGAGATACTCTAAGAATGCAAACAATTGAAAATGAAAATGTGAATTAATTACTAGCTTATATTTGTTAATTCCCAAATTAATAATGGTATAGAGTCAATTCAGATGACACTATATGCAAACATTATAGAATAAATTCAATTGGGTCATTACTATTATGTAGAAGTAAGAGTATTTATGAACCAAGTTGACCAAGTTGACTTAGTCTTTTATACAAAAGAAAAGTTATAGAACTAAGTCGACCATGTCGACATAGTTTTCTATAAGATTGTAGTTTTGAAGATTTGAATTGAAAGAGAGATAAAGAAAGGAACCTTGGTGGGTTAGAAGATATAGAGCATTGAAATTTTTTTGTTGAAGTTCGTTGAATGCTACTTGTAATTTATGCCTACTGAGTCAACTGGGTTGACCTATTATTATGAAACCCTATTTTTTGAAGCCTATTAAGATGACTAAGTTGACTTGGTTGACTTAGTTTGTTATCTAGATGTTGACTATAAGACTAAGTTTTCCTATTCAACATAGTTTGTTATCTAGAATTGAATAAAAGTACTATGTCAACTTGATTTATCTAGTAAACTATATCTGATGAAGACATGTATAGAAATAACAAAGTTATTTTGATGTGATTATGTGTTAAACCTATGCACACAAGTTAGAACTATATTGAGTTGGTTAACCTAGTATTGAAAATATATAAAAATAATGAAATAATATAAATTAAAATTATGAAATAAAACCTTAAAGGGTTAGATTCATGTTGGTTTCACTAGAATTTATGCAATTGTAAATGCAATATATCTACAAATCAATCCTATCTCAGAGAAGATAGGTCCTACTTAAACTTTTGATTGGGAATATATTAGATAATTGAGGTCATGACCAATATGGATCCACTATAACTAATCAAGGGATATCTTACCACAATAATATCACTATGGAGGGTTCCAAAGCCTCCAATCAAGCAAAACTATGCAATAACCCTAACTAGGTCCTATGTTTTCGTATTCACTATACTAATAACAAGTAAAGAAAAATCTAATCTAGTGCTCACCAAAGCTTGTGGCACAACATGAGGGTTATTAAACATAAAATTAAACATACATAAGATAATCCTAATTAATATATGTATAGGTTAAATCCTAATGTATGGAGAGATAATATTGTTCAAAAACCATTACTTATGTTACTTCTATCTACTAAAGAGAGGAACAAAGTTAGAGATATATACCTAGAAGATGCACACATCAAGACTCAATCTTTCCTTTGGCCAAAGGTGTTTCCTAGTAGTTTTTTGTGGTTTATAAAGATCATTAAGAAAGTCTAAAGCATCCAAGACTTCTCCACAAGATTAGATTCTTCTCCAAGTAGAAACCCTAAGCTAAGACTCCTCAAGTAGAATGGTGGAAAGGTAGATTGTAAAGAAGCAAAAATGAAAAATAAATATTAATAATTGAAAAATGGATGTGTTTAAATAGTCAAATCTAACCCTAAACCCTTCCAAAAGTTTTGGTCGATAAAGTTGACCTGATCGACCTAATATTGCAATTGACAAAAAATAACTAGGTCACAAACTAGGTCAACCATGGGTTGACCTAGTCCCTAATAAGTTTTGTCAATAAGGATATAAGATCGATGTGGGTGACATAGTCATGTAAGCTATTAAAAGGGGGTTTAGGTTATGGAAAGTGATAGTGAAGGTGTCAAATGACTAGAAGAGGGTATAAAATAAAAGACAAAGCTTAGGGAAATGTTTTTAAGAGATGGTCAGGTTGGTAACAAGTGGTAATAAAGGACAATAATCCTACAAATCACAAATAATTTTTCCACCCCTTTCTCAATGTGCCCCTTAGGGCATGTACTCAGAGGGATTTAGACTCAATAGGTTCCTGCAAGATAGAGCATCAATAATTGATAAATTTTTAAAATATTATGTATATATAAAAAACACTCAACATATATTTTCTATAGCATATATAACAAAAGCTAAATACACGTGCTAGAAATAAATTTATCATGCATCAACATCCAAAACCAAGTACACCTCATGAGATCAATATAAATGTGTGTGTGTGTGTGTGTGTGTGTGTGTGTGTGTGTGTGTCCTACTATGTTTTATATAAAATACAATAGATAAAAATCTAAGGCTAGGCTTCATCTTGCCTATCTTATGTCCTAGCCATGCTGCCCATAATAGCCTGAAACTAAAACTATCCCTTATGAATGGTACATTATAATGAGGTAGTCAAGGATTTCAAACCTGTAACTTATCCCTGTAGATTGGCCACATGGTCCTGAACCTATCTAAACTATATAGTGGTAGCTATGTGTGTCACTCTCTCCTATTCCAAGGCCTACTTGGCCTATCCCTCTCCCTCTCCCACCCCTAATGGTGGCTATAGACCATCCCCATATGCCTAAATTTTCATCAAAACTTCCCCCACCAGTATAAACCATCTTGCTTGAGTTGGGGTAGATGGTAACATAAGAACATCCAAAGTGGTGGGGTTATATTGAGCTAGCACCCCATCCAAAATGTCATGATGTGAAACCACTATCAAGGATCCCCATCTAAACTCCTCTAATGCAAGATATACAAAACCAAAAAATAGATATGCATCATTTCAAATATATATCTCAAAATCATCTATCTACCATAATCATAATGCAACTAGTACACTATATCAAAAACTTAAATCAAAATTAAAACATTTCTCACTAGTGTTAGTATCACCAACCACCAGCTCTCCATCTACTCACCTACTAAGCATAGCCTCTCCATCCAATCATCTACTAATCACCTTATCCATGGGTCACCTCCACACCAATGAAAATGAGTCACCATTTGAGCATGGCATGATCCTCTTATTAGAGGTACCTCTATGGACCAACTATATCTTGAAGTGGTTTTGGGGTCCTTCTATGTTGTATCCCTCACCTATGCCTAATCCCATTGATGGTGCCTCCATATTTGATGAGGCCTTGGTGATCATTGTTACTACTATTGTGGTGTTTACTATGCACTAGCATCCATGTCCATAAGATCTCCCCTTGCTAGCTCTATTATTTCTTGTTATCTTTCTCGACCAGTCCATGATCTAGTATATTGTGGCCTAATCACTAGTATCTCTACCAATACCCCTCCTCATCCCTTCCCTATTAGATCTCTAGTATGATGTGTTTAATAAGTAGGCACTACTAGAAGGGCCATTGGGTGTGGGATTCTAAATTATCTTGGCAAGCATACCATTAGATGTGGTTATACCCATGAGGTTTAGTGTCCTATTATCCACACCTATGCAAACCCTATAGTAATGATCACCCAACTAGGACATATAATATCAATGTGTGTATACATATACCAAATTATATCTCTTTGTGTGATAGTCTATAGAGTTGGCACGTGGGGCATGAATTGAGCTACATGATCCTATCTCCACTACATGATCTGAGGTAACCTAGCTTGTTAATACATGTTGAACCTATCATATATCCAATCACTCAATAAAACTATAGGTCTCATGGTATTATGCCCTCTAGATAACATCCCATACATATCATATATGAGTTAGACCTAGATGATAGCCCCAAAATCATAGAGTACTCCCTGATCAAATATTGATTCACACAAATTTATCATATAAAGTAGTACCTTGATGTCTAAATTATGACATAACACGCATGCTATCATAATTTCTATCACTACCTTCTAGATGTTTGAAATGGCTGAAATATAGACATCAAATAAACTCACCCTCAATCTAGGGTATATCCTATCTGAGCATGTCACCCACTAGGCTAGTGCTCATTTTCCTCTAGATCCTTTGGTATGTCAGTGATTACTGTGTCCCACCTATAGGAATTTTAATAAATGCGTAGACATCATCCTTGAATGTTTAATTCACATCAAGTTCACTATAATGTATGTAAAGGGAAATACAATTGATTTATAAATAAATCCTAGCTTAGAGAAGATAAATCCTACTTACCCTTCCAATTGTTGATACATTAGATATTTAGGGTCATGACCAAGATGGATCCACTAGACCTAACCAAGTGATCTCTTACCATAATAAAATCTCTAGGGAGGGTTCCAAAGTCTTCAGTCAAGCAAAACTATGCAATAACCCTATCTAGGTCTTATGTTTTTATATTCACAAAAGTAAATTATAAGTAAAGTAAAATCTTAATTTAGTGCTCACCAAATATTATGACACAAAATGGGGGTTAGTAAACATAAAATTAAAAATTCATAAGAAAACCCTAATTAAACTATGTATAGGTAAAACCCTAATGGATGGAGAGAGTAATATATTCAAAAGTTATTTCTTATGCTACTTATATCTATTAAAATAGATTATTAAAGTTAGAGATACTTGCCTTGAAGATGAACCCATCGAGACTCAATCTCTCCCTTAGACAAAGGTGTTTCACAAGAGGTGGTTATGGTTTGTAAGGATCACTAATAAAAGCTAAAGAATCCAAGAATTTTTCACAAGACAAGATTCTTCTCCAAGTTTAGACCCTAAGTTATAACTCCTCAAGAAGAATGGTGAAAGATCAAATTGTAAAGAAGCACAAATGAATAATTAACTCTTGTTGTATCTAAGAAATGTAAAAATGAATGTGTATATATATTTGGATCTAATCCTAAACATTTTCAAAAGTTTAGTCGACAGGGTTGACCTAATTGAACTTTATATTGACATTGATAAAAATAAATTAGGTTTTGGTTTAGGTTGGCCATGGGCTAACCTAGACCCTAAATGAATTTTATCAATTAGAGTACAGGGTTGATGGGGTTGATAATGTAACATAAACTACTAGAAAGGGTTCTAATCTTAGGGAATGGATAATGAAATCAAAGAAATGACTAAAGGAGGGTACAAAAGAGGAGGCAAATATTAGGTAAGTGTTTTTAGGAGAAGGTTGGATTGATAACAAGTGATGGTATAGGGAAAACAATCTTGTGAAGTACCAATGGTTTGCTCACCCCTTTCTTGAAGCATCCATTAGGTAATGCACTCATAGAGATTGAGACTCAATGGATTCTTTCAAGAGAAAAAGGATCAGTAATTATTAAAATTTAAAAATATTATGTGTATGCACAAGTAATCAAATGCATAGATCCTTATCATACTTAAGAGGAGGGATGCAAAATAAGGAATTTACAACCCAATATATAGAAATGAGATGAGAGAGAGTAGAGAAACACTACCAAACCTCATAATTACAATTATTACAAAATAATTCAGCCCATTAAAGAAAGAAAATATGTGGAAATTGGAAGCATTAAGCCCTTCTTCCATGCATTAATTTACTCTTAATGATTTACAATGGTGGTGTGTCATATAGGTGTAGTAGAGGGCCTATTTTGATTAACCACCTCCTTTTCTTGTAGTTACATTCCTTGAAAATGGTATATCTTTGACTCCATAAAAGCACCATTCTATCCACCACTCTTCCATTATTGGAGTGCTTTGGGAAAGGTAGGATAAAACTTCCCTGCATCCTTAAATATAATGAAAGAAACTTGTGCCACTCTTTATGATGAACTTAAAATTGTAATCATTATTCCACCATCCACACACAATATACTATGCCATACTTGGCCTATGATGCCCATTTAATGTGCACTCCATGCCATGGAAAGCAAGATTTAGGAGTAAGGTTTGGTGATACCATCATTTCTACCCATAATAGATTCCAAATATGTAACTTAATTTATATGCTTTTATACTTGATCTCTTGATCTAGATTACTAGTTTGTTTATATCATCATATACTAGAGAACCCTTTGAAATCATCATAAAAGGTTTGTATTATATGCTTAAAGTCTGTAACCTTCAGTATTTTGACCTACTAGCTCTTGGTTTTGGATCAATAGCCTTTCTTAGATCCATACCAGACCTATAGTTCTCCCTTGGAGATTTATGTATGCCTTCTTACTCTCTAGGATGTTAACAGGATTGTAGTGTCTTTGATAGGATCATATAACTTGGTCATTATGTGTCATCTTCACCTAACCTCCAAAAATACCTTATATTGATGTTGTAATCCTTGAGGGTACCTTGAGAAATCTATTTCATCCATGAAGGCTTTCTTTTGATCATGAAAACACTATTATAAGTTTGTATACTTCTACCCTCATGATTGATGTATATGAAATACTGGAAGAACTAAAAACATACTAGATATGCTTGGAGTCTCACCCCATCATCGTATTCATTGAGTATGTAGAATTTTAGGCCTATAGACAAACTTTCATCCTATTTGGATCCTATTTGGAAACTTGAAATATGTTTATGAAGACAATACATTACTCAAGTCTTGACCTTTTACCTCTTTTCTCAATCTTGTAGTATCTATATTTGGGTGGTTTTGAAACCACCATCACTTTGCACACTTTTGCAAGAAATTATTTAAGACCATAATTCTCCTTGGGCCTATAGATAGCTTCTAGACCATAATTATATGCTTATAAGTTTGCACTACAGGTTTACATGAAGGTTTTGATGGCTCAAATGAAAACTCTATTCTTTTATTTCATAAACTTCTTATTCCTCTTTAAATATCTAAAAATCTCATGTATCTACCTCCATTAACATATAAGTGTCATTGAAAATGCCTTAATTAGATCCTAAACTCATCATCATACCCATCTATACCATGGATTAACCTATAACTTACTACACCAATAATATTGGTGCTTATCTTTCTGTTTGAGCTCAACTTATAATGCAAGTAGTTCATTTTTGCATCCTATTCATACATAATTTTCAGCCTTGATGGTAAACTAAACTTGCCATCAACACCTTTGTGATCTATTATTAGTGTGATATAGGTACTTAAGAGTGTTTATCCTCACATGTATATGTTATTGACCTCACATGTGATCCTAAAAAAAGGTCTAAGGTTTTAGGCAAGAAAGGGATAGTATTAAATGATATGCAAAAAAACAATATGATGAGCTCTTAGAGCTCAAGGTTGAGCTTGACACTGAGGTTGAGCTTAAGATCAAAATGACTAGACTAACCAAATAGCTTAATCCTAAATCCCAAGATCCTCCTATGCTCCTCAACATGATACTTGTGCATTGCTTTATCTTCACTACAAGCCTCAATGCTTGGATTTCATTTGATCAAAATGGTCCATGCAAGACCAAGTTAGATCGTATACCCCAACATAATCTTATTTCACCACGTACATATTACATGTGGGACTAATCCTATCAATGTACTTAGCTCATCAATGAGTTTTATAGTTAGAGCTTGAGCTTGAGCTCGAGCTTAGGTTGACTAGGCTAACCGATGAACTTGAGATCATACATTGCATGAAGCAAGGGACTTTAATCCCACATTTATGGTGATGGATTTTTTTTTTCAATTTATATAAAAAATCACTTGCCTTAACAGTTAGTCATAAGACTAAGCTATGCTCAGTGATTTACATTTGCATCATCCTCATGTTGGATAGATTACCTCAATAGATTATGGATGCACGAGATCAATCATGATTATGTAACTTAGGTTTGTCCATAGAAATGTAGTTTGAGTTTGGCCATGATAATGCAGCTCAAGATTATCCATGATAATGCATCTCAATCAAGTTTGAGCTCAAAAAATTCTTTATAACATTAAGATAATTATCCCACATGCACTTTGTTGGTCATTATTGAAGTTTTTAAATAGAAAAGAGCTCCCTAGGCATTGTGAAGAAAGGTGTCAGGACCACCTCAAAACATGGGCCCAACCATGAGCATCTAATGTGCATGTCAAATCAGAGAGATAAGGAGGAAGAAAATGAGCATAATCATAGAAATAAGGTGAATCCCAAGCCCAAACCCATCATTTTACCACTTAGAACACTTCATCTTTAGTGCTTATACCATTTCAACACCCTATTTTTTTCCTCATTACTTGATTGTAGATTATTATTTTCTTTTTTATAATGCTTTTGAAGACCCTGGAGTTCTGTAATATGCCTTCATGGAAGTCACCAAACCTACTGTTGTATTTTTTTTGAAGGGTCATTTCTCATGCTTGCATCAATGTCATCCCCATGCTTTACACACTAACATCCCCATTTTCAGAGCTCATGGCTAAATCATGCTAAATTTTTACACTCTAAAATGTATTTATAATATGTATTTGAATACTAGAACAATTGTATACTATGACATATGAGACAAATTCATTTATGGCCTTGATGATGGCACTTTTCATGCTTGGAAATTATAAGTGAGCTCATGGGGAGGTTATGAGAGGAAAGGAGGTTGAGTTGACTTGTCTTGAACACCATGAATACTTTTGGAGTTCTCTTGATCTATAATATATCCATTTGAGGAACTTAAAGTCTGACATTACCTTCATGTATTAAAGGATCACTATATGTTATTTATATGTTTACCATCCTCATGCCTCAAACTAAAACCTAAGCATACTTCCATGACTTCACCCTACAACACACTCATTCATATGGAATTTTTGAATGTTAAGATAAAATACAAATCTAAAAACATGATAGGGGCACATTCATAGATTGATATCTTTAGTAAAAGGTTTATATGGGATTATGAGGGGGTGGAGGTTGAATGAGGATTGAGTTAAAAATTATTTTTTGAGCATTGTGAAAGGCTTTTAGGGTTCAATGCAAAAAGTTTTAGATTTTAGGATGACTCAAATAGGGTTCCTTTGAATTTTTGTGATTTCTCATGAATTTAATGAGTGAATTAAATAATGTTGTCTAAGATTTATATTAAGGATAACACATAAACCATTTCAAAGGATAAATCTTGACAAGATGATCATAGCTATATAAAGACTCCTGGTATATTTTGAAATGCTTACATTAGGATCCTTACAAAGCTAAGATGGCTTTCTTAATCTAACAATGTAGATACAACCTCTTCCAAACATATCACTCATTGAAACCATGTTCAAATATGCCTCTGGAAAGCTGATGCTGGATCATAAAGTATTATTAAAAACTCAAGTAAGCCCCCCATAAGGATAATGTGACATTATAAAAATATGTTTTAAACCTTTGCATGACTACCCCTTTTGACACATCCTAATAATGATTTTTTCATTCCTTTACTGATGAAATGTTGCAATGGTCATGTAATTTCAATGATGATAATCATGAAATGAAACCAATAAGATTGTAAAGAACTTATAGCATTGTAAGTGTGCCCTCACCAAATGTGCAAGTGCCCAAGAGACCTGTGGTGAATGAACTAGTCAAAAATTACCATATAAATATACAATGAATTAATTTATACAGCTATTAATTGATATACATTTACTATTTCACCTAATTTGTAGAAATTAATATTTAACTATTTAAATATTCATTTATATATATTTAATATCTAACCATATGTGTGGAAATGAATGTTTAATCATTTTACTAACATTATTTTCCACCACCCCCCCCCCTCATACACACACATTTTCCATGGTTCATGTGTGTATGTATGTAGCTATTCAATCATTTAGATATAAAATCTTATATATACATGGACATATAAACTATTCATTAATATATATTTAATATTTAAAGATATGTGTAGAAATGGATATTGAATCATTTAGTATAATTTTATTGTGTGTCATATTTTAAATTTTAGAATAATTTACATTTGAAATTGTGTAATTTATAGGTGTGATATAGTATTTTTAGTTGGAATTATCCTACTTTATTAATTATTCTACCAAAACATTTTTTTCATTCTATAATATTTTCAATTGGAATTAATCCGCCTTACTAATTATCTTGCCAAAACATTTTTTCATCCTACACTATTTTCAATTGGAATTATCCAACCCAAGCCTTTTCTCTAACCTACACTATTTTTTAAATTTTGAATTGTCCCACCCTATTAATTATCCTACTAAAATACTTTTCAATATAAATTCAAATATTAAAATGCACTCACCATACCAATTATCCAACCTATTTGTTTCTCAAATATTGGTAGATGTAGGAGACAATTATAAATATTACTAATAGTTTCGAGTTTGGTTTTCATTTGTATTTTTACTTTTTCAAAGCATTTTTAGTTACTATAATTTGTAGGGCAATGTTAGAGTGAATTAGAAATTGTTCATATTTATAAAGGATCTAAATGTTTAAATATGATCTATAGGGGTGAAAGAAATGATTAACTATTAAAGGCAATTCAAGTTCACAAATTCTTTAAAAGGAAACCTATAAAATCTATATTTCAAAGAATATTTTTGTAATTCAAGTTCCACTTTTATCTTTTAAAATGTATTTTTAATTTAAAAAATATACATGAGTGGTGATAGTTTAATTGTATCTCATCTAAAATTACATGTCACTTGAATTGAAGTAAAAGAATGTTATTTCTCATATATTTTGAAATGAAAGCAATATTATTTTTCACTTTGGTAAAACTCTTCTTTCCTTATTATGTTAATGTTTATATAAATCTTTTTCCTTTATTTGTATTCTTCTATCACACATTTAAATTTAGTAATATCTTTCATTTTTCACTTTTGTTTTTGTCAGCAACTAAGATTTTGTCTTTCTCCAACCCTTCTTGCTCTAAACCTATGTCAAATTTAGTTCTCTCACAAGTGAGAAAAATACTTTATTATCTAAAGGGATACTTGTTTCTCAATAAAAATATTATTTACTGTCATATTTTTTGTTGTAGTGTCTATCTATTAAACAAAAGAGAACCTTTTACTTTTTTAAAAAAAATTACCGCCTAAAAAGAATATTTTTGAATTGGTTGTTTAAATCACATTGGTTTGTTAGAAATTAAAATTTGTATTATTTAGTTGTTAATTTTTTTCACCTACATTTTCATAGATGAATATTAGACTATATCATTTTATCTTAATTTTACGTATTAAATTTAACTTTATCAGACAATAAGATAGTTGTAGTATAATTTCATAAAATAATATTTTTGTATAATTATGTTATAGTATACATAAATATACAATACTTTTATTATTATATTTAGTCAGATAATAGACATAATAATGAAATTATCTTATAATTATGTCTAATAGTACACATAATTTCAAATGTATATGTGTGGGTGTCTATGTGTTTAATAAAATTTTCATGCTACAATATCTAACATGTTAGATAAAAAAATATGCATCCTAACATATATAATATGTTATTATAATTGGTTAAATAATAATTTTATAATTCTATATTATTCTATAATATTATACGTAATTATATGATATTTTTGATTATCATGTTTAATCAAATAGCCAAATAAAAATGTTGTGAACTTAGTGGCCTATAGCCTTTAATGAGGTGATATTTTTTTATTACATGTACCAAAATATTACATTCATTCATTGATATCTAAAACTAATCATTGATAATTTAATAATAGTTTTGTAATTTTATTAACTTTTATACAAAATTTTCATCCTTTGATAGCCAAAGAACAATTTTTCAAACCTAGTAGTTGCTAGCTGTCAACCAAGAGTTTTGTTTGTTTACATATAGCACAAAGTATCATTGATACATTTTTATTAAAATAATATTGTTGGTAATTTATTCTAGTAAAATAATTAATTCTAGAGTTAATATGTATATGATATTATTAGGAACCTAGTGACCATGAGGTTTCATCAAAGTAATATTATCGAAAAAGTATCTAGATGAAATTGTTAGGAACCTAAGGGCCATTAAGTTTGAAGAAGGCTATACAATTTTTATGGATATTAGCATAAATTTATGTAATGTTTTTGTTATGTTTAGGACAAATTTTTTTTAGAGATATGAAAATAACAATGTAAGGAACATAATTGATACAATGCTCCCAAAAACCAATATACTTAAATAAAAATGTTGGGAACCTAGCATCATGTAAAACATTTTATTTCATCTTAAACATTATATTTTTATACAATAATTTTGTAAACCTAGAGGCCACTTGGTTTCGAAGTACCATTATATCTAAAGACTAATTTTGAGAACCTTGTGACTATTATGCTCCCAACATGTATTATATATACAAAATATTATTATGAACCTAGTGGCTTCTAGGTTTCCAAAAACCATTATAACCAAATAAACTTTGGCATAATGTTGATTTATAGCTTTACCATCGACTCAATAACCATCTTGGTCACCTAATGACTACTATCTCTCAATGATATTTTATTTTATCTAGAATATTGCATCTGAGTGTGACTACTCATTTTAAAATAACATTTGAATTAAAAAATAGATATCTAAAGATATTCAAATATAATTATATGCAAAGTTACTAATAATAGTTACTTCCAAAAAAGGGAGATGCTACAGATGGAGCGAGTGCATGGGAGCTCTGTGTAGTCACATGACCTATAGCAGGTCACGGTCTGCAAGTTTTTGATCTACTACCCATGATTTTCCTTTGCAGATCGGGCCCTGTGGGGCTATTTTCAAAAAAGGGTGGGGTTTTTAGCTTTCAAGGGGGGGTTTCCTATATGTGCACTCTATTCAGGGCTGGTCTGTGGCATGAGGGTTTGAGGAGTTTTATAATGGTAGGGTCTGTGCTTTTGGGCAAGACATCTGAGGATGCTACTATGGCTAGGGTTGGCAATGGGTTTCCTCATTCATCCCCGCCTGATGTTGGAGTTTTTAGCACTGGTGCTTTGAAATTGCACAAGATAAATAAATGCTTGGAAAGAGCTCAAGTTCTTCTGAAGCTAGTGATTCAAATAGAGGTAGTAGCTGAGGACCTAGATTATTATAGCAAACATGCTTTAATCTATAAATTTATGGGATTAAGGGTTTTGATGCCTTTTATAGAACCCTAGATTCACAAGTCATGGAATTTGGAAGGTGATTTTAAAATCTTACTCACTACGAATAACTTCTTTCTGGTGGTTTTTTCATGTATCTTCAATCATAACAAGGTTTTTGAGGGAGGGCCCTACTTTTATAATCAGGTTGGCCTCTTCATAAAGCCTTGGCATGCAAGATTTAATTGCATAGAGGAACTACGCTTGAAGGTGCCAGTGTGGGTTCATTTTCCTCAGTTGTCATTGGAATGTTGGAGATAGGATATTCTACAATCAATTACATTGCTACTAAGGAAGCCCATTGGCCCATCTCAACAAACTCTAGAAAATCAAATGTTTTCCTATGCATGGGTCTGTGTGGAGATTAACCTAAGCCAGCCTCTGCCAGATTCTATTGATCTCACTATTGGGTCTAGCTCTTGGACTCAACAGGTAGACTTTGAGACTTTACCTTTCAGGTGCTAGCTATGCCATGAGTATGGCCATCTCCTTAGGATATGCCCTCATTCCTTGGGTGCTCATGTTTTAGATAATGTGAAGGCTCCATCTATTCCAAGGGTAGAAAAGGGTAAATCACCCATGCAGGGGGTGGTACTAGATAAAGATGGTTTTGTGCCAGTTAAGGCATGAAACAAGAATCAGGGTTAGAAGAGGACTCTTCAAGATCGTCAAGAGGAGGAGAATTTTAACAAGTTTGAGGTTTTGAATGAATTAGTCCATGAGGAGGGGGTTTCTTCTAACATGCATGTTGAAGCCTCTCCTTTAGTTGATCATAACTCTAAGTCTTTGCTTGTCACTGCCTCAGTACTTGATCTTGTGGTGGATTTTGGGGTGGTGATGTATTTAGTTTCCTCTCCCCTCGATGTTGGGTTTAGGGATTCTTGTGGTTTGGTGGAAACCCCCATATCCTCTTTGGATGAAAGGGTGAGTTTAACTAGTGGACCAGGTTTGGAAGACCCTAGTAAGAAAAAATCCCTCTCTTCTTCGTCTATTCTAGGTCTAAATCAAAAATCTTTGAAAAAGTGCACTCTTGATAAGCCCCAGAAGGTGGGGAGGAAGAAGGACCAGGAGAAAGTTAAGTTGGCTAGAGAGACATTGGTGGAATCTAGGTCAGTGAAGACATTGGATACTCACTTCTCTCACCCTTCATGATGATTGTGTTATCTTGGAATGTAAGAGGTGTGAATAGCATCCCTAGACAAAATACTATTCAAGACTTGGTTAGTGCTCATTCTCTGGATGTGGTTTTCCTCTAGGAGACATAGTTATATGTGGATGGTATGATGCAGTGTGTTTCTAAGATTTGGAATAGAGGGTGTTGCTAGTGTGTGGGTGCGCAAGGCAGCTCAGGGGGTCTTGCTTGCCTTTGGGATCCTCAATGAATTTCTCCTATTTGGTGGATCTCTAGTAGATTTTCCATCTCTTTGGTTGTAATTAGTTTGGAGATGGGGGAAATAATTCTTCTTTCTAACATTTATGCTCCAAAGGATGTCCATGGAAAGACTCTCCTATGGTCACATATCAATTTTTTGAGATCATTGGATCCTTTCCTCCCCTGGATTATGGCAGGTGACTTCAATGTAATTGCCTCCCTCAAGGAGAAAAGGGGGGGCATGCCTCATTTAGACCCCTCTTCTGATCTTCTAAGGGATAATTTAGCTCAACTCTGGCTTGTGGATATTAAACCTTCAAATGGCTTGTTTACTTGGAATAATAGGAGGCTTGGAGATGATGCCATCTCTAAACAGTTAGATAGGTTTCTTGTGTCCTATTTTTGGGTGGGTGACAAGTGGCTATCAAGTTCTAAAATTTTAGATTGGTGAGGATCAGACCATTGGCTAATTAAATTCTCTACCCATTTGGTTGATCATCCTAAGAAACAAACTTTTAGATTTTAGCTTATGTGGCTTAGGGAGGAGAGTCTTCTTGACTTGGTTTCTAGATGGTGGACTCCAAGATGACCTACTTTCGGTACAATGATGTACTCTTTTGTGAAGAGGCTTCAATATGTGAAGTATAAATTAAAACATTGGAATAAGTCTCAGTTTAGTAATGTGTTTCAATGAAAAAGTGTTGCTAAGGAGTGCTTGGATTCTATTACTAGTCAGATTCGGGACCAAGGTCTGGATGCAAATCTAAGCAGAGTTGAGGTTGGTGCGGTAAAAGACCTCAAGGAATGGGAGCTTCATGAGGAATTTTTTTGGAAACAAAAGGCCTGTGTTGATTAGCTTCAGGAAGGGGACAGAATACCTCCTTCTTCCATAAATTGGTGAAGGCTCGAAGACAAGGTAACTTTATCTCTTCTCTCTACTCTATTAAGGGTTCTATTCTTTCTTCCTCTTCAGGGATCTCTAGTGAAGTGGTTCATTTTTTCTCTGCTCTCTTTTCTAAAGATACCCCACCTACTAGTGAAGAGGAATCCTCTATTGTGGCTTGTATTACCTCTCTAGTGACTACGAATATGAATGCTTCTCTTCTTAAACCTATTTCATTGAGGGAGTTGGAGGATGTGGTGTTTTAGTTGAAAAAAGGGAAGACTCCTAGCCCTGATGGTTTCCCGATTGAGTTCTTTCAGGAATTTTGGGAAGTCATCAACCTTGATCTTTTGGAGGTGGTGCAGGATTCTTTTAATAATAAGCAAATGTTGTGAGCCATGAATGCCACATTTCTTACTCTTATCCCAAAACATGAGGGTGTTGATTCTCTGGATCTTTTTTGACTGATTACTCTGTGCAATGTGGTGTATAAAATAATTACAAAGCTAATTGCTACACATTTGAAGCCATGTTTGGATAAGTTGATTTTAGAAGAACAAGGGGGCTTTATTACAGGTAGATAGATTTTAGAAAAAGTAGTTATTACGACTAAGACTATTCACTCTATGGCCTCTTCTAAGGAAAAGGCTATGTTTATAAAGTTGGATATGGCTAAAGCTTAGGAAAGAGTTAATTGGGGCTTTTTGATCAAAATTCTTAGTGCCTTCAAGTTAAATTGTGAGTGGATTGATTGGGTCATGAGTTGTGTGAAGACTTCCTCATTTTTTATCCTCATAAATGGGGAGTCTTCAGATCTTTTTGGTGCTTTTAGAGGCCTTTGATAAGAGAACCCCTTATCCCCATATTTGTTCATCTTGATAGTCGAAGGCTTAGGGAGATTCATCAAGTCTCGTGTTATGGATGGGCTCTTTCAAGGTTGGAAATGGATCAATTCTCTTCCTCCTCAAACACATCTATAGTTTTTGGATGATACAACTTTGATGGGTGTTGTTAAGGTGGCTGAAGTGGTTGCTTTGCATCAGATTTTAGATTGTTACCTGGCTACCTCAGGTCAAAGCATTAATGAAAGTAAGTCTTATATTTATTTCTTTAATACCCCTAAGCTTATTCAATAGCATATTGCTAGGATCTTAAGGTTTCCAGTAGGGAAAATTACAATTATATACCTTGGCATCCCTCTAGATGTGCACCCACTTCCCTATTGTTTTTGGTAGGATGTGATGGATAAATTTCATAGGTTGGTTTGTCATTGGACCTACAAATGGTTATCTATGACTGGAAGAGTTACTTTGTTGAAATCCATGGTTTAGGCCCCTCCTATATACAAGTGCTTTGTGTTGATGGCTCTCTTAAGTTTCATCAAAGATTTTGAGGGCCTCTGTTGGTAGTTTTTTTAGTTGGGGAATCTCCTTTAGAATAAGTGAAGCTTAACTAAGTGGGAAGTTGTTTGCCAGCCAAAGCAGGATGGTATTCTGGGTTTGCATAGGACAGATTGGAATGGTCAAGCTTTGGATGCTAAACTATATTAGAGATGGTGTTCATATCATCATTAGTATTGGGCCAGGGTCCTTACCTTTAAGTACCTTAGAGAGGTGGAGGGTGATAGGACCTAAGTTCCCCAAAGCTCTGACACAACTTGTCAGATTTAAGAGCACACATGATTACCAATGTATAAGCAACTTAAACATGTGGAAATACCAGAAGAACAAATAACTATCAATGAGAAAACACACAGAATATGAGAGGCAACACACAATTGTATTCAACTCATTACAAAGGAAATTACAATAAAGAGATCACACTCTTCTCCACCTCTATGAGGCTTCCTCCTCAAGGGCTCCAAGTAATCTTCCCACCTGAGTAATCTTCTCTCATAAGTCACAACCAATAACTAACACAAGTTGTTGTTCACCTCATTATACATCCAGTACAACCGAGTACGAACTGGTACTCCAAGTAGATCTCACCATGATCCTGCTCCTAATGTATTGTTGTCACCTTGGATCTTGCTCCCCCACCGATCTCCTTTCTGACCCTCGCATTCACACACCCCAACAGACCAACCCTAATCTTACTTATCACATGTAGATCTCCTCCATGATCCTGCAATACCCTGCATATCAAACCTGATCTTACATACATGGGGAATCCTACTTGATTCCACCATGGGAAGAACTCTCCAAGCTCCACACTTGGGTTCTACAAGTTCTAAACTTAACAATACAGCCCATGAGTCTATTATATAGATCTCATGCATACACTAAATTAGACAAGTGGCTCAAAGACTCAAACTGGTATTTATCATGCAAACTTTGTGTTCACTTAACTGACTATTTGTCAACAACAGTTCTGACCACCACAGGTGACCGATGTCGGTCCCTGCCTTCCTGGAGGTGACCAACACCGGCTGATCTCCTACCGATGTCAATTTCCCTTGCACTATCCCCTGACCAATGTCGGTTGTGGCCTACCAATGCCGATGATTGTCATGCACAGAAATCCTCCATGTTTGCCTTAGGTGAAGCTTTTAGCTCCACACCCTAACAATCTCCCACTTGGAGATAAAGAGTTGCACCTGTACCCATACTAATACTCTGTCTAATCTGCATCCTAGCTTGTATTCCTCTTCAATCTCCCACTTGAAGACAACCCACCACACTCCTTGTGGTGTTACACCTGTGTCTAAATTTCTCCATTCTTCTACCTTGCTATACTCCCACTCAAACAGCAACCCCTGTGAGTAACCTGTAATCAACAACACTTAACAGATTTGAACCACCTATTAGTAAAGCTCACTCTGAGAACGTCTAACCTCACTCTGATACCATTTGATAGGACCTAAGTTCCCCAAAGCTCTGACACAACTTGTCCGATTTAAAAGCACACATGATTACCAATGTATAAGCAACTTAAACGTGCAGAAATACCAGAAGAACAAATAACTATCAATGAGAAAACACACAGAATATGAGAGGCAACACACAATTGTATTCAAATCATTACAAAGGAAATTACAATAAAGAGATCACACTCTTCTCCACCTCTGTGAGGCTTCCTCCTCAAGGGCTCCAAGTAATCTTCCCACCTGAGTAATCTTCTCTCATAGGTCATAACCAACAACTAACACAAGCTGTTGTTCACCTCATTGTACATCCAGTACAACTGAGTACGAACTAGTACTCCAAGTAGATCTCACCATGATCCTACTCCTGATGTATTGCTGTCACCTTGAATCTTGCTCCCCCGCTGATCTCATTTTTGACCCTCGCATTCACACACCCTAACAGACAAACCCTGATCTTACTTATCACATGTAGATCTCCTCCATGATCCTACAATACCCTGCATATCAAACCTGATCTTACATACATGGGGAATCCTACTTGATTCCACCATGGGAAGAACTCTCCAAGCTCCACACTTGGGTTCTAAAAGTTCTACACTTAACAATACATCCCATGAGTCTATTATATAGATCTCATGCATACACTAAATTAGACAAGCGGCTCAAAGACTCAAACTGGTCTTTATCATGCAAACTCCGTGTTCACTTAACTGACTATTCATCAACAGCAGTTCTGACCACCACAGGTGACTGACATCGGTCCCTGCCTTCCTGGAGGTGACTGACGCTTGCTGATCTCCTACCGATGCCGGTTTCCCTTGCACTATCCCATGACCGACATCGATTGTGGCTTGCCGACACCGGTGACTGTCATGCACAGAAATCCTCCATGTTTGTCTTAGGTGAAGCTTTTAGCTCCACACCCTAATAGAGGGAACTAAGGTGCCTCATCTTAGCCTTTTGGGGAGAGGTTCTATGATCTAGGATACTCTCAAGAGGGGGTTGCACTGGTTAAACAAGGCATGTTTTGGATCTGTAATAGAGGCTCTAATGCTCTTTTTTGGCATGACTCTTGGGATGGCTTCCTACCTATCCTCTCCTCACACCCTCACTTGGGGGACTTATGTAATATTTTTGTTTAGGCTTGTTGGATTAGAGTGATGAATTTCAAATCCCCTCAGGCTTTGGGATAGACTATTGTCTACTAGTGGAAGGATATGTGGGATTGGCCCATGGGTGGATCTTTAGAGGATGGGAGGGAGTTGTCCTCTATTTTGGCTAATAGATTCTATTATTCTCTCCTAGAGTGGGATGTGTTGGCTTGGGGTCTAGATCCAAAAGGGAAATTCATTTTTGCCTCAAGGTATCGAGTTTTAGACAGACAGGCTTGGGGTAGTGTTGAGGTTCCTTGGTGGAAAAATATTTGGAATAAATTCTCTTAGCCAAAATGTAATTTATTTTCTTGGCTTGTGGTTTATGGTAGGTGTTTGACTTGGGATAACCTCTATAAGCATGGTTTTCAAGGCCGTTCCTTATGATTTTTATGTTGAAATGATGTTGAGATGGTTTCACATCTTTTCTTCTAGTGCCCTTTTACTCAAACTATTTGGCATTTGTGGTGGGGAGCCTAGAGTTTGTAGTGCAAGCACCCTTCTTCTCTAGAGGAGTTTTGGTGGAACTTTGGGCCCATTTCATGAGGACTTCATTTTTGCACATAGCTTGGCTAATTGGCCCTAGTCTGATTATATGGCACATTTGGTTAGAGTACAACCGCAAGGTCTTTCTAGATAAGAAGTTACTGGTGGGTCAAGTGTGGTCTCACATTCTAGGGGCTTTATAGGAGACCTTATATGCTAAATGTGATCTGTTAACTCTGGTGGATCTTGGGGATATTCAAAAAACTCATAATCTAGGGATTCTAGTTGGGGGTCTCAAAAGGCCCAAGATTGGGTGGAGCAGGTGTTCCAAAAGGAAGGTTTCTAGGGAAGGGCACTGGCTACCCCCTCCCACTAGAGTCTTGAAAATCAATACTGATGGGTCTGTAAGGGGCAACCCTGGGCACGCTGGTATTGGTGGGGTGGGTAGAGATAGTTCTAGGGTGGTTGTGTTTTTCTTCTCTAAATATAAGGGGCTGCACTTTAATAATCTTATGGAGGCCTTGGCAATTTTTTTAGCTTTGAAGAAGGCATATGGCCTTGGCTGGAATAAGATTATCTATGAGTTAGATTCTTAGGTAGTGATAGACTTGATAAATAAAAGGTAGTTTGATGATGTTAGTTGGTAGCTTGCGGTGGTGGCTAAACAAATCACCAGTCTTGGAGATTTATTTGATTCTATCACCTTCTCTCATATCCCTCGAGAATGGAATAAGGTGGCTGATGGGTTGGCTAAATGGGCTTCTAAGAAGAATGGGACCTAGCTGGTGGATGATTGGGACATTTTACCTGGGGATCTTGCTCAAGATTTGGTGGATTTGGTCATAGAGGATGTGAGATGTTGCATGACCAATTCTTGATCTCTAGTTTGTTGTCTCTTGGCTCATTTGGGCATTTTGTAGCTTTTATGTTTTGTACTTCTCTCTTGGATTAATAAAGTTTTTACCCTCTTTTTTAAAAAAAATAGTTTCTTCCAAAAAACCTTGAACATAACATTACATATCATATTGAACATTAATTTTTTTTGTATTACAACTTTTGCATTTGTTTATGACTACTTCTCACATTCAAATAATGTTGATAACCTAGTGAAAACTAGCTTATTAATGATGGATTATCACAATAATTGCATCACATTGTAAATATCTAAAAAACATAGCTCATGTCTATTGTCTTGGGTTATCTAAAAAAAAATAGTTTCAAGCTCTTAACTATGTGATTATTTTAGTGTAAAAATTTGATCCCATAATGGATATCTAAGGATAAATGTTTGGAACCTAATTTTTTCTACATCTCACCATGTCCTCATTTTATCATCATAATTACATCCCATAATTGTTATTAAAAGACCATTTTACATAAGATTCCTAATTTTTTTTATGTCTAAATAACCTTTATCATAAAATTGCATACAAGCTTGAATATTTAATTAGTCATATTAAGAATATAGGAACCTCTTTTTTAATTTGATAGGTAAAAATAGGTTGATGGGACCTAGACCCAGTATAAAAGAGAACAAACAAAAAAGTGAGAGAAAACAACAAAGCCCAAATGAGATAAGGGTGAAAACCCTAAATAAAAGCCTAGCTACTGCTAATATTTAGCCAATAGTCAAATGAGAGATAAAAAAATAACCCGACCAAAATGGGAGACAACAAATTTATTATGACTCAAAGCAAGTGACCAATTACTTGGTCACTATATTTTCTTTTTTGTGGCATTTTACTCTAGTGTGACTGCCAATGAATTACTCCTCAATATCTAGGTTTTTTCTTTTAGAATCCATGTGAGGGGGTTATTTTATTATTTTCTCAATAACCTAGATATCCTCATCCTCATTGTCCTTCTAGATTGAGTCCTCTCCAGAGTTGTGGGTCTCAAGATTCCTTCCATCATGAACCACAAAATTGTTAAAACTGAGAAAATTACTTAACCTCTCAAATTCCTTTAAGATTTCTCTACAAAGGAGATTTTGGATTATGATTTTAGTGTGAAGTTTCTAGAGTGAATCTTTGACACCCTTGATGCCATCAACCCCTAGGGTGTATTTTCTTTTAGAAGTGGAAGAGGGACTTCCTAAATCAAATTTTTGATTTTTTTTGTGTACAAGTGCTAGAAGCCCCCAACTTTTTCCCTTGATTATCCTCTTCAAAAACTAAGGTTTGGTCACCCTCCACCTCTAACTCCTCCTTTTCACTGTTAATTTAAATAGCCTTTAAAATTTTCTTGGATGAGACCAGTTCCCCTATTTTGATTAGCAAGAAAGTAAGGCCTTGGTGAATAAGATCCATGACATGGTTCTTCTTGAAATTTATAAAAACAACCTCTAACGAATGTAGTTGAAAGAAAGGGATACTGATGACATGACCCTTGAAATGGTTTAAAAGTAAGAAATGATGGTGAATAGAGGATGAAAATATAGAAACCTATTGTTATGAATGAGACTTTAATTTTAAAAAACTATCAATGCATCTAAGTATGATAAATTCTCACATTATAATAATGTTGGGAATGTAGCACAAAATTTCATGAATTATGTTTAGTATAAAATTTCATCCATATGTTGATATCTAAAGAATTATTTTACCATACATTATTTTTAACAATGCTAATAAGATAGAAAATAGTAATATATTAATCAATTTAGATTTGTAAAATATACATAACTATTAATGAACAATGATTTTAACTATGATAAAGTGCACAAGTTAAATATAGAAATATAGTTACAACAAAAGGTGAGGAGGTGTTTATCTTGTTTTTTGATTTGTTATGAATTTTGATTCTTAAAATGTTGCATCTCTAGACTAAGTAAATGTTTATTGTGAAATTCATTCTCACTTGTTGTCTTTGGGCCACTTCCATCAGGTTGGGTTAGTTTTGATAGTTGATACTAACCTATAGTGGTTGGTATAGACCCTGTATATAGAGAGATCCTAGTTTATTTTTGGATAATACTTCTTTGTTTGTAATACATGTTTATAACTTTTATCACCTTCATAATCACATAGATGCACTTGTACAATCAAACCCTAGTTATACACAAGTAATCAGATATCAAATGGGGATGTCAAGTGAAAGGGTTGATTTGGATTAACTTCGATAAATTTATATTTACTAACTAAGCACTACCCTAAATTTATAATACTCTATAGAGGGAAAAAAACTCTAATGTCTTTCTCTTGCTAATGTGTATGTGTGTAATTTTGGATGCAAGTCTAGATTCTATTTCTCATATATTACCCATAGTAAAAACATTCAAATGTAAATTTACATTTATAAACTTTAAATCATCTCTAGTAAGTTAGAAGGTTAAATATGTAATCTTATATATCTCATGATAATGTAAAGTGTGTTTCCTAAAATACCTTATAGTGATTTTGTATATGTAGTAGTCTATAACTTTGAATTAAGGACCTAGTGGCATGGAAATCTAACGAAAAGAATCTCAAACATGCCCAAACTATGGGCATAAAGTGAAACATGCCCAAAATAAATTAAAAATATCTATAAGTCACTTCTATCATATTCAATCAATATAAACATTTTGATATTGACAATAATGGTAGAATGGATACGATGCCTAAAAATATTTCAAGATACACGAAAGATCAAAATATATTTGTAACATGAAAAATCAATTTGTTAATGATAAGACAAAGTATTAATACAACCAAATAGAATTAGTTTGATCAAAAGCCCAAAATAAATGATTCACTTATTAATTGGCTCTTATTTTTAGATCTATACATGCAAAATTTATCTTAAGACATTGTGAAATAAGGGTTATAGAAAATATGGGTATCTACATTTACCACCCCCCCCCCCCGCCCCACTCTAATATATAATTTTAGTGTAAATATAAATACTATAAAAAATAGAAAAGGAGAATGCATACCTATGTTGGATATTTTTAATTTATACATTTTGTTTATTCCAATAATCCATGATGTCTAAGTTTTCCTATAAAATATGATGTATGTGATTAGATATATTTTACCCAAATAAATAAACATAATTATAATGAAAAATTAAAAGATATTCAAATAAAAACTAAACCTATATGTATATTTTATGGCATCACTCACCAAAGTTGATCCTGTTGTGAAAATTAGATATATTGAGGGTCAATATTTTACCTATTCACTAGGGAGAATAAGAGGGAACTTCTGGTCTTGTTCACTTATTGGCCAAAAAAATATGAAAAAATCCAAGTAGTTATTTAAAGAGTAGTTCTAAAATGAAACATGAAAACCCAAAATATGTTTGAGGAATGATGTGTTAAAAATCATTGAACCTTAGCACATCACTGATAATGAATCAACCATTATATATTATTTATATATTCAATTTTTATAGTTTCACTCAAGTTTCTCAATGCATGATTGAAAAGGAATAAACAATGTTCATACTCCTATCATGACCTTAGATTCAATTGTATAGTTTCACTCAAGTTTACTCAATATATAATAAAATGCATGATTGAAGGAGAATGAATAATGTTCATGCCTCCATAATGAGCTCAATGATAATAAGTGTTAATTATAATGACATCCATTTTTCATTCAACTTGTAAATTATATTGTTGTGCATATGCATGAACCAATATTATTGATGTAAGTAGACCTCTTCTAGGTCTACCCAACTAGGTATGTTGGTCCTTTAGGATTTTTAGCCTTATTAAACTAGGTTTTTCCTTTACATAAGCTTAAAGTTGTGTATGGACTCTTATGTATTTATAGACATATGATAATATTCAAATATTGATCTTATCTTCCTTCCTTTGATTCTTCAATAGAAAATAATATACCTACAACATTGTCTTGTAGCCTTCTATGAACAAACTATTAGTATCTATAACACTATATTCTTGAATACCAAGGGTTCCTAACTCTTTATATATATCAAATAACTCTAGGAATAAAATTTACCTCTCTTAAAGGCTTGTTCTATTAAGGAATTACAAAACACAGTCTTCTAACCCTAATCTAGGTTTGCTCTACTTGTTTAAGGGATTAACAATCAAAGATCAAATTTTAATATCATAAAATAATATTCCTCACATTAATTCACATGTTATAATGACAAATAACAAGTTTTACAACCTCTTTATCTTCAATAAAATTTGAGTAACTTATACCTTTAGCCCTATTTTAGGCATATATATAGTTCTATAGGAACACAATCCTTAATATCTCTCTTTTTGGGTCTTATAAAGAATTAAAACCACTTTTATCCAATAAATTATATCTTATAATAGTTATTCACAATATTTAATGATATTTTGATATGTCATTTAGGATTTATAGCACTTTATAGTGTTTTAAGACCCTAAGTTAGGGTTTAGTAGTTGGTGAAGGCTGAGAGTACACAAAAAGGGATAATTCAAATTATATAGACTTCTTTTGATTATTGTTAGTTCTAATAGGACCTAAAAACCATCCTCCCTCATAAATATTTTTCTATGCTTTAAAAAAAAATAAAAAAATAAAGGCACATTTTCCCATAGAATGTCACACATAAACAGGTTATTCTTAGACTGTCACAGACCCAAGAGGTAATGAATTGAAAAAACTTAAGTTATATTATAAATAAAAGACTCTTTTCAACCATTTTAAGACTTATATGATATCCTTATATTTAGACACTTATTCTCTAATCTCAATAATAATTAAAGTACATGAAAATACACCTTTATCTTGGACTGTATCATACAATTCTTAATTTCATAATTTAAGCACTAAAATGCATCATGATAATAGGAATAAGGATTAAAATATGATTAAAGCATATTTTTAAACATTCAAGGATATCTAATATATTTCTTATTTATTCCTAAATCTTCAAGAACATATGCTACAAACCTTATAGACCATCACACACACGCACACACACACAAACACACACACACACACACACACACACACACACACACACACACACACACACACACACACACACACACACACACACACACACACACACACACACACACACACACACACACACACACACACACACACACACACACACACACACACACCTAGAGAGCCTCAACCACAACCTTCTTTACTTGTCCTCTTCAATTTTATTGCATCCTTAGATCCTTTATTTATGCTTTGGACCTTACCATATCTTAACTGATAGATAATTTGGATTTTTCTTGTTACATGTAGCTAAAATTTCTCAACAACCTATTACTGATCCAAAATAGGCTTAATTTGACACCTCTCTTATGTTGCACATACTTTGGGTGGGATTTAGGATAGGTTTACATTGAATAGAAGGTTAAGAGCTGTTTAAAACATGTAAATGTACCATTAGGAATCCATTTTATAAGGATTAAATCCCTTGAAACATAATAAAAACCTTTAAAACCCTTGATAATCAATTCAAATATTTGAATTCCCATTTTGGTAAGAAACTATAAATAGAGCTCTAAAGACCAAATTCTACAAGACTAATGATTTGTACACTTCCTAAGGAATATAATGTAAACTTTCACACTTAAACATAACCATTTAATACCAAACAAATCATAACAAGATTCTTATTAACCCTACCTAACTTCTTAGACCTTCTAAGACCAAACACAAATCAACTTTACATTGAACTTGATGATGCTCCTACATCATACTCCCCAAGTGGGAAAATTTGAGCTCCAGCTCAAATGGAGCTTATTCCTTGTAAACTGATTCTTCTTATCTTCTTGTCTCCCTTTTCAACTTATTTTTTAGTTATCTTCTCTTGCCATTCACTTTATGAAACAACCCTTAAAAAATAAAATTTGGAATTGCATTATCAGAGTATATTTAGGAATGTGTACTCGGCCCACTACTTAGCATATTGATGCAAGCAGTGTTTTACTCAGCATATTCATATATGTGCACCAAAAAATTGAGGAGGTGAATGAATACACAAAACCAAAGATAAACACCAATAAGTATTTAATGGTGAAGCAAGTGGATAGGAGGCAATTATGGGGTTTGGGTGAGGTTTGAAACATGAAAAGAGATACTAAGCCATTAGATGACTCACAACAACAATCGACAAAATATGAAAGAGCCACAAGATAAAAAATCATAAGATGAATACCAAAAGTTCCAATTGAGTTGAATAAGCATGTATTCACTAAAAAAATACAAAATTTCAAACAACCCACAAGGCATAGATTTAAAAATCATGGAAAATAATTTAATAAAAAATTGGAACCCATAAAATTTGTGATGGCCTTACTTGGAAGATTGTCCAAACATATAGCTCAATCAAAGAGTTTACCCAATTGCTCATCATGCATCCAGTAAAAAAATCAATCTACCAATGACCAAATAACTCCTCATACACATCCACTAGTGAGACAACCAGATGTTCCAATGACCATATTCAGCCAACAAAATATTTAGTAACCACAAAGGACAAAATTCAAACAATTTCATTTGTTTATGCACAACTAACATTAGCCCAACACCCTAAGAAGAGTACATTCCTAAAAACTATTGCATCAAGCAAGCGAATAACCTCACATACCTTAAATTGTTCCACTCATAAATCAATCCAAATATCATTTAAACTCCATTCTCTAAGGCCATGACCTATTACAAAATATAACAACTTGTTAATGAAAGTAGTTAAGGTTAAATTGTAATCATATTAATGTTAAACTATATACATTTACCAATGACAAAAAAAACTATGCCATAAACCCCAAATTCAAATGCATTCATATATCTACAAGAGTTGAATGGGATTCAATTAATTTATGGTGAAATAAAACCCAAAGAAAAATCAATTTACTAGTTCATCATGAAGTCTTATGAATTCATAATGAACCCATGATATATAAATCAAATAATTTGTCAAGATAAATTAATAATGGCTATTAAAAATGTAGCCCAATTAGAAACTTATAAATTTGAACTAGTTCCCAATAATTTGTAAGGACTTGAATTATCCTTGTCAAGGTTGAATGAAATATTCACAATTGCCTATTTCAATCAGGGTTCAAATCAATTCCACACATTATGTTCATGAAATCGAAGCCAACAATAACACACATAGTTTCCAATTAAGGTCAATCATTCATTGCAATAAAAAACACCCAAATCAAAATAAGGAATGGATGCCATTATTATGCTAAGGAACCCAAAGGCATGCATACAATATTTTAAAAATAAATCCAACATCTAAGCTAAGTAAAACCCCTAAATCAAAATAACCAGTAACACTCATAAATAATAAGACCCACAAATACATAAAAGGAGAAGTTTATTTCACATTGCAAGTCCAAATATAACTCTTTTGGCTCAAAATAAAAACTCCAATTTCAAAATGGCCAAATACAACTAGAAATAAAACTTACAATCTAAAAATTAGAAAGATAATTGCTTACTAGTGTTGAAAATCCATTATTAAATCCATGGCATGAAATAAAAACCTACAAGAGATTAAAAAACCCCATATATCATAGATTTTGGAAGGCCACCACAGGAGAGATTCCCCTTACACAAGGCTAGCTTTATATTCTATTGTTTGGCCCCATTAAAGAGTGATGCCCATGGTTTATGTTCACCCATTGTGGCCTCATAAAAACCACCACCATTCCTATCTCTCCCTAGCTCTAACTCTCCCCACCAACCCCTCTTCGAATTCCATAATGGTTACCTAGTCTTACCAGGATAGTGGTGCCATGCATCCACCAATAAAATGCACATGGACCAATGGAGACAACTCAAGTTGGTGGAGTGGGAGAAAGAGCCATCATGGTCAAAAATAATATTTTAATGTCAACTCTCTTACCAAGATCCAAACATAATTATTATGTGTAATGAAATAAGTTGACTCATTAAGGGTTTCATCAAATCATGAATAACAAAAAAAGATATAACCTTTCTATGCCTAAGTCAAATCTTACATGGATCCCAGTCACCAAGGCTACACCCAATTTTCCAAGACCAAGCAATAATATTTAAACTTGTAAAATTAATTAAGTTTCATAAGTTAGAAAAAATAATTCCAAGGTTCAATTAAAGACACTCACATTCACAACCTTACTCAAGGCATAACAATCAACTACCATTACCAAGGATTGTATAAGAGTGAGATGAAAAATACATGCTAATAAAGGTCAAAACACTCAACCAAGGGAATGATAAAATAACAAGGTAAAGGATAGACCATAATTCACCATATTTATGATGATAACACAACCAAACCCACATAAAAATAAAACACACATAATGAAGTAGAATACATGACATTCAACAATCAGAATTCAATTAATAATAGTAAAAATGTAAAACAATTATGGTTCATGACTTTTGCATAACTTATTCACATGTCAAGATCTCTTCTGACTCTTCATAACCTCTTTATTATTCCCCTAGTCTACCAAAAATATGCCACCAGTCTTAGATCATGAGCATGTCCCTGCAATCACCAAATATGGCATTAACAACATTTGAATGATAAAAATCAATACCATCTAATAACATAATTTTTAATTAAATAGATGTTAAGCATAATTTAACTGAATTAGTGTAATCATCTTCAACAATAATGATCTAGAACATAGCCAATAAACATGATATCAAAATATAATGTTTGCCACAACCAACATTTATAATAAATAATTAGCTAAGATCAAGAATCAGACCAATATCAATGTCTCATATATCAATGGGGATATATCAAATAGGTAGGGTCATGACATCCTCCCCTTATTAAAGAGGAGTCATCCTGTAGACAAATTAAACAACCAGGGTAAGCTGCCTTAAAGAGGTTCCAACACTCATTCCAAAAAACATTTCCATAATTCAAAAACACCAATAGTGAAATATCTAACAATGAAGTATCAACTTAATAAATTTAAGTAGTTGTAACCAAACTAGTGTCATGCTTACTATGTACTTATATAGCCTAGTAATAAAAATAAGGGGGAAAATACTACTTATTTACCTCTTGGCATGGCATGAGGATATAAAAACCATTCTTAATATAAATGTTCAGCCTTATGTTGCTAACATTTCAAGTAATTTACCATAAAATTAGCAACACCAGGCTTTATGCCAGACCAATAAGAAATATCTTTTAGCTCGGGTGTCTATTTTATAACTTCAAAATGAGAAAAATGGGGTGTTTTATGCACTTTTTCTAGCGTAGGATTTTTCAAGTATTCAAACTTGGGTATAATATTTTATATGATTCATAAGGCCATTTATTTTAAATTAGAAGTCATTAACCAATTTTTTAATAGGCTTATCATCACCAACCTACTCTTACCTTAGCAAAGTTCATTAGCAAGTTACTATTTAAAGCATAGTCCCTTTCAAATTACCAATTTATATCCACCATTATAGGTGTTTTTTGTAAGTCATGTTGGCATAATAAAGTGTTCTAAGCTATGGTGATCAAATTTCACCTTAATGCCTGTCAATAAGAACATTTTCCCCAAGCAAAATTTATAGTTGCTAATTAATAAAAAATAGAGATATTCATAATTTTTAGTTTAGATATAGATTTAAGATCAATAGTTTTATAATGAAATATTTTTTGTCTTAATGATTCCTTTTTATTACAAGGATAAGTCATCACAATAATCTATAATTTTTTTATAATAACAATTGCAATAATCCCATCCACCCAGATTATTCAAAAAAAATCCAAAATTTGAAAGATGTTTTCCATTATTGCACATCATGACTTATGCATGACCTTATAAACATTCAACAAAACTTTTTAGCAAAAGGTAGTAACCCATAATTTTAATGTCAATTTTCATTTAATATTCATTATTCATGAGTTAGTACAACATCTTGCACCAACCACATTGAACATCGATGAAGCCATTCTGGGCATCCAAATGCAATCCCAAGGTTTACAACATGTTCTCCATTATTTGTGAGATCACACAATGGTATAGGTATCCCAATACCACCATATTTTTATCTTCTAACAAAGGGCATTCACCTAAATTTTATTGCTCCTTCAAGGAGTTAAGTGGGTACTTAATATTAGTTTTTAAACCACATGATCAGGGATTTATATCACTCTTTTCAATCCATTAGCATACATTTCAGTCATGTTCAATAAAAAATAGAATATTCATTCCATAATATTACCTTCATGTAAAAACAACATTACCTTACTTGCATCATGTTTGCACTTACAATCAACATGTGCCTACACTTCAAAAAGTTTAGACTTGCCATTACTACATAAAAGTTCAATATTCAGGACCAAATAGTGCCTCACAAGCACTTATTCTAAATTTAGATTACATAATGGTTGTAATTATCCAACTAAAACAACATATTTTCCAATGTGCAAAACAATTACTTACCATATCAGCCAACTACTAAGTCACCAAGGCTTATCTTCACAACACCCAAGGGTTAAATAGCCTTCAAACAACCTTGCCCAACCATGAGAAGCTTAACATGTCAAGATGTTTTTATCAACTTTATGCCACTTATCACAAGAGTGTTATCTCTTCTCAAATTTTTATGTATTTGATATTTTCATTGTAAAATCAGATTAACACATTCAATTCATATAAGCAAAATATTATTCATTTCTTGAGCTAATCACATTTTTTACTCTTTTAAAAGTATAACCAGCCAATAGCCACACTACATTATGGCCAACTTGATTGAAAAGAAAAAATCACGGTAGAATATTTTTTTCATGACATGCAACATGCCACCATCATTCTTTTGACTTTAGTACGGTTGCTAGCATTAGGAAAAACTACACTCATTTTGGAGGGGTTTCTAAAACTAGTTGTTAAGCACAATAGATTTTAATTATAGTAAGGGTAGTTTTTTACAACCTATCAATTTGATACTAAATTCCATCATGTTTTCATAAAATTAGGGACAACACAATAGGTCTCTACATAAATTTCTAGATCTTTTTTCTAATTTGTTCTCATATTGATCATTGATAACATCTGAAGCCACAAGTTTCAACAAATTTTTGAGGTTTTTGTGATGATTAATAAAACCCATAATTTATCAAAAAATTTATAGATTTTAATGAACTATTTTCAATTTAATTTACCAAACAAAACCACAATAGTTCTTACCCATAGGATTAGTAATGGTTATCAACAACCATTCATGTTTCACAATTTTTTTGATGGCTTGAGATGTTCCCTCTACAAGCAAAGTTCTCAAGCTTAGTTGATTTACCTAAGTAAATCAATGATACATACCATAATTGTCCATCTCAATTTAATTTTATCCCTCAATCCTCCCAAGAACACAACATCCCAAGTATCATATGATGACCTTATCACACAAGTTAGTTGATAGATACCGAACAATTATTACTTTATTCCAAGAGCATGAGCTTTGATACCAAAAGAAATAACCCCAATTTTTTTTGGAATTGCATTATTAGAGTATGTTTAGGACTATGTATATGGTCCACTGCTTATAGTATTTATGCATGTAGTGTTTTACTTAGCATACTCATGTATGTACACCCAAAATAAGAGGAGGTCAACGAAGACACACAACCAAGGATAAACACCAATAAGGATGTTATAGTGAAATAGGTGGCCAAGAAGAAATTATGGGGTTAGGGAGAGGTTTAAAACATATAAATAAATAATAATCCATCATATGACTCATAATAATAACCAATAAAATATAAAAGAGCCACAAGATACAAAATCATAAGATGAATACCAAAAGTTTCAGTTGAATCGATGAATCATGTCTTCACTAAAAAATAAAAAAATTCAAACAATAGACAAGGCATATATTATAAAATAATGGAAAATGATTTAATAACAAATTAGAACCCATCAAATTCATGATGCCCTTACTTGGGATAATGTCCAATAATCTAGCTTGACCAAGGAGTTTACCCAATGGTTCATCATGCATCCAGTAACAAAATCAATCTACCAATGACCAAATAACTCCTCATACACATCCAATAGTGAGATATATAAATATTCCAAAGACCATGTTCAACCAAAATAATCTTTGATAACCACAAGGGATAAAATTTAAACACTCCCATTCTTTATGTACAAATAACATTAACCCAACACCCTAGGAAGAGTACATTCCTAAAAACCACTACATCAAGCAAGCAAATAAATTCACATCCCTTAAATTATGCCACTCACAAATCAATCCAAATATCATTTAAACTCCATGATCTAAGGCATTGACCTCTTATAAAAAAAATAACTTGTTAATAAAAGTAGCTCAGTTCAAATTGAAATCATATTAATGTTCAACCTTATACATTTGTCAATGCCAAAAAGGACTATACCATAAACCCCTAAACAAATGTATTCATATCCATACAAGATTTGAATGGGATTAAATTAATTTTTGGTGAAATAAAACCCAAAGAAAAATCAATTTACCAATTCATCATGAAGTCCTATGACTTCATAATGAACCCATGATATATAAATCAAAGACTTTGTTAGTATAAATTAATAATGGTTATTAAAAATACATCCCAATTAGACACTTACAAGTTTGAATCAATTCCCAATAATTTTAAGGACTTACATCACCCTTATTAGGGTTAAATTAAATATTTACCATTACCAAATTAAATCAGGGTTCAAATCCATTCCACACATTATGTTCATGCAATCGAAGCCAAAATTAACACACATAATTTCCAATGGAGGTCAATCACTCCTTGAAAGAAAAAAAACCCAAATTGAAATAAGGAAGGGACGTCATTATTATGTTAAGGAACCTAAAGGCATGCATACAATAGTTTCAAAAGAAAGCTAATATCTAATATAAGCAAAACCCCCAAATAGAAATGACCAACAATACTCACAAATAACAAGACATAGGGAATCCATGAAAGGAGTAGTTGATTTCACATTGTAGTTCTAAATACATCTCTTTGTGGCTAAAAATAAAAACCCTCAATTTTTAAATGGACAAATACAATGTAGCAATAAAACTTTCAATCCAAATATTGGAAAGATAATTGGTTACTAGTGTTACATATCCATTATTAACCCCATGACATGAAATAACCACCTACAAGAGAGTAAAAACCCTATCAACTCATAGATTTTAGAAGTTAGTCATATGAGAGAGTCCCCTTGCACAAAGCTAGCTTTTTATTTTGTTATTTTCCCCCTTTAAACAGTGATGCCCCTAGTTTCTCTGTCCCCACTATGGCTTCACAAAAACCACCACCATTCCTCTCTCTACCTAGCTCTAACTCTCCCCACCAACCCCTATTTAAAATCCTCAATGGCTACCCAGTCTTGCTAGGATCGTGTTGCCATGCATCTACCAAGACAATGCACATGGTTCAATGGATACAACTTGAGTTGGTGGAGTGGGAGTAAGAGTCATCATGGCCAAAAAGAATATTTTAATGTTAACTCTCTTAATAAAATACAAACATAATAATTATGCATAATGAAATAAGTTGACCCATTAAGGGTTTCATCAAATCATGACTAACAAACAAGGATCCAACCTCTCTATGATAGGTCAAAGCCTACATGGATCCCAATCACCAAGGCTACACCCAATTTGCCAAGATCAAGAAATAACATTTAAACTTGAATAATTAATTAAGTTTCATAATTTAGAAAAAAAATTCCAAGGTTCAATCAAAGACACTCACATTCATGACCCCAATCAAAGCATACTAATTGACTAGCATTGATAACGCTCATACAAGTGTGGGATAAAAAATACATGTCAATAAAGGCTGAAACATTCAACCAAGGGAATCACAAAATAAAAAGGTAAAGGATGAACTAAAATTCATCAAATTCATGATGATAACAAAACCAACCCCACATAACACTAAAACACACATAATGAAGATGAAGTAGAATACATGACATTCAACAATCATGAAGTCAATAAATAATAGTAAAAATGTTAAATAAGGATGGCTCAGGACTTTTGCATGACTTATTCACATGTCAAGATCTCTTCTTACTATTCATAACCTATTTATTATTCCCTGGGGCTACCAAAAATATTTTACCAAGCCTAAATCATGAATTTATCCCTCTAATCACCAATATGGCATCAACAACATTTGGATGATAAAAATCAATACCGACTAATGACATAATTTTGAATTAAATAGAATATAAGCATGATATAATTGAATTAGTGTAATAATATTTAATAAATATGGTCCAAAACATATCCAATAAACATGACATAAAAATATAATGTCTACCACAACCAACATTTATAATAAACAATTAGCTAAGATCAAGCATTAGACCAATATCAATGTCTCATATATCAATGGGGATGTATCAAACATGTAGGGTCATGACACTTTCTTTCTTACTTACTAATCCTCTTGTTTGATCTTCTCTCTCCTTGTATTTTTTTGCTATTTTGGTATCTCAGCTCCTAGCTTCATTATATTCACACTCATTTGCATATGTGTCCTCTTTAGCCTCCATTGATGCTACCTCTATTTCTCTTTTATCATAATCTACTTTTAAATTTTAGTTTTTAATCATCATTCTTATACTTCACAATCTCTTCCTCTTGGCTTAGTTAAGGATTTTTCATACACTACATACTAATATATTCCATTGAAAATGTTCTAAATGCAATATTCATGGGTTTGCAACAGTGAATAACACCATGTCAATACACAAAATATTACTACCAAACAATGAATGAACTCACCTTGTTTTTGCCTTCTTAAGTTAGCTTCTTGTGGATTTTTATTTTGTAATTCCTTCTCTATGTAACTTGACTGATCATCCATTATTGATTTAAATTTATTCCCTTGACCTATTATTGGGTTGATATAGTTCCTCATCAATCTTACCTTGTTTTCCAAATTATATTCTTCAGGAGGAGTTTGAATGTTCCCCTCTTTTCTTTTTTATATAATGAAATCTTATACTTCATATTTTGTATTTTTCATATGGTAATGGAGTATTTCTTGTATAGGTATCTCCATACCTACACAAACAACATTTTAACACAAATCAACTTACATTCAGGAGAATCAATGGTCTCTTCAAGGATATCATGACCCTTCACATCTTATTTATTTTACATGCTCTTCTCAAGTTCTTTCTAAAATTATTTTGATACTTTTGTCATCGTTTTAGGCTCATTATCATTATTTTAATCATGTATCCTTGGTTTGTCCTATTGTTTTAAATTATTATCATCCATGTTTTACTCAACCATTTCTTCTTGATCTTTTTGCCTTAATGCTAGATTGAAATATACTACCTTTCATTTTTGGTTCTCTTGAAGTTTCTCTTGATTACAACGCCCTTCAATTGCTACAACTTTGATTTCATTTCTCTCTTCTCTTGAACTCTTGACTACCCATACTATTTTTTCCATATTTTTGTATGTTCCTATATATGGCTTGTCCTTTCCATTGATTCTACATCTTCCTGTGCTTTCACTAGTTCCTCTTTACATATGGACTTATTCATCTCTTTCTTACTTGACTACTTGATTTGAAATTTCTTGAACTATTTTTGAGAATCTTCTTCATGTTCTACATTCATCTTGATCATCTCATTATCATACTAAAACTTAAATCCTATCCCATGCATTTAATCTTTGGATTGTTCTTTGGTTATTTTTTCTTTGCAGTCCTTGCATTTGATTTATACTTCTCTTCTTTCTCTTGTACCTCACCCAAAGATTCTCTTTGGTATTTTGACACCAAATATTTTTCACCTTGGATTCCTTCCTATTTTTTAGCCTCAATGTTCTCTTATTCTCACTTTCTTAAGCCTTAATGGGTTATATAATTGCTAAAACTTTTTTTCTCATAATTTTAAGAACTTATTTAAATTTTTCTATAAATTTCACTTATGAAAATTAATTTTAACTGTATTTTATCACAAAATCTTCCCAATATATTTTACTAATCTTGTATATTATTCTAATTAATTATACCTCTTCTAGGTCGACCAAACTAGGTATGTTGGTCATTTGTATCCTTCTTAAACTAGATTTATCCTTTACACAAGCTTGAAGATTTGTATGGAAAATTATGTATTTATAGATATTTTATATCAATAAAATATTTATTTTATCTTCCTTCCTTTTATTCTTTAATATAAAACAATATACACAGGCTTTCCAGACCTGTAACTTTGTCTTGTAGCCTTCTATGAATAAATTACTAGTATCTCAAACACTATATTCTTGAACACAAAGATTATATATATATATATATATATATATATATATATATATAAAATAACTCAAGTAACAACATTTAACTCTCTCAAAGGCTTTTTCTATTAAGGAATTATAATACACAGTCTTTTAGCCCCAATCTAGGTCTAATCTCCTTATTTAAGGAATTATTAATCAAAGATCAAAATTTAAGGTTATCAAATAATATTATTCATATTCATTAAAAAATTAAAATGAAAAATAAAATTTTTTACAACCTCCTTCATATTTTATCTTCAAGAAAATTTTATTAACTTGTACCTTTAGCCCTATTTTAGGTCTATTTATAGTTCTAAAGGAACACAATTCTTAATATATCTCTTTCTAGGGCTTATCAAGACTTAAAACTACTTTTATACTTTAAAGTACATAATTTAATATCTATCAATAAGATTTAATTATATTTGGATAGGTTTCTTAGGATTTATATCACTTTTTAGTGTTCTAAAACCCTAAGTTAGGGTTTAGTAGTCTATCAAGGCTAAGAGTACACAAAAAGGGCTAATTCAAATTATATAGACTTATTTTGATTATTTATAGTTTTAATAGGACCTAAGAACCATCTTCCCTCCTTATAAATAGTTTATACATGCTTGAATAATATTTAAAATGAAATAAAGACACCTTTTTGCATAGATTATCACACACAGACTTGAGAGGAAATGAGTTGAAAAAAACTCAAGTTATATTCTCATAAAAGGCTCTTTTCAACTAGTTTAAGACCTATATGATATCCTTATATTCATACACTTTTTCTCTAATTTTAATAATCATAAAATTATGTGAAAATACATGTCTATTCTAGACTGTATCAGATAATTCTATATATTCATGCTTTAAGAGCTAAAACTCATCATGACAATAGGAATCAAGATTAAAATATGATTAAAGCATAATTTTACACATTGAAATATATCTTATATGTATAAAAATTTAGAATAAAATATTATTTATTCATAAATATTCAATAAAATACCCTATAAACCCTATAAACCATCACACACACATATAAACAAAAACACATGCACGCATGTGCATGCACCTAGAAACCCTCAATAAAAACCTTCTCTAATTGTCCTCTTTACATTTATTATGTCCTTAAATCCTTTATTCATGATTTAGACCTTATCATATCTTAACTGGTTTATAATTTGGGTTTCTTCTTGTTACATGTAGCTAAATTTTCTCAACAACATATGACTGATCCAAAATAGGCTTAATTTGACCCCTCTCCTATGTTGTACATGCTTTTTATGGGATTTAGGATAGGTTTATGTTGAATAAAATGTTAAGAGATATTTTTAAAATGAATATATATCCTTAGTACTCCCTTAGATATTTGAATTCCCATTTTGGTGAGAAAATAGAAATAGAGCTATAAAGACCAAATCTTGCAAGACTAATTATTTATACTCTTCCTAAGGAATATAACATAATATTTCACACTAAAACATAGCCCATTTAATACAAAATGAAGCATAAAAATATTATTATTGACCCTACCTAACCTCTTATACCTTAATGATGCTCTTGATGCTCTTGCATCAATGATCCTACCTAACATAAACCAACTTTACATTAACTTAATGATGCTCTTGCATCAATTATCCTCATGAATTAGAAAAATTCTATATGTACATGAACTGATATCATTCCTTATGAATCTAAATTTGTGTATATATATACACATGAATTAGTATCATGCCTCATAAATCTATAACAACTAATATATAATGTTTTCTATTTATATGCTAAATATGATAACCTATATCAAGTATATACATGCATTTTGAATAGTTTAATTCATGTTATTGAATAATGGAGTGCATTTTCATGGCATATACCCATAAAATTTGTACCGATGTGTATAATTTATCTCAAATCTATAAACCCTAATTACAAAATATATAGAAATTCTACCCCATATTGTATCATACTAATACCTAAATCCTATAAATTTTTTCAAAATATAGTAATATGAATCACGTATAATGATCAAAACTCTGATACTCTAAATCATGCATAATATTCCACACTTTGATAAGCTAAATTTATCTAATAATCTCATTATATACCCCCATTTTAGTGTGAAGGATGTGGTTTTGAATTGATCATGTCAAAATATATGTATAATTAGATCAATTCAATCATTTTAAAAAGTTTTTAAATTAATTAGCACTTGAATTATTCATTTGAAATATGTACTTTGTGAAGTGTATTATTTTTTCACATGAATTAACATCTAGGAAATATACAAATATGATATGCTTTGATAAATTCACTCATCAGATAGTATTGAAGAATTTTTAAAGGCAATGGTATATATATATATATATATATATATATATATATATATATATATGTATGTATGTATGTATGTATGTATGTATGTATGTATGTATGTATATGTATATATCATGAGTTGCCCCCAATTTTTAAAAATAGAGCAATTATTTTGTAAAATAGGAGTATTCATGAAATCTGGAACATTTTAAATTATTGCTTGTAGCCATATAAATGTTACCATGCAGAATAACATATATATATATATATATATATATATATATATATATATATATAAATAATGAGTTGCCCCCATTTTTTAAAAATAGAGCAATTATTTTGTAAAATAGGAGTATTCATGAAATCTGGCATATTTTAAATTATTGCTTGTAGCCATATAAATGTTACCATGTAGAATAACACGTTATGTCTATTACAACTATAGGTATAAATTTATGTCACTTTTATATTTCTTGGTTTTATTTCTCACCCAAATAAAAACAAAATAAATTTATCAATAATTAGATAAATCATCATAGACATGGTGAATTTCCTTTATGTTTGATAGGATCATCTCCCTTGTATGATTATGGTTTTTTGGGGGTTTTATGTAATTTTAACCAAAAATCACAAAAAGGAAAAAAAATTGGGAAATGATGGAAGGTTAAAAAGGGATAATAATGGAGGAGGATGGAGGTGAGAAACCCATAGTGAAATTAATGCAGAGAATCATTGGCATAACTTAAATTTAAATGAATTGGTTGGAAATCTGGCCTATCACACAAAAACAAAAATATGAATAACAAATGTAATGGACACACACATAAGGCTTGTTTGGAAGCACAAATTCTCCTTAAAACTTATATTGGGTACACTTGGTTCAAATACCATATACAAGGTTTATAACACAAATTATGGAAACATAATGAGTTGTACACAACTAATAAAAAATGCATAAATTTAATAGTTTCTCTATCTATGAATATAAATACAGAACTCATAAACCCAAAAATACAAAGATTGATATCACCCACTTACTTGAATTCCATTTATAAAATATGAAAAATTACATAACCCACACACAAAATTGTAGCCAACTCTTCCCCAAGATCTTGAAATAAAGAATAACCCTTTTACAATTGTCATATCTCCTATTTATAACTCATAAGAGAATGAAATAAACTTTCATATTCTCATTTTTTACCTTTAATATTATCACTTTTGTCCTATTCCATTACATTTATATTTCAATTTTTAATAAATTGACTTAAATATTTAAAATAAAACACTAGGTGGGCCCACTGAGCCTTATCCATTGGATGATAGAGTCTAAAATAGTATGTGCTACACACTCACATATGGAACTGAGTCCTAAATCAATACATATGAATAAAATTTGAGAATTTATCCCATAAATAATTTATCTAAGGATAAAATATTTTCACATCATTGGATTTATTGTTTTAATACATTTGCAATGCTTCAAATAGGAGCAAAACTGAATTTTGGACATGAAAGATATGGCCAAATGGAGAATTTTTGCCTAGTGTGCCCATGAGATAATATAAAAAAACATTATCCATATTTTTAAAAAAACCATCTTAGGATCAAATATTTTAAATCATTAGATAGTTTGGTTCAAGGCCTTTCTAATGCTTCAAACATGATCCAAAACAAAGTTCAAATACAAAAAGATATGGCCAAAATATTAATTTGAATTTTTATTTTGCCTATACAGTGTGACCATGAGTTTTTTATGGAATATCTTGGCATTACCAATGCATCTGGTAAACCCATGAGGCTAGGATAAAATGCCTTAGCACATTTGACACATCTAGCATGCTCATGACATTGGGCCAAAACACCTTCAAATTTATATAACTCTAGTATGGAAATCTATAATGTTTGGGTCTTTGATCCTTTGCATAAATATGATAATTTAAAATATGTTTCCAACACATTCAAAGAGAATCAAAATTCAGTTTAGATGTGAAATAAATGAAAAAATAAAATATTTACACCTGGCTCACTTAGTGTTCCTACTGGGCTCCAAAGTTTTAGATCTCTAGTATGAAAAATATATGAAGTTTTGGACTATAATATATAAATAAAAGATTATCCTTGATAAAATATATTTCCAATTCATTAAATAAGAAGAAAAATGGATCCTAAATACAAAGGATATGACTATATTATTTTCACCTAGTGTGCCTAGTGATCTTGTTAGGCTCCAAAGCTCTAGATCTTTGGTATGCAAAATGTATGAAGTTTGGACCTATAATAGATGAATCAAAGATGATCATTAAGACAATATATTTTTAATGCATCAATTAAAAATCAAAATATATTTCAAATGTAAAATATATGACTAGAGGATTTGCACATACTAAGTACTTGTATGAATGGTATTTGATTTATCTGGTTGTATTTTACACAAAATATATGAAGTTTAGCACTCTAACATCTAAAACAATGATGATCCTTGGGAAAATATATTTCAAATACATAAAATAAGAACTAAAATGTATTTAATATGTGAAAGATATGACTAAAACATTTTCACACAACATGCTTAGTGTATTATTATGCTCTAAATTTCTAGATCTATGGTATAAAAAAATAGGAATTTTGGGCCTCTAATGTCTGAAGAAAAGATTATCCTTGAGACTATATCTTTCCAACATATCAAATGAGAAATAAAATGGAATATGGTTGTATAAGATATGACGAAAAAAATTACACTCTTTATACACCTGAGGTGTGAATAGTACTTGATTTCTCCAGTTTCTCCAAAAACAAATTTCCTCAAGTGAAACATATATAATAATTGTTATGCCCATGAGGCCCAACTAATCTAGTGTCAAAAATTTGATTTCTCCATGTGGGAACCAAAATTTTAAAATTTTCATGAATTTAAATTTTAGGTATAACAATTGACTCTAACTATGGAACCATATTCATTAGAGGAATGTAGGATAAATCCTTATTATTTGATGACCAATAACTTATCTTACTTGTGGGTATCATGTAGTGCACATGTGTATCTTAATTTAGCCAATTGACATCCATTCTGCCTATCCTAATTATATGAGAATGATCACATGTTGGCAAACCAGATCATTACCATGAAAAATTCACCTATTTTCCTACTAAAAATCCTAGTGGATAATGTTTAATACACACACTATCCAGATCTAACTAATTAGTAGCCAGTCCATCTATCCTAATCATATGGGAAATGAACATGTGATTTTGGGAAATATCTTTATCTTAAAAACTCCAACTATTTTTTAATTTGAAATTTTGGGCATTTTTAGATTCTTTGAAGGATATACAAGGAAAATTTTCCTTTGTGTTTAAAAACCTAAGTTGATTTGTTTAGACACCTTTAGAAATAATGTTACCCATAATGTATCTCAACAAAGTTCATGATATCTCTGATCATCCAATAAGAGGTGTACTCATTCTAAAAAGGCTCTAATCAAGAAGTGTCATACCAAGGCTTTATGTCTTGTAATCAACTCCAACTTGAGGATTTAGAAAACACCACAACACTACTACATTTATTAAACACACACACACACACACAAAATTAAAAATAAAATAAAAAAAATAGAACAATCCAAAATTGTAATGCACAATAGAAAACATCATGGGTTTATAAACCCATTAATAGGTTCATAAAATATGAGCCTTTTATTAACCACTTGGGAGAAAATGGTGAGGTGAAGGAGACCAAGGCATAATAAACATGTGAAAAATGAGTCCTAATTTGAATGGAAACATAAGAGCCTCTAGGAATAAATTTTGGCTTTGTTTCTGCTCAATATTAACTAATATCTCACTTTCATTCATATGTATGTTGTTTCACTCATGATTCAGCTCATAATCTTATAGAATTATTGAAAGTGGATTTGCCTTATTTCCCATAATTATTTATTTTTATTGAGTTGAGTTGTCCAAACCTTATTTTAAATACCAATAAAATTCATATTATTCATTTACCACTATAGTGTTTCCCTCTTTGATAGAAAACAAATAATAACTTTCTTAAAAAATTGTAGTAAACATGATTCTCTAATAAATTTAATCATCTGCCCACTCTTGAATGAGTGGTCTAGGGTTATTTAGTTCATGATCTTTACAAGAAATAGGTTACTCAATTATTCTCTTATTTTGGACTAGGTTTTCCATATCTTCTTTGAAGTAGTGAGTGAAGGGGAATGATGTTTCCATTGATGGAGTTTTTTATTCTTAAATCAATTCATTATTATCTCACACAACACATGTAGATTATTATTATTTAACTTTATTAACTACATCTTGAAGTGGGAAAGTATCCATTTTATTTATTTTCATATTGAACTCGTGATTATAAGGTTCTATGGCTATAAAATCATGTTGATCATGGTAGAGAACTTCATCAATTTTTATTGTAATTCCTTCAAAGAGATCTTACCAACTTAGAGAATAAAATATGGATAAAATCACCTCTTCATTATTTAATTCATCTACAATATGATCTTTCTCAAATTTGGGTGAAGAATAATGATCCTTTATATCTTCACATAGAGAAACATCATCAAAGGTTTATAAATATTTGCTTGGAATCCAAAATTCATGATTCTAAACAATACTAACTTATTTTATTTTTATTTTTATTTGTATCTTGGTCTTTGAAGGACATTTAAAATGGATTTTAAAAGCATTCTTTCATACCTTTTATTTCTTGTACTGAAATGTCAATATTTTATTTAGATCATTGTATGAAACAAGTTGATTCCTTTATCAAAATTTTCACCATGGTGGAATTCAAGCCATCACTTTCATCCCCAACACCAAGAACTTATTATTTTTGTATTTCTTCCACCTTTTGGAAGTTTCTAAGTGAAAATATTTGTGTTATTTTAATTTAAACAACTCCATATAAATCATTCAAAAACTTTACTCTCTTGGGATCATCAACAATTTCACAAATTAGATTTTATTTTTTAAACGAAGATAAATAAGAAAACTTTATTTATCATATCATCATTTTCACGAACCCAATCATCCCTTATTTTAGGATGATTTATACTCATTTTCTTATTTATTTCATCTCTTTTCCACCAAAAATCCTTGCTTCCAATTTTTATAATTAAAACATAAACTTTGGGTAGTGATAGAAAGATCAAAATATCAAAATCAATGGTTGTGTTCCATCATTTCTGGGATTTAATTCAGAAAAGTTGCTAATATTATTTTGAAAAAGGAATATTCCCTTCAAATTTTATAAATAAAAGGCACTATTAGATCCCCAATGAAGTCTCTAAAAACCATTGGTATAAATTTAGGTCACTATTGCATTTGTTTAATGACTCGCCCAAAAGAGGAATGACATAAATTTATGAATAATTTTAGAAATAAACATATAGATGGTGCTTTTACTCTACATTTGAGAGGTATAATTACCTCATATAATTATATTTTTAAATAATGGTGGAGGATTAAGGTGAGAAACCCATGGTGGAATGAATGTGTTTTATTTTTTCAGAATATTGAGGTTATATTCTTAAATAATAAAGGGGTTGAGTAATGTAAATTAGTAAATAAATATACAAGAATTAACCTACTAATTTGTGTAAATAGATTGTATATTTTCCTTTTTTTAATATAGTAGGAAGTGAGGGAGATTAGAACTTAGCTTATTCCAGTTGATCTGGACTGAGACAAGGTCTAATATTGGAGGAGAAGGATTGAGAAACAATCAAAAATAGGTCTTTAGAATTTGTTTCTTGATTGGACAGGAGCACCAAAAAAAGGACACCCTATTGTCCAATGTTGTATTCCTATTATGGTGTTGTTGTCCTGAGGCTAAAAGCTTTATGGGTTCCATTTAGAATGCTTACGTTACATTATCACTAAAATTCTAGGGTCTAGGACCTTATAGAGCTTGTTGACTGCCTATTTTAATCTTCAAAACTCTTAAGAGCTCTTGGTGCTTGAAATTGAATGCAAAATTGGGAAAGAGAGGGAAAGGGTTAGTGTGTAAAGGATACATTGGATGCACTTCATACCCCATGTGTGGACACGTTGCCTACATACCAATACTCTGAAGAGGGATCAAGTTAATGTAGTTCTCCCATTGAAGTGCTTGGTGCAATTTGCATATTATCAATAAAACTAGAATGCAAAATTGGATGTGCTTTAACTAGTTAGGGACTATTGCAATGGCTTGAGTAGGATTTGAATAATATTGGAAGGTTGTGTGCAAAGAATAGGGAAGAGTACTTGAGCGTACTTGTTTGTATTCTTATGTCTCTCTTAAAAATGAGTGACAACCCCTCTAAATGACTTAGAATGGCATTTTATATGGAAACAAATGATCATGGGTTAAATGAATTTTCATGAGGCTGATGGTAAAAAGATAAAGAACTAAAACAATCTAACCATTGAAGGCTAAAATGAACTTGGACAATAGCGCTAAAAATAAGACACCCTAGGTTATAGTACTCCTATCCTATTTAGGTAGTGTTGTCCTAAGGGGATGAGACTTAGGGGGATGGATCTAAGCCTAAAATGGATACTTGGGTCTAAAAAATATAAGCCTAAAAAGCTTTGGATGACTAGGAATCAATGAAAGAAGTAGCCTAGAAGGGTTGTGTGAGCCAACAGGAGGACCGATGGATTAGGTGTCTTAGCCATACTGAAGTTATTTAGTTTCACATTTTACATGACTACATTTACTCCAATTAAAATTTACAAGATACGAATAAGAGGAGGATAAATGAATGAATACACCTCATTAGGTACATGAACCAATACAAAACCTATTGTAATGCTAGAATGTGTTAGATGATGTTGAGTGTGTATTGAATCAAGAGTAATATTGCAAATGGAGTTAAGTGATTAATTCCATAGAATGTGTCTCAAGAATTCAAAGGATATCCATTTGGTTCCATCATCACCAACTATGTGAAGCTAAAAAATCATTCATGTGTTAATCAATGTCTAGACTATGTGTCCAATCCCTCTGAATAGGTGGCTTAAGAATACAAAGGTTAGCTACACCTTTGGCTCCATCATTACCCCATGAAGTGAAGCTATGAAGTGATATAAATATAGAATAGATATCATATGAGATGGCTCATGGATCCCATGGATGTTCTATAAATATGATAATGTGGCATGGATAGCCTAAATAGATGTTAGAAACTAGGCCACTCTTGGCCATTTCAAAAGATGGAGGTTAGGCTTATATGAAAGCCTCTCTAAAACTAATGCAAAATGATTATGTGAAAGCCAACTCAAGAACTCATAAATCTAAATTTGTATGAAATTTTAACTCAAATGTGATGCCAACCACGTGCAGATGGAGTAAGGTATGCAACTACTGAGAATTCCTAGAATAAACTGAACTCAGAAAGAAAAGAAGATCAATGTGCCATGCAGATTGCCCCCAATCACTAATGTCTAGAATATGGATTCTTATTTGGAAGATATGCCAACTACCTAACCTAAAGTGAAAGTGAAAAATATCATGTTATGCATGATAACCCACTATATCTGAGAAAAATATATTGAAACTATTAACTTTGACTGATCTAAAAGTGCAAAAATTATCCCTGAATTGAACTTTTTCCCTAAATTTGGAAACCCTATGTGTTTTCTTGACTAGATAGGAGCACTAAAATGTGGAAACCCCTATATTTGGTGTTGTTATCCATTTTTAGCACTATTATTCAATGTGAAAATTGGCTACTGATATGAATCTGTCACTATTTTTTTCTTTAGTTTGATTGGTTTGACCTTTGGATTCTTTATTGAGTTTTTTAAATGCTACTATTTTAAATGTTAGGAGGTTTTGATATTTTTGACAAACCCCTATGTGATTACCCCTCTTCTAAGATTAGGAATGATGAACCTGTAATGACTACCCTCAGAAGAAAAGAGTCATGCAAGTGTGTTAAGCTAGATAGATGCAAGATATAGCATTGAATATTTAACAAGATATTTCAATATATAGAAATATTTGAATTCATATATTATTATATCAATAGGGGTATGTCTAGATAGATATAACAATGTAAGAGCATGCACAAAGTACTAGAATAGACTAGTAATGATAGATATTAGTTGTTAGTTTGTTAGTAAGTATGGAGGGATGGAACATGATGTCCATCATGGCATCCAAGAAGCAAGATAAATGCATGATTGGATTCATGGCATTGCACACAATGAGGATCAAACAAGAAAACAAGCATACAAAGCAAGAAACATACAAGGGTGGTGAAGGGGCCATGCAAATAATAGACATGGACACATGTCACTCAAACTAGAAGATAAACATACAAAGCATGTTTAAATACCACATACACATACAAGTGAACAAGCAAAGTTGGCACGAGGACACAAGAACATGAAAGAATACAAATAAAGGAAATTGGTATATGTCTTAAGGCACACATATGAATAGAAGAAAAGGACATTGGAAAATTTCCTAAGGCACAAACATGAGATAAGAAGGAACTAGAAATTTCAATCACATGAGCTATGCTAAGCAATGAATGAAAGAAAAAGTAAGAACTAAAAGATAAAAACACATCTAACTAATCAAATAAAATGTGAAAGCATGCAAAACATGTGTAGTACAAGACTAGGTATATGCTAAGAAATACATAAGTGTTATGTACTAATGAAATGTTAATGTAGTAATCTATGTAATCTAGTAATGAATGTGTATCAGTATGATAACTTAGAGTGTGTAGTGTAGGAATGACATAACTTAAATGGTGTAGTCATGTAGAAGATGCCCCCAGTGGGTATGTATATCGGTGTGTGTCTTGAATGTAGAAGTAGAAATGCCCCCTCAATGGGTAGAATGAAGCAGTCAAATAGATGGATGTCACTGCACACACTCAAAGAAGATCAAGTGAATCATGGTAGTGTAGATAAATCGACATACAATAGCATGAAACAACAAATGTAAGTCCTAACATGATAGTAGTAATGTAAACATGGATGATGCATACAATCAAAAATATTTTTGGTATTTTTGAAAATTTTTGAATGTTTTTGTGTTTTTGAAGTGTTATATTATTTTTGTATTTTTAAAATATTTTAACTATGTACAATCAAGTAGGAGATAATATGTACAATCAATGATAAAAAGAAATGATACTAACTAATGAGTCTCAAATGATATTCCTTATCATGGTATCCTATATCAAACAACTAAATTATGCGTGATTATGAAGCACAATTGAATGGCTAAGAATATGACTTTGTATATTTGGATTCATCATCGATATCTTTAAAATCATAATAACCTATATTGTTCCACTCATCATTATCATCTTGATTTTGAACCAATGGAATGCTAGTGTTGATTGTTGTTGTATCTAGATATTTTCATTTGATAAATTGTGTCTGTGAATGATTTGCATTAGGATATTCAATAAATCCCAAACCTTGATGACAAACATTATCATGTTCTAAAATAGGATTAGTGATTCCTTGAGCATGCTTGCTCAACTCCTGGCCTTGATAATCAAACTATTGTAGATATCTTTGACCAAACCCATACTACTTTGAAAGTTGAGCCTCATTTTGGAGAGGTAGATTTGCATCTTTTTCATGCTTGACCTTTGCTTATGGTACTATTTATTATTCTAATTTTTCTTTTTAATCATTTTTTTGTTTTGAGTGATGCTTTGGTAACCACTTTTGTATTGTTTCTAAGTTTGACCCTTTGTGACTGTGTTCCTATGTTGTTTTAGATTGCTTGACTAATTTACCTTGTATAAGGTCTTCATTAGAAATTATCTATTATATATGATTTTTCAATACCAAACATGTATTTGTGTGATGTCCATGCATTTTATGATATGCACAATAATATCTAGATCTTCTCACTAGATGTAGTGGAGGTAGTTTGATAAAGCTAGATTTAATCATTTCCCTTAGTACCTCACTTTAATTCTTATTTGATATTTGAATGCTTTTTTAATCACTAGTTATATATTTACTTTGTTGTGATTTTTTGTTTTGATATGTAACATTGCTTGCAACCAATTGATTAGGTGAAGGTGCATATACATCATTGACACTAGGGTGTCTTTGATGCTTTTGTATTATAATATGATTTTCCAATGTTGTGATATTTTCATGTAATAGTTTATTCTAAATTTGTAAATCTGAAATTATCTTTCTCATACTGGTGATTTTATTATTTAGATTCTCATGAGTGCAAACCTTAGTTGCTTTCAATTGAACATGTAAGCACATATGTTGAAGAGGATGTGAAGAAGCTATGGGCTGAATGTATGCATTAAGAACAATAATAGAGGATGCCTCACCTTTTGGAGGGGTGATAGCATGGACTTGGTTAGAGGTAAATTATCTATCACCCTCTTGAGGGAGAGGAGGATAAGTGATTTATTTCCTCTACATAAGATATAACATTGAAACAAGAGTGGCCAAAGAGGCATATACATCTAGGTAGAAACTATGCATATAGGCTAAAATGCATGTAAGTAGAATTATGAATTATATAAAAATATGATTATAGAGAACATTCGACATGAAAGATAGAAAATAAGGGATAGAAATCAAAATTTGTGCATGTATGCATAAGAAACTGTGACATGTGCTATGACATTTCTAATGTGTTTAGCATGATAAAATTGTATATTTTTTCCTACGAGAGATAGAGAGAAAAGGGTAAAGAGCATGTATTTATGCAATAATGAATAAATATATTTGACATGTATTATAAAAATTCTAATTTGTTTAGTATGATAAGTTTTAAATTTTTGCCATATGAGAGAGAAAATATGCAAAAGAAATATTGAAATCTTATGCAAATTTAGCAATGAATTATGTAATATCATCCCTTATGATGAAACATAAGCACGAAATTTAAAGGATGAAGCTTTTTAATAATATATGATATAAAGGATGAAGCTTTTTAATAATATATGATATACTTCATCATTCATGTACATGATACGGCCCATTCTAGTTTCATTGTTATTTGAAAGAAATGTAAGAAAAAATTGTAAAGAAATGAGCATCATTTTTTCAATTTGACTATGGATGTAAGGTGATACCTCAACAAGAATATTAGGAGTTAGTATATGAAACCATGGATTTGTTAAAAATATTTTTGTAAAATACTATGAACTTTTGAATTTGAAATTGATTTTCTAAGTTAGATTTTCAACTAAAAATGCAGAAAATGATTGGAAAAATAACTGGGAACTAGTTGATGCAACTAGTGTTTGAAAAGATTTTTTTTCAAAATTAGTATAATAATTTGAAATTTTTGTTATGAATTTTTATAATTTATCTTGAAAAATTTAGGAAAAATCTAAAAATATTTTTAAAATTAGCAATATATTTTTCCTAGTGGTTTGAAAGTGTATGCAAATAGGACCTAGTATGTGCAAACAAGGGTTTGGGTGAATTTATTAAAAATATTTCAATTAATTTTTAGTTTTTTATTTTTAAATTCAATAAAAATCAGGAAAATATTGCAAAAAATAAAAAATAATTAGCCCTAGGGTTTCTAGGGTTTTTATGTGAAAATTTGAAGTCAGGTTCACCAAATGTTTTATTGTTTTCAAAATATTGGAGTTATATTATTAAATAATAAAGGGACTAAGCAATGTAAATTAGTAAATAAATATTAAAGAATTAACCTATTGATTTTTTTAAATATATTATATTTTTTCCTTTTCTAAATATAGTAGGAAGTGAGGGAGATTAGAACTTAGCTTATTTTGGCTGATCTAGACTGAGACAAGGTCTGATACTGGAGAAACAAGATTGAGAAATAGTCAAAAATAGGTCTCTAAACTTCATTTCTTGACTGGATAAGAGAATTTAAAATAGGACACGCTACTATTTAGTGTTTTAGTCCCATTCTGACACTTGTCCTAAGGTTAACAACTTTTTGGGTTCTATTCAGAATGCCTACATTATCCTGTTACTAAAATTTAAGGGTCTGGGACCTTATGGAGCTTGTTTTGTACCTATTATAATCTTAAAAACTCTTAGGATCTCCTGGTGCTTGAACTTCAATGCAAATTTGGGAAAGAGAGAGAAGGGGTTAGTGTGTAAAAGATATGTTGGACACACTTCACGCCCTGTGTGTGGGTACGCTGCCTACATACCAATACTCTAAAGAGGGATCAAGCTAATGTATTTCTCCCATTTAAGTGCTTGTTATAGTTTGTGTATGATCAATGCAACTATAATTCAAAATTGGATGTGATTTAGTTGGCTAGGGACTAGTGCAATGACTTGAGTAGGCTTTGAATAATATTAGAAGGTTGTGTGAAAAGAAAGGGAAGATTTCTTGAGTGTACTTGCTTGAATTCTTGCATCTCTCTTGAAAATGAGTGGAAACCCCTTTAAATGGACTTAAAATGGCCTTTTATAGGGATATAGATGATCGTGGGTTAAATGAATTCACATGAGACCAACAGGGAAAAAGAAAAGGAACTAGAAGAATCTAATCATTGGAGGCTAAAATTAACTTGGACAATAGCACCAAAAATAGGACACCCTAGGTTCTAGTGTTCTTGTCATATTTGGGCACTATTTTCCTAAGTGGATGAAACCTAGGAGGATGGACCTAGCCCTGAACGGGCTGCCTAGGTCTAAAAAAGCAAGCCTGAAAAGCTTTGGATGACTAAGAATCAATAAAATAAGTAGCCTAGAAGGGTTGTGTGAGCCAACAAGAGGACCTATGGATTAGGTGTCTTATCCATAGTGAAGTTGTACAATTTCACATTTTACATGACTATAAAATGTATAGAACCATATGAATAACTTTGATTTAATTGGAGTGGTTATAAATTCTTCCTCTCACATAAAAATCTAAATATAAATAGAAGATGTAATGGACATAAAAGGCTTGATTCGATGCACAAATTCTCCTCAAAACTTGTATTGGATACACTTGGTTCAAATCTAATACATAAGGTTTACAACACAAATCTTATAACACTGTGATTTGCACATAACCAAAAAAGTGTAGAATTTTAATGGCTTCTCTATCTTTGAATAAAAATAAATAACTCATAAACAAAGAACATTAAAACCCACAAATACAAATATTTATATCATCCACTTTCTTTCATTCCATTTCTAAAATCTAAAAAATTACATAACCCACACACAAATTTGCAACCACCTCTTCCCCAAGAGCTTGAAATAAAGAACCCTTTTACAATTGTCATCTTTCTTATTTATAACACATTGGAGGATGAAATGACCATTATTATTATTTATTTATTCCTTATTATATTTTACATTTATTATTCAATTTTTAATAAATTAATTTAAATATTTTAACTAAAACACCAAGCAGACCCATTTAGCATTATCCATTGGGTGACAGAGTTTGGAAATATTATGTGTCACAAATTCACAATATGAAATAGAGTCATGGAAAGGGACATTTGATTAAAATATTATAATTTAACCCATAAAAATGTATCTATGGATAAATTATTTCATATCAATGGATTTCTTATTTCAATACATTTCCAATTCATTAAATGAGATATAAAATAGGGTCTAGATGTGAAAGATATAGCCAAACACAAAATTTATGCCTAGAACACCTATGAAGTACTATTAGAACAAAATTTACACCTATTTATTTTCCAACCAAAATTTTCCTCTAAAAATAAAATATTTTACATCATTTTATATCTCATTTTAAACTCATTCCAACGCTTTAAATGAGATCCAAAATGGAGTCCAGAAGTAAAATATATGACCAAAACAAGAATCTAGATTTTTCCTTTACATGCCCCATGCATCTAGCATGCCCAATACATACATGAGGTGTTTTTATAAGATATTATTGAATATATTTCACATATTAAACTAGGATATAATTAATTTTTATGTATGGTGTACCCATGAGGTTGGTTGGCACACTTTCAAAGTTATGAATCTCTGGTATGTAAAATATATGAAGTTTGGGACTTTGATCCTTTAGATAAAGATGATAATTTTTAAAATATTTTTCCAAAACATTAAATTAGAAAAAAATAGAGTATGGATGGGAAATATATGAAAAAATAGAGGATTTACACCTAGCTCACTCAATTTTCATACTTGGATCCAAAATTTTGAATCTCCGATATGAAAAATATATGAAGTTTAAGACTCTTCAATTTGAATAAAATATGATCCTTGAGATAATATATTTAAAATTATAAATTTATAAATAAAACTAAGTTTTTATCTAAAATATATAACCAAAGGATTTATACTTAGCATGCCTAGTGTTCATTTCAGGCTCTAAAGCTCCAGATCTCTAGTATGAAAATTTTATGAATTTTGAGCCTTTGATATCTAAAAAAAAAAGATGATCCTTAGGAGAATATGTTTCCAACACATCAAATAAGAATTTTAAAAAAATTATATGTTGATTAATTTTACAAATGGTACTTAATTTATATGGTTGGAATTTACATGTAGAAGACATGGTATGCTCGTGAGGCTTAGTTGATCTAGTGACAAACTTCCATTTTCTCCCTATGGGAATGAAAATTTTAAAATTTTCATGAATTCAAAATTTGGGTATAACACCAATGCAACTGATGGGGGAGTGATTTTGATATATGATGTTTTATATATCATGTTTATAATATTCATGGGTATTAACCCCATAAAACAAATTTGGTATAGTACATATTTGAAAATTAAACCCATATAAATAGGTTGAGTTTATATAAATTTGTAATTAATTTTCACATTGTTGATAGTAATTGTGATCTCTAAGCTTTCACCATGATGAGCTATCAAGATCTATCATTTATCCAATTTTAGTACTTGAAGACTACCCTATAGGCCTAACATCTTGAGGACCTACTATGTTGAATATTTTTCTCCTTTTGATCCATTTTTAAAATTTTGGTTTTACAAAATAGGAATTTTTAGGTAGTTTTTTACTAGTTTAGAGGGAAGATGATACTGACCCTCTGAGGTCACTACCATCAAACCTATGATGAAACTATCTAGAGTTTTGACGGTACTAACCAACAAAATAGACCATCTAGGATGGTAGTATCCAATGATAATTATCATGTTGGTTGAATGTGTTGTTAATATGTTTATTACTTTATTTGATATTTTCACACACTTATTTGTGTTTTATTTGATTATATATGATATTATTTTATTTGTGTGTATTGGTAGAGGTATTTTTTCGAGAGAGTACGAATATAGTTTACATATGGAGATCATTAGTGATCTTAGATTAGATTATGTTAGCTAACATATACTTGATCAAGTATTGGATATGTAACCTACCTAGGCTAAATACCCTATGATATCCACCTCATGACATCCCTAGTAGAGAGGTGGAATTTTGATACTTTCACATTTTGGATCCCTATAAGGGAGATAATTGTGACACTCAAGGATGCCTAACATATACTAAGATTGTTAATAATTTTTTAGTAGGCCATAGTATGAGCTATAGTAGGCCAAGGGTGTGTCCATTGTGTCCACAAATATACGATTGATCAGGCTAAAGGTGACCAGTATTGGGATCATGATTCTATAGTCTTGTTTGGATAGATTGTTACATCATTTTTTTCACATTTGAGGAATGTTTTAGGTTGTTTACTTACATCATTTTTATTTTGTATGGCATGGCCATGGTTATATCATATCAAATGTATGATTTTATTCAAGCCATTGAGGATCATGGGATAAATTATTCATTGGGATACATTATGTTTTCCCATTTATACATAGATTTTTACAAATTTACTTTATAATGCCATTTTATAGTCTTGTTACACATTTGTGTATATGAGCATATTATTGTGGTGTGTCCCATTGGGGGACCTCGTGGGCTTGTTCCTCATGGGGGTTGTTCATACCCACAATTTTTTGTAGAGTGGTGGGTATTAGAGAGACAATAAGGTTTAAGTATAATAAAGTATTGTGTGATCTTGGTTTGGATTATTTGGAGGCATTATAGAGGATTTATTGGTTAGGCTAAATATGTGATATAGTTTCATCATATTCATGATAGTGTATAGATTCATGACCAATTACCCAATGTGGTGAAATGATTCTAGTTTGAGAGGGTCACATGTAAGTTTTTCATCCATCAAGATGTGCCCTTGGTGGTGTACCCTTGGATATAGACTATGAGATCTACCCATCACCCTAGCTACAAGATAGAGCCTAGTGCTTAGATCTAACACCTTTACTTATGGAGGATGTAGATCCTTGTATTATGGTTTCATATGTGGAAGATGTAGGATACACAATATGGTAAAAATTTAGTGGATGAGCATGAGATGGCCCATATTTTTCCATATTGTAGCATGTTCAGGTTTCATGCCCTTGGCTTTGGGAGGAGGTGATGGAGGAGGTGGAATAGGTGGAGTAGGTCAGGATACACTATAACCTTCTCCAACGTATGTTATAGATATTATTGTAGTTGTGCATTAGTATATATGTATACTTTTATATTTTTATTTGAATTTCATTTTTTATTTAGAAGTTTCTAATGTCTTGTGTATTCACAGTGTTTGTGGTATAAGCAATGAGTATTGTATGACCATGGTAGATGAATTTGTCCACACTTTGACATGAGATAATCCATTTGATATAGTTGGTATTAGATTGATTAGGAGAGTAAACCATATTTTTGGTGTACACACATCTCTTTTTGATCTAGTTGTTATTGTTGTCACAACCTTCACTATAGTTTTTGATGAACAGGGTGATCTCTAGATAGAGATATATAGAAAACCAATGCCCACTCCTAAAAGTAGCACTGATATATTAAGGGATATTATTGCTTGATATACTGATCTATAGGTGGATAAACTCATACCATGTATATTTATAATTTATTTAGGAGTGTGTTATATGATTTAGATCTCAGTTGTAAGGGAAAAAAAGAGATAGTGAAATATCTAATTCATGAGATAATAGGCATTGATATATATATATATAGTGATGAATTTGATCTATTGAGGGGTGTAACCATGATCATTGACTAAATTTATTATTTTATAAAATTCTATTTGATTATATATGATGAGCATGTTGAACTATGTTAAATTAATTTTTTAAACAAATTCACATATCAATATTGTGTCATATGGTTTAATTTCCACATTCCAAGTTTCATGTTAGATATTTGATATTTGATGTCTCATGTTTGTAATAATGTAATGTTTAATTGATATTTCATTATATGTTATTTTTGAATTTGTGTTCATGTACTATCCTTTATTAATTTGGTTTTATTATTTCACTTTATACATGTATATATATGTTATGTATAATAATATTATACTTGATAATTGTTTGCATGGGATAGGATTAACCTACAACTATCCTATCTTAATATACTTAGACTTGCATTTAGGTAAATCTAAAAGATCCTGTGGTGTTTAAATAGTCTAGGTAATGACCAATGAAATCTGTATATATAATAAAGGGTTGCCTATGTCGCAAATTAAAAGAGGAAAGGGTTACAAATCCTAAACCTATGACACAAGGAAATAAATATCACTAGACCTATATGAAATTAATTGTGTAATTAAATGAAAGTAAGTAATGTAAGTAAAGTAATTTAAGTAAATTAAGATAAATTAGGGGTAAGTTACCATGGTAAACTAAATGGTGGTCTAGGAAACCTATAGTGAAATATGAAAAGTCTAGGAAATCCTATAGCCACTCCAACTTATTCAATGTAGAGATAACTTAGACACCCTTACACACATTCATTCACTAAGCAATAAGAAACATCTATCTACTATGTAAATAATTGAAAGAGTATAGGGTTATAAATACTTACCTTTGAGTGGACCCTTAAACCATCAATCTCCCCTTGGATCAAGTGGATATTTACAAGAAATGTTATGGGTTGAAGAATTTAAATGGTTAGATAAAGACAATATATCCTAAGACAGGGAAGCCTAATGACTCCCTTATTGATATCCAATGATACCATAAGACAAACTTCTTTAAGATAAGGTTATATACCAGAAACTCTTTCAAATATGAATTTAGTTAGAATTACGAGTGAAATAAGAGTGTATATGATATGTTTGGAATGAAATATGACCCATATATATATATATATATATATATATATATATCAAATACTCAGAATCAACCACAAACACTATGTTGACAATATTAGCCTAGTTGATATAGTTGAAAGAAGTCAGTTGACATAGAATGGTATCGACTAGGTCTATACAATATAGATGTCAAAATACAAGATCAAAACTACATCAATATGGATAATATAGTAAAATAAGTGAAAAGGTAATAAATATAGACCAATGCCATAGGATATAAGGGAAACTAACACCATTAAATAAGGATAAGATGGAAGAAGTACATGGTAAGATAATCTCAAAAAATTATATTGATGGTATCATTATGTAATAATGATATAGTAGCAACATCTCTCATAAAGCATGAAAACTCTACCCACCCTTTCTTAGTGTACCTTTTAATACATGCACTTAGTGAGATCAATGTTTGACAAGCTTCTATAATAGAAAGCATCAATAAATGATAAAGTGAAAAATATTATGTGTATACATATGCCCCACCTAAATTTCATCATTTATCATAATGATATAACATGGGATGGTGAAAGAAATAATATAACACACACACACACATGTATATGTATGTATTTATGTGTATGTGTATGTGTATGTATATATGTGTATAACTAAAATGAAATGTTAATATAATTACTTAAAAATGAGTAAACAAAAAAACCATATACACACCTTGACTTACATTTATAAATAAAATACTACATACAATACCATAGTCTCAATTATGGAGGGTGTAGAAACTACATTTGAGAAAACCTAGGGAGACAAGGCTAAAAATGAATAAAATCAAAGCAATCAAATGTAAGATGCTCAAAGTAATTGGAAAAATGTCAAAATTAATTAAATTACTTGGAAAATAGAAAATTTAGGATAAAAAATTCTAGGTTAGGACTTAAATACCAAGGAAATTGATAAAAATAAGGGGAAAATCAATAAACCAAAAATCCAAGGCTGCTTATGACCAAAAAACCCAAAAAAGCATCCAAATTAATATAAATAACAATCCAAATTAGAGAAGGGACACATAAAAATTATTAATGGTAGCAACATAAATTTAAGAGAAGTGACAAACCATATTCAAACAAATATGGAAAAACTTGAAAGGGAAAAAGGGGACTAACTATCCCGAAAAAAGACAAATAGAAAAATCAAGGTCCCAAAACATAATTGAGAGAAGTCCTATAAAGATATGATAATTACCAAGATATAATCTTGAAACAACTTAAAGAGTAGCTTCTATTCAATATATATATATATATATATATATATATATATATATATATATATATATATATATATATATATAAACTAAAACTACCATATTAATACCATGTCTAAAAGAGATAGATAAAAGATCTAAAAACAAACATTCCTGTCAAGGGGGAAATAATGGAGGGAGGGGAAATAGGGTGTCACCAAGGTGAAAACATGATATTTACAAGAAATAAGACACTCAATTAAATTTTTCAAGACTAAAAATTTTAAGCATCAATGACCAAAGAGAAACCTACCTAATAGCTTAAGCTTGGTTTAACCAGTTAGGTATAAAGATCATCCCATGAAGGCTAGTATGTATGAAAATTAAATGGGTCCTACATTCCCATTATGTATTCCCTTCACCTTAGGACACCTTATATATTCATCACCCTATTAAAAATAATGGGTACTTATGTGAGAAGATAGGGTGGCACTAAAATTTAAGAAGATATAATGATGTAATGGTATAATGAGACCTCTTACCCCAGTCTACTTGTCTACCTCACCCCAATGGACCTTAGCTCTATCAAGAGGCCAAATCTATATTTTGAGATTGGAATAAAATATAATATGTTTCAAATAAATAACATGTCTTTTGGTGTGATCTAAATTCTGTGATTGAATTTTTCTCTTAACATTACATTTTCTTATGATATGGATTTTAACTTTTTTGGATTTTTCTTATTTTTCCTCCTCCCGAAGGATTTGGATAAACCAAGTATGGGTTCTAAATATGGATATCATAAGAAATATTACACTTAGTGATAAATAATAGGACTTAAATACCATGGTGTCTTAAACCCCATATATTGTCACCTTAAATAAGTGTGCAATCTCGAAACTGACTTTGGTTAGCCCAAAAGGATGAAGAAAATAGGGAATGATGGAAATGATAATAGAATAATTAGGTTTTCCCAATAATAAAAAATGTGTAAAGGAAGATGATACAATGATAGTTAGGAATAAATCATATTCATGAGAAATTGGAAAATGTGAATGAATACATGAAGATAGACTGTTATAATTTTACCACCAAATAGTATGACTAGTTCTAAGTGAGGTAAAACACTACTATCAACCATTACCTTATATTTATAGGAAGACACTTATATAAGTTTTTGGTTACATAATTATAGATAATATTTTATGATTATATATCACATTAGTCTTATACACTTGGAAAACTCATACCTTGGTTGTTCTTCTCAATCCTTTACCTTTCTTGCTTCTGTAAGTCTCAAATTTGTTCTATATTTGTGCCCCTTGGCCTATATCTATTAGTCCAACCAATATTATGTTGATGATTTAGGTCTCTTATCTTGAAAAAAATTATTAAAATTTAATTATCTTTAATATCTACAAGTTCTTAACATGTACCTACTTTCCTTCTCCTTGGACATTAATGTCTAAGACAGATAATAACATCAATGTTACTATCTTGTATTAATGCAAGTGTAAAATTCCCTAAAGTCATCCAATTTACAAATGAAACATATCCTAATGGTCATAGTAAGTGATTTAATATAATTTGTTACTCCAAATTATTGATATAAACATAAGATCAACTTTCATTCATTCACCACCTAGTTACCCCTAGTAAAAAGACCAAAGAGCATATAGAATTCAATTGAACAAAGCTTCACTATTTATTCCTATTTCCATATCAGTCATAGAGATTGCACATCTACATGTCTAAATACTAAAGGATCAGCCCAAGAACCTGATTTTCCAAGTTACAAACTAGGTCACTATTTTACTTTCTTTACACATATTGTATGATTAACACATAAGCCAACACATAGGGGAGAAAAACATGAGTCTGAGTATGTATTCTAGAGTATTGGCTATGTAGATAGTTCCTTTTATAGTGGGGTCATTGGGGTCAGCTCAACACCATGTGCCCACTAACCCATTTTTTTGCAAGGTCACATTGAAGATGGAAAACTAGGGTTTTTCCATTTCACAAGAAGTCTCAATCCATGACCTAGATCTAAATGCACTAGAGTGAAGGTGAATCCAAACCTAGAAGCATCCATTTGGTTACATCTTATTTCAATGAATATTCCATATAAGACACTAGCATCGAACCTAAATAGTAATGTCAATGTAACCATACCAAGCCAATTTAATTATTTAGAGAGCTAAAAGTATCAAATATATTATTGTTGTTATAGAACTTCCTTCCTACTTTATGCATGTTCTAGATATAGAACTGCAATAACATCAAAACAAGATAAGTATATCACTTATTTGTAATTTATATATCTAGCATAGTTGTACTTTCCATATTTATACTATCTTAGCATAATAAATTGTGTATGCTTATATCTGAGTTTAGCATTTAATTATCCTAGTATATATATAATCATAACCTTTATGCCATTTCATTTCTATATACCCCTTTAACATCTAGATACGCCAATATAGATCCATTTTAAGGTTAAATATTCAATGAACCCAATCTTTGAACATCAAACCCTAGGACAAAATTAGGGTTTTATGATTATTTTACTTTGTTGTAAAATTTTAAAATTTTCATTTATGAATCAATGGAAAATGTTAGTTCAGAAACCTAATTCCAAATGGAAGATCAAGAAGCATTGATTACTCATCTTAGTAATAAGAAGGGATTAATAGATGCATTTATGTATGTTATAAGAGATGGAATAATCAAACAAGATAATACCAAGGTTGCCTTACCAACTAATGGTGAATCTTTAAAAGGTACTATAACTCATCCCACACTTACCCATCTACCTAAATCTAGTGGGGGCATAAGTTATGTGTTTAAACCTTTGTTTCTCAAAACTACTATTGATACATATATCATGGAATTACTAGTTGTGTCAGCTCAAATATCAATTTCATTGCCTATTACTACTCAAAACATGCTTTCAGCGCCTTTAATGAATACTCAACTTTCTAATCTAAATCTCATTGGGCCTATAGTTTAATTATTCATGTCGGTTATAAATATCTTGGAGGACAAGATTACAAGCATTGAACAAAAAGCTTTAAAATCCCCTCATGTTATAGATTCACAAGATGTATTGCATAAATTTTTTTCACTTTTAAATATCTATGCACCCTTTGGTAACTATATTTGTTTCAAATAAATTCACATTTTATGATGACAAGGGTGATGTTGAACAACATATTCAAACATTTTATGTAGCATGCCTTGACTATGATTCCAATGATAAACTTTTGACCAAATTATTTCCAAGAAATCTCAAGGACTGTGTTTTGAGGTGGTTTTATGATTTACCTCTACAATATGTAAAATCATTTGAAACCTCTTGTAAACTAGTTCATAACACACTTTTCCATTAACATTTTTGAAAAGGTTTCTTATTCCCAAATTACCAAAATCAAACAAAGAACCAATGAATCTATCAATGAATATGTCTTGAAATATAAGACAATGTTAGCCAAAATAACTAATCTTATGGTATACAAAGAGTTACAAGATATATTCAAGCAAATTTTGCTTTCTCATTTACATGAGTCCATTATTTTTTAAGTTCATATCTTTTTATGACTTATGTCATGTTGTACAAGACCTTGAAATGAAGTGTAGGTAATTTAATAAGCTCAAATATGTGGAAAAAACACCAATTACATCTACATCTAGTACAAAATTCACAATTAAACCAAGTTATAAAGTAAAACCACTTGATCTTAAAAAGGAAATAACCACCATGGTTAACACAATTTCATAACAACCTAATCAACTTGTCTTATAAATGTACCAAGGAGATAATTTACATGTTTACCTAAGTCCCCAACTTCATTACTCTCATGGTTACTAGAGTTATAGCTTATATCTCTCCCTCATCCTATCGAGGTAGATATGATTCAACATCTACCCAAAGTATATGATGAAAATTCTTATTATGATCATCATCAAGGAATAGGACATTATATAGGCATATACTTTACCTTAAAGCACAAGATCTAAGATCATATAGATTACCAAAAACTTACATTTGTAGATCTTCTAAAGGAATCAGGTTCACAACTTGTTGATCACTAAAAATAGAAAATATTTAACAATTCTTCACAGGACCATTCTAAGAAGGAACTAGAAGTCCAAATGGCATATAATTCACATCCTCCTCCATCACATTATGGGAACCCACTAAATGGTATTATTGGTACTTACATGTGACATATGCCTCCTATGGTTTAGAAAACTTCTATTTACTTTGATGATATTGAAATTAAGGATGGTGACTCTGATTTTCATTTTTTATTAATTTGATCATATCTTGATAAACACCCCATATGCAATGTTATGATTGATAATGATGTAATAATTTTTTTTCACTATGACATTACTTATGAACTTGGGTTATAATCAGAATGATTTACATCTTTCTACCAAATCAATTTGATCATTTAATGGGACCTCCTAAAAGGTTCTTGGCGAGATTGACTTACCTTTATAGGTTGGTCCCACACATGTGGGTACTGTAGACATCCAATTCCTAACACCATTTGTGTCAAAATTGTCAATTTTATTCAAATTACACTCAAATGCACATTTTAGGTCAAAATCCATAAAATGCCCTAAATGATTAAAACTTCTCACTTAAAAGTGCTAGTTTAGGTCGGAAGTATCCATAAATAGGGCAATGCATTTTATGGGCTAGCTAACTTTAATCAAATCATTTTGAGTCAAAATGACAATTTTACCATTTAGTGCTTTGGATCATTTGTTTCTTCTAATTAATTGGTACATGTCATGCACCTTTGTTATTTGGTGTTGGAAACATACTAAATAGGAATATAGCTCAAACACATCTAACATCGCCCTCCAGTTCCTCTCTAGTCAAATTACAACCCAATAATATGACTTTTTGACCATTTTGATTAATTGAGGGCCAATTTTCAAATAATTTCAAAAATGTTGATTAACCTTGTTTAAGGCTAATTAATCCAAATCAAGAGCTTAAGTGGATTTTCCATGAGATTTGTTAAATATTTCTTTTTGAAAATTGATTCCTATTAACTGCATCATTATGTGATATCATTTCTTGGGAAGACATCCCTAAGCCATAAGTGCATAAAATATCAAGATTATGGGTCACCCATGCCTAGTTAATGCCTCCTATTCCTCTTCAATGCCCCTTATTCCAAGGTCATGATGAAGATAATTATGAGTTTAATTCCAAATATTAGGATTATCCATGGCCACACATGTTAATCTTGAGATGGATGGTCATGGTTAATCTTGACCAATCTCAAAAATTTATAAATAGAGAGGCCATGGACATGAATTTTAAGCTTAATTTATGCAAAGTTATTATGTATAATTGTCTCTACAATCTTTTGAAATATACCATTAAAATTAGTTACAAGCTTCATTGATAGGCTAGTTTAGTGATTTGGAATCATGAGCCTAGGTTTTATGGAGTGTTCTTGAGACATCAGAGGAGTTTGCCACTTTTATTGATAAAGACAAGGATGTTTGATCAAGGGAGAACATGATTTTGAGACACATAGGTATGGTGAATCCATTTGGGAAGTTAATATGATGTTGCTTTCTTTCATTTTATTTCTTGATATCCTTTGTAATTCCCATATGAATAGATAGGCTAAGTTAGTTAGTTCTTTATGCATTTTTCATTATTTATGGACTAATGTTTGACTAACTTGATTTTTAATCCTCTCTACAGGTAATAACTTTTTAGTTATCCCTTACACATGCATATTTGATATGTTATTGGAAATAGCTTGGATACATAATATTTGAGTATTACCTTCTACAATGCATGGGTGTGTTAAATTCATTCATGCCAATTGGGTAATTTCAATTTATAGAATTTCATATGAGCATCCTCTTAAACAAAAAACATTATACCCACATAATTAATTACCAATCCTACTAAGACTCATTCACTGTAAAAGTGTAAGAAATAAGTAATCCCTTTTACAAGGTGGCCAGTACCTGAGAGACGAATACATCATAGACATATAGTGGATTCCATAGAATCCCCATCTTCTACTATACACCATGATTATATATCTATAGAACCTCAAAATTTGAATATTATTTCTATTCTAAATAATCCACCGAGCATTCAACAATGATTTATAAGAACTCCTCCTATTACTCTTACTATTATTTCATGACCATAGAGTCCTATTTTACATACATAGAACACCATTGATACCAAAGTGACAAATATTACACGTATACATGTTCCTTGATAGCATAACTTGGGTATTACACTAGATTCATAGTGGATATATATCTATAACCATCCATTGGATGGAATTTTAAGATGATATTTCCTCTTAAAAAATTATAGAAATACCAAAAAAATAAAAAACATTCAAAAATAAAAAACACACTTTTGACACTTAGATGTTATTTTGGCTTCTTGGCATCCATGTGTTAGTTCCATGTTGATGGATGCCATACTCAATTACTCCTACATACACATATGTGTCACTCTTCTACTTGAGTGTGATACATAAATACACAAACACATGATACATTCTTATTTCAAGTGTTGGGATTTCCCTCTACTCATGTCATATGGAAATTGGGGGCATTTAATTATTTGATCTTGATACACATAGGTTATATGTTTCGATGATCACTTCACATTATCATGTTTGAGCTTACATATGTATTTACAGATACCTATTATCCATGATTATATCTTACATAGGGTACTTGATATAATATACACTTGACATATTTTCATAACACATTGGATCTAAGGTCTATTATGATATGTTTGTGTTGGTTTCTTATTCTTTAATTTATACACTTCCTTGAGTGTCTTGTCTTGATTTTTTGAGTAATTGAATATGTTCCTTTACTTATGACTCCTATGCCTATGTATGATTTCATTAACATTGGCATATGTCATTGTTTATTGTATGGACATTTGAATATGTCGTTCTTAATTTCATAGACATTTGACTAAGTCATGTCCCTTTGATTGTGTGGCATTTGAACATGACCCTTATTTTTGGTCTTCTTAGACCATTGCCTTTTGACTTACTTTTGAGTGATCCTATGGATGTGTTTGTTTGCTTTTTGAGATTGTACTATTAATATCTAGATGTTGCCATGATTTTTATCATGCATATTAGGCCCACATGTGATCATATTAGTTATATGATCTTCAATGATACATTTACTTGGACATGTTCCCTTCTATATGCAACATGGTTACATTCATAGATTATACAATTATCTTATCCTTTTGAGGTGAGGTAATGACTAGTTCATATATTTTTCTCACCTCAATGGGGGCATGTCATAGATACATGTTCTCCACACTTGGAATAGTTCTAATATTTTAGTGGGGGCATGATTTGGAAGCATGTTCTCCACACTCATTCAGTATATGGTACTTATATTAGTTTCTAAATTTAGTGGGGGTATGGCTTGGAAGAATATTATCCACACTCATTTAGTATGTGGTATGTATATTAGTTTATATATTAAATGGGGGCATATAATATGGTCATGGCTTCCACACATCCATAGTTATCAGATTCAATAGGGGAATGCTTGGGAAGCATGTCCTCTACACCTATTCAATATTCAACATCTCCAAATTATAGTGGGGGCATGTTTTGTAAATATGTCCTTCACATTTGTACTTATATAAATTTTCATATTTCTCCATATACAGTGGGGGCACACCTTGGAATCATGTTATACACACTTACACAATTATCCAAATTAGCCAAAGCACACAATTATATGATTCAAATTCATAGTTGTGTCCAAATTATATACTTTGGTACTATTGTTATACATAATTTCATCATGAGACATATCTAAGATGAATATTATATATAACATGTGACTAATGTTGCAAAATATAAATCAATTTCAGATTCCAAAACTCTTCTATGTACTATTACCATATCATAAACTTTTTCATACTAATACCCCATGGACTTTTACGAACTTATATTGAGCCAATCTAATGCAATAGTTGGCTCACTTTTGGTATGGTTGAGGTAATAAAATCACTCAATATTTCTAATTTTTCAAGTTGTACTTGATCATCCATCCTCACCAAGTTATAAGTATCATTGGGTTACATGATTGAGCTAATCTCAACTGTTTAGGTGGCAACTCACTTTTACTCTAAATTTGGGGGTATGTGCCTTCCAAACTCTCTCTCCCTCTCTCTATCTCTTTGGATATATGCACTTTAAATTTTTATCTATATTTATCTTAATCTCATTTTCAAAACCTTACAATTATACATCTTTTTCAAACTAAATTTTTAATAGGTAAGTCAGTTACATTGACACCTATGTGTAATCTTAAACCTTGATCTTTCAATTTAAATCTATTTCAAGTGATTTCAACCCATATTATATGCACTAATTTTATATTATAACATGCTCTTGGTTGCATTCCAATCACCAACAAATCACTCAAGTTTGGCACATGTAAAGATAAGGTGTGCATACACATCCAAGTATGAATTCTTCTCCTTCAAACTATAAATTTCATTACTCTATTAAAGGAGGGGAAAATGTAGATGATATTTTTTGATTATATAACATTTTAGTCTTACACACTTGACAAAATTAGACTTTAGTTATTCCTCTCAATTATTTACCTTTCCAACTTCCATAAGTCTCACATATATTATATCTTTTTTCCCCTTGGCACATATATCTTAGTCTAACTAGTATTATGTTGATGAACTAAGGATCCTATCTTACCTATAATGTTTAAAAGGCAATTATATTCCATCTCTACAAGTTATGAACCTATACCTACTTTCTTACTCCCTAAACAATAATGCTTGGGATAAATAGAAGCATCGATGTTATTGTCTTGTACTGTTGTAAGTGTATAATGCCATAAATCCATCCAATTTTCAAGTTATATGTATCATAATGGCTGGCCTAATCTATTTATTATGAGTTATTACTCTAAAGGGATTGATATAAATACAAGATATACCCTCATTCATTCACTAGCTAGTTACCCCTAACAAAAAGGCTAAGGATCATTCAAAGAGCATAAAATTGAATAAATATACCCTAATTATTAATATTTCCATATTATAAATAGGTAATACACATCTAAAATTTTGAATTACTAAATGAGTAACCTAATAGACCAATTTGCCAAGTTATAAACTAGGTCACTATCGTACTTGATTTGCACATATTGTATGATTCACACACAATTAAACACATAGGGGAGAACTACATGAGTCTAAGGCCCTATTATGAAGTATTTTATATGTAAATAAATCTCTTTGACATTGGGGCTATTGGGTTCATCTCAACACCATGTAATCATTAACCCTTTTTTCCCCAAGGTCATATTGAAAATGAAAAACTATGATTTTTCCATTTCATAAGGAGTGACAATCTATGACCTGGATGTGAATGCACTAGAGTGAATAAAAATCCAAAACCAAAAGCATATAGGTGGTCACATCCTATTTTAGTGGATTTTTTATATAGGACACTAACATCAAACCCATACACTAGTGTCAACATAATTGTCCCAGGCTAATGTTACTATCTAGAGCACCAAAAGCATCAAATCTAGAATCTGATGATTGTTCTAAAATCTCCTTCCCATCTAATTTTTACCTATTCTAGATCTAAAACTAAATTAACATTAGGACAAGATAAGTACATCATTTATTTGTCATTTTTCTATATCCATCATAGTTATACTTTCCATATGTAGACTATATCAACATAATAAATTCAATGTATGCTTATATCTAGGTTTAGAATCTAATTAGATTAATATAGATATGATTGCCACCCTTGTGTTATTTTATTTCTATAAACCCATTTGACATCTAGATAACCCCAATCTAGATCCATTTTAGGGTTAAATAGTAATCAATCTATGTATATAAAAATGATCAATGTCTATAAGGAGGGCCTTAACTAATGTCTTGTAATGCGACTTACAAATTGTAAATCCAAGATGTATAATTAAATGAACCCAAATGTTGTGTAATGATAATATAGACCAAATAATTACTAAGGATTTAATGGTTAACTAAAAAATATGTGTATGGGTGTTTATGAGGAAGGTTGCTAGGGTTTACAATGCAACTCACAAATTGAAAACCCAAGAGGTGTAAGTAAAGAAAAAATACCAAAGGACCAAATATAGGTACTACGGAAAATGTGTGAGGAGACCTAGAGGTGTGTAAACAAGATATATGGTAAACAAAAAGAATAAATTTTGAGTCAAACCTATAATAAATGTCAGCTCCATAGTATATATAAAACCAACCATAATCATGCAAATAAGTATTATAAATGAAAATCAATAGAGAAAGTAAAATTAGGAGGAACATACACTATGAAAAGTACTTTTTCAAAATTTGAGCATTGGTCAGTTATTTAAAGTTATGCAATTATTTTTTTGTAATCTATATGTACTAGTTCTAAGGATTTTTGTAACTAGGTAGGGATTCCACCATTTTTATGTCTACATTACCTCTTTCTTGTGGGTGTAATCCAAATTTAACACCAAATCTTCAACATCAAAATTATGAACTTTGAATATTTTGTTATGTTATTTAGGTATGTCAGTTTTATATCTATGATTATGCTATAAAGCACTCATATGTTACTTGTCAAGTAGATCTAATGTGTGAATATGGACTTCAAGAATCTCTTCATCAAGAATGATGACATGAAGATAGATGTGCAATGGGGTTAAATCTACATATAGTGTTAATATGGATTCTAATTTGTAAACTAAAGATAAGGGAATTGTCTTATTGGTAGTACATATCCTAGTATAATAAGCCCAAAGTGTGGGTTAAAGCTTGAGATTTTAGTCCGTATGAGAATACCTAATAGTATTTTTCAAGATATTATTAATTATTTTATTTGTAGATTAAATTTCACCATTACACTAAAGGTGATATGGTATCTAAATTTTGTGCATATTTTTTAGTTTTGCACATAACTACTTCATGTCTTTATTTTGAAATTCCTACCATTGTCAGATATGATGGTGTGAGGAATAAAAAATGAAATTCGATTTTATTGAGGATAAAATTATATATAGTGATGCTATTAATATTAATAATGGGCATAAATTCTACCCACTTGGTAATGTATTTGATGGCAGCAATGATGAATACATGTCCGTCTTGTGATCAAAGTCACTTTCTAATGAGATCTAATCCCCACATAGAGAATATAAAAAGAGATTCAAGTTTTTAAAGCTCATATAAAGGAGATTTAATTATATCATCATTAATTTGACAAGGATTAAACTTTTTAAATAATGTTATGGCATCATTTTTATAGTAGGCCATAATTTTCCCATCAATAGGCATTTACAGGTTATAGCATGTTTATTACAATAGACATCATAAATACCCCCATGTGTTTTCTCAACAAGAGAATAAAATTCATATTTAGTAACACAATAAAGTAGGGTACCTTTGACCTTATGATAATAAAGGATGTTATGTTTGAAGACATACTTTCAATATTTCTTGTAGATTATGGTCTTTTCATGAGAGTTAGCCTTTAAAGGATAAGAATGATGTTTTATAAATTGGATGATATATTTATACCACAAGATTTATCGAGTAGTGATATATTTGATATGTAATATATGAGAATCATACTTATATTGTAGATTATATGGTGATTCCTTATGTGTATGAGCAATTGTGAGTCATGTAATGCTTGATGAAGATGGAAAAGAGAGGTTGATGAAGTAAGATAATTAGTTATAGCATTTTGTTCTTGTGAGATTGTTTCAATCATGAAAGATTCAAAAAATTTATAAAGGGTGTCAATAATTTTATGATATGTGATGATAGTTTAAAATTTTCATTGATATTCACCACTGACTTGATGACATATAAATTGTAAATGTCCTTAGGCATGTAAGTTTGGGATATGTATATCTATGACTTCTTACATCCTAAGGATGAAAACTTCTTATTTAACCATGTTATTATTGACCTTAAAGTTTAATAAAAAATATATAAGAATTATTTTTCAACAAGGGTTAGGTAGGACACAACCTACCCCACCTCCCTAAATGTACTTGGCTCCATCTAAGTGATGTGTCCAAGTTTCCTCATACAAATCTATTATAACTTCAAAGAGTTATTCTATGATAACTTTGGATTTGGTTTAGAGACTACTATTTTGGGTTCTTTGAGGGATTGTGCCTTAATATAATTCATGAAATTATGAAATTATTCTCTAAGAGAAACATCTTGATCAATACCTTTGATTAGGAGTAAATAATTATCTAGAAGAGTGTATTTTAGTTGGGATGGGAGTGGTGGTAAGTTGATTAGTGATCACTTGGCCTTTGAATAGTATTTTAGTAAAAATTATTAAGTCAAAATCCATGAATAATGAAATAAGTGGCATGATAAAGTATATGGTGTTGACATATCTCATAATATATCAAGGCATGACTATTAAAGATCTCATAGTATCTAAAAATTCAATATAGTCACATTCCACTTTCATCTAACAAATCTCATAATATATTAAGGCATGACTATTATATTGAATAACATAATTTTTTCCTAACTCATCTTGTTTTACAATTAATAACCCTAAATGATATGGGGGTAGAAGGTGTGTACAAGTTGAGGGGATGATCACTAGAAGGTGGGTGATAAGTAGGAGGCTGAAGTAATGATTCCTTCATGTTATTGAAATATTTTTTACATGCATTTGTCCATTCAAGAGAAACACCTTTATTTATGAGGAATTTTATTGAATATATGCAATAAGACATATCAAACATGAATCATTTTATTGCCCCAAGTTTCCCAAGGTAGGTACAAATGTCAAGAATGGATAGAAGAATAGGCATTTTGATAATAGAATTGATTTTATCATGATATACGTCAATCCATCACAAGAAGATTAATAATCCTAAGATATTTCTAGAGGTGACACTAAAGCACACTTTTAAAGATTGATTTTAACTTTGTATTTGATTAGACATTCAAAAATTATAGCAAGATGGTGAATATGCTTTTCATGATGTTTAGATTTATGATAAGATAATCCACATACTTTTTAACTATTTTATGGATGAGGTCATGAAATATATGGTTTATTAGACATTTATAAGTTAATCTAAAAAATTTTAAGGTTGAAGGGCATCTTAACATAACATTAGGTTCCCCAATTGATAGTAAATTGGTTTTATGTTGATCTTTAGGAGAAACGTGAATCCAATTATATCCCAAAAAACCATCTATGATGGATAACATGTCATAGTTATTTGTAGAATAAAAAATGGAATCTATTTATGGTAAAGATAAATTGTCTTTAGGACATGATAAGTTTATATTATGAAAGTCAATATAGATGCAGATGACCATAGTGACTTTTTTGTGAATGGGAACAATGTTGGATACCCATTCCAAGTAATATATTAGTTTTATGAACTTAGCTTCTAAGACCTTGATAATTTATTTGTGACATAAGGTGAAAACCTTGGGAGGTAACTTTAATTAATTTTTGCACACACATTTTGCATCTATATATGTCACGATGTTATGGGCAACTATGTTAAGGTCAATTTTGGGCATGTATTCATCTGACTAAGCAAAGTCTTCATGATGTTTGTCAAAAAAGAGGATGTAATTATATTTATCATTAGGATAAAGTTATTTATTTATAATAATTGGTTGAGTAGTGGCATTCATGTAATAGTTAATTACATAAGTATCTTTAATAAGCATGGCATTGATGTCTTAGAAATTATATGGATCATAAGAAGTTTAGATATAGGATTCCTTTTTGGATCAACACTAGAAATGAAGTTACTAAAGCAAGGATCCTTTTACTATAAATTTTTGAGCTTTTGATGTTGGTGAGGAAGTCGAGGCTCTCTATCATGAAGTAATTATAGGATGGATTCATCACTAGGAAGTGTAGGTAATGATTCGTAGTATTCAAAATTTGCTTCAAGATCCATAATATGATTTCCTTTGTCTTCAATATTAGAATGTGTTTCTCATACAATAATAGTTTTAGCATCTATGATAATATTAGGGGATAAATTAGAAGGTAAATAATCTTACTTTATGGTATCATCTGGATCATACAATATAGCACAAAAGGATTAGGCTAAACCATATCAATTTGTTTAGTATAGTTAGTAGGAACAAGAGTGATTTTTACCTTGTATAGTGAGCTAAAAGTGAAGTTGATACATAAAATGTATTGACACATGGTAATATCTAGCTGATGTAGTTATCTAAAAAATATTTAACTTTATTAGGTTGGCTAATTAATTTTAAATTTTGAGTGATAGACTACATGGAATCGATATATTTGATAACATTAAAATTATGGTGAATTTTTTGAATTATATCATGCTAGCTGATACTGTCTAGTTTGGGGAAATTAATAGTTTGTTGAACAACCCATGGGGTGTTTATCCATGGTGGCTTGACAAGAGGGACATGACCTTGAGGTTTTGTTTCATCATATGAATAAATAATATGTGAACGACATGAACATCTTAGTTAAAATCATGCATTTTAACAAGGGTATTTGGATAATGTGTTACATCCAAATATTGTGATTGATTTTTTTCCATAACATAATCCTCATCATGAGATAAGGAAATATTACATGCATGAGAATATATCTAAGAAAATTTAGTGGAAGTATCCATGGTGGACACACCCATGATACTAAAAGTGTGAGGGGACGTTAATAGAGAATCTTGAAATAATTTGGCTACCCCAAATTCATTGCAAATAAGGTTATATTCTATTTAAGTGGATTATCAAAATTGAATGGGGGAGGAAATTAATTATCATCATAAATCAAAGGAATTATCTTATCTCATGGAAGGAGATGAGGAATTTATTTGACTATTTAAGGAGGTAATTTATTATTATTAAGAGTGTTTTACAACTCATTATTTTTGTCATCATCATAATCTACAAGAGTGACTTGGATATTAGGATTCTTGTTGATGAAATCAAGAAGAGGAAAACTATTAATAGGAAGAACATTAGGGATGTGATACTAAGATTTAGGATTATGATGTTGAATACCCTAAGGGTTAGGATCTGATTCATGATTTTAATATTTTCCATCATGGATGAACTTTATATATTGGATACCAAAATATGAAATAAATCTCATGCGATGAGTCCATGAATAACATAAATGAGGTTACATAAAAGTGGAATATATAAAACCATAAGCTTTGTGACTATTATTTTGGGTCTAATAGTGATAGGGATCCAAATACAATCAAGAGGATTTTGATTGGTTTTGTCAAATCCAAGACAAGTTAGTTTAGTATACTTAGGGTTATCTTTGGAATACCTGAGTTTTTGGATTAACCAAATGGAAGTAATATTGATATTAGAGCCTTTATCCACCAAAACCTTTCATAATAAGGTGTTTTTTATCACAATATTAATAAATATATGTGCGTAATCAAATAAAAAAATATTTCATCATTAATCATGTCTTCTTTAGGAAACTCTATGGAGGGTTTCTCAGAGGAAGAATATTGAGAAATACTTTCAATAGTATGGACTTCCATATATGCAGGACACTTGTAGGTCAAGACATGAATTTTAGATTCACTAGATCATGAATCTTATATATCTTAAAATTATTGCATGAGAAAATTATTACAATAAGGATAAGTTATCCTAAGTTCCATTAAAGGAATTTTGCAAGGCATGAAATTAAGTTCATCTAGAAAATTCCATTTTGGTTTAAAATGAGATCCATAACAAGGGTTAGGTTGATTATTAATAGTGTTTTTGGAAGATATGGTAGTATAATGATTGGAAGAACTAAGTTGAGTCTCTGATGGTGGAATGGGATCATCACTATTTGGTAGATCTGAAGATAAAGTAGTATTGGTAGAAGTAGTGGTATCCTTAATAAGTTGGTTCTAAAGATAAGGCTTCTTAATTTTGGTGATAGAAACTTTTTGAGAAGTATTAAAACGGTATATTACCTTTGTTGCATTCACATATTTGAAATTAATATATTAATGATCATAATTTGTATCAATAACATAAACATTTTCAATGTATTGTTATGTATTAAAATATGATGGTTGAGATGATTTTTGATATTTTGGTTTGTCTATTTAAAACTATATGTTCAATTTTTAAAATTATTAAGTTATTAATTATGGAAATATTTGGTAATAGCATCATCATTAAATTTTTATCATATGATGATAATTATGGCCAATTTTGGCATGCACAATGTGACTCATGAGAGTGACCAACATCATCATGGAACCAGCAAAACTTGTTAGGATAATACCATGGTGAGGGAACAATATTAATGTAGGCAAAATGTTTATATGTAGATAATAACTTAATCATTTCCTACATGTTAAAGGGTGGGAAGGATAAAAGTTGATTATTTGATCTAGATTCCCTTGGTTTGGTTTGAGGGTTATTAATGATGATTGCATTGGTCTTAGTTTATAAATTTTAATTTTTAGGAATTTGAGAATGTTTAAATTGAGCCATAGAGAAATCTTGCCTTTTTTCTTAATAAAAAACCACTTCTAAGTTTTTGGGAAAGAATATCCTAACCTTGTATTGAAAAGAGTATTTATAACTTATAATAAATATTTTGAAAAGTTTATCATCACTCTTGTTATGGTTTGATTTATGAGCTAAAGACTTCCATCGTTTAATGAAATTATGAGTAGATTCATTAGGAAGTTTTGTAGCATTGATGAAGTTGCTAAGGATATTTTTAGGAAGATCATTATGTTGGAATTTATTATCTATAACATTGACTAAATCCTTTATTTGTTTATGCACCATTCAAGTGCATCTCCAATGAAGGTTTTGGTGAGAATCTTGGAGGTAGCATAAATGTTAGTTTGAACCCATTCATTATAGATATTTCCAAAGGTCTTAATAAATAAATTAGTATCTTTAGTCCTATCATATATATGATAGTTGGAGAGATGCTTACAATTTCTATGGACATAATTAAGGGAGTTGAGTGTTTGTTTTGAATATGTTTAAGAATATTTATTATGCATAGGAGGTTGAGGGATAATATTCCCATTGGAATATATAAGAGGAGGAACAAAATTATGATTTGGTTGAGTCATGATGACCTGATGAGGTTGATTATCCATTCAAAAAATGTGGTTTTTCATTTGGAGCATTTAAGAACTGTTATAAGCTTTCCTAAGTTTCATCTATTGAACTATTTATGCAAGGATTTGAGTTGTATATAGAGGTGGATTTTGATTAGAAGTATTAGTATGGGGAGATTCCCAATGTTAGTTTTGGTTTCCCTAAGTGTCATAAAAGATGAAGCAAGATTATGAAGACCATCCTTCTTATTTTAAGTGTAAATGGTGTTATCATCAAGATTATTAATAAATTGGGTTGGATCATATAGATATTTAATTTGGTCAATGTCAACCATATTAAATTTAATAAATATAGAGTGATTCTTGGAAAAATTACACCATGAAGAGTTATCTTCAATGGTGGGAAATTAAAGAAAAAATAAATAACCCATGTAAAATTTGAATGGGTTGAGAATGGCAAGAAAGATCTTAAGATGTGATGCCATGATGTTAAGTAGGTTGTAAAGATACTGATAAAAAGTATCTAATTATAGAAAGAAAATGATATCAAGTAGGATGATAAAAAAAATTCTAATTCTAAGGAAAATAATGTATTTGGTAAGTTGATGTAGTACATGGAGAAAAGGTGGCACTATCGATTGGTTGTTAAAAATATATTTTATCAACTTAGTCAATGAAATAGCCTATAAACTAGGTGAATTAGATTGTATAAGACTAGATGGAATAGTTGACCAGTGGAACTATAAAAATTAGACTATATTGGGTTGATCGATATAGTATACTAAAATAGGTATAAATAGACTATATTAGTTTGTCTAATGTAGTCAGTGAGATAAAAATAAATTGTAATGGGTTGGATAATACACTTAGCTTAAAAAAAGGTCAATATTAGATTGTATTGGTTTAGCCAATACAAGCATGGAGACAAACATAGGGAACTATATTGATATGGTTGATGTGGTTCTCAAACACCAATAATTATATTGGGTTGGTTGATACAATTATTACATAATAAAAATTGGTATTAGGCTAGCCAATACATTCTAAAATATAATAAGTAAATTAGGATGTAAATTAAATCTAACTAATTTTTGAAAATAGGATCTGGGAGATATACTTAAAGGATTTGATTAAATTTGTTCAATCTCAAATATACTTACTTGTTCATAGACTAGTGTTAACCTAATGTTTCATATAAATAACTATAAAGGCTAAATTACATATATATCCCACTAAATAATCTTTGAGGGTATGGTAAGAGTAACTTCCCTAGGTGATACACTTCTCTCAAGTGTACCACAAAATCAAATGGATAATTGGTTTCTTAAGTTTAATATAAATGGAATCCTAGGTGTTTATAATATACTATGAGGTATATAAAAACTAAAATCCATGTTTAGTGTTGTACAATGGATTCTGTATTGGATCAATACCGCTCATACCATAGTGTTCGTAAAATATACAATTTTTTCCCATTATGATAATAAATAAATAGTTTTAAAACTATTGGAACACATTTTATAAGGAAAATTAAATAAAGTTTGAAAATCAATTTGAAACATTCAATGAATTAAAATAAATATGAAAAAATGGTATCAGACTAGCTAATATAGTTAATAATTAAATATACTGAAATGAAACACACAAAATTGTATCAGGTTGGATAGTAAAATTACAAACATAGAAATAAACTATATCAAATTGGTCGATATAGTCTATACAAAAATTGAAAGAAACTCAGCTAGTTGAAGTTATTTATAGATAACAAGATAACTATATTTGTGTAGCCATTGAAATTGGCTACAACTAGGAAGGTTAGAATAGGGTTCACACTAGATTCACTAGAGTGTGTATACACATAATATTTTTAAACTTATATTGATTATTAATTATATTTATCTTACATGAACCCATCAAGTCTCAATTTCTCTGAGTGCACACCTTAAAGGGTGCATCGAGAAAGGGGTGGACATACCATTAGTGTTTCATATAATTGTTGTCCCTTTTTATACTTGTTATCTACACACTTGTCTCTTGAAACCTTAGTCCCTAAGCTTGTTCTTCTATATTATACACTCAATCATTTCCTACCTTTTATCCCCCTTTTCCTAACCTTATCCCCTTTTGAATATTTACTGTATTAGGTCAACTAGATTGACCCTATACAATTTTGGGTGAAATTCACTTAGGTTCTAGGTCAACACTTGGCCGGCCTATCCCGTGACCTAGTGAATTCTTATCTAAAATTATGTTAGGTCTATTACATCGACCTTGATGGTTGAAACTTTCAAAAGGGATTAGGGTTAAATTTGCCTATATATACAAGTTCATTTCACCATTATTTAGAGAAGAGAAGAAGTAAGAGATATTGTGTATCTTCTTATCTACCATTCTACTTGAAGAGCAAGATTAGGGTTTCATAATTTATTTGGAGATACAAATCTTGTCTTGTGGAGAAGTCTTTTAGATGCATTGATAGGTTGTATATCCTATAGATGATTTATCTTTTTCATCCTTACATACCACAATAACCTCTTGCAAATCACCTTAGCGAAGGGAGAGATTGAGGCTCGATGGGTTCATCTTCAAAGGTAAGTATTCTTAACTTTATTCCACCTTTGTAAGAGTAGATAGATGTGCATTTTTACTTCTCTTCCATGCTTTATAATTATATATACATTGACATGAATGTATGTCTCTTATGCATGTTTACTTTTATTATTTCTAACCCCCACTTTGTGCCACAAGCTTTGGTGAGCACTATATTAGATTTTACTTGTTATTAGTTTAGTGAGATATATGAAAACATAGGACTCCCTTAAGGTTATTGCATGATTGTTCTTGACTAGAGGCTTTAGAACCCTCCTTAGCATTATGTATTATGATAAGAGATCCCCTAATCAGGTCTAATAGATCCCCATATTGGTCATGTTCCTAATTATATAATGTATCCCCAATTGAAAGTGTATGGTATGATCTATCTTATTTAAGTTAGGATTGAATTATAGACATGATGAATTTATGATTGCATACATTTTGGTGAAACCAAAATGAATCTATCCCTTATAGGTTTTATCTCATATTTTTCATTATTTTATCATTTTATTTTTCTATATTTATGATACTAGGTTAATAGTGTTAGTATAGATCTAATTTCTATGCACAAGTTTACCACATAGTCACATCAATGTGAATCTATTATATTTGTGTATGTTTTTCATTAGGTACAGGCTACTAGGTCAACTATGTCAACACAGTACACTTTCAAACTTATAGATTAGGCTACTAGGTTGACCGTATCGACATAGTACATTTTACAAGTTTTTAACAAATAGGGAATTGCAGAACTAGGTCAACCTAGTTGGCAGAATTTGCAAGTATAAATCAAGGTACTTTAATAGCAATCTCATTTTTCTTTGTATTCTCCAACCCACTAAGGTTCCTTTCTCTCCTTCTCTGTCATTTTTGTTATTCATTATAGTTTTATTTTTCATAGTTTTTAGTCTTTAAAAATATCCATGTATAATCAACTAGGTTGACCATGTCAATGTAATTTTGTATTTTGTATTCTATCTAAAAAACTAGGTTGACCCTATCTACGTGGTTCTTTTTTAGACCCTTGCTTCAGTATTACAGTAGTGACACTATTGACTCTATTTTTTAATCTCTACATATGTTATCATCTAAAATGACACGGTACTATACTTCAAAGTTAGAATTAATGCTCATATGATATTAATTATCTCACACTTTTATTTTATTGTTACTTACATGCTTAAAATAGATCACATAGTCTAATTAGGTGTTTTTTCAATATACTATTTAGTTTCACTATCTTCCCCTTTTAGGTACACACTACTAAATCACAAAATCTTAAAAATACAATTTAAAAATTGTCTACCTACTTCCTACCTACTTGGATTTCATCATCAAAGGGGAAGATGACTTGGTTTTTTGTCCAAGTATAAACATGTGGTTAATGGTATATATTGGCTAAGCACTCGACACCCTTATCACTATAGTGTGTGAAGTGAGGGGGAAGGCCCTAATACCAAGCTAGTACCATTACCAATATAAATATCTTTTAGCCTAAACATCCTAAAACCATCCTTAAATTGCTTTCTAGTTCTTTACTTACATCCAATTCCCTATCACATTTAAAATCATATTCTAATAATTTAAAAACATTCAGGATGACCACTTAGCATTTACTTTCTAAGTTGACTACTTGATCTTTGCTCAATTATATGTTGTATTGTAAAAAATTACATTATCCATTGTGTGCTTCAATTAGATCAACCTCATTGACCAATTGATTATGTGTTTCCTTTCATTTCAAGCTTTCAAAAATACTTGCAATTTTTTTCCTATTTTAGTACACAATCATTCTATTCGACATAGTCTCTTACAGGGTATTTAATTTCCCTACCTACTATACTAAGTTGACTCTATACACTTTTTTAGACCATATTTATAGTACTAGGTCAACCTTATCAAATCTATACACTTTTTCAACTCCTATTTCCAGTACTAGGTTGATTGTATTGACTCTATACAATTTTCAGACCCTAGTTTCTATATTAGGTCAACCCAGTCGACTCTATATAGTTTTCTATCACTTCTTATTTACTTGTTTTTATATCAATTTTGCCTTATTTAGTCCATATCCTTCATCATGACATTATTATTTTAAGATATAATTGAGTAAAATTCAATGGGTATGATGAGTCTTCCCAACCCTCATAGATTCTCCCATAAGTAGCTTAGGGCTCCTCTCCTGGATGAGAGTAATGTTCATATATCCACTCACACAATGAACTATGGGACTCATCCTCATTCCTCTTCACTTCATAATCCTCTCTTCTCACTTGAAGATAAATCTAAATTAGATTATACCCCTAAAATGATCTTCTTTATCTATAAGTTTCCTCAATATCGAGGAAAATATCCTTCTACCATTTACCATCTCATGATTAGTGGTCAAGTTGAAGAGCCTCATTCACCTTCTCCCATATTCTCACATGGATTTATGGATGCTATTTTCTTTTATTCTTAGTCTCTTACCTCTACTTTAACCCCTTCTCATACCATGACTTCTTTAATTTCTTCTACCTCCATGCCTAGTATCTCCACTAACATGGTAGGTTCTACATTTAGTGGGACTCTTCTAAGACCTAGTCTTCTTAATTATTCCACTAGTGAATCATTTTATACCCATGACAATCATGCTTCTAGTGCTTCCTCTTATCATCCCTTCACTAGACCATCTTTTACCACACATGCAAATTTTGCCACTAGTGCTTCACATTATAAAAACTCTTCTCAAGCTCCTACCAACACCAATAATGGTATCCATGCCACTAATTCCAATTTTAATGCTTAAAATAAAGACAATAATGCAACTCAAACCCATCATATTTTATTACAAATATTTAATCAAATGAATAATTTTCAAGTTCATAATACAAATCAAATGTTGAGAATGTAAAACCACCTCATCCATATTCAAACCCACCCTCAACAAGTGCCATGGGGAAACATAATAAAAGTGTTCCCACACCTCTTCTTCAAGATTCCCATGGTAATATTTTCCCTCAACCTCCTCTTATCAACAAAATAATTAAGCATCTTCAAAACAAACCTCTTACATATCAAATTACTAATATTGATATAGGAGGTATCACCCCTACCATTTCTTACATTGGGTCAATTGATCCTACTCTTCATCTAAAAACATTTGGAAATATATATAAATATTGGATTAACTTGAATACCTTCACCTCTAGCAAGTGCTCAGCCAAAACCCTCATGGGTAATGCTTTAAATTGGTACAACCAACTCAAAACTCATTTTATTACTAGTCTGGAAGATTTAGTAAATTCTCTAGTCCAAGAGTTCCAAACCAGTGATCTTCCTAAAAATACCTTGGCCCATTTTATTAATTGTAAATAACTTGAAAATGAAACTACCCAAGATTTTGTTAAAATGTGGAAAACATTGTCCAACAAATGTGAACATAACATGGTTGATGATTACCTTTTCCATTTCTTTACCAATGTTTTTTTTCCAAGTTGAAATATTAGGTCCACACTCTCTCTCCACATACCTTGGAGGATGCCATTCACCAATAAAAACATCAATATTTCATTATGCATCAATTCAAGCCACCATAACCTTCTACGGGTACTCATATCTTACTTAAAAACAAGAATCATCAGGCTACCAATGATGGTGTCATGAACTTTTATGATATCATTCACACTATTTAGGCTATCATTCTTAACCAATATTCAAAACCAACTCCCCCTTCTCAATAATTTACCAATCCTCACTTATATTCACTAAAAAACATTAATGCTCACAAACCTTTATCCTCAGCCAAATTTCTAAAACATCTACCTAGGCCTCTTTCAAGAGAATTTGATCCCACTCATTTTTGAAATCCTGGTATGATCCTAATAAATTTTGTTGGTTTCATGATAGTTGAGGTCATTCTCATGAGACATTTAGGTATCTTTATAATTTATCTATGGATTTTCTTATTAGTACTAATTTTGATCATGATTCTATCATTTAAAAATGCCAACAATCTTATGCCATTACTTTCAAAGCCTATGAAAGCAATACTCAATCTCAAGATTTAAATAAATATAATGCTCATTTGGCCATCTATAAAGACCCTCTTCTAAATCACCAAGATAACCAAGATAATCCTAGCCCTTCCACCAATAATGTAGATAGTTTTATTAACCCAATTCTTGAAGATAATTCGGTTAATATGACTAATATGAGAAGGGTGGTTGATTTCATTGATCCTCAACCTATTTACACCCCTCCATTATCTCGTACATTTTATGTTATCCAAGATTCTTCTCCAGCTCACTTAAATGAGTTAGGGAAAGATGACCTTATATATTTTGATGAACCAGTTACAACTCCTCCCTTGGATAACACTTCCCATTCTATTTCTACCATCCCTCAATCTTCTTTACCTAACACCAATGATAATCAAGCTTCTATCAACACTTCTAATAATTCTCAAAACTAACATGAACCAACTAATCTAGCTTCTTAACATAATTCAAAACCTTGTTCTAAACCTTCTACCTCTTATCAACATAAATTATAATGTACTTTAACTTCTTCTTTGAGGACCTCCTTCAACACTATGCACCTATTTTTAACAATCTTATTATGGGTTGTGATGAGTGAAATCCAATCATGGAACTCACTAATATCCCATCCAAAATTCCATTTATTGAGCTTGTGAATACCTCTTTGCATCATCAAAAAAAATTCATGCAATTTTTGTTTAAAATGGACATCCTTCATCCTCCCCTAGTAGGATGCGAAGAAACCTTATCTAGATTTATAGATAGCATATTACAATAATGTGAAGAAATGCCCATCCATATTGACAAAAAAATGGACACTTCTCTTTCCCTCAAGTTTCCTATCACTTATATGATTCTTAATGAGATTATGCTTCATGAAGATGATCCTCCTATATTCATTAGTGTCCAAATTGGTGATATCCAAGTCAAGCATGCCTTGATTGATGAGGGGTTATATCACCTATGTTTCCTCTCTTGATTTTATCAAAACCCTTAGATATTCCAAATACAATCTCAAATTTACATGAATCACATTTCAAGGCTATGATTAAAGTTAAATTCCTCTTTTAGGTTGTGTGTGGCTTCCCATTATTGTCCTACCTATCACCGTTAGTGTGAAGCTAATGATATTTTTAACTTTACTCTATCTTACAACATTTTTCTTGGTAGGCCATGGAATCATTGTATGAGAGAAGTTGCTTCTTTTACCTACCAATAAATTAAATTCCTTCATAATAGAGCTATCTATAAGATTCAAGGTGACACTAACCCTTATAATTTTGAACAATTCTAAGACCATGGTGTCTTCAAGATTCCTACTCTTAACCCTTTGCCTAGTGTTCCATTTTATGAGTCTCCGCACTTTAGCTTTCCCATAAATTCCAATTGAGGTTACAATGGTCATCCCAAAATCATTGGTAATATTCCACCTAACGTCTTAGATTTAGGTGAAAATGAGATTTAAGAGATCAATCTCAATATTAAAACTTTTGATCTCTCACCTAATCTCATCTCTCAACTTCCTACTTATATACAACCTTATTCTCACAAAACACCTTGTGATGATATCCTTGTTATCTTGACTAATACTTAGTATTCCATTCATCACACCTCATTGGATGATAATGTCATCCCTACCTACATCATTGATCTTCATACACTTGATTACAATTATGGTTATACCTTAGATGATCCATTCTTAGGTAGTTTTGTTTAGGGCCATGATACTATGATTATCTATTATCATTCTTCTTTGCTTCAATATTTTAGTGTATCTTCCCATATTCCATCATATATAATTCCTAATTTTATAATTTTATCTCTCTATCATAAGGTAGAGATGGTGTGAACACCTCTAGTTTCTGAATAACCTCGTAGGAGTATGCTTATGGATCATGTTATGACTGGGCCCTGTCACTTTACTAGGTACCATGACCCTTATAGCCTACTTATCCCTGAGATGCATGAAAATATCCTTCAGCCTTTCATAGACCCCACCCTTCCCTCTATAGAGATTGATTCAAAGCCCAATTTTTCTCCTACTTTAGCTAAGTCTATTCTTGCTTTTGATCCCATCTCTCCTTTTATTGATCCTAGTCTAATTCTTTCACCACCACCACCTTCTCTTGGTGATGGTTTACTTCCTTTACCATAGATGGATTTATTGTCCATCAAATGGGCCAATTAAATTTCCTAAAATATTTCCATTTATATTACACCTCCTCCTATGATTACCTCTACTAATCCTACCCATATTCATATCTCTTGCTTCCACAACATAGATAATCATTCATCCATACATTGTCATAAGCTATGATAATATATTGACACTTTGAATCCTTCTACCCTTAAGTCCTTAGACAAGGCCATACTTCCCCCAAAGGTACAACATGATTATATTCCTAGGTATGGAGAGGTGAATTATTTTTTTCACCAATGTGGCACCCACCACACCTATTGTTACTGCATCCTTCAACAGCTCCTTAAATATCATATCTTAATTATTCTTGCACTTTTTACTATTCTTCCCATAGGTCATTCCCACAAGAAGGCTCCCCCTTATTCTCCCATTGTTTCACCTCCTTTGGTTTCATCCCCTCCTATGGTCCCTTCATCACCTCCTATTCCTCCACTTGTGAATTATTCACCTGTGGACCTTCCCTCACTTATGGATCCTTCTACACCTTTGAGTACCTCACCTATGGATATTTCCTCACTAGTGATCCCTTCATGTCCCATAGAGTACATTCCCATAAATTATTATGAGTGTATCTTGATTTATATCCCTCCTCATCATGATACATCAATAATTATTACCTTTTCTATTGAGGATATTAGACATGAAGTATTTTCCCAATTTTTACTGAAGATAGATGAGATATTAACTATAGTTTGCATCAAACTCCATAAATACTTATCAAATGTTTTGAATAATGTGTGTGGGTAAATATATCAGTAATTATGATCACATACATGGTGTTCTTACATTTTCATTTGGATTGGATGTGTGCTCCAATATTATCTTTATCTATTTGTTATATCATTTGACATTGTGTCAAATTCTTATTGATCTTACATAGTGACTTTAATTTCACACTCCATATTGCTTCTAATGTCTTTTATGTTTACTTATGGATGTCTTAATTATAATTTTATTTCTTTTTATTCTTGAGTTTCTTTCTTAAAAAAAACTCCCTTGTTATCTTTTCATGATTATTTGCTTTCTTATCTCTATATACATAGATAATTATCATTGTGACTTGGTTATACAAACCTTGTTCCCTTTAATCATTACTTATTTACCATGTGATTAGTTGGAAAAAAATTAAATCTCATTATAATCTCCTTTCACTAGTCCACCTTGGATCTCCTTTATTCCATTTATTCCCTTTTCACAAACTAAGCATATACATGGTTGAAACTTGAGATTCATTGTTAAGCCTAAGTGTTCTAATCAGTCTTGTCTTTAATCAATTAGCTTCCTTTAGCCTAAGCCTACATCTCATTCATGTGTATCAATCTATATCTCATGATTGGTCATTCTAAGTGTGTATGGAGGAGGAATATTAAAAAATCCTTAAAAACATTTAAAAGCCAAATCATTTAACAAAAGATAATGATACAATAGGCAAAACATTCAAAATTATTAAAAGTCAAATCATAATAAAATATGTTATTCAAAGTACATATCCTTATTTTAGTCAAATATGAAACTCCATAGTTAGCCTCATGATAGATCTAAGCTCCATTGGGGTGCGGTAGGCTAGTAGATTAGAAAAGGAGAAAAAAAATTCTTTTAGTACTACCTACTTTCTCATGCAAGTACCCAATCTTTGCAGTAAACCAATGGCTCTATAAGGGGTCTTGATGAATGGGTAACATGTAATTGGAAAGTAGGTCCATTTTAATTTTATTGTACCAATCTACCTTAATGAGTTTATCTTATTATCATGCTTACTTGCCTACATAGCTTAGTGTATATAAAAATAGGTTTCCTTTGTACGTTGATGGTCACTAGTCACTTAGTGTCTTCTCATGTCCTTAGTATGCCTCATATCTGTTAATGTCTCTTCATAAGATGCCTAAGTTATGATTTTTACATTCCATTTTTAACACCCTAAATTCCTCATATTTACTCTTGATAAATATTGTTTTGTTCATTGATCACTGCCATATGGATTCCATTTATGAGTTACATTGTAATACCATGGATAAGACCTGACCTTCCTCACAAATTACCATATTTTCACCTCCCTATTAAAACATCCATATTTACCATATTTTCACATTTATTCAACTACATTGGTGTTCCCTTTGTGATTTGTAGTGTAAGATCACGGATAGGACCTAGCCTTCCTCATAAAAATTTTCAATAATCCAAGTCACAATCCAAAATTATATGTGTCAAAAATGAGATAAGATGTGATTGATTATGATGTTACACATCATTGGCATGCTTCTATATTGATTTAGTATGTTCTATGCTTACTTTTTTACTCTTTCACTTTTATCTTCTTATTTTTTGATTGAATGTAAGAATCTAACCATTTCTTGAATTTTCATACTTCCCAACTTGAATTAGTGTGATAAATTTAAGACAAATTTTACCAATTTTGTTTCTCTTTTATACTTCCTAATGTGATCTAGTATGATTGAATAACTTTATCTATTTATTTTTATACCATTTGTCTTTTTATGTACTTTCCACTTTATTACATTACTTTCATACTTCCCAATGTGACTTCGTGTGATTTTATGTGTCTTAATTTGGTACCAATTTTTATCTTAGTTTTTTTTTTAAAAATTACTATCTTGTTTACTACCCTTTGGTTTCTTATACTTATTCATTTTTATTATTTTACACATTTCCCAACATGAAATAGTGTGTAGTATATTTTTGATTGATTATATTTTAACAAATCCTTTTTGCTTGTTTCTTTTTAACCATGCATGTGTCATACATAATGCTATAAAAGAAACCACAACTCATATATTTTCTATATAATATACAACAATAGCTAAATACATGTGCTAGAAAAAAATATATCCAAGCATCCACAACCACAACCATAATACAAACACACAAAATCAACATCTAACTACCAAAATGAGAAATGTGTGTGTGTGTGTGTGTGTGTGTGTGTGTGTGTGTGTGTGTGTGTGTGTGTGTGTGTGTGTGTGTGTGTTTGTGTGTGTGTGTGTGTGTGTGTGTGTGTGTGTGTGTGTGTGTGTAGATATATCATGTATTTTGATACAAAGTATAACAATATACACCATCTTAGCTCTATGGATGGGATCTATCATATTCATCTTATGGCATAGCCATCATGCCCATAGATGCCTTAGACTCTTCCCTCTAAATAGTATGCTAAAATGAGGTTATTTTAGATCTTAGTTCTATCACCTATCCCTATAGGTTAGCCACCTGGGCCTGTACCTATTCTAGTTGAGCATGTACCTATGCTAATTAGGTCATGATAGCCATATGTGTGGCTCTCTCCTAAGACAAGGCTTACCATGCCTATGCCTCTTCCACTCCCACCCCTACAGGTGGTTATAGATCCTCCCTACATACCCATACTCATCTCACTACCTCTCCTACCAATTTTAACTAGTTCCCTAGGGTAGACTCTATCTCAATATCCTCCAGTTTCATTGGGTCATAGGGCACCAACACCTCATTGAAGATCTCATGGAGTGCTCTCATCACCCAGGATCCCCATCAGGTCTCTTCCTCCATAGGATCTATAAAAATCAAACTAGGTAGATATTAGATCACTAATATATCTCAAAATCTATCTATATATCTATAGTATATCTCAAATATTCTTAATCAAATTTCAAAACCATCTATTATTACCTATCTACGTGACCATCGAGCATAGTCTCCCCATCAATGCATCTTTTGACTACCTCCTCTATAGGTTACTACCCAAATACAAATCCTAGGGTCACCACTTATGCCCATCTCAAGTTATACTTGAGTGGTACCTCTATTGCCTAACTCTATTTTGGCTTACTTGATTGGTCATTTAGGATGACCACTATCTTTGTTCTCTCTTGTTGCCAATGTATCTATTGATGGTTCATCCAAGATGGTGAATGATCCTCCTACTATGGTGATAATATTTATACCTATATCACTCTTGTGTTTGCATCCATATCCTCTCTATATGTTACCTATCATGCTAGACCAATACATGGTCTCTCACAACATGTCTAATCACTAGCCTAGTAATGGGTGGCCCTAATCCTCCTCTTCTCCTTAGCTCTCTCACATTCTTGGCCTAAAATATGGGCACCACTATTGATGTCATTAGGTGAGGGATTATCATATGTCCTGGTACATGCATCACTAGATGTGGCTCTATCCACCAGGTATAGTGGCCTATAATCTATGTCTGTGTCAATGTTGTTTCCACTGTCTTCCAACTCAACCATACCATAGTGAAGTGCCCATAAGGCTGACATACAATGTATTCTTGCCTATCTATAGAACTATCATGTGAAGCATATCCCATGTTACTTGATCCTACCACCACCTCTATACCTAAGGAAATTGATCATCAACCATATGGGGAAACCCAACTAGCCAATACATAGGGAACCTCTCATATATCCATGAACTCAAAAATATAATATGCCCCATAGAATTTTTCCCTCTAGACAACATCTCATACATGTCATGCATAATTTTTACTTATATGATAGATCTTAAATCATATACAACCCCATGCTTCAATATAGTTTGGCATAAGTCTATCACATACAGTGGTACCTTACCATCTAACTTATGACACAACACCCATGTTATCACAAGTCATATAAGCACCTTATAAATATCTAGAATATATGTATAGACATCAAATAGTATAAATCTTAACCTAAGATATATCATCTCCAAGCCCATCAACCATATGGCTAAGGTTCTCTTCTCTTATCCATCTGGTACTTTTGTGACCATGGGCATAGCTCCTATAGGTAGTCTAAGGATTACATGGACATATTTTAAGGTGATACCCACCTTAATGGTATCCCCATCCACCTACTACCTAAATGTATTAGTCAATCATTCCCAAGCTCCCAAGAACATGACTATCAAATTTGAACTCAATGGGATCCTACACATATCTACAATCCCTCATAGACCTAATACAACCAATCTTGAATGATCCTCAACTGATAATCACTCTAAGAGGTCGAAGAGCCATGTTGTATCCACCAAGTGCCAAAATCTTGGGCATTCTTGTAACCATAAAATAACAAAATATGTATTATATCTTCCATGTCATTTATAATCAAAATTAATTCTTTTCAAATTTTAACAAAAACTAGTCTAATTTGCTTTAATCTATCCATTTTTGATCAATTAGATCTATTTTAATCCTATTCAACCCTTTTAATCCTCAGACATCTATTTTGGACCTTTTTATCACTCTTTGGGCCTATTTCATGTATTTTTGTACTATTATAGTCACTTAGTCAAACACTAGGTTGACTAAATTTCTTCATTTTGACTAGGTTGACTTAACAAACTAAGTTGACCCTTTACTTTTCCCCCCTTAGTACTAAGTCATCACAATGGATTTTTCTACTAGGTTGACAGTCTAGAAAACAAACTAAGTTGGTATATACCTACTAAGTTGGCAGTGTAGATTTAGTAAATTTTCAGCCTACTAGGTCAACTAGGTTGACCTAGTTGGTTTTGTCTATTGACCCCTTTCATTACCAGTAATAAATGCCTTCTGATAGTTATCCAATCCCTTCAAACCCATTTCTCTATTTGGTTTTTACTAGCCTTAATAACTTTTTTGGGTTCATTTTGGTTCTTAGAATTGCTCTAAATTACAAATATTCTAAAAAACACTTAATTTCAATAAAATATTCAAAAAAAAGTTTGAGATTCTTAGTTGCCTACCTATGTTGCACCTGATGTTACCATTAGGAGTCCCTCATGTCTCAGTTGTTGTTTCCTCACCATCCTAGCTCATTTGATCTCTTAGAGCTCTTTTTCTCTCACCCATAAGTCAAAAATAGCAAATGACTTCCCTTTCACCCTATTTAAACTTATTTTTCACAATTCATTACCTCTCAATTTTTTTTGTCAAATTCCTTATTTTGCCTATATCTTTATTTTTAATCATCCATTTTTTTAACTCTAAAATGTTCTAAAATCATGACATCATAGAGAATCTTTTCCACTAATATATACCTATATTCCAATTTTTTTTATTTTTGGCTATTTTTTACTCTAATATCTATAGGTTTGCCTAATGTTCTTCACATTTAGATCCCTTCACTTATCTTAAGGTCTACTTATTTATATACATCACTAAGGTAATTAAAGGTATGTATTTTTTAATTCTATCCTTTCATTTATATTATTTGTTCCTTACTACATTTTACTTAGCATTAACATTATGTGTTATCATGTTTTATTCTTGAAGCACCATCTCATGTTATACTCATGTGACATGTGATGAGATTTGAGTGGGGCATATGTATACACATAATATTTTAAAACTTTTATCGATTATAGATGCTCTTTATCTTACAAGAACCCATCAAGTCTCAATCTCTCTGAGTGCACACCTTAAAGGGTGCATCAAGAAAGGGGTGGATAGACTATTAGTGATTCATAGAATTATTATCCCTTTTTCCACTTGTTATCTACACACTTGACTCCTAAAAACCTTATCCCCTAAGCTTGTTCTTCTCTATTGTACACTCCTCAATCATTTCCTACCTTTTGTCCCCCTTTTCCTAACCTTATCCCCTTTTTGACTATTTATTATACTATGTCAACTAGCTTGACCTTGTACAATTTTGGGTGAAATTCACTTATGGTCTAGGTCAATTGTTGCCTGACCTAGCCCATGACCTAGTGAATTCTTAACTAAAATTGTGCTAAGTCAATTGGGTCGACCCTAATGGCTAAAAATTGTTAGGTTGTGGAGTTAAAAGCTTCACCAAATGAGCAAGTTTACAAGTTGCAAGATTTACACAGTCATCGGCGTCAGTCAGGAGCGATCGATGTCGGTCAGGAGTTGACTAGGAAATGCCAGCATCAGTCATGTATTGGCCGATGTCTGTCACAGGAAGATAGGAAGGGACCAATGTCGGTCACCTGTGCGTCCAGAATGCTATTTCCGTGGACAGAACAAAATGTTTGCATGATAGGATTAAGTGTTAGTCTTAAGTCCGCATCTCTATCTTTAGTAAGACTATTTTGAGCCCTTGATTAGGAGGTGCATCTAATGGCTGTAATTGTATGCTCATGATCCCTAATTCTTTATAATAGGGATAGATCTTCATAGCTTATTGTAAGAATTGGACAGTACAATTGTATATGTGAATCAATCTAGGTTGTTGGAGTTGATTGTAATTGAGAGAGAGAGCTCTTGAGGGAAAGAGATCTGTACATCTGAGAGAGGTGTGGAAGAAAAGAAGTTTCTTCAATTTTATTCCTTCTATAAAGAGTTTAATACAAGTTTTCAGGGTGGTTTCTTGTATCTCTTATTGTTTGCTATTTTCTGATTCTAGTTACTTATCTTTCTGGTTTAATTCTGCATTTAATTGCTTTCACATTGTAATCAAGATTGTTATAATATGCCTACATATATAAGTTAATTTCACCATTATTTAGAGAAGAGAAGAAGTAAGAGCTATTGTGCATCTGCTTATCCACCATTTTACTTGAGGATCAAGCTTAGGGTTTCATACTTTCTTTGGAGATATATATCTTGTCTTATAGATAAGTATTTTAGATTCATTAATAGGTTGTGTAACCTAGATCTGATTTGTCTTTGTCACCCTTACATACCATAACAAACTATTGTGAATCACCTTGGCTAAGGGAGAGATTGAGGTTTGATGGGTTCATCTCTAAAGGTAAGTATTCCTAACTTTGTTCCTCCTTTATAAGAGTAGATAGATATGCATTTTTACTTATTTTCCATGCATTAGGGTTTTATATACATTAACATGACTATATGTCTCTTATGCATGTTTACTTTAATTGTTTCTAACCCTCACTTTATGTCACAAGCTTTGGTGAGCACTAGATTAGATTTTACTTTACTTATTATTAATTTAATGAGATATATGAAAACATAGGACTCTTTTAGGGTTATTTCATGATTTCACCTGACTGGAGGCTTCATAACCTTCCCTAGCATTGTGTATTGTGATAGGAGATTCCCTAATCAGGTCTAGTGGATCCCCATATTGGTCATGTTCTTGATTATCTAATGTATCCCCAATCAGAAGTGTATGGTATGATCTATCTTCTCTGAGTTAGGATTGATTTATAGACATGATGCATTTTTGATTGCATATAGAATGTATGTGTAGGATAGGATTAACCTAAATCTATCCTATTTAAATAGACTCAAACTCACATGAAGGTAAATCAAATAGACTTTGTGATAATTATTTTGTCTAGGTAATGGCCAACAAAGTCTAAATATCTAATAGAGGGTTTTCTATGTTATAAAAATTAAGAAGAAATGGTTCCAAATCCTAAACCTATGACACAAGGAAATAGATCTCACTAGACCTATATGAAATTAATTGTGTAAGTAAATTAAAGTAAGTAATTCAATTAATGTAATGTTATTAAAGTATGATAAACTAAGGAAAGGAGCCATGGTAAACCAAATGGTGGTATAGGAAACCTAAGGTGACATATGGGATGTATATACAATCTTATAACCAAACTATTTTTCATTGTATAGAGAACCTACACAAGACAACACACATATTCATTCACTAAGAAATAAACAACATCTATCTACTAAGTAAATAAAGGAAAGATTATATGATTATAAATACTTATCTTAGAGTGGACCCATCGAGCATCAATATCCTCCTTTGCTCAAGTGGAGCTTTATAATAGATGTTATGGGTTGAAGGCTTCAAATTATTTTTCAAAGACTCAATATATCCTCAACTAAGGACTCCCAATGACTCCTATTGATCTCTAAATACATCACAAGACAAGATTATTCTAGACCAAAAACTCCTCCAAATATGAATTATGACATAATTAAAAGTTAAAATAGAGTGATCTAGACCAAAAACTCCTCCAAATATGAAATATTACATAATTAAAAGTTAAAATAGAGTGAATAGAGTATATATGAAAATTTTTAAATGAAATATGACCCTTGTGTGTGTGTGTGTGTGTGTGTGTGTGTGTGTGTGTGTGTGTGTGTGTGTGTGTGTGTGTGTGTGTGTGTGTGTGTGTGTGTGTGTCTGTGTGTGTGTGATCCCTTTAACTATTTTATATAAATTTGAAAAAACAATGTGGTCATATGGTATTACAAGGAAAACTATGGTTTCATCCCTAGATCTGAACAAGGAATCAATCGCTACTCCAGTAATCTCATAAACACACTTGGACATAGAGGACCAAGCCACAAAATGACTAGCATAAAGCTATTAACAATGTCCCCTAGTAGTTTTTAAAGTCACTAGTTGGGATCAATTATGGGCTCTATTCTCCACCCAACATTTCAATCACAAAATAAAAATCAATACTCTCCATAGGAACTACAATCCACCAAACCATCATGCTAGATCAACATGATCATTGATGAATATGACCCTAACACTTTTATAGATCCACATAACGTCATTGGATCGAAACCATATAAAAAGTGCATTAAAATAAATAAACACAAATGTATCAAGCTCTCTAAAGCTCCCCTATATGCAATCATTTATCCTTATATTTTAAGAGAAAATATCATTATTTATACAAAACATGCCCTTATTAGATGTTTTCATGCACAATATTATACAAATAATGATCTTTGTGTTTGGTTATAATATATCTGGGATCCTTTTCTGGGTTACACCCCTACATTATAGAGAGCAGTTAGAGGATTCATCATATTTTTATTCAAGTCAATAGAGGATTAACAAAATATCTCTATAGAAGATCCCTAGTTCTAGGGAAATGTTTCCCTTTCTATATTTAGATGGAAAGTAGGTTTTGAATCCACATGTGAGCATATCAGAACCATGGCTATCTGGGTTAAGCTGTCAAGCCTACCTATCAATTATGGGAGCCTCAAATATTAAATATAATTGGTGACAATCTTGGAAAGTATCTCTAAATATATCCAAGGACTACCTACCTGAAGAACACAATAGTTTATTTTATTTTTGTGTAGATGGAAATCTCACATGGTCTACTTGATTTCATCGATCTTGTGGTAGGGGATATCCATTATAAACAAATATTATACTATAAAAATGTTCCATTTAGATGTTCCCTTTGTCACACATATGGTCATCTAAAGAACACTTTCTCACTCTTCAATAATAATGACCTTCATAGTTATAGGAAAATAAGCAAACATAAAAGATAGTGGACCAAACTATTATGGATTTGGGGGTGAAAGAAATGCACACAAAGCTTCAAAAACCATAGTTTTAAAAGGAACAAAGAGAAAAAAAATGCAATGTTGGATGTAAAAGGAATTATGGAGCTTGAGGCAAAAATAAACTTATCAGATACCATTCCAAGGATTACATTAGTTTATTTACAAAGGAATTCACTTACCACTTAGTATCCTAAAAAAATGTACATTAGTATTTTGGAGATTAATTCCACTCATAGCCCTAAAGACCATACCTTTTTGGATATTAAATAAGAAAACACATGGAAAAAAGTTATTTTAAACACATATTTATTGATATTTAAGGGTATAGGGACTATGATAGGTGTTGAGGGAGACCTAACATTAAGATTTGAAAAAACACCTCAAACTTAGCCACCAATTTAATCATGTATGAACAAACTGAGTCATCTCTTACTACTACACAATAGAAAAATCTAGAAGATTTAAATTCTTTTTCACCTTCCATAAAATAACTTGGGTTGGGTTTATAGGTAGGGAGATAAATAAGGCTAAGTAACTCTATTTCATCTTTTACCACTACACCATCCATGGAGAAGAGATATATGACTAGATCACATATAAAGGAATTTCTAAATCAATCTAAATATATCCAACAGATTAGAGGAATGGATCCCAATAATTTTCATTACCTATGGCTATCAAGGGTTGACATACACATCTCTCCCATGCTCAACAAGATGTAGATCATGATGTACTATCTATGAAAAAAATCACCATTCATAGGGCTGTTAACAAAGTAGCCCCAAAAAGGGTGACCAAATGATCATTATATCCAACAATATCATGGGTATGGGGATGGCCCCAAAATAATGTTCCCTCAAGATTATTATCTACAGACACAAGCCAAGTGTTTTACTACTACATGAAAATATATGTTTGGATGTGAATGTAAAGTTGCATTTATAGAAATGCCTACTTGATTGGAATTTCTTAACCTATAATTTGGTTGTAAAATTGGGTATATTAGATCTCAACTAAAACCTTTCCATGGATTGGATAACCTCATTAAGAAATCTAAATGATATCCTTGGGATATTTTACTCAAAAGAGTTGAACATAGAATCAAACATTCTTAATGTGTACCAGAAGATGTTTTAGACAGATTTAGAGAACATTGAAATTATTTATGTCACATCTCATTATTAGGGGGGACATAAAATTCACTATAAACCACTCTAAAGTTTTGGGAAATCATACTAAACTAGATCCACTAGTAGATTTTTTCTTGGATTACCTAGAATAACAAAACTTGGTGGATGTAACACCCTTACATATGGAACCCACATGGTCTAACCAATGTACCAGGTCACAAGGAAATTCTAATTTTTTTTTATCATTTATTGATAATGAGGCTCTCATCCTTCATATAAATTCATACAAGGCCTAGAACTGGTTATGAGAGCTAAGAAACCACCCACACCTTTCAAATTTAATCCACACTAGCTGATATATGAGGAATTTAATGATTTAATTAATGAGACATGAACTAAATACATAATTGATTAGGGGGAACATGCTATGGTGAGATTTCAAAATAATCTAGGAAAAAACAAATTCCATGAGTGATAATGAACTTTGTGTAGTTGAATAAAAAATCAAGGTTCGTTTATAAAATTTTCATGAAGATGACGTCAGGGATGAAACATTATAGTAAATTGATAATTTGGAAAAGCAAAAGGCTATATTACTAGCAAGGTAGGAAGTAAAACGGTGTATGAAAAGTTGAGTTAAATATCTCATTAAAGGTGATGATAATACTAAAAATTTTCATTGCTTTTATATGGTACCATAGAACAAAAAAACATCTGGAACATCATATATCTCAATGGGCTGAAATGTACATATTTTAAATATATATCCAAACCTAAAATATCCCACTATCAACACATTCATATAGAGTGTTCGAGAGTTATCACTGATGTTATGGTGATGTAATGGAGGTGTCCTGGTGAGTGGATTAATTGATTTTATAGCCAAAGTAACAATGACAAAGTGTGAAATGTGCTTATCCTAGTGTGCTTGAAGTTAGCTTGGTTGATATTCAGAGTTTGATTGTTTAGAGATGATTAGGGATAAGTCTAAAGTATTAAACATGTGTAATAGGTCCCATAAGAAGTTTTCTATGCTTTTAGAGTTTGTTTACATGAGTGGTATTCATCTAGTTCTTCATTGTGTTCATCTTGACATTTTAGTCAAGTAGTAAAAAAATTGAGTAGGTATTTTGCTGAAATCACCATTGCCACGTGTGAATGAGTCAAGGGTATTTAGTCATATGGTTGTGATGATGTTTGTACCTAGTTATTATGTGCTAAATCTTAGGTCATGCACCTAAGTGAAGTCAAAGATGTGTGCGTGAAAACTTGGACTCCCAGGCATTTTGATAGTGTTTTCCCATACTTAGCCAAATTTATAATATGGCAAGAAGATTCAAGTTGTCATTTTTATGGTGGAATATCTCACACATGTGGATATTTTAGGAGAAGGTGATCATATGGGTTTATTTATTTTTTTACCTAGTTGATTTTTGCTAATTTTCAAGTCATGCAATGAAACGCATCAAAAGATGTGCATGTGTAAAGTTGACCTTCCAAGTAGGTTTTGACATAGTTGGCTCTATGATAGAAAAATCTAAGTGAGTAGATTAATGGCATTATATCTCACATGCATGAAGTTTCTAGGATAATGTTATTATATGGATGGATTATCTTATGTGAGGATATCATATGGTCTAAATTTTAGATCATGCGTCTAAGTGCAAAATAAGTTATTAAGGTTTGAAATTGGCTACTCAAATAGATTAGAATGGTCCCCATAATCAATTTTTCACAAAGTAATGTTCAGAAAAATCTCAAAGAGATCAATGATGCACTTTTACTCCAAGATGTCAGGAAGTAGTAAGATTGTAGAAAGTGCTCAAGGTTTAACATTGAGCAGAGATAAAGACTGAGCTTCTTCTAAGGATAAACGGTGAGTAGGAAATCATACATATAGAGATCAATGGTGCATATTAAAGTCAAGAAATCAAGTTAATAGTTTTTTATCTTTGTTAAATACTGAGCTACATACAAAATATTGATGAAGCACATTGAGTTAAAGTTTCTAGATTATATGAGATGAGGTCAACTATTAGATGTTTAACATTTGAGCATTGTACCTATGTGTTAAAGATAAAACAAGATCAATAGTGCATGTGTAATATAATTAGTGAGGACATGAGATGTGATGATGGTGCTCAAGGTTTAACTATGACCATTTACATTTGAATATTTTAATTTGTAAAGGAAAAAAACAATTCTCGATATTTTGGGTATAACTTTTGATCCAGGTAGAATTTGCTCATGGTGTATAAAGCAAAATTGTAGAGGACTCCAAGGTGCATCTGGAAATATAGATTTTTAGAACTGAAAGTGTGTATAGACATATTTATTAAGGTTCAAATTTGATTGTGTTTTTTATATGTTTTTCAAGCGACCTGAGAAGAGTAATTGAGATTATGTAGTTATTTTTTCAATGTTTCATGGTGAATTAGATATTAGATAATGTTATCGACTCCATAAGGATGCTTTGTGTGCATTATGAAGGTTTGATCAATGATATTAACTATGAAAAAAGGTTTACAAGTTGACTATATATTTTTTCATGGTGATTATGTGCACATAATATTGTTTAAGAGATTTGTGCTTAAGCAGAAGGATACTGTGATGGATATGGACATTTAAGGGGGACCTATAGATCATGAATAATGGTTCCATTCTTTTGGAAAGTGTTCATATGTTCTTAGTTTACTTAGAGAAGTGTAAAAGAGTTTAATGGGTATCCATAAGACCTAAAAGTGACTTAGGCCTATTTGAAAGTGGATTTTACTTAAGTGTGACCCATGTGAGATGCCTTAAGGGGGAACACATGTATTTTGTCTAACAAGGATTAATGTGGACTTGATAATTCAAGATTGCTACATATATAGTGAAACAAAATGTGTTGGTTTCTAGACTTGGTTTGGAATATTTGTGAGAGAGACTTGTGCAATATGGATGCAAAAGTTGTGAAGCGAAGGATATATAGTGTGCCTGTTGGTTAATTTGATGAGCAAAATAATTTGTTGACTATGTGTATGACCTATAGTTCATGTTCTTAATGTTAGGATAGTGATATTTAAATTTGAGGATATGTAAAGAGGTCTAAGTGTGCATATGAGGATAGTTTGAGTGAAGAAGGAAAGAGATTATGGCATGCTTATGTGAGAGACCTATTTGAGATAGAGAGAGAGTTTGTGTAGGGGTTAGAAAATAGAGATCCATCATAACATTTTGAAGACATAATTTATAAGGTGGATGTGTTTAAAGGAAGGTCTAAAGGACTTGATCTTCCTTAGGGGTAGTTTCTCCTTATGAAATGGGTGTTTCACTAATACCTTTGGTTAGGAGGATATGATCAAAGTTTGTTGGTCTAAAGGAGTTGATCAGTATATTGTTTATAATTTGTTATAAGAAAGTAGTACATTTTTATTTTAGGCTTGAAAGTGGGTTTTATTTCCCATGAGGGTTTCCCATAAGAACTATGTGTTATGTGTTTGATATTGTGTATGCATCGAATGTATGATCTCTCTTGTTATAGTTGTTTGATCAAACTAATATATGTTGACTGGTTAATAATTTAAAGGATTGAAATTGAAATTGTAATATTTTGGATCACTGATTTACCCCACTTTTTCCGTTATTATACCTCTAATAATTGGTATCAGATCAATTATTTTGGTAAAGGCTTAACAACTTGAAGGTGATCCAAGGTACAATATGGGTAGTCATCAAGGAGGTTTCTCTACTAAGCAAGCACTAATGTTCAATGGATCTTGTTGACCAAATTTGAATTTTAGTCAAATTAGGTCAACCCCTACATATTGAAACTTTTTAAAAGGTTCTTGTATGTCTAAAAGGGTCTCATGTGTGTCTAAACAACTCAGCCATCCTTGTAGCCGTGGTCTAAGCCTAGCTTCCTTGTACTTGTCTAGTCAACCAAATTTAACTCTGGTCAAACATGATCAAAGGATAAAATTATATTTTAAATGTCTTAATATGGTCATTTAAATGTTTTAAGGTGTTCTTAAGTCATAAATTTTCCATTTGCTATGTTTTATATGCTAAAAATGCCTTTTTGTTACAGTTTTGGATCATTAAATGACTTATACAGATTAGTTATGGAAGAAAATTTATCACCAAGCAAGTTTTTAACATGGATAAGGTTATAATATGTCATTAATTAGTCATATGGTATTAAATAAGTAGTTTCATGCATGAAAATAGGGAAAACCCCTCTAAAATAACTCCTTAATGGCATTTGTACAAACTTGGGAAGTCCATCTTCAGCTTAAAACATGGGAATGTGTCTCTTCAACTCCCTAAGGTCTTTAACACACTTGGTTTGCATATAAAATGTCAAAAAAATGAGTTTTATCTTCTTCTCCTTCTTTCTTGCCTTTGCAAGTCTAGAAGAGTCAATTTCAAATGCTTGATACAATCTATATACATGGAGTTGGGAGGAATGATCTTAGGGGCTGAGAGGGGCCTTAGTATACTTAAAATTCATGGAAATAAGTCTGATTTTCATGGCTCATCCCTTATTAACCATTGATAGAAATCCAGGTAGCTTTTTATGCTCTTGCATTCATGAGGGGTCCCTATTTGAACTAGTTTTTGAATATTTTGTTTTGGTTTGATGGTTTTGATTGTTTCATATGTTTCTCAAGGCCTCTCTATAAGGTTTTAATTATTATATTGTATTTTTAAGTCTCAAAGATTCAAGAATCCTCTTCTAGGCTTGTTTTTTGGTTATAGATCATACTCATTGTTATGCACTAAATAAATACTCACCTACAGGTCCTTTGATGACATCATCCTTAGGAGTGAGAGTGATTTACATATTTATATTCCTTTAATATTGATCAATGGTGTATTTTCATATGTGAGGGAAGCATACAAGGTCCATATGCATATATAGTATCCCAGTGTTCATGTTTAATTCACTATTGGTGTGCCAAATATCCACCTATAACTAATTACTTAGGGGTCAAAGAGCCATTTTAAAGAAATTGGAAAGTAATGGAGCTTATATTAAGAAACCTCATAGTTTGGAAATAATCCTAGTATTTATTTGAGGTTATAATATGACCAAAACAAGGTGAAGCGTGCTTCTCAAAGTCAAGACTATGTTTAAGACCATTTTCCCCAAAATGGCAAAACAATGCACTAGGCACTTTTATGAAATCCAAATAAAGGTGAGGAGCCTAGAGTTGAGAAACCTTAGTGTATTAATTTAGTATCCTCTACCATATAAAATTAACTTATAAGGTTTTAGGTAAATATGAGTAGTGGAAGATGATGCTTGAGGGCCTCAAATATGCTCATAAACACATTGAATTATTTAAATAATGTCTACAAGTCTAAACCTAAAAGTGTCTTCTTCTCCACTCAAGTTGTAAATGAGACCTTGCCAATGCATGGAGATGATTCATAATTTTCACAATGATCTTACATCTTCCAATGTACCTCTAAGGATTATGGAACATTATTTGACTCCCCAAGCTCATACCCTATCTGTACACAGGGCAAAATCAACACCTACAGCTGAGCATAAGGACAAGGTTGCAAGCAAGGTGTCTAAGTGATGTTTTTGATAAGTCAAGTTGAAGTACAATAATATTTTACCAATAAACATAAATTTAAGACTCTCTATATCTAAAACATGATCTAAATGAGCTCATGGTGACCTACATGCAGGCTCAAAAGGGGTAAAATGTTTCAGTCAATTGAGACAAACTAGATAGTGAGACATTTTTGATGTTTTAGTGATGTTATATGGGAATTCATGTGAGTATAAGTGAAAGATAAACTTGGTGATATAAAGGGGAGTTTAGGAATAACTTATAATGTCAAAACTAAGCCCAATCACTAAAAGTAACCTACAAGTAGAGCTAGATTGCAAGATGTCTCAAGTAGGCTTTGAGTGAAAAGAACATGTCTAAGTGTTGTAAGACATGAATATGAAGAAATTAGGAATTGTAAAATTAAATATAACCCTAGGGTAAGTATATGAGGTTTTAAATATCATTTTTTAGTCCAATCATTTACCTATAGGTCAGGAAATAGGGGTTGTCATAGTCTAGAGAGTTTATAGACCTAGTCTTGTGTTTTCAAGAGAATATAAGTGGTTTGAGAGGTTAGGGTGTTGGAGAGAGATTGGAAGAACTATATGTGATAATATAAACATATATATGTCCTTTTACATGATCATATATCAAGGCAGGGGTCCCTAAATAAGCAAAACTCAGTCAACTTGCTAAAAGCTCCACACAGTCTACCTTGAGAAAATTAGTCTTGGTTTTTGAGGTCTTTAGAGGGTCAAATGGATAATTTAAGAGATAAATTTTAGTATATATAATCCTTTGTAGTTGTATAATCCCCTAAAATATTCATTTTAGGTGATAAAATATGGGAAGTGCCCCCTATTTTATCTCAAATAGGGGGCACTTTTCCCCATACCTAAACCCTACAAATCTTGAGAGATAGGCAAGAGGACGTGACCAAAAGATATGAAGATCATGGGATAAGGTTTTTAAAGATGAAAAATACTTGTAAAAACATTAATGACACTGCATATGGGTATGAAACCAAATAGGGCACCTTACACCCCTAAGGTTATAGTCATGCATGATGGGCACTCCTAAGCCTAGAAGCCAAAGGAGGAATATTATTGATTCCCAAGCTTGGAAAAGTTTCAAAATTGATTAATTAATGTTTGGATAAGTAAAATGGAGGTGTTCAATCCATTATATGAAAATAATCCATCAAGAAAGGTCTTTTTAGCCTTAGGTTTTAGGTAGACTTGTGGAACAAGGTTTAAGCCTAAGGTAAATGATAGATTAATTGTATTTATAACATATAATTACAATTAAAATGGTGTAATACATGTTTTTAGGATGATAATAGATCTGTTGAATCTAATAAGATGTAGGGGAGGTCTCTAAGAAGCCATTTTTGGCTTGAAGTGCATTTAGACCATGCAGAATGTACAAAAAAAACATGAATGGCCATCTTAGAATGCTTGAAACTTCTCTAAGGTTTTGCATGGAGACTCAAGATATTAAAGGAGGTTAGATAGGGTACCTAGTAATAATTTAGTGTAATTATGATATAAATCCAATGTTTATTCTCTATGAACAATTGTTAAGACCTAAAACTACTTTAAAACCCTTACAAACCCTCTCTAAAGACCTGATTAGAAGGATAAGGCAAATGGAGCATATAAATGGAGTGTAAAGGCTATGGAAATGACTTTAATATACAAATGAATCTCCATATACCTACCCCATGTGATTGAGTTATACCCTACTTATATGAAAGAGGTAAAATAGGGCTTATTTTGATAGATTTATGTGTTTTTTAGGTATGGAGAAGTTTCAAAATATGAAACCACTTTTATGAGAGATATCGAGACTTTTTATAAGTCCTTGTGTCCATATATGGATCTATCTAAACTCATAAGTGTGTATTTTACCTTCTTCATCTCAATTAGTCACAGTGAACAAGCAGTGAACACTTAATGAAAATGGTGAAACTCTAATTAGGAAGAATTTTAAGGCTTGATTCATGAATTTGATGACTTGGACACTCTTGAAAAGTGTCATTCCTCCTTATGCATGTATTATATTGTATAATTGTAAGAATTTTGTGTGCCAAGTGTGAGAGGTGCATGAGAGAGCCATTTATAACTATTATAGATGATTGCTCATGGACAGAAGAATATGAATGGTTTGAAACCATTAAAATTCATGTAGAGGCTTATTATTAATACCCCCCATTTAGATAAATCATAAAACCTAACCCTACTCAATAATGAGGAATATAATGAGGGGAAATCATGAAGACAATTTCATATTCAAGCAAAAGAGTACCTACACCACATATGGAGGAGTTAGTCAAGTTTCAGGGACATTTGTCCTTATTTTCCTTATAAGACCTATCTTATTATTTATTCAATTCTATTTTAACTCATTATCCTTTCTTGAAAAGTGTCTTAGTGACTCTTGAGCTTCACTTTCTCCCTCTTCTCTCATAATTGCTATATATACTAGCCTTTTTGGATATTATAAGGATCTCTCCACCTGCGTATGGCAAAGCCCTACTCAATTTTTGCATTGAACTAATAAATAATTTTGTTTTACCTAATTCTTGACTTCATGAAGTGCATGCCATGGTTGTTGGTCTTATACAAGTTTATTTTGTTTACTTTGACATGTTATCCTTCCTAGTGCCTTGTGTAGTTTGAAATCTCTCTTTTGTAGGTCAGTAAGAAGTGTCTAATGTGGATTGTAGGTATAGTGAGTAGCTTATTCATTATTTTTTCTAGAAGACCTATTTTCTAAGTCATCCTATCCTAAACTCTCTTCAAGACCCCATGCTTGAAACATTAATGTAAAAAAGGAGTATTTAATTAGATGAAGTGTATGTGTGGGATTCTCTATGGTTCCAAGTGAATTATATGTGGTGTGAGTATACCATCTATTTGGTGTATCACCTCCCCTAGAATAGATTTGTTTTCAATTATCTATCTCCCTTTTAACCCCCAAAGTTAGTATTAGGTTCAATCCTAAGTGGTACATCAAGGGAACTAGCCCTAATCTAGAGAATCACTTCAAATTTGGGTCACCCAAAGTCTTGAGGTGTTTCCATTATGCCACTTGAATAAGGAGAGTTGAAGCATCTCCTTAAGGGGTGTAAATTTAAGTGAAAATATTTTTTGGCATGCCTAGTGGGACTGAATAGTCTTCCTTGAGGATTATTGGTGTTCTCCTCAATATATCAACCTTTAGAGGCAATTCCACTAAGCACCAATGGCAACTCCAAGAATAAATATATTGGTTAAGAAGTCCAGGTACTCTAATTGAAGTTATTTTCTTGTTCTATACACTTCTCATGAATGATTCATGGCTAATATTGAGTTTGACTTTATTATTACATAAGTTAGTGAGACATATCCATCATTGCCTATTACCTATCAATATGAATAAGTCCTTGGCCAATATTTTCATGATCCTTATCATTATTATTATCCTTACTATGATTTACATTAGTCTTGTAATCAACCCTTCTAAGCTTATGTTTTACCTAGTTCACCTAGTTCCTCTCCAAGTCAATCCATTGCAAGTTTCAAGAAGACTTTCATTAGATATAAAGACTATATGCTAGACCTTGATACTAGAAATGGTTGTGGTCAAGTCATCCCTAGTGATTATGTCAAGAGTGTGAGGGATGCTTTAGATATAATCAAGAGAGAATGGATGCCCATTGAGAAAGCTAATTGGCAAGGTCTTACAGGTGAAATGCTTGATGTTTATGGTCTAATTTTCCACACAGAAGAAAGGTTGAAATCTCATGAACCAAATCAATCTTGGAAGCTCCAATACAACCCACATCAACCTTCAAGTTTGTCAACTATGCCTTTTCAAAATAATAATCCAACCATGATTTAAAATGCCCCAAGTCCTTCATGCATTCCCCAAAGTTCCCCTTCTTGGAGGTCCATCCAAGAGAGTAGCCAAAGGAAGGAGGAAACCATTGTTGAGAAATATGATCCATCTCACAACCTAATTGGAGAATATTTTGAGAGAAGAAATTTTATGTTGAAGGCCCATCTTGACAAGAAGATTGAGTTGGCAAACCAATGTTTGACACAATCCATCATGGCATCAAAAAATGGGGTTCCTAAGCCTACTTTCCCAAGTTGGAGATAATATGCTAAGCCCAAGGAAATCCCAATTTTCCTAAACCAATAATTTACCCCTCAATTTGTATCTAAGCCTCATTAAGAACTCCCTAAGCCTAGATTCCCAAGATGGAAAGAAGTAGTGGCAGCTTGTGGAAAGAAGAATAATGAATGTAGAAGTGGAGAAGTTAGAAGTGAAAAGAAACTTGAACCTACTTAATTCCCTCCCACCCTTCCTCAAGAATCCTTTTTTCCTTCATCTCAATTTCTTTCTACTTCCTTTCCCAATGAAGATCTTATCTCCCCCCAAGAGAAGCTATTTCAAGAAAGACTTGTGAAAATAATTAAGGAATTGGAACTCAAAATGCACAATCTCTCCTCTATGCTAGGAAAGATTAAAGAAAATGAAGTCATTGAAGCTAATATGGATCAATTTATTGAGGAGAAATCAGATTCTAATAGTGAGGAATACATTGCTCCTTGGAAGCCTTCTTGGGATAAAATTCCTGGTTTTAAGATGCCTAGTATTGGCACCACTAAGAGGGAAAAGGAGATGGAGATTTCAAATTGGATTCATGATGAGAAAGAGATAACTTCTTTTGAAGAAACATCAGATTATGATGATGGGGAAGAGGACCTTAATTTTAGTGAAGAAGAAGTCTTAGAAGAGGTTCTTTTGGAATCCAAAGAAGAAGAGGAAGGAACTTTTCCTCTTGTGTCCCTTCAAGATGCTAACCAAAGAGAGGATGATGAATTATGGCAGAGATTTGAAGACATTTTTAATGAAGTGGAAATCCTCAAGGGGCCTACAATTCCTTTGGATCTGAATACAAGAAATGGTAAGTAAGATGACATGTTTCAAGAAGAAAACATGTGGCATACTTATATGCAAATTTTTAAAGAATATAAAGATAGTGAGAAGGCAATATTTCTAAGAAAACAAGCCCAAGATGTGGAGGAATAAGTATGTGTTGAGAGGTATCATCATCAAGAGAGTCTAAATCATGATGGAGAATCCATGATGACTATGAATCTTTTGAAGAAGGTTTGAAGATTGATTATAGAACCACATGTGAAGTGACTCCTACAAATATCAAGAATAAGTTTGAATAAGAAAAACTCCTATAATTCCATGATACAAGACTTCTTGAAGGGTTTGAAGAAGTTGTAACAATATAAAATAACAATGAAGCCTTTCAAGAGGATAAACACATTTAAGAGGTTGTTCTATTCATGGGAATGCAAATCTGCCATGATGAGACAAAGGAGCAGTAGTATGAGGTATCTTTCCAAGGTCAAGAAGATTTCATTTTCCTTGGAGACTTGTTTGAGATGACTCCATCACAAGACATGCCAAGCCAAAGAGCAAGAAAGGAGCATGAGCCATCTAGCACTACATACAAAAGGAAGCATGCTTGGCACCCTCATTCATCTCATGAAGAAGGAGATTCAATATAATTTCATTTTGATCTAATAATGGAGGTATTTTTGGTTAAATTTACATAATTAGTTCATTTTTTATCATGTCTTATGTTCCCTAAGTGCTTAGTAGCATAAGTGTGCCTTTACTTTATGTGTTTCCTTGGTCTTGGTGTATGTTGTCTTTCCTTTGAGTGTTTTGAATTCAATCAGATATATTTTTAGTTAGGTCAAGGTCTGATCTTTTTTTTAAGGGTGAATTATGCTCCCTTTTCCCAATGGATGTGATACGGCTACTGCTCATTAACATAGACAAGCTTGTTACCCCTAGGAATTGCCAAAAGTGTTGACTAAATTTAACTTTTAGTTAAATTGGGTCAACCCCTACTTATTGAAACTTTTTCAAAGGTTATTATATGTATAAAATGGTCCCATGTCTGTCTAAACACCTCACCTATCCTTGCTCTAGCCTTGGTCTAAGCCTAGCTTCCTTGTACTTGTCTAGTCAACTAAAGTCAACTTTGGTCAACTCTAGTCAAACATGGTAAAAGGCTAAAATTATCTTTAAATTTTCATAATATGGTCATTTAAATGTTATAAGGTGCTCCTAAGTCATAAATTTTCCCTTTGTTATGTTTTATATGCCAAAAGTGTCTTTTTATGACATTTTTGGCTCATTAAATGACTTGTACAGATTGGTTATGAAATAAAATTTGTCACCAAGCAAGTTTTAAACATGGATAAGGTTAGAATATGTTATTAGTAGTCAAATGGTATTCAATAAGTAGTTTCATGCATGAAAATAGGGAAAACTCCTATGAAATAAACCCTTAATGGCATTTGTATGGACTTGGGAAGTCCATCTTTAGCTTAAAACATGGGAATGTGTCTCTTCATCTCCCTAAGGTATTTTATAGGCTTGGTTTTCATATAATAGGTCATAAAATTTAGTTTTAGATTTTAATCCTTCTTTCATGCCTTTGCAAGTCAAGAAGAGTCAATTTCAAATGCTTGATACAATCTGTACAGATGGAGTTGGGAAGAATTATCCTAGGGTTTGAGAGGGCCCTTAGTCTACTTCAAATTCATGGAAATAAATCTAATTTTCATGGCTCCTCCCTTATGAACCATTTCTAGGAATCCAGATAGTTTTTTATGCTCTTGCATTTATGAGGGGTCCCTATTTGAACTAGTTTCTAAATATTTTGTTTTGGTTTTATTGTTTTGATTATTTCATATGTTTCTTAGGACCTCTCTATAGGTTTTCCATTATTATATTGGCTTTGGAAGTCTCAAGGATTCAAGAAGCCTCTTCTAGGCTTGTTCTTAGTTATAGATCATACTATTATGCAATAGAGAAATACTCACCTACAAGTCCCTTGATGATGTCATCCTTGGGAGTTGGAGTACCTGACATATTTATAATCCTCTAAGATTTATATATGGTGTATTAACATATGTGATGGAATCATACAAGGTCCATATGCATATATAACATCCCATTGTTCATGTTCAATTCACTATTGGTGTGCCAAATATCCACCTACAACTGATTTAGTAGGGGTCAAAGAGCTATTTTGAATCACTTGGAAAGTAATGGAGATTATCTTAAGAAACCTCATAGTTTTTAAAGGATCCTAGTATTTATTTGAGGTTATAAGATGACCAAAACAAGGTGAAGAGTCCTTCTCAAAGTCAAGACTATGTTTAAGACCATTTTCCCCAAAATGGTAGAACATTGCACCAAGCACTTTTGTGAAATCCAAATAAAGGTGAGGAGATTAGAGTTGAGAAACCTTAGTGTATTAATTTAGTATCCTCTACCATATAAAATTACCTTGCAAGGTTTTAGGGAAAGATGAGTGGTGGAAGATGATGTTTGAGGGCCTCAAATATGCTCATAAACACATTGAATTATTTTAATGATGTCTACAGGTTTGAACCTAAAAGTGTCTTCTTCTCCACTCAGGTTGCAAATGGGACCTTGCCAATTCATGGAGATTATTCATAATTTTCTCAATGAGCTTACATCTTCCAATGACCCTCTAAGGAGGATGGAACATTATTTGACTCCCCAAGCTCATACCCTATCTGTACATAGGGCAAAATCAACACCTACAGCTAAGAATAAGGACAAGGTTGCAAGAAAGTTATCTAAGTAGAGTTTTTGACTAGTCAAGTTATACACAAGTACTAGTTAACAACCAAACCTAAAATAAATTTTCTCTATATCTAACACATGATCTAAATGAACTCATGGTGACCTAGAGGCAAGCTCAAAGGGGGAAAATGTCTTAGTCAACTAAGACAAAGTAGACAATGAGCTATTTTTGATGTTTTAGTGATGTTCTAGGGGAATTCATGTGATTATAAGTTCAATAGACACATGGTGATCTCAATGGGAGTCTAGGAATATCCTCTAATATCAAAACTAATCCTAACCACTAAAAGTAACCTATAAACAGAGCTATATTGCAAGATGTCTCAAGTAGGCTTTGAGTGGAAAAGAACATGTCTAGGTGTTTCAAGACATGAATATGGAGTAAGTAGAAATTTTAAAATGCAAAATAACTCTAGGGGAAGTATATGAGATTGGAAATATCATTTTGTATTCTAATCATTTACCTACATGTCAAGAAATAGGGGTTATCACAGTCTAGATAGTTTATAGACCTAGTCTTGTGTTTTCAAGAGCATAGAGGTGGTTTGAGAGGTTATGGTGTTAGAGAGAGATTGGAGTCACTATATGTGATAATATAAACATATATAGGTAATTTTAAATGATCATATAGCAAGTTATGGGTCCTCAAACAAGTAAAACTCAGTCAATTTGCTAAAAGCTCCACACAATCTGCCTTGAGAAACTTAATCTTGGTTTTTGAGGTCTTTAGAGGGCCAAATGGATGATTTAGGAGCTCAATTTTGGTAAAAATCATCATTTTGAGTTTTATAATCTTAGATAGGGGACACTTTTCCCCATAACTAAACCCTACAAATCTTGAGAGATAAGCAAGAGAACATGACCAAAAGCTATGAAATCATGGCAAAAGGTTTTTAAAGATTAAAATACATGTACAAAAATTAATGACAACTCACAGGGGTAGGAAACCAAATGGGGAAACTTACACCCCTAAGGTTCCAGTCATGCATGATGGGCACTCCTAAGCCTAGAAGCCAAAGGGGGAATCATATTCATTCCCAATATTGGAAAATTTTACCAATTTATTGATTCATTTTTGGAGAAGTATAATGGAGGTTTGAAAGCCATTAGATGTAGAGAGTCCATCAAGGAAGGTCTTTTGAGCCTTAGGTTGTAGGTAGACTTGTGGAACAAGGTTTAAGCCTAAATAAAATGATAGATTAATTATATTTATAACATATGAAGACCATTACAATGTTTAAGACATGTTTTTAGGATGATAATAGATATGTTGAAGCTAATTATATGTAGGGGAGGTCTCTAAGAATCCATTTTTGGCTTGAAGTACACTCAGACCATGTAGAATGTATAAAAAGGACATGAATGGCCATATTAGAATGCTTGTAACTTCTCTAAGGCTTTGAATAGAGACTCAAGTTGTTCAAGTAGGTTGGAGAGGGTCCCTAGGAATCCCTTAGTGGAATTTTTATATAAATCCAATGTGTATTCTTTATGAACAAATTCTAAGATCTAAAACTACTTGAAAACCCTCACAAACCCTCTCTAAAGACCCAATTGGAAAGATAAGGCAAATGGATCATACAAATGGAGTGTAAAGGATAGGTAAATGACTTGAATCTATATAGGAATCTCCAAAGACCTACCCCATGTGACTTAGTTGTACCCTACTTGTATGAAAGAGGTACAATAGGGATTATTTTGATAGATTTGTGTTTTATTGGTATGGAGAAGTTTCAAAAAATGTAACCACTTTTAGGAGAGATATTGGGACTTTTTATAAGTCCTAATGTACATATATGGAGCTACCTAAACTCTTAAGTGTGTTTGTTACCTTCTTCATCTCAATCAGTCATAGTGAATAAGTAGTGAACATTTAGTGAAAATGGTGAAAATCCAATTGGGAAGCCTTTAAAGGCTTGATTCATGAATTTTAGGAATTTTACCTTTAAAAGTGTCATTACTCCTTACTTATGGATTATATTTCATAATTGGAAGCATTTTGTGTGCCAAGTGTGAGAGGTTCATCAGAGAGAGCCATTTTTAATTGTTAGAGATGATTACTCATGGATAGAAGGATATAAATGGTTTGAAACCATTATAATTAATGTAGAGGCTTGTTATTAACCCCTCCCATTTAAATCAATTATCATACCTAACCCTACTCAATGATGAGGTAGTCTAATGAGGAAAAATCATGAAGATAGTTTCATATGCAAGAAAAAGAGTACCTATATCACATATGGAGTAGTTAGTCAAGTTTGAGGGAAATTTGTCCTTATTTTCCTTGAAGGACATATCTTATTCTTTATTTCATGATATTTTAACTCATTCTCCTTTCTTGACAAGTGTCTTAGTGACTCTTGAGCTTCACTTTCTCCCTCTTCTCTCATAATTGTTATATATAATAGCCTTTTTGGCTATTATACGGATCTCTCCACCTAAGTATGGTGAAACCCTACTCAATTTTTGCCTGTAACTAATAAATAATGTTGTTTTAACTCATTCATTAATTCATGAAGTGCATGTTATGGTTTTTGGTTTGTACAAGTGTATTTTTCTTACCTTGACATGTTATCCTTCCTAGTGCCTTATTTAGTTTGAAAGCTCTCTTTTAAAAGTCATCAAGAAGTGTCTAATGTGGATTGTAGGTATAGTGAGTAGCTTATTCATTAGTGTTTCTATAAGACCTATTGTTTAATTATTCCTAGCCTAAGCTCTCTTTAAGACCCCATGCTTGAAACATTGATGTAAAAGAGGAGTGTTTAATTGGATGAAGTGTATGTGTGGGATTCTATTTGATTCCAAGTGCATTGTAAGTGGTGTGAGTAGACCATCTATTTGGTGTATCACCTCCCCTATATTAGATTTGTTTTAGTTATCTCTCTCCCTTTTCACCCCCAAAGTTAGTAGTAGGTTCAATCCTAAGTGGTACATCAAGGGAACTAGCCCTAATCTAGAGACTCACCTAAAATTTGGATCACCCATAGCCTTGAGGTGTTTTCATTATGCCACTTGAATAAGGAGAGTCGAAACATATCCTTAAGGGGTGAAATTTCAAGTGACAATAGATCTAATTATGTATTATGGAGTGCCAAGATGAGGAAATACATTATGTCCCTAGGGTTTGATTTATGGCAATCTATTGTGGATGGTTATGTTGCTCCTACTATTCCTCAATCTAGTGATATAGATAAGAAGTTGTTTGAGTAAAATTATAAGGCAATGAATGTTATTACTTGTGGTCTTTCAAAGATTGAATAATCCAAGGTAATCTATTGTAAATATGATAAAGAGACACGGGAAAAAATTTAGATCATTTATAAAGGAGATTAACATGTCAAGCTTGTTAAGTTGTAGACTCATATAAGGCAATTTGAATGTCTCAAGATTAATGAATAATATTCTATGGCATCCTTTCTATAGAGATTTGATGATATTATGAACATCATCATAGGTCTTAAAGAGAACCTTGAAGAGGTTGATATTGTTCAAAAGGTATTAAGGTCTCTATTCCTTAAGTTTGATCCAAAAGTATCTACTATAGAATAAATTCATGATCTTACTTAGTTGAAGAGGGATCAATTGCATGGCACCCTTACTTCCTATGAGATGAGGAAGAATGATGATATACCACCAAATAAGGAAGAAAATTTCAAGATTGAAATGAAGACAAAGAATAAATTCTAAGGTAAGAAACTTAAGGAGGACGACATTATTGATATAGATGAGGATGAACTAATGGCTTTGATTTCAAGTAAATTGAGAACAAGTTTAGGCAAGTATAAAGGTAAACTACCCCTCAAATTCTTTAATTGTGGCGAGATGGGACATTTTGCTAATAATTTCCCTCATAAGTATAAGAAGGATGATGATGAAGAGCATCATCAAGGTCATGATGATGGAAAGATAAAATTCAGGTATGATAAAGGAAAAAAGTTTTCATAAGGTTTGATAACAAGAAGTACTTCAAGGACAAGAAAAGTCTCTACACCAAAGAAGATTGTAGCTTATCAAATGAGCATGAAACCAGTGACTCAAAATATGATCATGAAGATGATGGTCATACTAAAGATGAAGATCTATTCATGGATGAGGAAGGTAGTTGTTCACATCAAAAGGATACTAATGGAGTGATTCAAATGGTGATGAAGATGATGTGGACTATGAGACTATATTGAAAAATGTTCATGAATAACTGAAGATTGAGAAGAATATCAATAAGAAGATGAGATCTAAACTCAAGGACTTTAGGAGTAATTTAGTATGTTTGAGAAAAGAATGCATGAAGACACCAAGAAGCATGAAGATATGGTTAAGCATCTCAGTTGTCAATTGTAAATTCTATCTACAATCCTAAAAGCTAAAGAAGATGAATATGTAAGGTATGTAACTAAAAATGATTTATTGAGATCTAAGTTAGTGAAATCTACAAGTAATTTGAAATCATTTATAAAGTTTGATAAAATTTATAATGATCTGGATGATCTCCTAAAGAGTCAAAAGTTAGCTAGTGATAGATCTAGATTGGGTTTTAATGAAGAGCCCAAAGTTACTTCTCAAATTGACATGGAATTTTAATAAGAGAAAGGTAGATCAACCTTTGATTATAAATCATTAGACAAGGAATGAAGGTGTTAGCAGAATGAATACAAAACATATCAGAAAACTAAATGCCGTGAGGTATGTAAATTTCAATGGTTACTATTATTCTTGTAATCAATTTGGTCATAGGGCTAGATAATACAAGAGACCTGTTAGGAATGAGTTTACATAGGAATATGATGGGTGTCATTAGTTAAAAGGTGTGAGCAAGGTTTAATGCTTCAACTATCATGATATAGGACACTTTGAAAAACATTATCCACTTAAGATAAGGCAAGTTGAGTTTCCTTCAAAATATATTGAGTGCTATAGTTTTTATGAACTATGACACATTGCAAGATTTTATCTTAATTTGGTAATATAGAATGAGATTTTTCCAAGAGGTATGATGTGCTTCAACTTTCAAAATAGAGGTCACATTTCTATATTCTACAAGTAAAGGTCTATAAGTTAGAATAGATTCAATTAGGCTCTTAAAGTGCAAGGAAGATGACAAGTTAACTCATGGAAGCCAAAGGTGGTAAGTGTGAGTCATGATGAGTCTGTAGGTTCAAGTAATATATTTTATATGGTGGAAAATACCACAAAAGGTGAAGAGCAAAAATATCTCTCATTGAATGCTCATGTTGTGAATAAAGAGACCAATCTCAAAAAGAAGACCAAGGTACTAGTTGAGGCTAGTCTTGAGATGTGTATGAATCCAAGTGAACATCCTACTATTGTTGAGAAAACATCATGCAAAGAACATAAATTGTTTATACCTAGTGATGAGGTTCCAAGCTACAAGGTTGATGCTTGAAATGAAAAGGTATGTCAATATTCCATAGTTGCTCCATGTGTTGTCAATTATATCTTAGAAGAGGAGAGTGATATAGAAAAATAACTAGATTTCATAGTTCAGACTAAAGAGAATAAGAACAAGATCAAGAAGTCTTATAACTATAAGAGGGTTTTAGTGGTTAATAAGGAAATGTGGTCCACTCCTAGATTTACTTTATTTTAGAGCATTGTGGTGAAAAGGATGTCTCTGTCTATGCTTCTTAAGAGACTCCTTTCAGTGGAGAAGCAAGTCGTATTGTGGTGTTCTTGAGATGATCCTAGAAGACTAGAGTTGAGTTTTCTCAGTTGGAATAGGTATGTCCAACTGGAAATTATGTTGAAGTGATGTCATGATGTTCATAACTACATATAGAGTAGTCTACAGGGTCAGATTAAAGGTTCCCAAATGGAAAAGGAGGATTTATGATTTATCAAGATATGCTTTTTACATAAAAAGGTTTGTTGATCTTATTCTAGCATGATCTAGGTGGTTTTGTGATCTGAAGGTATGTGAAAGTCAATTTAGAGATTTTTATTAGCTCTTAGGTTTCCCAGATTGTGCTTAAGAGCTTACAAGTCCTAAAATGGGTTATAATAATTCAAGGCTCCCAATGGTGTAGAAGCTCAAATCTTGGTCCAAAAGTGTGTAATGGTTATCTCTAAGTTTATAAAAAAATTCAAAGGTGGATGTTGATTGGAAGGTGTTGTGTTGACCTTTTTTTTTAGATTTTAGGGTTTTGGGCTCTACCAAAAAATTGGTCTATCTTATGAGTTGAGTTTTGAAGATTCTTAATATGTTTAATGGGACAAATGGGTTGTCAAATCAAGCTTCATAGAGATTTGAAGTTTTATAGTTCTCAAGTTATTCAAGTTTTTGTCAAGTTGGAGGCCTAATTAGGTAGTAAGTTTGTGAAGGAAGTATGTTGTAGAGGATGATCTAGTTGAAATTTTTTTTCTTGAGGGGGCATATGAGAGTGTTCCAAATATGAACTTTAAAGTCTTGAAGTTGTGTCTACAAAAAGTTATGGGCTCTACAAGTTCCAAGTAGGGATATAAGGAGTCTAGACATGCATAATATTGAAGATGTGATTTTTGTTCAGGTATTCCAAAAGAGAAAGGCATGAGTATTTCAAGTTATGCTTTAAGGTTGTTTTAGAGCATGTTTCATGTTTGGTATGTGGCATGGCATTCTATTGGTGGTCCTTGAGGTGGTTTGAGAGAAGGCTAGTAAACCTGTATAATGGTTCCTAATGGTGTGTAGAGATTTGAAGATGCTCAAAAGGTAAAATGGCTCAAAAATATTAGGAGAAATCCCTCTCAAATGTTTCGTTGTGAGTTACATTAGATTTCAGTTATTTTATTTATTTTGTCTTCATTAGTTGCAGTACTTGGTTGAAATGTGTTGACATAAATCAACAGGAAGGTGTTAAGGCAAGAAGAGGTAGGCTCAAGGTAAGGGGGAGTTTTTATCATATTTATAAGATGGTCCTTTCCTATTGATGGTTTTTTTACGTCTTCAATATTAGTTGGTGCCCACTTTGTCATTATATTAAAGGATGAGAAAGTGCTTATTGTGAGAGTGCTTGAAGAGAAAGAAGGTGAGCCAAATGATATTTTTTTGACATCAATGACAAAGGGGGATATTGTTGGAGAGTTATCAATGATGTCATGGTGATGTCATATAAGTGTCTTGGTGAGTGGATGAAGTGATTTGATAGCCTAATTAACATTGGCAAAGTGTTTAATGTGCTTGTCCTAGTGTACCTGAAGTTGGCTTGGTTAATCTTTAGAGTTTGACTATTTAGAGATGATTAGGGATGAGTATAAAGTATTGAGAAAGTGAAATAGGTCCCATAAGAAGTGTTATATGATTTGATAGATTATATATATGAGCAGTATTCATCTATTTCTTCATTACATTCATCTTAACATTTTGGTCCAGTGGCATAATATTTAGGTAGTCAATTTTTTGATGTCACCATTGCCACATGTGAATGAGTTAGGGTGAGTTGGTCATATGGTTGTGATCAAAATTGTACTTAATTTTTATGTGTTTAATATCAGGTCATGCACCTAAGCATAATCAAATATATGTAGGTTCAAAGTTGGGCTCCCAGGCATTTTGATAGTGTTTTCCATACTTTTCCAAATTTACAATATGGCAAGAAGAGCTAAGTAAGAATTTTAATGGTGGAATATCTTACACATGTGGATGTTTCAAGAGAAGATGATCATATGGGTTTGTTTATTTTTGTATCTAGTTGATTTTTACTAATTTTAAATTCATGTGATAAAGCACATCAAAATATATGCATGTGCAAAGTTGACCTTCCAAATAAGTTTTGAAATAGTTGTCTTTGTGATAAAAAAAATTTGAGTGAGAAAATTAATGGAATTATATTTCATATGCATTAAGGTTTAAGGAGTATTTTTTTATATGGATGAATTCTCTTATATGAAGATATCATATGGTCTAAATTTTAGATCATGCATATAAGTACAAAAGAAGTTATTGAGGTTCAAAGTTGGTTACTCAAATAGATTGAAATGGTCCCCATACTTAGTCAGTTTTTCACAAGGTAATGTTTGATAAACTCTTGAAGAGATCGATGATGCACATTTTCTCCAAGATGTTAGGAAGTAACAAGATGGTAGGAAGTGATTGAGGTTTAATGTTGAGCAGAGATAAAAACCAATATTCTTCCAAGGATCAATGGTGAGTGGGAGATCATATAGATAGAGATCAATGGTGTGTATTAAAGTTAAGAGGTCAAAGTGAAAGTTTTTTAGATTTGTTAAAGACTAAGCTATGTACAGAAGATCCATAGAGCACACTGATTCAAAGTTTCTAGATTGCACAAGATGAGGTCAACTATCAGATGTTTAACATTTAATCATTGTCACCTATCTGTTAAATATTGAACAAGATTAATGGTGCATTTTTAATCTAAGAAATGAGGACATGAAATTAAAGCATGGTGTTTAAGGTTTAAATGTGACTATTTGCATTTGAATATTTGAATTTGCAAAGGAAAAAACTAGTGCTCTATATTTTGGTTATAACTTTCAAACTAGGTAGACTTAGCTCTTGGTGTAAAAATAAAAAGTATAGAGAACTCCAAGGCACATTTATAAATATATACTTGAATAAATTAAAGTGTGTATATACATAGTTATAAAGGTTCAAATTTTACTATGTTTTTGTATATGTTCTGCAAGTGACTTGCAAAGACTAATTGAGCATATGTAGTTGTTATTTTGATGTTTCATGGTGAATAGGATATTGGGAAACGTTGTTGACTCCATAATCATGCTCTATGTGCATTATGAAGGTTTTATCGATCATTTTTAGTATGAACAAAGGTTTATAAGTTGATTGTGTATTCATTCATGGTGACTATGTGCAAAGAATGTTGTTTAAGTGATTTGTGCTTAAGTAGAAGGGTAATGTGATGGATATATAAATTTAAGGGGGACCTATAAATCATGAAGAATGGGTCCATGCTTTTGGAAAGTGTTCCTATGTTTTTAGTTTGCTTGGAGAAGTGTCAAAGAGCTGAATGGGTCTCCATAGGACCTAAAACTGACTTAGGCCTATTTGAAAGTGGATTATGCTTAAGTGTGACCCATGTGAGATGCCTTAAATGTGAAGGCATGTATTATGGATAAAAAGGATTATTGTGGAATTGATAATTCATTATTTATCTATATATAGTGAAATAAAATCTGTTGGTTTCTAGACTTGGTGTGGAAAATTTGTGAGAGAGACTTGTGCAAGGTGGATGTGAGAGTTGTGAAGCAAAGGATAGGTAGTGTGCTTGTTGGTTGAGTTAATGAGTAGAATAATGTTTTGACTATGTATATGATATGTAGGTCATGTTCCTATTATTAGGATAGTGTTATTGGAATTTAAGGATATGTGAAGAGGTCTGAGTGTGCATATGAGGATAGTTTGAGTGAAGAAGGAAAGAGATTATGACATGCCTATGTGAGAGACCTATTTGAGATAAAGAGAGCGACTTTATGTAGGGCTTAGAAAATAGAGATCCATCATTAGGTTTTGAATACATCATTTCTAAGGTGAAGGTGTTAAAAGGATGGTATAAAGGACTTGATCTTCCTTAGGGGAAGTTGTTCCTTGTGAAACAGGTGTTTCACTAAATACCTTTGGTTAGGAGGATATGATCAAGGTTTGATAGTCTAAAGGAGTTGATCAGTATTTTTTTTAATTTCTTATAGGAGAATAGTCCATTTGTGTTGCATGATTGAGAGTGGGTTTTATTCCCTATGAGGGTTTTCCACATGAACTATGTGTTATGTGTTTGATATTATGTATGCATTGAATGTATGATCTCTCTTGTTAGTGTTGATTAATCAAGTTGATATATGCTGACTGGTTAATAGTTTAAAGGACTTCAATTGAAATTTAAATATCTAAGCTCACTAATTCAGCCCCCCCTCTCAGTGATTTTACTTATAACATAGAGATATCTTGAGACAATATCAATGACATCATGGATGTGGCATCATTTTTTATGATTAGGTTAGTGAACAATAAAATCAAGTCCTCTAACTAATTTCTTTAGATGAGTTTAACAAAATCATCCACACTTTTCAATAAGGGAAGGCACTTGGCCCAAATCAGTGGATGGTAAAGTTATACATTGGGTTATGGTATCTCAATGCAAATGATATACTACTAGTGGTGGAGGAATAATGCATCTATGGTAGGACAAATACACCCTTTTCCTCCACTTTCATTGTAAATATTTGTAAGGGAAATAAATTGTCCAACTTTAAGAAATATCACCCCATACTTTATGCAACTACATTTACAAAATTATATCCAAGATTATTGTATCCCACCTCAAATTCATTCTATATGAGCATATCTTCCTTGAATAATTTTATTTTTTGCATAACTATCTCATCCATGACATTGTTGGCATGTCTTAAGAGGCCTTACATATTATTAAAACTAGATCTAGTTCTTTCATTATTAAAATTAACCTATCCAAATCCTTCAACCATGTTAATTGGCTTTATCTCAAGATTATTACCACATAGGTGGGGTTTTCACCATCCTTAACTAATTGTATTGAATACTACTTTCACTCTATCTCATATGTTATTCTAGTTAATGGTTCTACTTCCTCCTTTTTCTCTCCATCTCGTAGATACAATAAGGTGGTCCCCTATCCCTAAAATTATGCTGTATCATTATGGAAAACCTTAGTTGTTATATTTATCATGAGTGAGCACATGATAACATCATAGGTGTCAATATTTATTTAGCCACTCACCTCACCTATATCCTCTTCATAGATGACATTCTCATATTTGGGAATTTTTCTATACAAGAAGCTAAATGTTTGGACACAATACTTAAAAATTTTACCTTTATTACCAAGATGGTTATCAACATGAAAAAAAAAATCCATATAATTCTTCCCTATTTCCCTTACTTCTAGAAACATTATACTTAAAATGTTTCCTTACACCACACCTCTTATTTATGCATGCAAAAAATACCTTGGTTTCTTCTTAAATACAAATGAATACCTTTCTAATGATTGGATTTGGTTATTTTATAAGATGAAAAGGTATATCATGCTCTAATGAAATTGATGGATTTATATGGTAGGAAATATGATCCTGATAAAAAAATTTCCTTGATGCCATCTTTTTCTACTAGCTAACTCTTGCTTTCCTCTCTTGGGTGATCCTCAACAAAATTAGAAAACTCTATCTTCATTTTTTGTTATCAACCAACAAGGAAAATAAGAGTATCCCACTTATCAAATGGAGAATAATATTTCACCCAAATTCTGATGGTAGATGGAGTTCAAATGACTTAAACTTATTCTCCAAGGCATTGGTAGAAAAAGGGGCCTAGAATTTTATTGCAAAATAGGGGCTATGATAGAAAATTATACACCAAAAATGCATTCATCCACTCTCCTTTTTGTAATGGATTCACATGCACCAAAAAAGACACTCTATCACTTCTATTTTATATAAATACATTATACAAATATTTTCCACCATTCGCACTTCATTTTCTTAAGACCTAGGGAATGGGTCTAAGATCCATATTGGTAGGGATGTAGTCTTTTGTGTTCTGGTAAAATTCAAGTTCATAAACACTATGAAGGAAACATTAAAAAAAACCACATGCATACTCTTGATGATGTTTATGATAATGGTCTGATAGATAGGTGGAATCAAGATGGAAAATAACATAAGACATCAAAGTCATTGTTCAGGATGCACAACTATGAGAGATATATCATACTAGTAGGATAACAAATGTAATCTTCTTCACTAATCAGGAGGATGAATTATGTTGGGATTATAATTCTAAATGTGGTTTATATTAGGTAACATTGGGATACAAATCATGTAGACCATAGAGAGAGGATGTTGGTACCCCTTGGTGATGGATGGGTTTATGGAAAATTCAAGATCCCCCTAAAATAATATTACACTTTTAGATGGCCTTACACAAGAAAATTTTGACCTGGGATAATCTCATATGAAGGGAATGGAATGGACCAAGCATGTTCTCACTATGTCATGAATGTTAAAAAAACTATAGACCACCTCTTTGTCCATTATAATTTATCCAAGTTAGTGTATGATGCTACTACATCACAATAGTGATGTCCAAAGTGGGAATACATTTCTCTAAATTATGCATGGACTAGATGGCATACAAATATAGGATTAATGGAGGATATGAATAGTATTCCATTTTAAATATTTTGGATCATTTGGATACTATAAATGAAGTTATTTTCTCAAAAAAATTCCTTCCCTTATATCCATGGTTTACAAATATAAATATTCTTTGATTCTATTGTGACCACAAACTCCCAAGGATAAATGCACCATACATCATTTGCATGTGAATCATAATACACCACATTTATTTTGTGATGAAACTCCATGTGGGAACCCCAAACAAAGTGGGGTAGGGGACATCATCTTCTATATAAATAAATCCATCACTTTATAGAAGGGTAGAAGTTGTCACACCCATAATTTTATGAAGATACAAGCTATGATCACTGCACTCACCATTACCATTGATTGTGGTATCATAACTTTGATGGTCTACTCATAATCTAATATGGCTTGTGACTAGATGAATGGATCAAAACAATGCAAACACATCTCACTCACTCACATCATCATCAAAGTTGTGGCATTGGCTACACTTTTCCATCATCTCTCCTTCATCCACCTATAGGGAGCAAAAACCATTGTGGATGGGTTAGCCAAGGAATTATGTAATATTGAGGAAGGTAAGGGACACTTGCATGTTATGGAGGAAGATGGAACTAACACCATGAGGGTGTTATTCCTCAACTAAATGGTGGATTTGCTTACACTTTTGGGGATATTTTTTATTTTATATACTTCATTGTATTGTATTGTATATTTTAGGTTGAGTAATTTACTTCCCTGGTCTTTTTTCACTTCTATTTTCTCATGCATTCCAATATTTCATGGCATGTTTTTATTTTCCCAGAGCTTGTTTGGCTCTATTCAAACTACCATAATCTTGTGGCATATGATGGATGTATATTTTCACCAACATTAGTATAAAAGGCATCGATAGTTTTCTTTATATATATATATATATATATATATATTGATCCAATACCCAAAACTTACACTAAGCCAACAATATTGGCTACACTAATATAGTTTAAATAAGTTGATTGACACATAATGGTATTAGTTAAGCTAATACCATTATGTCAGAAGACAAGTTTAGAACTACATAATGTTTATTGGAGAGTTATCAATGATGTCATGATGATTTCATGAAGGTGTCCAAGTGAGTGGATAAAGTGCCTTAATAGTCTAAGTGACAATGACAAAGTGTATAATGTGTTTGTCCTAGTATGCTTTAAGGATGCTTGGTTGATATTCAATTTTAGCATGGTTTGAGATGATTAAGGATGATTTTTAAGTATTAATCATGTGAAATGACTCATATAAATGATTGAGGATGATTGTATATCTTGTGTGCATGAGTGGAATTCACCCAGTTCATCATTGTTCTCATCTAGACATTTTGGGTCCAATGACATAAATTATGAGTAGGCAGTTTGATGATGCCATAATTACCATGTGTGGATGAGTCATGGGGAGTTGGTCATATTATTATGATCACATTAGTCCCTAGTTTCTATGAACAAATTCTCAAGTCTAGAGATGAAGTGTGAAAAAATATATACAAGTGAAAAATTAGGTTTCAAGCATTTTGATAGTGTTTTCCCATACTTAGCCAAATTTACAATATGGCAAGAAAATCTTAGTAGGTATTTTGATGATGGCATAGCTCACACATGTGGAAATTTATGGAGAAGGTGATCATATGGGTTTGTTTAATTTTATGCTTAGTTGATTTGTGTTAACTTTTAGGTCAAGTGATGAAGTGCAACAAAAGCTATGCATGTGCAAAGTTGGTCTTTCTAGATAGTTTTTAACATAGTTGCTTCTATAAATAGATAAATCTAAGGAGGCATTTTAATGTCATTATATATCACATGTGTGATGGGTCTGAGATTATATTTTTATATGGTTGGATTCTCCTATGTGAGGAGATTATATGGTCCAATTTTTAGAACTTTCACTTGAGCGAAGCAAAAGATATGAAGGTGCAAAATTGACCTTACAGACAGATTACAAAGGTCACCATACTTAGTCTATTTTGCATGATGTTAAAGATCAGGACCAAATGGAAATATAATTTTTCATGAGTGATCATATAATTAATATATATAGTGAAAAACAAGTCAAAGAGGTCAAAGTGTTCATTGGTTAATGAAGGTAAAGATCGAGCTCCTTATAAAAGAATCAACGGAGCATGTTTTTTCTAAGGTCTCAAGAAGTAGCGAGATGAGGATAAGTGCTCAATGGTTAATGTTAAAAGTGATAAGAAGTAATAAAATGGTGCCAAGTTTCATGATCACATATATTTTGATAAATATCTAATGGTGAGCATTGCATGATAAATACTTGACTGATTTGTAGAGATCGATGGTGCGTGTTGAGTCAATATTACAAGATTGCATGACATGAGGTGAATTATTTGAGGTTTAACATTTGGTAGTGGTTAAATATGAGTTAAATGTAGAAATTAATATAAAAATATCAATGGTGTGTGTTTAATATAATTAGTGAGGACATGAGATGATAGCATCGTGACCGAATTTTAACAGTGATCATTTGAATTCAAATATTTGAATTTAATAAAGGAATGACTAGTGTCTAGTTTTTGGGCCATATATTTCAATCTATTAAAATTTTCTCATGGTTTAAAAATAAAATTTGTATACGAATCCAAGTCACATTTATAAATATATATTTGAATAAATGAAAGTTTATAAAGTCAAATATATTGAGGTTCAAAGTTGACTATATTTTTGTGTTTATTCTACAAGTGACCCAAGAAGGATAATTGATCTTGTGTCAATTTTGTTTTGATTATTTATGATGATTTAACTATTATATAGTGTTTTATACTCCATAAGTATAATTTTCATGGATTTTATATGTGTGATCAATCTATCTTGGGTATGAAAAATGCTTAATAAGTTGACTGTGTGTTCATTTATGGTGTCCTTATGAACAAGGCTAATGTTTGAGTTAATTGAGCTTGCACAAAAGAGTGAAATTATGAATATAAGACTTTTATATTGACAAAGGGGTCATGTGAAGTGGACCTGTGCATTTTTGAGTGATCATATGTTTTTTTTTAATCGATGATGTGCTAAATGGGTGAATAGGTCTCCATGAGACCTATAAGAGCTACAAGGGCCTAATTGAAAGGTGTATCTACTTAAGGGTGACCCATGAATGCTTTTGATAACCTATGTGGATGGTATTGAGACATGTATAAATGAGATATATGCCTTAAGGTTTAAGGTATTCCTATTGGCCAACCAATATGGTGATGACCACGTTTACTCTATAAATAGTGAAACCAAATATAATGGTTTCTAGACTTGATGGGAGACTTGTGTGTGGAATTTGAATTTGAAAACATAATGTTGTGAAGCAAAGGAAAGGGTGGGTGCCTATTATATGATTTTAAGGGTAGAATATATTGATAACTATTTGTATGACATATAGGTCATAATTTTATTGGCAGAATAGTGCTCTTATAGTTTGAGTATGAGCAAAGGTGAAGAGTGATAACCAGAGGTCCATCATCAGTTGTTAAAGACATCAGTTCAAAGGTGGATGTGTTCATAGGTGTTATTATGTAAGTTCAACATCTAAGGGGTTACAGCCTCCTTGAAATATAAAACTTGTTAAAGGTCTAGTTGTGGTAGTTTAGCTAGATAGGTGTAGTATCTCTTTATGGGATTGTAGTCTCACTAAAATAAGGGATGGTAGTTCTTTGATCAATTATAGCTAGTATAAATTGGTTCTTGTTATTATAGGATAGTATTCCAATTATAGGTTCTAGTGGGTTTTCTCCCCCAAGATGGTTTCCCATATATGTCATGTGTTATGTGATTGATCTTGCATTGTCTCTCTTACTCATTGCTATGAATGATGTGTATGCTTCATGAATGCTTATGGTAATAGATTAAGAACTTGAAAGGATTGAAATTAAAGTTAAATTTTCTATGCTCACTAATTCACCCCCCCCAATGATTATAACTCTAATAATTGGTATCAGATCAAGTCCTTTAGTAACGGCTTGATAGCTTGAAGGTGATCTAAGGTACAATATGGGTATTCATTAAAGAGGTTTATATACTAAGAAATCACTAATGTTCAATGGATCTAATTATGATTTTTGGAGTGTAAGTATGAGGGCATACATTATGTTCCTAGGGTTTGATGTATGGTAATATATTATGGATGGTTATGTTACTCCTACTACTCCTCCATCTAGTGCTACAAACATGAAGTTGTTTGAAAATAATTCTAAGGCAATGAATGCCATCACTTGTGGTCTTACAAATACTAAATTTACCAAGGTAATCCATTATAAATTTGCTAAATAAATATAAGACAAAATGCAAATCATTTATGAAGGATATTCAAAGGTTAAGATTGCTAAGTTGCAAACTCACATAAGGTACTTTGAAAGTCTCAAGATGAAGGAAGAACATTCTATGGCATCTTTTCTACAGAGAGTTGATGAGATTGTGAACATCGTTAGAGGTCTTGGAGAGAACCTTGAAGAGGATACTATAGTTTAAAAGGTATCAAGGTCCCTCTCTCAAGTTTTATCCTAAAGTATCTATTGTAGAATAAAGCATGATCTTACTTAGTAGAAGTATGAATTTCATGGCATCCTTACTACCTATGAGATGAGGAAGAATGATGATATACCACTGAAGAAGGAAGTAACATTCAAGATAGAGATGAATCCTAAGAAGAATTTCCATAGTAAGAAACTCGAGGAGGATGAAATTTTTGATATTGATGAAGATAAATTGATTGTTTTGTTTACAAGGAAATTGAAAATTGGTTCAAAAAAGTATAAGGGTAAACTACCCTTCAAATTATTTAATTATGGAGAGATAGGACATTTTTTAAAAAAATTCCCTCATAAGCATGATGATGAAGAGAATGATGAAGACCAAAATGAAGATAAGAAGACATAATGATCTAATAAGAGGAAGAAAGGCTTCAAAAAGTATGATAACAAAAAGAAGTTCTACAAGAACAAGAAGGGTCTCTACACCAATAAAGACTACAACTCATCAGATAAGAGTGAAGACAATGACTCAGAGTGTTATCATGAAGATGATGGTCCTATTGAAGATGAAGACATCTTCATGGCTAAGGAAGGAAATTGCTCACATCAAAAGGACTCTACTTGGAGTGACTTAGATGATGATGAAGATGTGGTGGACTATGAGACTACATTGACAAATGTTTTTGAAGAACTAAAGATTGAGTAGAAGATCAATAATAATATAAACTCTAAACTCAAGGACTATGAGGATAAATTTAGTGTGTTTGAAGAAAGAATGAATAAAGACACCAAGGAACATGAAGATATTATCAAAAATATTAGTTGTCAATTGGAAATTTTTTCTATAAGCCTAAAATCCAAAGAAGATGAATGTTTAAGCCATGAAATTAAAAATGAGTCATTGAAATCTGAGTTAGAGAAGACATCTAGTAAGATGAACTCATTTATGAGATTTGAAAAGAGCTCAAGTGATCTAGACAATATTTTAAGTGTTCAAAAGCACGCTAGTGATAGAACTGGTCTTGGATATGAAGAAGAATAAAATAATGTAACTAAAGACAAGATGAAGACTAATGTGAACAAGGATAACCATACTTTGAATAAAAACCATTAGACAAAGAATGAAGGTGTTGGTAGAATGAAGACATATCAGATCAGATAGCCAAACTCCATGAGGTATGCAAGTTTCAATGGTTAATATTACACATTTAATCAATTTGGACATAAAGATAAAGAATGCAAGAGACCTGTTATAAATGAGTTTACATGGAAATATGATGGGGCTCATCAGTCAAAAGGTGTGAATAAATTCAAGTGCTTCAACTATCTTAATGTGGGACACTTTGTAAATCATTGTCCACATAAGGTTATACAAGGTGAGTTCTCTCCAAAAAGAGGAGGTTATTTTTTTTGTCATGACATAGGACACCTTTCAAGTTTGTGTCCAAAAAAGGTAAGACAAACTATGTTTTTATCAAGGAGTATTATTTGTTATGACTATGATAAGATTGGTCACATTACTAAATTCTGCAAGCAAAGGTCATCAAGTCAAAATGAGTTCAATCAAGCTCCTAGAGTGCAAGGAAGAAGGCAAGTCAACTCATGGAAGACAAAAGTGGTAAGTATGAGCCATGATGAGACTACAAGTCCAAGTAATCTATTTTATATGGTGGAGAATACTTTAGAATTTGAAAAGTGCCAAGGGCCCTCATTGTCTGCTCATGTTATGAATGAAGAGACCAAGCTCAAGGAAAAGATCGAGGTACTAGTTGAGGCTAGTTCTAAGGTAAGTATGGATCCAAATGAACATCCTACTATTGTTGAGTAAGTTTCATTCAAAGAACATCAATTTTTAATGACTAGTGATGAGGTTCCAAGCTACAAAGAAAATTCTACAAATGAAAAGGTATGTCATGAATCTTTGTTATCTCTATGTATTGTCAATCCAATTTTAGAAAAGGAACTAGTTATCATAGTCTAGACTGAGAAGAAGAATAAAAAAAGTAAGAAATATTGTATCTATAAGAGGATTCTAGTGTTTACTAAGGAGATGTGGTCCACTCCTAGCTTCACTTTATTTTAGAGCATTGTGGTATAAAGGATGTCTCTGACTATGCTTCTTAAGAGACTTTTTTCAATGGAGAAGCAAGTGTTGTTGTTGTGTTCTTCATATGGTCCTATAAGGATAGAGATGAGTGTTTTTCAATTGTAACAAGTATGTCTAGGTGGAAGATATGTTATGGTGATGTCAGATTGATATCATAGTTGTATATGGTCAATCTACAAGGTTAGAATGAAGGTTTTTCAAGTGGCAAAAGAGGATTTGTGTTTTGTTTAGATGATTTTTTTGCATATAAAGGTTTGTTGACCTTATTATAGCATGTTTCAAGTGGTTTTGTGGTCTTAAGGTATGTTGAAGTCAAATTGGAGATTTTTGTTAACTCTCAGGTTTCCTAGTTTATGTTTAAGGGCAAGTAGGTCCTAAAATGGGTTATAGTATGTATGGGTTCTCAAAGGTATGGAATCTCAAATTTTGATTCAGAAGTATGTGATGGTTATCTCTAGGTGTGAAAGAAGTTTCATAGGTGTGTGTTGACCAGAAGGAGGTTTGTTGACTCTACTTGTTTTAAGCTTCTAAGGTTTTGGGCTATGCTAAAAAAGTGGTTTGCATTATGATTTTAGGTCTAAGGATTTTTAAGATATTTAATGAGACAAATGGGTTATCAAATAAAGCTTCATAGAGATCTTAATGTTTGTGTATTTTAATTTATTCAAGTTTTTGTCAAAATGGAAGCCTAATTGGCTAGTAGGTTTGTGAAGGAAGTGTGTTACATAGGATAAGATAGGATATGACAAGTGATGTGATTGAAGGGGTATATGAGAGTACTCTAAATATGAAGTTTTAGGTCCTAAAGATTTGTATATAGAAATTTATGGGCTTTATAAGTTCCAAGTAGGGTTAGAAGGAGACTAAATAGGACTAGTGTGAACTAGAGTGATTTTTGTTTACTTTATCTAATTGAGAAAGGAATAATTATTTCAAGGCGAGTTCTCAGTTTAGTTTAGTGCATGTTTCCTATTTGGTGAGTGGCATGAAGTATTATTGGTGGTCCTTGAGGTGTTTTGAGAGAGAAGGCTAGTATGCATGTATGGTGGTTCTTCATGGTGTATGGAGATCTGAAGATGCTCAAGAGGTGAAATGGATCATAGATCTTAGGAGGAGTCCTCTTCAAATTTATCCTGGTGAGTTCCATTATATTTTATTACTTTTTTGTGTTTTTTATTCATTGGTTGCAGTGCTTGGTTGAAGAGAGTATTGGCATGGTGTAAGAGGAAGTTGTCAAGGCAAGAAGAGGTATGATCAAGGTAAGGGGGAGTTTGTATCATATTTATAAGGTGGTCCTCTCACATTTTTATTATTTTTAGGTCATCAAGATTAATTAATTTCCATTTTATCATTGTGTCAAAAGGGGAGAAAGTTCCTATTTTGAGAATGCTAGAAGAGAGAGAAGGAAGGTGAGTTGTATGATGTGTGTTGACATTAATGACAAAAGGGGAGATTATTGGAGATTTTTAAATGATTTAATCAAGGTTTCTAGGTGAGTGGATGAATTTATTTGATATTTTAAGTGATAATGACAAAGTGTGTAATGTGTTTGTCCTAATATGCTTAAAGGATGCTTGGTTGATCTTCAGTTTTGGCATGGTTTGAGATGATTAGGGATGATTATGAATTATTGAGCATGTGAAATGGGTCCTATAAGTGCTTAAGGATGATTTGAGAGATTTTGTGAATAAGTGTAATTCACCCAATTCATCATTATTCTCATTTAGATATTTTGGGTTCAATGGCAGAAAATATGAGTAGGCAGTTTGATGACATCATAATTACCATGTGTGGATGAGTTAGGGGGAGTTGGTCATATGGTTATGATAAAATTAGTCCCTATTTTTTATTCACAAAGTCTCAAGTATATCTATGAAGTGAAACAAAATATATTTAAGTGTAAAGTGGGGCTCTCATGCATTTTGATGATGTTTTCCCATAGCTAAATTTGCAATGTGGTAAGAAAAGTTTAGTAGCCATTTTGAGGGTGGTATATATCACACGTGTGGATATTTCAAGAAAAGGTGATCATATGGGTTTATTAATTTTTATGCCTATTTTATTTTTTCTAAATTTTAGTTCAATCATTGAAGCACAGCAAAAGTTATGCATGTGCAAAGTTGGTCTTTCTAGATAATTCTTGACATAGATATGTGAATAGATAAATCTAGGAAGGCATTTTAATGTCATTATATCTCACATGTGTGAGGTTTATAGGATAATATTTTTATATGGTTGGATTATATTATGTGAGGATATCATATGGTCCAATTTTTACAACTTGAATTTGAGCGAAGCAAAAGATATGAAGGTGCAAAGTTGACCTTATAGATAGATTGTAAAGGTCCCCATACCTAGGCTATTTTACATGATGTTAAATATTAGGACCAGATGGAGACCTAATGGCTCACAAGTGATCATAAAATTAATATATATGGTTTGTATCAATTTAAATAGGTCAAAGTGTTCATTGGTTAATGAAGGTAAATATCGAGCTTCTTACAAAAGGATCAATGGAGTGTGATTTTTCCAAGGTCTTAGGAAGCAGTGAGATGAGGATAAGTGCTCAATGTTTAAGGATAAAAAGTGATTAAAATTCATGTGATGGTGTGAATTTTCATGATCATTATGGTTATAATTAATATAAAATGATGAGTGTTGCATGATAAAGACCTGACTGATATATAGAGATCGATGGTGCGTGTTGAGTCAAGGTTGCAAGGTTACATGAGATGAGGTCAACTATTTAAGGTTTAACATTTGGAAGTGGCACACTATGAATTAAAGGTAAATATTATTATAATAATATCAATGTTGCATTTTTAATCTAAATAATAATGACATGATATGATAGCATGGTGACTAAATTTTAACACTGACCATTTGAATTCAAATATTTGACTTTAATAAAGGAATGACTAGTGTCTAGTTTTTAGGCCATATATTTTGATATATGCATAATTTTCTCATGGTATAAAAATATAATTTGTATATAATTCCAAGATGCAATATATATTTTAATATTTAAAAGTGTTTATAATTAACTATAATTAAGTTCTTTACTATGTTTTCATGTTTGTTCTGCAAGTAACCCAAGAAGGATAATTAAGCTTGTGTTGATGTTATTTAGATGTTTCATGATGACTTAGATATTTTAGAGTGTTTTATACTCCATAAGTATAATGTGTATTGATTTTACATGTGTGATCAATCTATATTGAGTATTAAAAATACTTAATAAGTTGACTGTGTATTCGTTCATGGTGTCCTTATGAACAAGGCTAATGTTTGAGTTGATTGAGCTTGCATAAAAGAGTGAAATGGTGAATATAAGAATTTGAGATTGAAAAATTGGTCATTTGGAGTGGACCTATGCATTTTTAAGTGGTATTATCTTTGTTTTTTTCTTGATGATGTGTTAAATGGGTGTATAGGTCTCCATAAGACCTATAAGAGCTACAAGGGCCTAATTGAAATGTGTAGTTGCTTAAGGGTGACCCATGAGTGATTTGGATGACCTATGTGGATGGTATTGAGTTATGTATCAATGAGATAGATGAATTAAGGGTTAATGTATACCTATTGGCCAACCAAGATGGTGATGATCATGTTTGATCTATAAATAGTGAAACCAAATATGATGGTTTCTAGACTTGAGAGAGACTTGATCGGAGACTTATGTATTGAAATTCTATTTGAAAGCATAGTGTTGTGAATAAAAGTAAATGGCAGGTGCCAAATGGATGATTTGAATGGTAGAATAGATTGAAAACTATTTGTATGACATGTAGGTCATAATTCTATTGGTAGAATAGTGCTCTTATAGTTTGATTATGAGTGAAGGTGAAGAGTGATAATCAAATGTCCATCATTAGTTGTTAAAGAAAAAGGTTCAAAGGTGGATGTGTTCATAAGTATTGTTTTGGTAGCTCAACATCTAGGGGTTTCTAGCCTCTTTGCAAGATAAAACTTGTTAAAGGTCTAGTTGTTGTGGCAACTCAATTAGATAGGTGTAGTAGCTCATTATGGGATTGTAGTCTCACTAAAATAATGGATGGTAGTTTCTTGATTAGTTTCATATGGTATAAATTAGTTCTTTTTTATTATAGGTCATTAGTCCAATTACAAGTTTTAGTGGGTTTTCTCCCCCAAGAGGGTTTCCCACATATGTCATGTGTTATGTGATTGATCTTGCATTATCTCTCTTGCTCATTTATATGAATGATGTGTATGATTCATGAATGCTTATGGTAATTAATTAATAAATTGAAAGGATTGAAATTGAAGTTGTATTTTCTAGGCTCATTGATTCACCCCCCCCCCTTCTTAGTGATTGTACCTCTAACAATGTTGGCCAATTCAATACAAAAAGGGAAAAGGTAGTAATTAAACATTATTAAAAAACCAATGCCATGGGATATAATGGGAACTAAAAAAATTTAATAAGTATAATATGGAAGAGGTAAATGGAAATACAATCTAAATAAACTACACTGATAATAGGAATGTGTAATCTTGATATAGTAGTAACATATCTCAAAATGCACCACAAACCTACCCACCCCTTTCTCAATACATCCTTTAAGGTGTACACTCAGGGACATCAATTCTAAAAAATTCACTACTAGACATATAATTATTAAATGATAAAGTTAAAAATATAATGTGTATGCATACACCCCACCTGAAGCTCATCATATCTCATAATAGTGTAACATGAGATGGTGCTTTGGGAAAGAACATAACAACTCAAATATATATAAAACTAAAATTAATTTTTTTTATAACTATTATTAAATGAATAATTTAAAGTACCATATGCATACCTTTACTTACATTTATCATTGAATGACTTCATGCATTTACTGTAGTCTCAATCATGGAAGATGCATAAACTGAATTTGAGAAAACCTAGGGATACAAGGCAAAAAATGGATAAAAGTGAAATAAACAAATATAGGATGGTAAAATTAAATGAAAAACTCTAAAAAATAATTAAATCACTTGGAAAATTAAAAATTTGGGATTGTAAATCCTAGGTTAGTAATGAGACTAGTATAGATTTACTAAAATTTAAACACTGAATTTAACTTCACCTAACATAGATAATTAACTTAATTGATAATATATTCAAAATTATTTTGCTTAAAAATACATATTATATTATATAACCATTGAAATATAAAAACAACTTCCTACTAAATAGGAAGGTATAATAACAAATAACCTGGTATATATTCATGGGTATAACAAACCAACAATATAGTAAACAAACCTAGGTAAACCAATATTTACCATATCAACTTTACTCATGTGAACACTATAAATTCCAAATTTTCACCCCCTAGTGTTCACATGGTGAAAACATCAATCCCATATCTACACCTATGCTCATGATTTTGTGGTATTCTTAGGACAACCATAAAACTTAATAATGGATTTGCATATGGATAACCAACAACTAAAAAGAGATGGTTTTAAAGTGGTTTTACAATAACCATAAAAAAGATGGTTTTTCAAGTGGATTACCACTAACCACATCATGATGTATAATAATTTTATTATCTCACTTCACTATCTCACATTTTAGTTAAAGTACAAAGTAATTGAGCATCTCACTTGTTACTGTAGACACCTAAATTTGGCCACCAATAACCTCTAATCAGGGTTTTGACCAATTTCCACCTAAAGTGCACAATTTGGCCTAAAACTACTAAAACACATTAAAATATGTGAAATTTACATATTTAAGTGTTGATTTTGGATAGAGTATCATTAAATAGAGTAGTGTAATTTATGGGCAAACTAACTTTGATCAGTTCATTTCAAGTCAAAATGCCAATTTTGCACCTAGGTGCTCTGGATTAATCTTTCCTATCAAATCTCTTACACAATACACATGCCTTTGTTATTTTATATTGATAATATCCTAAATGGGATAATGGATCCAATGCATCTAACATCACCTTCCAATTTCAATCCAATCGCATTTTGGACCAATAACAAGACATTCTAATCAATTTGAGTAATTTGTGCACAAAGTGCTTAAACATGCTTAAGAGATAATTAATCAAAATCAAGGCCTAATTAATAATTCCATGGAAACTTGTTTAATACTTTTTTTTAGAAATGAATATTAAATATCTACATCATCAAGTGACCTCATTTCTTGGGAAGACATCCCTACGCCATAAATGCCACAAATATCAGGATTCATGCCCTCCATGCCTCATCAATGCCTTCCATGATGCCCTCCATGAATCTTAATTGCCCCTTATTCTAAGGCCATGATGAGGATAATTATAAACTTAATTCAAAAAATTGAATTAATCTTCAACCACACATCTCAATCTCAGGATGGACGGTTCAGTTTGATTCTAGACATTCTCAAAATCTATAAATAAAGAGACCATGAACATCATTTCTAAGTCTTGATAATGCAAAGTTATAATGAAAAAATGATTCCAAAAGCCATTAAAATTAGTGTTACCATGCCAAATTGATTCCAAGCCAAGCCAAGCCAAAGCCACAAGGTTCCAAGGAGAAGAGGAGATAGCCAAGCCTCCTTTTGATGAAGACTTCATGAGTACAAGCCCATCAAGCCACTACAACAAGCATTTTGGAGCATCCAAGGTAAAAGAGGGTTTTTTTAAAATTTTAGTTGTATGTTTTATTCATGTTTGTTAACTAAGATCTCCATAGTGTCTAGGCCTAGAGATGTAATCCTAGTTAGTATGTTTCTTTCATTTTGTTTTCATTTTGAAACTAACATGATACTAACCATCCTTTCTTGATTCAAATTCTTAGATCACATATGGCATGTTTGATGGGACCAAATGAATCCCACACATGAAGAAAATCATTTTTAAACTTTAAAATCTTCATTTCAATCATTAAAAACTCTTGTAAATTGATTTTTTAACTTTGTTTTGCCATTTTTCTTTGCCATGGGTTTACATAGTAACAGATGTCGGTTAGTAAAACTGTCATCAATTAGATCAATGCCATCAATCACTATTGGTATAACTGATGTCGATTAGATAACCATCATTAGTTAATAAGTGTAACCATCATTAGTTATATAACTGATGTCAGTCACTATGTTTTTCTTAAAACACAAAGTCAAGTGCTCTTTTTTTAAAGTTCATTATTTCAACCCCAAAATAGCAGCAAGGCTAAAGGACATGCTAACATTTTTGTTGCAAGACCAAGCTTGACATTGGCTAAAAACATGTTTAGATCACCTTTTGCATGCTTAAAATGAATTAGGAACATTATTTTAGTGTTTAAATTAATATTTAGGTGCTTAAGTAAGTTTTTAGCATTAGTTTTCAAAGTTCACAATCTTAAGACCAAGGGGTCAAATGAACACCACCTCATTTTTCAAATTTGGGCTTAAAAATGAACTCACCTTTCCAAGTTATTTTTGTATTTATTTAGTTATTTAAGTTAGGTTTTGTTTGAAAAAAAGAGGGATGCCACATATATGCTCTTCCATTTGTCCCCTTTAGGGAACCCTTGGAATCAAAAGCACCATTCCTATTACAAAAAGCCTAGTTTAAGGCTTAGAAATAATGTCATCTACATCACTCCCCAAAAACTTGTTAAAGTTTGGGGGACCTTGAAAATGACCCTAAAATCTTTATATTTCATGATTTCTTTATTTTTATGAAAATTTGGCTTATGAGGGGGACATCATTACCTCCCATGAGTTATTTAGGAAAGCTTTGACTCGGGGTTTCATCTCCCAGCATTGATTTCACTTACCCATTTTGAGTTACACATGGGATGTATTTGCATTTTGACATCGCACTACATTGAGCGAATAGCAGGATGTAGAGGTTATAAAAAGGACTAGACCTTTTTACAACTAGCCAAAGCCACAGTCACCCAATTTCCATTCTTGTCTTTTGAATTGTTCGACATGAAAGTCATTGCATAATTGATTCCCCTAGAGACATTCAAAACTTGTTATTTTAGTCAACCCCACATTGTCATACCCTTTCTAGGATTTGGATGATTGTACTTAGTGTATTTTGGTCATTTTTTCTTGGTATGTTTTGAGACTAAAACTTGTTTTTTGTTCATAAGCCATGTCAAAACAATGTATTTGAGTTGATGAGGGTAGTGTTATGCTACCCAAATCATGTCAAACCATTTATGCCTTTGATTCTTTTGAAACATAACATTGATCACATCATTCGAGCACACTTATGCCATTAGGCTACTTAAATTATTTTAAGACTAGTTTACCTTGTATCAAAAACATTTGTTTCAAACCATAAGTATACCATTTGGACCTTTGTCTTGTGCTATCATGCTATCCAATCTTATCTAGCCTGTTTGGTCAAATTCTAGTTTTCAATGTTGAGTTTTCAATTAGCCTTGTCAAATCTGGATTCAAACATTGATTCATTTTTATTTAGGCCTTAATTCATGGGGATAATACATATATACTTCTCTTTTGGGTTGCATAACTTCAATTAATCAATTACCCAAATTTGAAAACTATTGATGGTTTGTTTTTTTAAAGCCTATCTTCATCATTTTTTGTGCCTTTATTGGGAGAAACACAACCTTTCTCAAAGAGCCTTTTGTCTTATGCCTTATGTTAATTGATCATGTTTATGTTTGATTCCATGTGCCAGGTTTATGTCAAATTTGTTTCCAAACTTGTTAAATTAAATAAAATCACATCAACCTTTGTTTCAAGTCTATATTTTGACACTGTTTAGCCAAAAGTCCTAGCATATGCCTATTTGTTTGAGCCTAGCTCTTGACTCTACATTTAGACAAAAGACCTAGTCACTCAAATTTTCCCTTTCCTAGTTTAGACCTTATTTGGAACACTTTGACCTAGACCTTTGACATGTCAATTTTTATTCATACTCTTGACCTTTTATGAATATGACATTTGACATTAGACATTTGATGTTAAACTATTTTATGCCAAGTCTTAGCACAAATCATTTTGGAGATATAGATCCACTTCAGACCACATTGGATATACAACTCCACCTTTTGACCAAGTTAGAATGAGCTTAAACTATTTGTCTTTTGGACAATTTTTTAGAGTTTGTATAACTCTAAGACTTTTTATTTTAGAGATTTCATCATTTACATAGATATGTCTAGCTACACTTATGATGGAGTCATGTACAATCCAACTTATGATAGAATGGCCACATAAAATCCCACTAGGAACCCCCATAGATAAATATTTTCTAAGGAGTTTTATTATTCTCCCTATAATACTCCATATGGGGAACATAGTCAAAATCCACAAAATCCAAATTGAGAGCTTAATTGGCATGAAGAAGCTTATGAGAAGAACTTTGAAGACCCAACTATAGATAATGTTGTTTAGGATATAGATCCATACCATATTTAAAATAATCAATACATGGAACACAATCAAGAACCAGCTTATGAGCCAACTCATAATTGGGATGATATGGTTTATGAGGAAGACTTGGATGCTTTGGCTTATGCAAGTAATCAGGCTCCACCACATCATACCATTTCTATTCTAGGACCACAATGTCACATCATTCCCATACCAATACCTCATCCTTTGGTTTGTGTGAGCAACCAAGCTTCACAATGCCCAACCATTTCTATACAAGGACCTTGTCCTTAGACTTGTGTGAGCAATCAAGCTCCACAACACCCCTTCATCATTCTAGGACCTAGTCCTTTGGCTTGTGAAAAAAATCATTCTCCACACCACCCTATCATTACCATCTTAGTACTTTGTCCTTTAGTTCATGCGAGTAATCATGCTCTCCAAGACCCTACCATTATCCAACCACAAGTCATTCCTCATCCAGTACTAATCCTAACCAAACCTCAACTGATCCAATCTTTTAAAGACCAAACTGTGTTCAAAATGATTATTTTCTAACTCATTGGATACCAAGACCAAGAGAACCAATCAATCCAAGATGTTTTTGTTGAAACAACAACTTATGATAAGTTAGCCTGTGATGAATCACCTATTGATCCTATCCTAGTTATCGAGGAGTCTCACACTAACAAGCTAGTCTTTGTAAAGTCACTTATTAATGATTATAACTACCTTTGGTCAAATCATTACCTCAACCATGTGCCTTATTTTCAAGAGCCTCCCCATTGAAAATATAATCTCTGAGGAGTTGTCTCTTGACCTTTTTCCCATCCTAGAGGAGTCCCACCCTAACAAACTAGTTTTTGTGGAGCCCATTGTGCCATCATAGGCTATTACTTGTCTAATACCAAATCTTCATTAAGACATCATTGAAACATAGTACCCATTAGATGGAAAATAAAATTTAGATTTAGGTTATATTCTTGAATTGACATCAAATTTAGTATCAAAATCAAAATCACCATTAGTCTCAACATCAGATTCAGAGTTTATTGAGTCGAAATTAGATTTAAAAGAAGAATATGTTCATAGTTATTATAATATTAGTTATGCATGCCTTATAGATTAGTTTTAATACTTTTTGATCCTTATATAATTTTTGAGGATGAGTAATTCAACATCGACACAAGTTCTCCTAATATCCTCTACAAATATTATGTAGCCTCTACCCATTCCATTACCATTCCACAAGCCATTACCATCAACCAATATAGCCATATCATTGACATTAAATATCCCACAAGTGTTGATTGGGATCAATAGAATCACACTTTATTGAACTACATCCATGGAAACATAGTAGTTGATGAAGAGCAAAGAGGCCAGGACAACATTCATGTAGCAGAAGAACACTCTCCTAGTGAAACTTTTTTGGAAGTATTATAAGACAATCAAAGTCAAAAGCCAATGTTCATTAGTGAAACCTTCTCAGAGGTGATACATGAAAACCAAGACAAATTCATTGGTAAAAACCACAATGAGTCACCAATAGTTGAGCACAAAAGTTCTTCACTATTGAATGATTACAAAATCAAAGATCAAATCAAAATAGCTTCCTATATATATTCTGATCAGATGGTAACTACTCTCAGGCCCAAACAACAACAAAAATTGATGGTCCTATTGAGAGAAAAATTCTTCAGCCCCACCACAACCAAGTTATGTTAAATCTAACATCATCAACATTATATTTGACTAAAATTCTTAATCTTCATTTGTTTCCCCACTATTATACATTCCATTATCATTTTCCATTCCATTTCCCAATCAAACCTACCATCCATTATTTGTCCTTATTTACCATCCATGGCTGCATTTTTCTTTATAGAGGCTACAAATATACCTTGTCTTGATGCTTGAAGGAATCAGAATCAATGACCAACAAATATCACAACAACATTCTCAGAATCTAGATTTGCATTGAGTTCTTGACAGAGTAGCTATTTAGATGAGGTGTGGGCTAACAATTAACATAATCAAGTATTATGTTTTTATCATTTATTGATTAGGATGTGCATCTCCATCTCAATAGGAAAAATAGAATCATATGACATTTGCCACACCTAGGCTAAAAACATGTACCATATCATTTCACATTGTCATGCCATTACCATTATTACATATGCCCATTTACCATTATTATAGATCCTAGCCATTTACCCCATCACTTGGGGGTGACCCTCTTAAGATTTTATCCAATTTATCAAACCATCATTATCCTTAGAAAAACCATGACATCTAACCATTCCATTCCTATCTAAAACAAAGCCTATTTTTAGTCATCTTACCCAATCTTGTTTTTATCTTGGTTCATTTGGTTCTTCTGGCACCTTTTGTGAGACGATTATGATCAAGTTTCAACAATCAATCAATTCCATGTTTAAATGATAGTCTATGAAAGTAGTATGATAGTTGATCTAGCAAGATATATTTCATTTTACATCTTATATCAAGCTTATTTATGTGAGCCTGATTATAACCACCTATGGGCAAATTAGTGTCTCACCAGTCTTGCTACTAATTATAATCACTTATGTAAAAATTAGTATCATTGACCTATACCATTATATCCTATTTATAACCACCTATGGTCAAACTAGGGGAAACACTTGTTTATCATGCATTGCCACATCACCTTGCCATTACTATTTTCATTTGACTAGCCATTTTCTATATTTGATGTAATTACTATGACTTGTTAGGACCTAGTTAGTTTTTCCTCACCTTTTGTGTGGATGTAATTACAATGAATTGAGGTCATTTTAGGACTATGTGGGTCATGCTCAATTCAGGTTGAGGTTACCTTAGTCCCCCTTTCCATATGTTCTCTTCATTTTGTGAGTAACCTAAGCCAAACACTCTCACCATTTTGTGAGTAAGTATCTTGTCATTATCTAATGAGTTAAGATACCTCAAAATTCTCAAAACGTTCATAACATTTCAAAAAATCCAAAAATATTTATCTTGTCTAACCCTAGTCAATTATCCTCGATCCACCTTACTAGGGCATTATCATTGTTAGGATGCTTTTTTTTTGCTTTTGTTTTCAGGCTTTCTATTTGTTTATTTATTTTAGGTTATTTATTTATTTATTTGTTTGTTTGTTTATTTGTTTATTCACTTGCTTATTTTCTTGCTTTCAACACTATTGCTTCGACTCAGTCAATATGTGTTCATTGCATGATTCTTTGAGCACATTATTCTTGAGTCCATCCATATTCATACGTCAACATTGTCATCATGGTTTTATCATTGGTGCATTATTTTTTAGTGTTTATTGGATCGAGAGTCAGTCCTTACATATGTTTTGTCCAAGTCTTCATGGTGTTCTATCATGAAGCCTACCATCACATGCTATAGCAAAAATCAGCTTCAAGAAGGTCTATAATCAATGGAGCCATGGAATTTTCTCCTTATCACCTTGGAAAATCCTTCCATCCCACCCTTGATCAAATTAACCCATTGGCCACTCTAGTTATATCATTGGTAATAATGATGAGCATCTCCTCATTGGTAGGTAAAATTGAATCATTTCTAATGATCAATCTTATTCCTCTATCCATCTCTTTCATCACTTTTCACCCACTCATCTTTAATCTATATTCTAGGTTATATCCTTGAGTTATGCTTACTAATCATCCCTAATTGGGGCACCATCAATTTTAGCCAATCCAAATCTACTTAATGATTGTACTTGACTATGGGAAAATCATTATTTTGACTTTTATTCCTGATTATAACTACCTTTGGGAAAATTATTATCCTTTTTAAATCAATGCATGCAGGCATTTTCTCATTTAGATTAATCTCAACTACAAGTTAATTCCACCTTTCTTCTTGTTTCTTTTCGAGGGACCATCCATTAACATATGTGATGGCCACTCCCTCAAGGGGGAATCATCATAGGATTCCCAAAATCATTTTGAGCTTTGTTCTTTAATCATCATCTTCTTGTTGGCATATAGGCCATCTCTCATTATTTTGGAAGACATTGCTTTGCCTATATTTTATAATGCCTTTCCAAATAGGGTCAAATTGTAGACACCTAAATATGGACACCGATAACCTTTAATCAGGATTTTGACCAATTTCCATCTAAAGTGCACAATTTGGTCTAAAAATACTAAAACATGTTAAAAGATGTGAAACTAACATATTCAAGTACTGATTTTGGATAGAGTATCATTAAATGGGGTAGTGAAATTTATGGGCTAGCTAAATTTGATCAATTCATGTTGAGTTAAAATTCCAATTTTGCACCTAAGTGCTCTAGATTGATCTTTCCTATCAAATATCTTACACAAGACACGTGCCTTTGTTATTTTATATTGATAATATCCTAAATGGGATAATGGATCTAACGTATCTGACATCACCTTCCAATTCTAATCTATTCAAAATTTGGATTAATAACAAGACATTATCATCAATATGAGTAATTTATGCACAAAGTGCTTAAACATGCTTAAGATCTAATTAATCCAAATCAAGGCCTAATTAATAATTCCATGGAAACTTGTTGAATACTTATTTTTATAAATGAATATTTAATATCTACATCATCAAGTGACCTCATTTCTTGGGAAGACATCCCTAGGTCATAAATGCCACAAATATCAAGATGCATGCCCTCCATGCCTCATCAATGCCTTCCATGATGCCATTCATGCCTCTTAATTTCCCCTTATTCCAAGTTCATGATGAGGATAATTATAAAATTAATTCTAAAAATTGAATTAATCCTCAACCACACATCTCAATCTTAGGATGGATGGCTTAGGTTGATTCTAGACATTCTCAAAAATCTATAAATAGAGAGGCCATGAACATCATTTCTAAGTCTTGATAATGCAAAGTTATAATTCACAAATGATTCCAAAATACATTGCAATTAGTGTTACCGTGCTAAGCCAAAGCCATAAGGTGCCAAGGATAAGAGGAGATAGCCAAGCCTCCTTTGATGAAGAATTCATGAGCACAAACCTAGCAAGCCACTACAACAAGCATTTTAGAGCATCCAAGGAAGGTAAAAGAGGGTTTCTTTTGCATTTTAGTTGGGTGTTTTATTCATATTTGTTAACTAAGATCTACCTAGTGTCTAGGCCTAGAGATGTTATGATAGTTAATGTGATTCTTTCATTTTGTTTTCATTTTGAAACTAACACAATACTAACCATCTTTTCTTTAGTTAAATTCCTAGTTCACAGTTACAAATGTGGATAGGAATATAACATCAGTTATTTTTACAACACAAATAAAATAAAATTCTGCCAAATCATATGGGACCCATCTTTGGTGACTAACGATAGGATTTTAAAACCTCCTTCTTCTAATGCCTCTGACCTCCTTCAATATAAACTTAGGAATTGGTAAACTCGGTGTAGCCTTAGTACCTTTAAAAATAACATGTTTATCAAGATTTCATGGCAAGACATGACATATAACTCTTTATATTTCCCTGGATGTAATATTTGAATTTTTTTTATTAATAGCAAGCTTGGATGCCTCTTGAGCCAATTTATCAAATATATCATTAATCAAAGAGTTCATTATATGCATACCTTTTCTAAAAATTTCAATATCTACGTGCACTTGCTTCAACACCTTAAATATATAGATCTTGTAGGTTTCTTCATTTTTATTTACCTTCTTCTTTTTGTCATCTATTTTACTCATTTTATCCATTATGACCCTATACCAAACTAGGTAGTGTCTTTCCATTTATAATGCATCCTTTATAAAATATGTCTCTTTCGTGACTAACGACACTCAATGACACCTGGAGGACACTTAACCTATAATTTCAAGAATCTAATTAAATATTAGAATTTAATAACTAATTAAAAATAAATAACTATATTATAAAATCATAAAGTATTGTATACCATTGATGAATCAACCTAGATACTAATTAAATGAACATATAATAAGCCTAAAAAGTATAAAAAATTTGAGGATTTTTTCATGTTGGATAAATAAGAGATTTGGTGAATGAGTTATAATATGCATACAGGTGTGGAGCACTATTGAGTTAGATTTCATTGCTACTACTCACACTTTTTCTCATTCTCAATAGATATGATATCCCCACTTGGGAATTGAAGTAAAATTATATTGAATAATAAATCACCTATCTAACATAGACAATGACTACGAGGAAAGAAATCAAATGTGGGTCTGATGGAATTCAGACACTAATAAATTATGACATTACAATGATGTATTTAATTATTGAAACCATTATATATTCTCATATAATTTAACACAATCATCAAAAATAAAACTATGAAGGGTGACATACTAAGGTTGTGAGATCTATATGTATAAATATTAGCACACAAAACTATCCCAGGATAGATTGTCTCTAATTCAACTTTTGCAATGTCAATCACTTCGAATCCATGAAGAACAATAATGAAGTCAAAATATATTCCTATGCTCAAAATGACTTATGCATGACTCTATGCAATGTACAATACACGGGCAATTGAGAGCAATCATATAGCTATCCCATTCAATCCTCAGACTCTCATACTAATCTGATACTAAATAATGAGACTAGTACATATTTACTAAAATTTAAACACCAAATTTAACTTCACATAACATAGATAATAAACTTAATTTATAATATATTCAAAATAATTTTGCTTAACAATACATAGGCTATATTATATCCATTGTAATAGAAAAACAACTTCCTACTAAATAGGAAGGTATAATGACAAATAACCTAGTATAGAGTCATAGGTATAAAAAAATAATGATATAGTAAACTAACTATTATGATGTGAGATTTCACCCTTGTGGGAGAGTTCTTTAGGCACCCCTACTCCCAATCATAATATGGGAAAAACCCTAGTTTTAGGTATCCTATGATAGGGTTAAACATTTGGAGAGGGCCGACTTCCTTTTAATGGATCACCTAAACTAATGCTACTACAAGGAAAAGTGTTATAAAGGGGAAAAGGGCTCCTAATAAATTTAACTAGGTGATGCACCAAATAAAAATGGAAGAGTCCCATAAGCTTTAACCCACACTAGATCAACATAAGATAATGCTAGTTCACACAACCTCACAGATAAGCTAATTACATAAGTGTTTCATGGACTAGGTTCAAGTAGAACAGTAATCCAGACCTAAAATATATTGAAAACACCCTAAAGGAGCTTAGAAATGAGTAAAATGGATGAGGAAGATTATACTTCACTATGCCATCATGCACAACTCACTTAACACAGATCCAAGGCAAGAGATAGCTAAAGAAAGTCTTTTATTACATCAAGAGGTAGTTCTTACAAATGCTTGACAGGGTTTAGCCTAATCAAGATGAGAATATTATGAAATAGATCATAGAGTCCCTTGCTCTTCAAAATCAAAGAGTCCTTGTAAGAATCCAAAATCTTAGAGAGACATAGAATGTGCCAAAAAATGAAATATATAGAGAAAGGGTGGGAGAGAAGAAACACACTATCCCAGATAATTGAATGAGCTGCCACCTTTTGATGAATTATCCAACATATTTTAATCAAATCAAAGCTAATACATCATAGATAAGATAGCTTTCATTTATCCCAATATTCCTTGAATCTTCTCATTGGCTGAGTAATACACTAGAGGACAAGAGTGAGTCTAGGGAAATGAGTCATGATCCTATTTATGAAGGAAAACATATAAAGACTCATAAAATTCTATTAAATTCTCTAGCTACTTTCTCCAATCACTATATCTATTTTATTTGATCTTCCACACCATATTTCACTTGGCCTATTCACGAGAAAAGAATCCTCATATCTATAATTTTGACATAGCCATCACCATGTCTGCTTTTGGTGGCCATGAATACCTATTTATAAAATATATGATTGTGTCAAAGGATGATACACTCCACTATATCTCATTTATGTCTGTATTTGCTCCAACTTGAATATAGATATTTAATATAGATTGAAAACTAGTCTAATTTATTGGTTTTCTTATGGTCATTATGTCAATGAAAATCTACAGGTTGCATAGTCTTTTTTTGAATTATATTAGGTTTAAATAAACCTATTATACCTCTAAGCCCTATGGGAGATAAGAAGTCACTACACATGAGGATCTTCCTTCTAAAAATAGCAACAAACCCACCAATAGAATGATCTTGTAACTTTTAGAGAATAGGGTCGATAGGTTCTAAATTATTGACCAGAGGTCCTATTTGAGATTAATGACAATGAAGCTTTATTATTAATAATCTAGACTATATATTTGCCTAATTTAATGGTTCTCAAATGAACTCTAATGGAAACATATGCCCTTTGAAATACTTACCCTAGTTTGACCTAAGTTGTATTTTATCTCTATTTGAAGTCTCCTGGCTTCAACCTTTGATATCAACCATCAATCTCGATCTAGGCTTCTCATGTTATGCCAATTTTTAGCTCCCCATTTGTTTTGTGGGACCTATAGCCAATATCATCTTATTCCTACACTTGTGCCATGTGGAGGCCTCATGTTTATCCTTAGGAATATTGACTCTTTGACCTTACACTCATCATCAATTTACTATTGCATGGATTACATGTGCATTGTTTATTTAATTGATAGTTACTATGGTTGTGACACTTAGTAACTATACATTTGTTCTTGGGATATGCTAACCTTTTGACTTGATTCTCTCCCTTGATCTTTGATTACATGATTTAATGTGATCTATTGATCTATTTGGTCCCATTTACCTCATCATCATTCATGTGTCATTAGATCTGATCTGAGATTTTGTGATCTTGATACTTGTCAACCACACGTTCATCCTTAGAACATTTGAATTTAAATGGCTATTCATTGTGACTTTTATTTGACACCCCCAAATATGTCTCATTCTACTTGTTTAGCTTTAAACACTTGTAACGTGAGATAGATAACTCATCAAGTCATGAAATTTGAAAAGAATGTTTAAGGCATGAGAAACATCATGTCCATGTATTCCTTTAGCTCTATTCAAACCCCCCAAGTGTGTTTATTAAACATGCAACTCGAGTGACCTATACATTTTTGCATGATGTGTGATGGTGATCTGGCTCTTTTAGGCTTTTGTAAGTCATTTGATTAATCTAGAACTCTAATTAGCTGATATATCTAGGTATAAGCTTTGTATGTGGGCCAAATCTGGCCAACATCTTTGGTGACTCATAGGGAACCATGCCTCCTATGCTTGAGAACCTAGACTAATTACTTTGATTTATTGGGCATAGAGTCTCCTCTATTTTTTCTTAGCTAATATGAAATGATACAAGGTTCACCCTCTAGATAACTCCTATTGAAATAAAAAGGACCAAAAATAAAACAAAAACTATGCCCAAGGCACTTATGAAAGGGAAACACAAAATAGGAAAGGGAACTAACCTAAATAAAGCAAGGGCAACTAACCTAATAAAAAAATGTGCACACAAACACTTAGAGAAAAACATGAAATCTACTCTAATATATACAATATTATATAATAATTTACAAGAATCTCCATCTTAGGTCAAAAGGAAAACTTTGAGTATCATTCACTTATAACAAACCAAGATGAAAAATACCCTATTTTAGAGGTACCAAAATTGGTGAACTAGGAATCTTGATGGCCAATCCTTTTAATGTGGTCTATAATGGATGAAAAGGAACAAACATGCCTCCAAAATAGACATACTTATCCAAGTCTTCCAATATTAGTTCATGTTGGACTGCAGGAGCAATTACTTGATGTTACTCATCACACTTGAGAAAGCCTTGCATGAAGACTGCATTTAGGCTCTTAGGAGAAATTGCACTTGGTTCACTTGATGGTTCAAAAATACCATATCCTTCCCCTTTATCCTTGTGAAAATTAGGACTGATCATGATTATATCATCATGCTCATAGGTTCTTGGAAGGACATGTCTCTTAGCCTCTTCAAACACTTTGTTTATGGAATTGAACCATTTCCATAACTCCTTAGGCTCTTCACTGGTATGTTCATCAAATTGCATCACCTAAGCACTTGAGATGTCTCATTCATCAAACTCACTCAATATTTCATCTTATTTTTCAACTGTAAATGAGGGTTGATTTAACCATCCAAGGTCTAAAATAACACACCTATCTTGCTTAAGGTATGATATACTTTCTTCTTCTTCATTTATGTAGAATAAACCTTCAGTAGTCTAATCAAAGCTTGTTTTGATCTCAATTTCTTCATGAATACATATCCCTTAAAATATGAAGGTATCAATACTACCTTCAATCTCTAATTCATCAAATCCATGCCAAGAAGTCTGATTCAAACTTGATTTCTCCTCCTCTGAATGGAGTGGGCTACCTTTGACCTCTATAATAGGTTTATGAAGGCTATTCTTGGTCATGTGTAGGGGTAGAGAAAATAATACTAATTAAAATATGGTTGATTATACATACCAAATTATGATTATTAGGCATTTAGGCTACTTAAACTAGCTCATAGATGCTCAGAATCACCATTGATATTTGCAGACATGCCTCCAAAGGTTGATTGGATGAAGAGAACACCAAAACTCTTCACTAGTGAACAATGTAGTAAGTCCCACTAGGCATGATATAAACTATTATGATGTGACATTTCACCCTTGTGCAAGAGTTCTTTAGGCTCCCCCACTCCCAATCATAATATGGGAATAACCCAAGGCTATGGGTAGCCTATGATAGGGTTTAACCTCCGAAGAAGGTTGACTTCATTTTGATGGATCACCTAAACTAATAATAATATATGGAAAAGGGTTGGAAATGGGAAAAGGGATCCTAATAAAGTTAACTAGGTGATGCACCAAATAAAAATGGGAGACTCCCATAATCTTTAACCTACACTAGATCAACACAAGACAATGTTAGCTCACACAACCTCATATACCAGCCAATTACATAAGTGTTTCATGGACTAGGTTTAGGTAGAACACTAATCTAGACCTACAATATCTTGAAAATACCCTAAAGGAGATCAAAAAGGAAGACAATGGGTGAGGAAGATTCTCCTTCACTATGCCATCATGAATAACTTACTCAACACAGATCCAACATAAGAGATAGGTAAAGAAAGTATTTTATTGCATCAAAAGGTATTTCTTACACATGCTTGATAGGGTTTAGCCTAATCAAGATGAGCATATTTTTAAATATATCAGAGAGTCCCCTATTCTTAAAAATTAAAGAGTCCTTGTGGGAATCCAAAATTATAGAGAGAGATAAAATGTGCCATAAAATGAAAGATATAGAGAAAGGGTGAGAGAGGAAGCATGTTATCCTAGATAATTGAATGAGCTGCCACCTTTTGATGAATTATCCAACATATTTTAATCAAATCAAAGCTAATACATCATAGATAAGATAGCTTTCATTTATCCCAATAGTCCTTGAATCTTCTCATTGGCTGAGTAATACACTAGAGGACAAGAGTGTGTCTAGGGTGATGAGTCATGATCTTTTTCATGAAGGAAAACCTTTAGAGACCCCTAAAAATCTATTAAATGATCTAGTTGCTTTCTCTAAATACCATGTCCCTTTGCTATAATCTTTTATGCCATCCTTCACTCGACCTATTCATGAGGAGAGAATCCTCATATCTATAATTCTGATAGAGTCATCACCATGTCTACTTTAGGTGGCCATAGGTACTTATTTATCAGAACTATGATTGTGTCAAAAGATGAGACACTCCACCATATCTCATTTATGTCTGTATCTACTCCAACTTGAATATAGATCTTTAATATAGATTGAAAACTAATCTAATTTATTAGTTTTCCTATAGTTATTATGTCAATGAAAATTTATAGGTTACATAGTCTTGTTTTAAAATATATTAGGTTTAAATAAACCTATTCTTCCTCTAAACCCTATGGGAGATGAGAAGTCACCACACATGAGGATATTCCTTCTAAAAAGAATAACAAACCCATCAATGAAATGATCCTTCAACTTTTATAGAATGGGATTGATAGGTTCTAAATTATTGACCAGAGGTCTTGTCTAAGCTTAATGGTGATGGAGCTTTATTATTAACAATCTTAAATATATGGTTGCCTACTTTAATGGTGATTGATTTAAATCTAATGGTATTATATACCCTTTGAAATACTTATTTGGGTTTAAACTAAACCACACTTAATCTCCATTTGAAGTCTCCTAGCTTTGACCTCTGATATCAACTATCGATCTTGATCTGGGCTTCTCATATTATGGCAATTGTTATCTCCCCATTCATTATATGGGCCCTACAACTAGTTCTATCATATTCTTTCACTTACACCATATGGTATCCTTTCATTCATCCTTAATAATATTGGCTCTTTTACCTTACATGCACTGTCAATCTTCTTTTACATGGATTACACATGCACCATTAATTTACCCAATAGTTACCATAGTCATGACACTTGAAAACTATGCATTTGTTCCCAATATCCACTAATTTTTGAATTTATGCTCACCCTTAATATTTGATTGCATAATTTAATGCACTCTATTGATCTATTTTGGCCCACTTGATTTGGAAGATTATGGTCACCATTTTTGTTGATAATTTAAAAGGGTTAGCGATGAAGATCATAGCTAGTGGAGCCCACTTTTATGATAGAGGGGGGATCTACCACCATGTATGGTAATGGTGTTTATTTAATTTGGTAATTACATAATTATTTATTTACCATACAATTATTTATATGCTTTTAGTTATTACGCATGGTAGGATGAGGAAAAATTAGAGAGGTTCCCATGGTGGGTCCTTAGGCCACCACATGGCCTATCACCACATCTTATCTATTTCCAAGTTGCAACCCCAACTCAAATCTAACTCGAGTTACCAAGTTAACTCACATGGTAACCCAACTCGTTTGGCAGCTAAAGTTGAAGCTTCCAAATGAAAACCAACTCATCATCCCAACTCACATGGGACTCAACAACTAAAGTCCAACTCAACCCAATATCCAAGTCAGGTTCAAAGTTCATCATCAAAAAACCAACTCATAGTTGGTGTTGGTTTAATATTCCAACAATCAAAGGGTAGTTTAATACATGGCCGAAGCCATGGGTATATATTATTCTAAAATCTTATTTAAAGGCTTTGTTATGCTTCATCCTGAAGAATGTGGGATTAAGGTTCCAATATAGAATGCAAAATATGGATATGGTTGGAGCCATGAGAATGGTGAAAGGGAACACACAGGCCATGAGGTATATGGGTAAATCCATGGAATGAGGAGGAGGACTCAGTTGGAATAACTCACCATATAATGAGCTCATAGTTAGAATAAGATCATTATTGGGTTGAGCTATTATTTATTTATTTTGAAGACCTTGGTTAGATGGAAATGGCAAAAAATATATATCCCAAAAGGGGCATAGAGGTGAGGATTTTATTGATAATGAAAACTCACTAAAAGGATCTCAGTATTGGCAAAATGAAAATAGAATATTTCTTGTCCTCTTTTTTGGAAAGCTTGAGGTTGTATAGTGTTCTATTAATTTTTACTTATCGAGGGTGAACCCATGGAAACCATTGAAAAATACATATGCCTTGGGGGATATGGAAAAGCCATTGAAACTATGGCCTAGCCAAAGGTACAAGAGGTTGATTTGGAAGGGCCTAAGGGCCATAGTGAAGGATCTTACTGTAAAGTCCAAGATAAATGTAAACCTGAGCCTAAATGGAGTAAGCATCAATTTATAGTTCTAAATGGTGATGAAATACACATATAGAGACTTGTATTGATAGATATGTGTTCTTCTAATTAATATGGACACTGTACATGTATGGATGTATTACTTACAAAGTTCTAATGAAGATGTGAGATGGGATATTTATCAGAGATAGCCTATGTATAATAAGAGCAAGAATAAGCCTATAAAGAGTTATTTTTTCCTATGTTGGAAGATCAAGAGAGTCTAAAGAAAATAATGATATCACAGACTTATAGAAGGAGGCCCTTGGCATTGCTAGTGAATGAAAAAGAAGCTGAACTAGTGAGGATTTTATCTTGTCAATTAGTAGGGTGTTTAAGCTTGGGTAGATGTGAATCCATTTGATAATTATTCATTGATTTAATGAGATATCCAAGACTATTGCCTATAATAGAAGGCTTTGAACAGTGGGTGAAGGTTACATAGATCAAGCCTATGAAAATTGATTTTCTCTTATTGCATAACTCTTGGACATGGAAGATCAATGCATGGCTATTAACTACACAATTCTTTTATGGTGATAGATTAAGTAAGGCACACTATTAGGTAATAGGTGTGAAATTATATTTAAATAATCCTAAGACTCTATGCTATTAAATATCTTTCTATGTCATAAGACATTTTACCATAGGAAGACTATTGAATATAGTTGCCAATTTATTTAAAGGATTTTATAGGTCTATAAATTCACAGACATTCCTCCAACATTAAATTCCCATTTTATTAAGAGTTTTTATTCACTCTTGATGGAGAAGACACAAAGAGACCGAGTTTGGTTATTGATTCTATGTGGTAGATAAGGAAAATATGTATTACCTCTATTTTTTTAACCTACAAGGATATAGACAGTTGTAGGGTATTAGAGTTTGTAGATCTGTACAAAACCTAGAGACACTCTTGGTTATAATTACCCCTGCTTATTATTTTTGTCATTTGTCATAGTTTAATAGATATTGTGAATGGAGAATATAGAGCCTACATACATGGAGACGAAATATAAATGATGTTAACAAAGGATGATTGCTTCAAAGCTTCAAAGCCTTCACTATTAGATTTCAGCATTATATTATAGGTTTCTAAAATACATTTTGATGTAAGTTATTAATTATGTATTTACATCTTTTATGATGGATTAGATTTCAGTTAAGCAATCCCAGAGATGTAGCCCAAATGATGGGTGGAGTCCATTATCATGTTTTGTGTCAATAATTCCATTTTAGTTCGCTCTAGGCTGTTTTAATTCAATTCACAAATGAATTAATGAAATAACAAAATGAATTATGGGAAATTAACATAAGGTACAAAATAGGGAGTTTTAATGTGGGAATTGAATTATAGAATTAGTAAATTAATTTTATTCATTCCTAGATTTTAAAACCAATTCTATTTACTTTAAGGAATTGAGAATTCAGTATCCAATTTTAAACTATTTGATTTATTTAATAAATAAACCTAGTTTATAGATCAAATTTGGTATAAAAGCAAGTGATTGTAGGACCTTCCTTCAGTTGTGATATACTTTAGTTTGGAGTTTTTAAATATCAGATTTTGGTTTTGATTCTTTTGTTTGAGTTGACCATGGAGTAAGGCTAGTGTAAACGGAAATTGGAAGGTGTTCCAATTCATTGAAAGAAGACAAGCTTCTAATATCCAAGGTTTTGAAACCACTAGCCCTATAGGATCAACACACATGAAGAATATCACATTGTCACTTGAGGTGTGATATGTTTTCATGAAAGGAACCACCTTTATTCCTTGGGAAGCATTTAAATAAAGTGCAAGGCACTTTCAATGATGCACATCTAAGAGGAAATAGTTTCAATATGATTACCCATCTTACAAAGAGGGCAGATTGAGGTATGGTTATAATCTGATTTCATATTGATATTAACATAATATTTTTGGTCTTTGAGAGCCAGTTGTATAGCCTTTATATTTTATACTAATGATCATATTATGGATTCCTATGTCCTTCATGATAGGAACAAGTGAAAATATTGGTTCCATGGTAGATATGGAAATGGAAACAAGGCATAGTTCAGTATTGAATAGGTTTTTGCACTTTGAGTTTTGAGTTTTTAACTAGTTCATAGATTGGTATTGGTATGTTTCTTATCTTTGTTACAAAGTTGCAGAAAGCAACATGAAGCTATTTAAGATACCTATAGTATGCTAGCCAGTACTCAATAGGTGCACTTCATAATTTCTTCAGAGTTATAAATCATTCTCAAGCGTAACTATGTTTGCACATTTTTGGTTGAATCCTTTGTGTAAGGTTGATTTGGGAGTAAAACATGTCTTTGTTAAGAATTAATTTTAAAGGCCTTTTGAAACTATAACATGGATCATATAGCTCTTGGTAAGATAGAGTTAAAAATATGAAACCACTACTATTCATTTGTGAAGACCATGAAAAGGGAATAACCTTTATTGATTAAATGTTTTATTTGAATAGTTGATAAAACATAACTATAAAATAGAATAGTATTCTCATTTACTCTTCAAACACTATTTCAGGGGTTTCCTAACTACTTTGATTTAGAAACAAATTTGATAATCCTGGTGTTGTGGAGGGATCTTATTGCTATCTCCTATTTCAGATTTCCATTGTGATAAGCTTTTGAAAAGTAACTTAGTTAGATGAGTTATGGAGGTATGAATCAGGAAGTAGTCAGATGGTGAAAGAAACTTTGAGATAGGTTTAAAATTCTTGGTTTTCTTCTCACTTTGATATGATATATGCTTATAATTACTTGAAAAATTATGATTTGTAAAGAATCTCTTATTGTGGAAACTCTCCAAGTTAACATTAGAGTTTGACAGGTATAGGGAAAGATTTGAGGAACACAATAGTTAATTTTATTTTTTATAGTTCCCTTAATTATCCTTAGGTATTATGTATATTGCACATTAGTCACCTTAGGATAGACAAATGTATTATACATTTTTATAATATGTATATACATTTAAGTCCCACATCATTATGGGCAATGTTTGTATTTCAAACTTTTTGTACTCACATGTTTGTCATATACGTCATGTAAGAATACTATTTAAGAAACATAAATGGGAAATATTTGTAAAACTTTAAGTATATAGATGTACAAGTTGTTTGTGAATCCTATAGGTGTATACAACACAATGTGATTCCTTTTATGTGATAACAAGAAGAATACCTTAACCTACATGCAGTGAAAGGTTAGGAGAATCCGCTAGATATTATGACTATTTTGGATAAATAGGCCATTTGGTAGAATGGATACAAAGTTTATTTTACTCTCCATATATAGGTTATAATTATAGTTAGACCATGACTTTTTGTATATTTATGTTCATTAGTGTGATGCAAAAAGACATGTAGTAGGTTTAGTTGGATTCTTGGTACTTTTGAGGACAAAAGCCTCTTTATAGGGAGGTTTGATTTGGAGGATTATGGTCACCATTTTAATTGGTAATTTAAAAGGGCTAGATATGTAGACCATAGTCAGTGGATCCCACTTTTATGATGTATGGGGGCTTTACCACCATGTATGGTAATGGTGTTTATTTAATTTCATAACTACACTATTATTTATTTACCATACAATTATTTTTATGATTTTGGTTATGACACATGGTAGGATGAGGAACAATTAGAGAGGCCCATGTGGTGGGTCCTCAGGCCACCTCATGTCCTGCTACCACATCTTATCTATTTCCAAGTTGCAACCCTAACTTGAATCCACCTCAAATTGCATGGCAACCCAACTCACTTGGTAGCTCAAGTCAAAGCTTCCAAACTGAAACCAACTCATCATCCCAACTCACATGGGACTTAACAACCAAATTTCAACTCAACTCAATAGCCAAGTTGAGTTCATATTTTGAGTTCATCATTGAATAACCAACTCATGGTTGGTGTTGGTTTATGATTCTAACAAACAAAAGGTGGTTTAATGTGTAGTCGAAGCCATGGGTATATATTATTCTAAAAGCCTATTTAAAGGCTTTGTTATGCTTCATCTTGAAGAATGTGGGATTAAGGTTCTAATATAGAATGCAAAATGTGGATACAGTTATATTTGTAAGAATGTTGATAGGGAACATAGACATCATGAGGTATATGTTTAAATCCATGAAATGAGGAGGAGGACTCAGTTGGAAGAGCTCACTGTGGAATGATCTCATAGTTGTAACAAGCTCATTATTGGGTTAAACCATTATTTGTCTATTTTAAAGACTTTGGTTGGATGGCAAAAGCAAAAAAGATATAGCCTAGAAGGGGCATAGAGGTGAGGTTATTGTTGATAATGGCAACTCACCAGGAGGAGCTTGTCATTGGTAAAATGAAAATAGAATCTATCTTATCCTTCTTGATGAGGCCAAGATATGCCCGTTAAATGTACAATAAATGACCTCATCTTACTCTCTCTTTCTATTAAGTTTGACTGCATTTTGTGACTTTTATTCGATCTGATATGAGTTAAGATGTAATTATCCATCTTTTGTTGATTGTGATTCTAACATTTAAAAGATCTATAATTCCTAACAAAGTGTTTTATAAAATTCAAGTTTTGTAATAAAATAGGTCATCATCAGGCTAAAGAACAAATATAAAGTAGATTGCATGTTTTTGGAAGCATTGGAATCAATATAGCTTAGTTTCAGAACTACACCATGCTATTACAAGTTCTATCACTTAGTTCCAAAACTCTATATTTCATTATGGAATTATCATAATTAGTTTTAGAACTCCTACAGATAAGTTCTGGAACTTTCGTGATTAGACATCGAATAATTTCCTTTAGTTTTAGAACTCTTCTAATGTTCTAGAATTGATAAAGATCTATTCCAAATGGTCGGCGATCTATCAAATCAATGATCCTATTAATCAGGAGTAGACTTCTGATTTCCATACTTTCAGATCCAAGACACTTATCACATAGCTATACATCCAACCACATTATAATTCAACATCTATTCTAGGCATGATACAGTTCCATCATATCCATGAAATAATTACGGCCATCAATGCATCACAAGAAGAAGAATATATATATAGACCTAGAAGAATATAAGAATAATGGTAATAATTGAAGAATAGAGGAATAAAGATAGATATATATTGATCTATATAGATCTAGTACATTTTTGTAATGTAGAACATTTTATCAATAAAATAGCCATTTTTTGTTTTGAGAGAATTAAGTTGTTCAATCTTGTTTCTAGGCAGAGTAAGGGCCCACTCCTCCAAGAACCAAGATCTTCATTTTTGTTGGTATTTATATTTTATTTTCAAAATAAAATAGGTAGATCTAATAAATTTATAAATTCTTTCAATTCTTTAAGTTAAAATTTGTTGTAGATTAGTCCCTGTAGGTGTTTTAGATTAAGTTTTCATTTCTTTGCAATCATTTTCAAAGCATTTTAAATTGTGTGTTTAATTCTGTAAAGTTTATTCATTTTCAGCAATCTATTTCATTCTTAAAAAGTGTGTTTATTTCTAGCAAATTCATTTCTACAAAGTGTGTTTATTTCTAGCAAATTCATTTTTGCAAAGTGTGTTTATTTCCAGCAAATTCATTTCGGTAAAGTGTGTTTATTTCCAACAATTCATTTCTATAATGTGTGTTTACTTCTAGTATATTTTCATAGTTTGATTTCAATAAGGTTTTAACCAAGAAGTTATTAAAACATTAAAGATCCCCCAAAACAAAAAAAAATAATACAAATACCTACAATCAATTACTAAATCGCTAAGATTCTTCTTGTTACATATAGATTTAGACATACCCCTGGTTGAATATGACATCAACAGAGAAGTTGATTAAATGAAGGGAATAATGACACCCATCATTTTTACCACCATTGCCTAGGAACACTAGTTGGAATTTTCTAGTTAGGTGTCAACAAGAGCAACAATCATACATTTAGTAATTCAAGAAATCTTCCTTAAGTTATCACAAAATTTATGAGTAGACCAAGAGACTCTAAGGGTAGATTTCTCCAAAAAATATCTAAACAAGAATTTCCATCATCCTCTAGTTTAAATAAGGAAGTTGGCCAAGAATTGGAGGCATCATTATCTCATACAAGACAAGAAGCAGAGTTGGCCATCTTTGGAATTTTTGGATTAGTCATCAGAAGCAACTAAAACTTTAGGGAGGAGGATTATTTCTCAAGATCCATTGAGGGAAAGTTTTGATTCTCAATTGAGTAGTTAACCTCCTACTCCTAACTTTTCACCATCCCCAAAGCAAACCACATACCACATTGACTGGGAGAAGGATCTAGAAAATACTAGAGAGATGGCATGAGAAGATGAAAGAGAACCTGAGAGAACCTTTACCTATCCAATTCAGTTGGAGGATGATGAAACCACTATAAAGAACATTTCACCTACACACTTTCCCACATTCAGAGGACTGTCATCTAAAGATCCTGACAAATTTTTGTTTGAGTTTAAAGTACTGTGTCAAACTTATGATTACAAGTCAGATAATCAAAAACTCAAGTTGTTTCCATCTACCTTGAAGGATGTAGTAATTAGGTGGTTTGTGGGATTAACATCTAATTCTATTACCAATTGGGAATGAATGGAAATTGTCTTCCTAAACTAATATCAAGATTATTGTAGAGGAAGAAATCAAAAGGAAGAATTTTTTAAAATCAAATAGGAAGAGGATGAAAATATGGAAGATTATTTAGACAGAGTCCTCTTTGTGAGTAAAAGATGTGGATTTGTACTTCAAGAAGAGTTAAGTAAAACCATCTTTCTCAAAGGTCTGGATGATGAATCTAGGGAAACCCTTAATTTAATTGGTAGTGGAAACATTGCTCAATTAAGAATGAATGAAATCATAGAAATTTGTAGAAGTTATTCAAGGACAAGGGGTGGACCTAGAAAACGAAAAATGGTTAAAAATTCACATCCAAATATGGAAAAATTGATGGATAAATTGGAAAACTTTAAAATAGACATATTAATTCAATTAACCTCCACCATGGATGGATTGCAAGCTAAAGCTAATGTCAAAATTGAACCATTAGCCATGTATTGTCCTAGATGTAGGAAGAAGCATGCAATAAGGGAATGTCCTTTAGATAAAATAGAAGTATGTCTTGTCTGTGAATCTAAAGAACATGATACTCATTCTTGTTCTCTTCTTCCACTCATAAAAAATTAGCTTAAATAAACCAGTACATCATCCACCATAGAAGAATTGAATTTTGTTTAGAGACAACCTAGCCAAGGGTAGTTTATGCCAAGACCAGCTCATAATCCTTAGATGATGCCATGGGAAGCTCAAATAGTACCAAAAACTTGGGGATAGCCACCTTAGGCCCCTCAACCAACATGACATCCTCAGGATTGTGCAAGTCAATCTTGGTATACTCAGGGACATCATCAACCTTGGGTTGGTTAAGGAAATCCTTATGCTTGGTCATAACCTAGATCGGGCCTTAGTAATTATGTGCAAGGGAAAACATATCTCCATCAGAACCAACAAGCCATAATGGGATCTCCAGCACAAAATCCATAGGCTGAAAATGTAGTCCAAACATAAATTCTAGCACAACCAATAGCAAACCCAAGAAACAAACAAACAACTCTTATATATGAAACAAAACCATAAAAATTAGTTGATCTAAATACAATGAATTATAAAAACATTCAAACCAGATCTAGAAAAATAGTTAGAAGTCCACCTATTATAATCACTGAGATGACATAAGAAGCTAAAACCCTTAGTTTGGTTGCACCTAAGGAAGATGAAAAAGAAAAAGATAAGGAACTAGAAAGAAACTCTACTGAGATTTCATTTCTAGAAAGATTTAAAGAAGCCATAGAAATTAAGTAATCTAAATTGATGTAGGAACTAAGAAGATTGAATATTGAAATATTATTGTTACAAGTGTTGATGCAGTGGATTGCACCTGGGGCAGAACGCCTAACTCCTGCCCTTCCACACGCAACAATAGAAACTACCCTCTAGCCTGTGGGACCGGTGAAGCTAGAGGGGAGAGTCTCTAGATAAGGGCTAGCTCCCTCTGATGTATCTTTTAGGCCTTGGTTTCTCCTACTACTAACAAACAAATGTAAAAAAAGGTGGGGTGAAAAGGGAGAGAGAGATGCTGAAAATAGAACCTAAGCCTAAGAATGAAAAGGTGATACACCAAAAAAGTTTGATCCACTCAAGCCCGAACATACACTTTTCACCAAGAAGAAGTGCCCATACACTTCATCTGATGTGGGAAAACTCTTCTATGTCAGTGAGTCAGGGGTCCGTGGAGATACAGGGAGGAAGGAAGTATCAAAGGTGTTTTGAGACACACTTTGACAGCCTATTCATAGGCACCTACACTCCTTTAGGGACACTTCTAAAAAACCTGCAAAAGAGAAGCTCACAATGCACTAGACATGCTAGAGTCATTCTATGAAAAGCATCAAAGATAATGACTTAACAAAAAATAAAAACATAGACATATGTGTGAGTGTAAGCCCAGATGGAGGTAAAAATGATAAGTCTTGATTAAAGGTAAAATCTGGCAGAGTTCTGCCTTACAAGCCTGAGAGATTTTGGGGCAGAGTTTTGCCTTAAGCCTGAGAGAATGGATGCTTCTCAAATGAGAATCTTACAATATATAGAGGAAGAAAGGGGGCCTTTTGGCACCCTTTTTATAAACAACCCATGTGTGTTCCACTCATTAGGAAGAGCCAATTGCTTAAACATCATATGAGAAATTATGGGCCACGTTGTTTGTCTACAAACAAGACTACTCCTTCAAGGCGATTATGTGGCGTGTCTGCTCATTAATGAAAAATAAATAAATTGGGTCACATCATTAGCCATTTGTGCCTCTTGATGATCAAATTGTGGACATTGTATCACCTACTGGAGTAACTGCTTGAGTCGACACCTTCTTTCACCACTTGGACTACTTTGTCCATTTTTGCCCTTGGTCCTTCTTCTGCCTTTAAGCCTTTGGATTCCTTTAGGTTCGTGCTTAAGTTTGCAAAGATCAACAGCTACTTCACTTCCACAAATTTTACATCCTCAGGTCTGTCATTCTTCTTGGCAATTTATTCATGTCTTTCCCACTTGCCTTGGCTATTTTCCACTAATTCCAATAAGTGACATGTGGCATGTTCCACTGCTGAAATAGGTAGGACACATGGTAGCATCTACTGAATTTATAGAAGCTTCAAAGACCTTTGGAGAGTTCTGTGTAAAAGGACACACGATGGCTTCCAATCTCTTTAGTAGTTTGTCGAGGCCCACCACAGTGCTCACGAGATAAAAGGGAGAGACGGTGGGTGTTGACACTTGTCAACTTCTACCAAGCCTTATAGGGGATATGTGGCACATTCTACTTCTTTTAGAGAAAACATGTCAAGCCTTCCGCAGTTACCACTTGGTACTTTCCATGCTATAGCTCCTATGGCATTCAAGGGATACCTTTTGGTAGGTCATTGTGTTCCTTGGGCTCTTCTTGCTTGCCTTGGCCACTTTCCACTAATTTTAAATAAGTGACACATGGCACATTCTACTGTGAAATGGGAAAGACATGTGGCAGCATCTGCTTGACTCATAGAAGCTTTAGGCACCCTTTGAAGGTCTTGCAGAAGAGGACACATGGTGGCTTTTACTCCCTTTAGTAATTCATTTGGGGCCCACCATAGTTCTCATGGGACAAGGGAGAAACCGCAGATGTTGACACCTATTGGCTTCCACTGAGCTTTACAAGGGACACGTGGCACATTCTACTGCTTCTAGAAAATCATGTCAAAGCCTTCCACGATTGCCACTTGATGCCTTCCATGCTCTAGATTTCCTAGTGTAAAATTGATGTTTGCAAGCCTGTCACTGCATTTGAATTCTTTGGCTTTCTTTCCTTGTGGCCTCTTTGAAGTGCTCTCTACCCTCCGCAATGGCTCTTGAACCTAGAACTTCCCTCTAAAAGGGCACTTGTCCTTTGGGAGGCTTGATCCTTTGATTGAACTACTCCCTCGAACCAACTGTTGGACCAATTGATTGAACCAAAAGTCATTAAACTGACAAATGAACCAATTGAGTAAACTAAAATGTTGAACTAAAGCGATGAACTTAGGCATTGAACCAAAATGATGAACTTTGTTGATGAACCAAGGCATTAAAATTTGCCAATAAACTAAGGCATTGAACCAAGGCATTAAACCGGTTCAATGGTTCAACGGTTCAAAGATGCCAACTTTCCTTGTGAATTTATTTAGATAAGATTTCAAAGAAGCTTTGTAGAACCTTACATTCCTTAACTGGTTCTTCTGCTAAAAGACACACCTATAGAATTTGTAGAAGTCCCTGCAGAGTCCATAGAAAATGCTAGACTTGTGCAAAATTGAAAAGTACTGGCTTAGAACAACACGAAAAAAGGGGGGACCGATTTTTGACCTGTTGGGCAAAAAATGGTCAACAAATTGGTGACTCCCAGGGGAAGCATGCTTATTATGCTTAGAGACCAGTTTCCTTTTAGTCCATTGGGCACAGAGTTAGATGTAGCTCTAAAAGAGTTATCCACTACCTTGAGGGATCCCAAAATCAAACATGAAGCTTTTTACCCCAGACATAAGGGAAAGCACACACAAGACTAAAAAACACTACTTGAGTAAACTGCACTTAGGGAAGGCAAGAAAAAAAACAAAAAACAAACTAATATGTACAACTAACCAGGTATATTTGCTTCCCTCCTAGATTAAAGGGAAATTTTCTTAAGTTCCCTCCCTAGCTAGGAAACTTATGGTGCCAGACAAGTGGTTGAATGAAGTGGAGGCTTGGTGATCTGCTCCTCTTGCCTGCCACCTAGATTGGCTCGTATCTGAGTGGATCAGATTTAAACATGCTTCCAACATATGTGTACTTTATTTTTTCTTGGAAGCTTGCCTCCTGTTGGTTCTTCATGCTGGTGTATTTCATCAAGAAATCAATCATTGCTAGCTCATTACCAGAAGCCACTTGATATGCATCCTTGATTGGCTTGTTCTTTTCTACCTCATGCTCGGGTTCCATGGTATGACCATCCTCCTTGATGACTTTAAAGAAAGTATCTTTAGATTCACCAACCTCTTGAAAGGATAAATCTAAAAACCCATAGCCCCTTTGCATACTTATTTGAGTCCCAATGCTGCCTTCTCCACTCTTATCCAGCTCATAGCCTCCTTGAAGAATAGTGTAACCTACGCCAAACACTATGGTGATCTCCTCCTCATCTGCACTCATGATGTCTCCTTGATCAGTCATGAATTGAGCATATTCCTCTTCACTTGCTTCCTTCAAGATAGGTTCCTCCTTGAGAAGGGGGAAATGGAAGGCTAATGGATGAACTCATGTGGAAGAAGAGGTAGTCCTTAAGCTAAGATCGAATGATTCTCTTCTTTCTATTTGGTCAGCACTTCATCTATATCAGGCGTGGCCTGATATCTCTTTTAGAGGTGTGTAGATGGAGTGTGTTCAGACATGGAATCTACTACTTGGTCTAAAATGTCCATCACATGATGGCTAAGGAAACTCGCTCTAGACTCCAACTCTACAATCTGCCTGTCTATATCTTCTTGGAAGAGCCTTTCCTAGAGGTCACAATCATCATCGAGAGCAGGAGCAGCCTCATCTTCTTCAAATTCTTGAGAAAAACCTTTCTCCTCCTCTTCCTTTTTTCCCCAAGATTTCTCTATTTGCTTCCAACTCATGACCTTGGGATTGGAATTTTCCCCTTGAGAACAAGGAGTAACTTTATCCTCTTCAAGGTCCTGGGCTGGTTCATGATGTTCCTTCTTCTAGCTTGGAATTTGGATATCATGTTGAAAGAATTTAGGAGGTTGGGGAAGATTTGGGAGGGTATGCTTGTGTACAGGAAGAGCTGTCTGATAAGAGGTGTGTTGGAAAGCTAGGAACATAGGATTAAAGGCAAGATCGATTGATGCATCAAATGAGCCAGAATGAGCAAGTGCCATCTGATAGAAATGATTTAGAACAAAAGAGGGGGCTTTCTATAGAATAGGATGGGGCACACAAGGCTCATCAAAATCAGGTTGGGAAAAGGAAATAGGGGATCCTTTTAAAACCTCATGAGAAATTGGGGGCAGACCTTGGGCCAAAATCACTTGATTTTTGTCTCTCCACTTTACCAACACTTCATCAATATTGAAATTAGCTTGAGGATTGGTAGAAGGGGTATATTTTTGCATCAGCTCCTCTACAAGGTCTGAAAGCTCCATCTTTCCTTCTCTAATCAGTCTCATCTTAGCCTTTAATTCCTCAATCTGCTTAGCCAGATTATCCTCATTTTGTCTTTCTTGGGGCTCATAGGAATCATCATAGAGATGGGGAGTGCATGAAGGTTGCCATGCAAATATAAGAAGCTTCTTGAGGAAGGGTGGGAGGGACTTGAAAAGGACTAACCTCATTCTGTACCTCACACTCTTGAGCAATGTCTTTCTCCTCCTTGTTGTTCCATGACTCAACCACTTTATTCTAGATCAAGATATCAAGACCGGGCATCTCCTTTTGGGGTGATGGGGCCACAATGTGAGAGGGTAGTGAGGGTTTGGATTCCATTTCCCTTGTTTCCAAAATAGACTGATGCATTTGAAGCTTTTCCAATTTGATCTGTCTATCAAGATTAGCCTGAAACACAAGATTTACTATTTTGCAACTCTCCTCAACATGATTGGGGAAAGCACTTTGACGGGCTTAACTTAGCTCATAATTAGGGGCTGTGTATGACTGATATGATACTTGGCATAGTGATTATGCAGGTTGATAGACTTGGTAAGGCTTCCTCTTGTGAATACTTAGCTTCTCTTCCAAAGATGCAATCAAACCACTCACATCCAGCATCTCACTTGTAAGCCTGTGCCAATTGGCTCTTTCAATAGGAGCCCAATCACTCTTAACCAGATCTAGTGCATTTCTCACTTGATGGATGACATGATCAAGAATTTCTTGGCCACATCCCCTTCTGGTGTCAAGCTCCATTACATACTTTTTGTATCTCATCAGTGCTCATTTGAAGGTGGAAACAGGTTAATTGGCAAAGAGGTTGGGTTGAGTAGGAGAAGTGACACATTGAGAAGACTGGGCATAAGGCTGATATAGCTTATGATAGGGTTGAGACTGGTCATATTGGACCTGATAAGGATCAACATAAGGTTAGTAAGGATCATATCTAGGTTTTCCAAGGAAAATAAGGTCCATGGCTCTGAATGATAGGATTATACATACCAAAATACTATTTCTTGATGGCACTAGAACTGCTTAACCAGTTGATTTAACTCAGAGTCACCATTAGTGTTAATGTAAAAGCCTCTAAAGGCTAATTGGTTGAAGAACACACCAAAAATTCTTCAACTCTGTGGACACAACTTGTCTTAGTTGGTCCCACCGGCATGCCAAAAATGGTTGACATGGGGGATTTGCACCTAGGGCAAGATGCCTAGCTCTCACCCTTCCACATGCAACAATGGAAACTCCCCTCTCACCTGTGGGACCAGCGAAGCTAGAGGGGAGAGTCTCTAGATAAGGGCTTGCTCCCTTTGATGTATCTTTTAGGCCCTAGTTTCTCCTACTGCTAACAAACAAATGTAAAAAAGGGGGGTATGAAAAGGGAGAGAGAGATGCTAAAAATAGAACCTAAGACTAAGAATGAAAAGGTGATACACTAGAAAAGTTTGATCCACTCAAGCCCAAACATACACTTTTCACCAAGAAGAATCACCCATACACTTCATCTGATGTGGGAAAACTCTTCTATGTTAGTGAGTCAGGGGTCTGTGGAGATACAGGGAGGAAGGAACTATCAAAGGTGTTCTGAGACACACTTTGATAGCCTATTCACAGGCACCTACACTCCTCTAGGGACACTTCTGGCAAACTTGCAAAAGAGAAGCTCACAATGCACTAGACATGTTGGAGTCATTTTGTGAAAAGCATCAAAGACAATGACTTAACACAAAATAAAAACATAGACATATGCGTGAGTGTAAGCCCAGATGGAGGTAAAAATGCTAAGTCTTGATTGAAGGTAAAATCTGGCAGAGTTCTGACTTACAAGCCTGAGAGATTTTAGGGTAGAGTTTTGCCTTAAGGCCGAGAGAATGGATGCTTCTCAAATGAGAATCTTACAATATATAGAGGAAGAAAGGGGGCCTTTTGGCACCCTTTTTACAAATGACCCATGTACGTTCTACTCATTGGGAAGAGCCAGCCGCTTAAACATCATATGAGAAATTATGGGCTACACCGTTTGTCTGCAAACAAGACTGCTCTTCAAGGCGATTACATGGCTTGTCTGCTCATTAATGCAAAATGAATAAATTAGGTCATGACATTAGCCATTTGTTCCTCTTGATGATCAAATCATGGACACTTTATCACCTACTAGAGTAACTTCTTGAGTTGATGCCTTCTTTCACCACTTGGACTACTTTGTCCATTTTTGCACTTGGTCCATCTTCTGCCTTTAAGCCTTTGGATTCATTTGGGTTCATGCTTAATTTTGTGAAGATCAATAGCTACTTCACTTCCACAAATTTTACGTCCTTGAGTCTGTCTTTCTTCTTGGCAATTTATTCATGTCTTTCCCGCTTGCCTTGGCTATTTTTCATTGATTCTAATAAGTGACATGTGGCATGTTCCACTGCTAAAATAGGCAAGACACATGGCAGTGTCTATTGAATTTATAGAATCTTTAAACACCTTTGGAGAGTTATACATAAAAGGATGTGTGGCAGCTTCCGCTCTCTTTAGCAGTTCATCGGGGCCCACCACAGTGCTCATAAGACAAAAGGGAAAGACGGTGGGTGTTGACACTTGTCAGCTTCCACCAAACCTTACAGGGGATACGTGGCATGTTCTGCTTCTTTTAGAGAAAACATGTCAAGCCTCCCATAGTTGCCACTTGGGACTTTCCACGCTCTAGCTCCTTTGGCCCTTATGGGCTACCTTTTGGTGGGTCGTTACACTCCTTGGGCTCTTCCTACTTGCCTTGGCCACTTTTTTTTATTTCAAATAAGTGACATGTGGTGCATTCCACTATGAAATAGGCAGGACATGTGGCAGCATCCACTTGACTCATAGAAGCTTTAGGCACCATTTGAAGGTCCTACGGAAGAGGACACATGGCAATTTCCACTCCCTTTAGCAATTCATCTGGGGCCCACCATAGTTCTCATGGGATAAAAGGGAGAGACCATGGATGTTGACACCTGTTAGCTTCTACCAAGCTTTGCAGGGGACACGTGGCATGTTCCACTACTTCTAGAAAAGCATGCCAAAGCCTTTTGCAGTTGCCACTTGGCACCTTCCATGCTCTAGATTTCCTAGTTTAAAATTGACGTTTGTGAGACCGTCACTGCATTTGACTTCTTCAATTTTCTTTCATTTTAGCCTCTTTAAAGTGTTCTCTACCCTCCACAAGGGCTCTTAAACCTAGAACTACCCTTTGCAAGGGCACTTGTCCTTCAGGAGGCTTGATCCTTTGATTGAACCGCTCCCTTGAACCAACCGTTGAACCAATTGATTGAACCAAAAGCCATTAAACTGATGGATGAATTGACTGAGTGAACTGAAACATTGAACTAAAGCGATGAACTTAGGCATTGAACCAAAATGATGAACTTTGTCGATGAACTGAGGCATTGAACTTTGCCGATGAACTGAGGCATTGAACCAGTTCAATGGTTCAACGGTTCAAATATGCCAACTTTCCTTGTAAATTTCTTCAGACAAGAGTTTGAAGAAGCTTTGTAGAACCTTGGATTCCTTGACTAGTTCTTCTACCAAAATACACACCTTTAGAATTCGTAGAAGTCCCTACAGAGTCTGTAGAAAATGCCAGACTCATGAAAAATCAAAAAGTACTAGCTCAGAACAGCATGAAAAAAGGGGGGACCAATTTTTGACCTGTTTGGCAAAAAATGGTCAACAACAAGCAATCAAGAATATTCTAGAGTTGAATAAGTTAATCACACTGTTATGTTTTAAAAAACCTAGAAGAAAGAAGTAGTACCCTAAGACTATTAAGGTAGATGGGAAACTTGCTAATTTATTAGTAGGAAAACTCCTACTTTCCAAATATGGAGATCCTGGAAGCCCTATTATTTTTGTCTCTATAGGGAATAAAGACATACATAATGTTTTGATTGATTTGGGAGTAGTTATCAATGTAATGATAGTGGACACTTTAAAAACATTACCATTAATAGGCATACAACCTACTAACACCATATTGCAAATGGTAGATCAGTCTGTAACAAAACTAGGAGTTATTGAATATGTGGCAGTGATGGTGGAGTCATAAGAATATCCAATTGACTTCCTTATATTGCAGCCAAAAGGTAAAACACTTGGTTATCCCATTATTTTGGGTAGACCATGGTTAGCTACAGTTGTTGCCTTAATTGATTATAGATCAGGTGATATGACTATTCAAATGGTAAAAGTTCTAAGCAAATTTCATTATATCCCTCTACATGAGCTTTTATTGATAATCAAGATAAATTATGGGTTGATAATTCTGATATTAATGAGCAAAATCTATCTTTTTTGGCTATGATAACATTGTAGGGTCGTGTATGAGAAATAGAAGATATGGTTAATCCTCCATTGAATGTACACTAATTGTCATTGGAGCAATCAGGATTAGTTCTCAAACCTACAAAATCTATTCTGAAAACGTCAGAGTTAGTTTTAAAACCATCACAGTTAGTTCTGGAACCACACCAACAACAATTCCCTACAAATGAAGATAATTTCACTCTGGAGGAATGATATTTCTCTTAGGGAGAGGAAGGATCTGTAGCTTCAACTTTACAGATATCAAGGGATGATGAAGAATTTTTGGAAAACAATAGTAACGAGGAGTTTGACCTACAACAAGATAAGTATCATAATTCTTCTTGTTGTCCTTTGTCCAGCATTCTATCTCAAAGAACTTTTGGAGATGTTGTTACATATCATATGTTGTTACCACATGCATGTCCACTAAACACCTTAATGGAACCCTTTCAACAAATCAGTTCATCATATACTGGAACCAAACATGTTGAGATTCAACCAGGTAAAATTTTGAATATTAATAGTTGGTTAAAGAATGATGAAGAAGCCAAATTATTTGATGTTTTGAAGGATCATATTAAAGCTTTTTCTTGGGACTATAGAGACATGAAGGGAATTCATCTAAGTATATGCACCCATCACATTTATATTGAAAACATTAGACTAGTTAGGCAACCATAGATAAGGATTAATCCAGCCTTAAGGGATATAGTCAAACAAGAAATTGAAAAACTATTACAAGTAGGTTTTATCTACCCTATCTCAGATAACCAGTGGGTGTCTCCTCTTGTAATTGTCCCTAAAAATAATGGAAAATGGATAATTTGTATTGACTATAGGGAACTGAATAAAGCCACCCTGAGAGATTATTTTCCCTTACCATTCATATATCAAGTCTTAGATAACCTTTCAAGTAAATAGTACTTTTTCTTCTTGGATGGCTTTAGTGGATACAATCAAATCAAAGTTACTCCTGAGGATCAAAACAAAACTACATTTACTGGTCCATGGGGTACCTTTACTTATAGGGTATTTCCATTTGGACTATGTAATGCTCTAACAACCTTTCAAAGAGTTGTATTAGCAATTTTTATAGACCTAACAAATAATTGTGTAGAGGTATATATGGATGACTTTATTGTGCATGGAGATACATTTGATGATGCCTTAAAATTTTTGGATAGACTATTAACAAGATGTGAGCAACATCACTTGTCTCTTAGTCATGATAAATGTTTGATGATGGTTGATGAAGGGATTGTATTAGGACACCATATTTCAAAAAGAGGAATTCAGGTTGACCAAAACAAAATCAAGATTATTTCAAACTTGCCTATTTCTCAAACCCCCATAGATATCAAGTCATTTTTAGGGCATGATGAATACTATAGGCCATTTATCAAGGATTTTAGTAAAATTATTTCCCCCATGTTTAAGTTGCTTACCAAGGACTGTGAATTTCTTTGGGATGAAAAGTGTCAACATGCCTTTGAATAAATTATAGAGAAATTAGTAATTGCCCCAATATTGAGAGGACCTAATTGGGAGAAACCTTTTCACATCCAAACTGATGCCTTAAATAACTCAATTGGTGTATTTTTGGGACAAAAAGATGAAGAAGGAAAAATGTATGCTATTTACTATCTTAGTAAAAAATTTACTCCCAATGAAATAAATTACACTACCACTAAAAAAGAATTTATGGCTGTGATTTATGTAATTAATAAATTTAGACATTACATTACAAGGTACAAAATATTTGTACATAAAGATCACTCGGTAATTAAATAGTTAATGAACAAACCAGTGTTTGGAGGTAGAATAATTAGATGGTTATTACTTCTACAAGAATTTGATATTACCATTGTGGATAATCTAGGTAAATCTAATGTGGTAGATGATTTCTTATCAAGACTGACCACTACAGGGGAGCAGGATCCAGTCAAGGACAACTTTCTAGATGAACAATTGTTTGTTATATCAGCCGATACACCATGGTTTGCTGACATGGCAAATTATCTTGAAATAGGGAAGTTTCCTCCTTCTTTCACTAAAAAAACAAATAAAGAAGTTAATCAAAACCAATGCATAGTTTAAATGGTTAAATGGAATGCTATTTAAATGTGGTCCTGATTTAGTTTTATGTAGGTGTGTAAGAGAAGATGAAATCTTTGACATCCTTCAGGCATGTCATGATGAACCAAGTGGAGGACACTATTTAGTGAAAAGAATAGCTCATAATATACTTGGCACTAGTTACTATTGGCCATCTCTGTACAAAGATGTGAAGAGATATATCAGGCGGTGTGATCCTTGTCAAGGATGGGACCACCAACCTTTACCAATGAAATGCCTCTGCAACCTCAAGTAGTGATTGAACCATTTGAGAGTTGGGGATTGGATTTTATTGGACCCTTTAGTCCTCCTTCATAGGGAAAATAGCACATTCTTGTGTGTATTGATTATATGACAAAGTGGGCAGAAGTGTAGGCTTTAACAAATGCCACTGAAGAAGTAGTTGTTGATTTCCTTTGGCACAAAATTATGGTAAATTTTGGAGCACCAAGAAGCTTAGTTTTAGACCAGGGACCACAATTTATGTCCAATATGATCCAAGATTTCACAATGTATTTTTAGATCAATCATAGGAAGTCATCTACCTATCACCCACAAGCAAATGGACAATTTGAAGTAACAAATAGAGATTTGGAAAATGTCCTCACTAAAATATTTGAAGTAGGAAGAAGAGATTGGGTAAAGAGACTACCTAAAGTTGTCTAGGCTTACAATACAACTTGAAAAACCACAACAAGGTTTTCACCATATGAGTTAGTCTATGGGAAAAAGCCTATTGTTGCCTATTGAGTTTGAACTATAGACATTGAGGACAATAGCTAAGGTGTGAATTGAATTGGATGTAGCTCAAAAGGAGAGAATCCTTCAACTCAATGAGTTGGATGAATTGAGAATGGAATCACTTCACCAAATAGAGATAATCTAAGATCAAAGGAAGTAATGGCATGATTCACATATCAAGGAAAGACAATTCAAAGTAGGAGACTAGGCATTATTGTTTGATTCTAAGTACCAATAATTCAAAGTCAAATTGAGAACCAGATGGTTGGGACCTTATCAGATTGAGTAGATATTTGACAATGGTTCTATCTAGTTACTTCCCATTGATGGTAGCAGAAGAATACTCTTGGTCAATAGACACAGGCTAAAACTTTATGGGAAGCCTCCTACTAAGGATGAATTCTTAAAGCAGATTGAAGTAGACAAAGAATTTAATCATATGGAAGAACTCAGTTCTTCCAAAATGATCAAATAATCAGATGAATAGATCTAGAATAAAGGGAAGAGAATGAAAACTAGTAAATGGTGTTATCTTCCCCCAAAAAAAAATCAATTAAAAACTAGCGATGGTGGTTGATCTTCTCAAATAAATGGCTAATTCAAAATAAAAACTTCTTTGGAATTCTAACTATTTTCTAACCATTTTCCTTTTTGTTTCACTTTTTTTTAGGAATGGTGAGTCATCATGACAGAGAGATTACATCATTAAGGATGGTAATTATGTTTTAAACTTGTTAAAGGTTAGATTGAAAGTTCACATGTGTGATTAGACTTGATTTACAAGATTAGTATGACGAGTCATCTATTTTACATCATGATTAAAAGTGAGAAATCATGAGAAGGATATTTATGGAATAAATTGGTGGCATAGTTATAAAGATTCATTATTATTATTGAATTGACAAAGTAAGAACTAGATGCAAAAAAACTTTAAGAGAGATACAGTGAATTAAATTCATCAGTTCTGCAGCTAAGTATAATAGTTCCATAGCCAAATTTGCTAGTTCTTCAACCAAAGTTATCAGTTCTACCGCTAAGAGAAGAGTTTTTCAGCTAACCTATGAAAGATTAAAGAATAATGAATCATGGGGATTAAAAAGAAGTTAGAATTATAGGATGATACCCAACTCCTTGTAGATAAAGAAGTTGCAACTATCTTTCAATAGGTAGGATGGTTGGAGTTTCTGAGGAAATTCCCCAAATGTAATGATGAGTTGGTAAGAGAACTTGTTATCAATTTAGAACAAACAAGGACAAAGATTAGGAAGGTTTTCATTCCTTTTTCTATGAATGTAATAAGTAAGATATCTGGAGTACCAATGGTGCATGTCCCAAACCCTGTTGAAAGAGGGGGAAGCCAAACTCCAGTATATTTACAACACAAATAAAATCATCAAAGGAGTCAGAAAGGCCAGCTTACCCAAACCCTTTGATAGAGTACCATTTTGGATAGTTAAGTATTTATCCTGTGATGGGAAATCTGGGTCAGTAGAAAAAGAAGTCCTAAAAATTTTCATATACCTTAGATATGGAGCTAAAAAACTAGAATATATAGTAAACCTTCTAGGGTTTCTTTTTGACTCCATCCATACAATGGCCCAGAGGTATTCTTTGGGTGTAGGAATAATTAGATATCATGAGTTAATGCATTTAGTATGCTAGCACCATTTCCATTCAAAGAAAAATGGGGAAGAAATGTGGGAAAATTTTCTTGGCAAGTTTAGGCAGAACCTTGGTATTTTTAGAAGAGTAATAGCAACTCCTCCTGCCCCTTCAATTCATTTGTAAATTGATACCACTACTAAGGAAAATAAATAACTAGGAGGAGAGGAAATACCAAAAAGAAGAAGATCTGGAAGAAGAACTAAAACTGTAGACCCTACTGTGCCTTCTCAAGAAATTCCTTCTTTTATAGAAGCTATAGAAGAACTAATACCTATCTCTGACAGTGACGGTTCACCTAGGCCTAAGCAAGAGGTGAAAATTAGAAGAATCTCTAAGAGGAGACCCATTTCTGCACATTTTGAGGCTCCTCAAAGAAGGAGAAGTCATAAAAGGTCTAAAAAAATTCCAGAGGAGATGAAAGAACAAGAAGGGCTAGAAACTGAAGCTGCTAATATTTTGGGTAGCATAGCCATGACTCCTTTTGGACCAAGCCAAATAGAAAAAGAAAAAGAAGATGAAATATTTGAAGAGCAAGTTTTTCAATAAATAGGTGAGTCAGCAGCACCATCACATGAAGAAGATGAACATGCATCTTGGAAAAGGAAAGGGAAATCCCCTCTAGTGGAAGAAGAATGCTTAACTTCCCAAGAAATTTAAAAAAAAAGAAGAAAATTAATAGGTTAAATAGGATCTATTTTTGTCTAGATCAGAGCTCATTATCAAGGAAAAGGATGAGGAATTGGATTTTCTCAAACTCAAATTAGAACAAAGAGAAATGCTCCTTACAGAATTAACAAATCAATTCACAGCCAAGACTGAGGAATTAGTAGAGATTAAAAGGTAGCTAATGGAGAAAGAGGAAGAATGTAAAATTTCTAGGAGATAGACTACTATGTCAATAGTCTCTGCACAGACTAAATTGACTTATCTACCACTCAAGTAGTTATGGGATGATACATGCAGAGAACTCAGTGTAGTCAAGATATCCAATAAGTAATTAAAAAGCAAAATGGAGGAAGAAAAGAAAGCAAAGAAGGAATGGGAAGAAAAATTTTATAAGGAGAAAAAAAATATAAATATCTTGTGAAAATATAAATGGTTTGAATGATGAGTGAGAAACTGCTTACATTCAGAAGAACTTCTCCTACATATAGTATGTTTTTAGAGGAACAATTCATTCACTGGTAGTTGGCAAGGATAGCATGTGGCCTTCCACATGAAATAAAAGATGAAGCTGATTTCTCAGCAGCCTATTCCTTAGCCAATGCAGAACAGAAAAATCTTCTCTATGAATTTTACCTCTACAATTTCATGCTAGAAAAGAATTCAAGTTTTATGATCAATTTGTATGTATGGAAAATTTAGCTTAATGCATTTGTTTCTATTATTCAAAACCAGATTACATGGAAAGAGGAGTCAGAGCATTTGTTAAAGGCTAGTTCATCTGGTTTCTGTATGAGAATTCATTATGGCAACCCATCCAACTTTGTTGCACATTTTAGATCCCATGCATTTGATAGAAGGTTTAAGGAAACTTATCTTGCCAATTTATATAAAAGCATTAATGCCTTCACCTCTTATGAAAAGGAAAATTTTGATAATATTTATGATGCATGTTTGAAAAGATGGGAATTTCTCCTAGTGGAATTGAAAAGAAGGGAATTAATATCCCCTTCAAATTTGATCTAGAGTCTAGAAAGGGCAAAATCTTTATGCACAATAGTTCCTCGAATCAATGAATCTCATAGGAGCATATGGATAGGAATGTGGACAAGGCCACCTCTACTTCTCACCCCCATATCTCTTTGGAAAAATAGAGAACCTCAAGATCCCACTCAATTTGAGGAATGGAAGAGAAAAGTAGAAGCAGGAGCAAGGTATAGTATCTTTGAATCAAAGCATTGGCATATTCAGTTCCAGCCATTTGATCTAAGCAATCAAATGGAATGCAGAATATACAATCCTAAATTTGAAGAGTAAAGTTCGTAAAGGGACTTAAAAACAAATAAGTATGGGTGAAATGATGAGGCCAAGATATGCCCATTAAATGTACAATAAATGACCTTAGCTTACTCTCTCTTTCTATTAAGTTTGACTACATTTTGTGACTTTTATTTGATCTGATATTAGTTAGGATGTAATTGTCCATATTTTGTTGATTGTGATTCTAAAGTTTAAAATCTCTATAATTCCTAACAAAGTGTTTTGGAAAATTCAAGTTTTGTAATAAAATAGGTCATCATCAAGCTGAAGAACAAATATGAAGCAGATTGTATGTTTTTGGAAGCATTGGAATTAATACAGCTTAGTTCTGGAACTCCACCACGCTATTAGAAGTTTTTTCACTTAGTTCCAGAACTCTATATTTAGTTCTATAATTATTGGAATTAGTTTTGGAACTCCTATAGATAAGCTCTAGAACTTTCATGGTTAGACATGGAATGGTTTCTTTTAGTTTCAGAATTCTTCTAAAGTTCTGGAATTGATAAAGATTTATTCCAAATGGCTAGAGATCTGTCAAATCAATGATCCTATTAATTAGGAGCAGACTTATGATTTCCATACTTGCAGATCCAAGACACTTATCACACAACTGTGCATCCAGCCACATTTTAATTCAATATCTATTATGGGCACGATTCAGTTCCATCGTATCCGTGAAGTAGTTACAACCATCAATGCACCACAAGAAGAAGAATATATATACAGACCTGGAAGAATATAATAATAATGGTAATAATTAAAGAATAGAGGAATAAATATAGATATAGATTGATCTATATAGATCTAGTACATTTTTGTAATGTAGAACATTTTATCAATAAAATAGCCATTTCTATTTTGAGAGAGAATTAAGTTGTTCAATCATGTTTCTAGGTGGAGAAGGGCCCACTCCTCCAAGAACCAGGATCTTCTTTTTTGTTGGTATTTATATTTTATTTTCAAAATAAAATAGGTAGATCTGTTAAATTTATAAATTCTTTCAATTCCTTAAGTTAAAATTTGTTGTAGATTAGTCCCTGTAGGTGTTCTAGATTAAGTTCTCATTTCTTTGCAATCATTTTCCAAGTATTCTAAATTGTGTTTTAATTATATAAAGTTTGTTCATTTTTAGAAATCTATTTCATTATAAAAAAGTGTGTTTATTTCTAGCAAATTCATTTCTACAAAGTGTGTTTATTTCCAGCAAATTCATTTCTACAAAGTGTGTTTATTTCTAGCAAATTCATTTATGCAAAGTGTGTTTATTTCCAGCAATTCATTTCTATAATGTGTGTTTACTTCCAGCAAATTTTCATAGTTTGATTCCAATAAGGTTTTAACCAAGAATTCCTTAACACATTAAAGATCCCCCAAAATAAAAAAATATATACAAATACCTACAATCAATTACTAAATCGCTAATACTATTCTTGTTGCATATAGCTTTAGACACACCCCTGGTTGAACATGACATTAATGGAGAAGTTCATTCACTTCTATTTGGAAATCTTGAGTTTGTATGGTGTTTTTTTCATTCTTACTTGTAGAGGGTGAGCCCATAGAAACCATTGAAAAATGTAGACGCTTTGGGGGCTATGGAAAATCCATTGAAACTATAGCCTAGCCAAAGGTATAAGAGATCAATTTGGAAGGGCCTGAAGGCCATGGTGAATTATCTTACTATAGATTCCAAGATAAATGCAAACATGAACCTAAATAGACTAAGCATCAATTTATAGTTATGAAGGGAGATGAAATACACATTTGGAGACTTGTATTGATAGAGATGCATTATTCTAATTAGTATGGTTGTTGTCTATGGAAGATCTGTGTGTATGGTTGTATTAATTATATAGTTTTAATGAAGATGTGAGATGGGATTTTTGTCAGAGATGGCCCATGTATAACAAGAGCAAGATTGAGCCTATAAAGAGTTACTTTTACCTATGTTGGAAGATCAAGAGAGTCCAGGGTGAATAATGATATCATAGACTTACAAAAGGAGGCCCTTGGCATTGTCGGTGAATGAAAAGGAAGCTAAGGTAGTGAGGATTCAATCTCACCTATTGGTAAGGCATTTAAGCCTAGGTAGATGTGAATCCATTTGATAATTATGCATCATTTTAATGAGATATCCAAGACTATTACCTATAATAGAAGGCTTTGAATAGTGGGTGAAGTTTATGTAGATCAAGCCTATGAAAATTGATTCTCTCATATTGCATAACTCTCAAATGTGTAAGATCAATGCATGGTTGTGAACTACATAGTTATTTTATGGTGAAGGATTAAATAAGACACACTATCAAGTAATAGGGGTGAAATTATATTTAAATAATCTTGAGACTCTATGATATTAAATATCCTTTTATATCATAAGATATTTTTCCATAAGAAGGTTATTGAATATAGTTGTTGAGTTATTTAAAGGAGTTTACAAGTCTTTAAATCCATAAGCCTTCCTCTAACATTAAATGCTCATTTTATTAAGAATTTACATTCACTCTTAATGGAGAAGACACAAAGAGACCGAGTCTATTCATTGCTTATATGTTGTAGATAAGGGAAATATCCTCTATTTGTTTTAACCTAGAGGGATATAGACAATTGTAGGGTTACTAGAGTTTACAAGTTTTTACAAAACCTAGAGACACTCCTGGTTATAATTACTCATTATTTTTGTAATTTTTCATAGTATAATAGATACTCTAAATGGAGAATATATAGCCCACATACACAGAGAGGAAATATAAATGTTGTTGATGAAGGATGATTGCTTCAAAGCTTCAAATCCTTCATTGTTAGATTTTAGCATTATATTAGAGGTTTCTAAAATCCATTTTGATGTAATTTATTAATTATATATTTACGTATTTTATAATGGATTGGATTTCAGTTAATCAATCTTGGAGACATAGCCCAAATGATGGGTGAAATCCATTATCATGTTTTATTTCAAGAATTCCATTTCAGTTGACTCTAGTTTTTTTTAATTTAGTTCAAGAATAAATTAATAGTATAACATGATGAATTTCAAGAAATTAACATATGGTATAAACAAGGAGTTTTGATGTGAGAATTGAATTATAGAGTTGGAAGAATACTTTTATTCATTCCTATATTTTGTAACCAATTCTATTTACATTAAGGAATTGAGAATTCAATATCTAATTTTAAACTATTTGATTTATCTAATAAATAATATCAATTTATGGATCAAATTTGACTTCATCTTCATCCACATGTCATTAGATCTGATCCAAGATTTCATGATCTTGACACTTGTCAGTCATGCATTCATCCTTGGAACATTTGAATTCAAATGGATATTCACCTTGACTTTTATTTGATGCCCCACACACCTCTCATTCTACTTGTTTAAATATAAATGCTTGTAACTTGAGATAGACAACTCATCAAGTCATAAAATTTGTAAAGGATGTTCAAGGCATGAAAAACATCATGTCCATGTATTCCTTTGGCTCTAGTCGATCCCCTAAGTGTATTTCTTAAACATGCAACCAAACTTACCTATATATTTTTGCATGATGTCTAATGATAGTCTAGTTTTTCTAGACTTGTTTAAGTCATTTGATCATATGGTCAATGAGGAACTCTACTCAACTAATCTATCTAGGCATAATATTTGTATGTGGGCCAAATTTGGCCAACACTAATCTAGGTAAACTAAGATTTACCATAATAATTACATTCATGTGAACATTATAAATTTCCAACATTTAAGACTAAAATACCAAGGAAATTAATAAAAATAAGGGGAAATTAATAAGCCCAAAAATCCAAGGCTACAAATGACTGAAATACCCAAAAATGCATCCCAAGTAAGATAAGTAACAATCTAAATCAGATAAGGGACACATAAAATTGATTAATGATAATACCACCAATATAAGAAAAATAAAAAACCATACTCAAACAAATATGGAAAAACATGAAATGGAATAATGGGATTTATTGTCTTGAAAAATGCTGAATAGAAAACTCAAGGTCCCAAAACATAATTGAGAAAAGTCTTCGAAAGATAAAGAAGTAATCAAAAGAGCATCTTGTAACAACTCAAAGATGCATCTTTTATTTCAAAGATGGATAAAATTAAACTTCCATATTACTACCATGTTTTAAAGAGATGGATAAAATATTTAGAAACAAACTACATGTCAAGGGGGAAATAATGGAAGTATGGGAAAGAGAGCATCACCAAGGTGAAAATATAATCTTTACTAGAAACAAGACACTCTAATAAAGTTGTCAATACTAAAAAGATTCAACATCAATGACCCTAGAGAATCCTACCTAACAACACAAGCTTGGGATAACTAGTTAAGTATAAAGATCTTCCCATGAAGGCTATTATGCATGAAATTAAAAGGATCCTACCTTCCCAAAATGTGTTCCATGTTCCTTAAGACCCCTTAAAAAGTTATCGACTTCCTATAAAGATTGGGTACTTATGTGAGAATATATGTGGCTCTAAAATTTAGGAATATATAATGGTTTAATGATATAATGAGACCTCTTACCCCAGTTTATTAGCCTACCACACTCTAATGAACCTTTGTACTATCATGAGGCCAACTCTATATTTTGAGCTTCAACTAGAATAGGATATGTGCCAAACAAAGATCATTTATTTTGTTGTGATTGAATTTTTTATTTTAACTATACCTTTTCTTATTATATGGCTTTTAAAATTTTTAGCCTTTTCTATTTTTCCTCCTCCCTAAAAATTTGTATAAACTAAGCATGGGTGATAAATATGAATATCACAAGAGAGATTAAACTTAGTTTCTAAAGAATAGGGCCTAAATATAATGGTGTCTAAATACTCCTAGACTAGTACCTTAGATAAGAGTGAAATATTGAAATTGACCTTGGTGAGCCCAAAAAATGAAAAAATTATGGAATTATGGAAATGATAATATAATTATTGGGTTGCCCTTATCACAAAAAAATGTGTAAACTAAGATGATATAATAATAGGTAGGCAGGGATCATTATCATGATAAATTTGAAGATGTGAATGAATACATGAAGATAAACTATTATAGATTTACCATAAAATAATATGACTAATTCCAAGTGAGGGAAAACACTACTCTCAACAATTACCTTATCTTTCTAGGAAGACACCTAGCTAAGGTTGGGAGAAAAATAATCTATGTAAATAAAAATGATGGAATTCTATAAGGAGGGCTTTAACTAAGGTCTTATTGTGTAACTTTTAAACTTACAAGCTAAGGGTGTAATTAAATTAACCCAAAGAGTGTGTATTGATAAGGTAGACTAAAGAATCACTAAGGACACAATGGTTGACTAAAAAAGAGGTATATATGGGTGTTTTTAAGGAAGTCCATTAGGGTGTTACAATGCAAATCACAAAATGACAAATTAAGTGGTGTAGTTAAATACAAAATATCAAACGACCAAATATAAGTACTAGGGATAATGTCTGATAAGACCTGGAGGTGTGTAAATAAGATATATTATAAACTATGAGAATAAATTCAAAATAAAACATGTAATTAATTTTAGCTCCACATTATATATAAAACCAATTATAAGCATGTAAGTAAGGAGTTCTTAAAATGTAAATCAATAAAGAAATAAAACCAAGAGCAACATACACTATTCAAAGTGTTTCTTCAATAAATGAGTGTTGGTTAGTTTTTTAAGGATATGTCCTTAATTTGTTTGAAATCTATATGTGTTATGTCTAAGAATGTATTTAAATAGGTAGGGATCCTAATAATTTTGGGCATACTTTCCCTCTTTGTTATGGGTGTAATTTAAATTTAACACCAAATCTCCAACATCAAAAGTACAAACTGACTCTTTTGTTATATTATTTAGTTATGTGAACTTTATATTGGCCATTGTGTTATAAATTATTCATACATATATTCTCAATTATATTTAAGGCATGAATATGGGATTCACAAAGCTCTTCATCAAGAACGATCTCATGATGAGAGATGCACAAGGAGTGTAACTCTAATTCTAGTGGTAAGATGACTTTAGATCCATAAATTAAATATAAGGGAGTTACCTTAGTGGCATTTTTAATCCTAGTATGATATGTACAAAGTGGGGCAAAACTTGAAATTATAGTCCAAAATATAATCCCTAATATTCTTGCAGAATATCTTGTTAGGTATTTTGGGTATCTTCATCTTGATCATTACACTAAGGGTGCTAATGTCTTGAATGTTTGTGATTAATTTTGAATTTTGAACACTAATTTATGTCTTATTTTTTAAATTACCACCATTGTTAGATATTATGGTGTGAGGAATATCAAAATGACATATGATTTGATTGAGAATAAACTTAGATAAAATGATGCTAGTAACATCTACAAGGGGCATAGCTTCTACCCACTTGTTATAGTACTCAGTGGCGATAATGATGAATGCATGGGCATGTTATGATTGAGGTCACTTTATGATGAGATATAATCCCCACACAGATAATGGACAAGGATATTCAAGTGTTTAAAGCTCAGATAGAGGAAATTAAATTAGAACATGAAGTTGACAAAGATTATACTTTCTAGTGAATGTTTGGCATATTTTTTAAGACTAGGCCAGAAGCATCCCATCCATAAGTGTATGTGGGTTGTATTGTGTCTGCTACAATGGCCATTATAAATTCCCCCATGTGATTGATCAAGAAGAGAAATAACTTCATCTTGAGTAACACAATGAAGTAGGGTAACTTTAACCTCACAATAATAAAGGATGTTATGTCTGAGGACATAATTTCAAGCTTTCTTGTGGTGTCTGATCTTTTCATGAGAGTCAACCTATAAAGGATAAGTATGATGTTCAAAAAACTAGATGATATTTTTGTACCATGGTCTTTTTCAATAAGTTATGAATTTGATGTGGCATATAAGATAATCATCCATATATTCCTTATATGGATGAGGAAATATGAGTCCTGTAGTGCCTAATGATGATGTAAAAGAGAGGTTGATGAAGTAATATAATTGGTTATAACATTTTTTCTCATGGAATTACTTATATTATGAAATATTCAAACTCTTTGGCAAGGGTGGAAATAAATTGATGATATGTGATGATATTTTCACTTTTGTATTGATATTCACCACTGACTTGAAGACATATAAGTTATGAATATCCTAAGGCATGTAAGTATGGGATATATAGATCTATGGTTGATTTCATCCCAAAGATGAGAGATTCATATTTATCCATGTTATTAGTGACCTCTATGTTTAATACAAAATATAGAGGAATGATTTTTCCATAATGGTTAACTTGGACACAACCTACCCTAATTCCTTGAATGCACTTGGCTCTATTCGAGTGACATATCCAAGTTTCATCACGAAAATATATTATAACTTTAGGGATTTATTCTATGATAACTTTGGATTTATGTTTTTGGAGACTAATATTTCCAGTTATTTGAGGGTATGTGCCTCAAGATCAGCCATGAAATGATGAAAGTAGTATTTGAGACAAACTACTTGGTTAATACCTTCAATTAGGAGGAAATATTCATATGGATGAGTGTTTTAAAGGTGACTCATAGTTGGGATTAGATAGGCAGAAAGTTTATCAGTGATCAATTGGCCTTAAATTTATTTTTGAGTAATAATTCTTATTTTTAACTCCATTAATATTACCATCCATTTGTTGATTATATCTCTAGGTAGGAAAGCTTTTGATAATAAAAGATTAAGGGGATTAGAATGGACAATGACATAAGTGGGCTAATAAATCATATAGTTTTGAAGCTATGAGTGTGATGGTTGTTAGGAGGAAAAGATAGTATATTTTAATACAATAATGTATGTACAATATCATGTGGTCAATCTCTAAAACTATCAAAATTAAATGGTTGTCTTTTATTGAAGGTAGGTTTATTTGATTTAGATATTACTTTGTAAATTGAATCTTTCCTTTTATTTTGGACCTTAACCTAATTTTAATTTATCAAAATATTTTTCTTATGAATTTTAATAGCTGATTTGACTTTATTGTATGGGATTTCTTATTCTAAATTAATGTCTTAATATGCCTTATTGGGATTTAGATCGAGTAAAAATTCCTCTTCAAATTAAGGAGTCTCATATAAGAGAGCTTGAAATGAGTCATAAGTGAAATAAAGGAGCTTTAATTTGAGAGGATATATGAGGACCATATGTTTGTGTGTGTGTGTTGTGTTTCTAAATTTGTTGGTTTGTATATCCACTGGTGTATACAAATCCTAAATTTTAAGTATAATCACAAACTGGATCAATTTTTCCTTGATGGAGATAAATTAAACATTCATATGTAACCCTTGGTCCCTTATTTTAAATTCATAGCATTAAAAATTTCTCTTCTAACTCAAGAAAGAAGTGTAAAGACCCACTAAACATAGAGTGAAACCAATCCATATCATTTCCAATTAAAATTTTTGGAAACATGTTTGAGATATAGATAGGGACAAATAATTCCATCAAACATACAAAATTTATGCATGAGGAAGTCTTGGGCTAGTGGTGCATTTATGATTTTACTCACAATCAGGTTTCCATATATAGTGTTATATTCAACCCAAGAATGATGTGCTTTACTTTATAAGGTTAAATGGTGCATTTTATGTTTCAAGGCACCCATATCATGCATTAAGGATATTATTTATTGGGAATAAATATTAAGATCCTGAAAGGGTTTGTTCAATAGTTTTATCTTATTATTGTAAGTTTCCATAGATACATTATTACAAATGGGTGAGGAAGATATATGCATAAGATTTTTTATACTAGATAAAGGTTGAGAAAATTCATCATGATTATTTATAACATTATCTTCCATAGATTCACTTTCTGATGATGTAGCATTCTATATAGTTAAATTATCATTACATTGAGTTTCATCACATTTTATTTCAATAAAAGGCTCATACAGGGAAATATATTTACAATATTCCAAGGGAAGAGAAATAGTCAACACATGTTTGTATCATTTAACATTTCTATAGATATAGAAGGAATTTCACATTATTTTTCCATCTCTAGAGATAAAAAATTTCACATTATTTTTCATTTATAGAGAGAAATGAATTTTAAATTATTTTGCTATTTCTATAGAGGGCTTATGTCTTTGTATTTTATAATGGTTAATGAGATGAAATGAACTGGAAAATTTTAGAGATAAAGGGGGTATACTAAATGGCACTTCCTCATATATTTTTCCATGTGACATGTTAGGAACATGAAGATATTAATTATTATTTTCATATTTTTATAGTGTATTATTTAGAGAATAATACAAATAAAAAATAGGGGAAATTAGTTCTTTTACTTCAAAATTAGTGTGTTCATTATATTCATCACTATAGTCTTCACTATTATATAAATCCTCTTGATTTTCATAATTGGAATCATACCCATAAACATAATAAAAATCATGAAAAGTGTATTCCTCATATACATAACTAACATCATTAATCACTCCATGAAGGCCTTATTCTGCTTATTGAAGGCTACTGCAAGAATAGGGCACTGGTTAAGTACCCCAAACAGGGGGAAAATAAGGTGTCAAGAAATAAAAAGAATGAAAGTGTAATCAGGAGAGGCAAAATCAAGTCCCCTAGTCCTAAAAAGCAGAATGTAGAAGAAGAAAGGGGACGGGAGAGAATTGAAGAACCCGAGGAGGAAAAACTGGAGGAAGAAGAAGGAACTGAAAGTTGGGATACTAACTCTAGTGATGATGAAGAATGTTTTGAGGAAATTGAAAAAGATAACGTCAATACAGAGGAGGATTCTGCTAACAGAACTGTAGATACAGAGGAAAACCAAAAAGTGTCAGAGGATGAATTTGTCCAGGAAGATCCTGTTGAGGACCCAACTTCTAAGAACGAAAAGGAAAATTCTGATCAGGAAGATATTCAAAATATGGATATGGAAATTCAAACTGGAATCAAAGAGTGGGAACAAAAGAGTCACGAAGATATCTTTGAAGAAGCCAGGAACAGCCCCAATAAAAAGTCTGAGGATTGAAGAGGGAAGAATCAGAATGATGAAACACACACACCTATGACCTGGGTTAATTGTAAAGCAGAGGCTTCTTCCCAATTTGATTCCTGGATGTGTAGGGAGATCATGGATCTCAAGAGAAAATTGGAAACTTTGGAAGATTCCCTGAAAGCTGCTTGGAACAAAATAAACAACATGGATAATCAGTTAAGCGAGATCCCAGTCAAGCTCAAAGCCTATGAAAACAACCTCTAGGAACTAATAAAGGACAACAGAATGAAAATGGAGGAAGTAACATCCAACATCTGTGTTGCTGCTATCAATATAGGTAAACGAGCCAATGAGGATACCAAAGCACTAGAGGGTCCCAGCAAAAGGACGAGGCAAAGCTCTAGAAAGAAAGATACACAAAAAGGATCTTTGCTGGAGGCTACCACTCAGGAAACTATTTTGAAAGGAAAAGAAGCCATGAACTTGATACTAGAACTAGATGAATAATCTGGTCCTTCTTGTTGGTTTAGAAACTGGTACTGATCTTTGTTTTCTTTTTGTTTTCTTTTGACTGATGTATTACCAGATCTCTGTCTTTCTGGGTTTTGACCGGATGTTTCTCTGGTGGTTCCAGGTCCATTTAAAACCTATTTTTTCTACTTCCTTGTAGTTTTTTTAGGCTTTGCCTGTGGTCTTAGACGTTCTTTCTTTCGCTCTTTGTTACAGGGTTTCGGGGCCCCTTCAAAACCTGTTTTTACCTCAATCTAAAACTAACATCATTAATCACACATGTTTGGACATTATTCCATTAATTATCATAAACATAAGGAGCATAGTTACTAGATAATAAGTAATCCACATGATGAGAACTACTAGGGTTTCTAATTGGTTATCCATTTTAGATTTATTAGGACTTAAAAAATCCATTGAGATATAGACAAGGCCTAATATAGATAAGTAATAAATCATGGAGATATTAGGTATTTTTATATGGGAACCTTAGGAATAAAATTTAAAACCCTATAAGGATATAACCCTAATGAAGATCTGAGGTTTAACATGGTTTGATCATTGTATAGATTCACCAATATGTTTTACCCTTCTCTAGTTTTTACAACACAAATATGATATAAAATAGTAGAATAATATTTAATTTATATTGTTAAAATATATATAAATACTCATAAAATTTTAATTTAACTATGATAAAGCATACAAGTTAAATAAAAATATAAGTATGAAAAAAGGTGAGAAGGTTCTTAGTTTGTTTGTCTTATTGTTTTAAATTTTGATTTTTTTACTGTTATATCTCTAGATTATGAAAATTTTATATTTTCAACTCATACCTACATGTTTTATTTGGGTCAATTCCATTAGGTTACGTCAGTATTAATACATAATATTGACCTACAGTGGTTTATACTGATATTTCACATAGATACCTCATGTTTTCTTCTAGGATGATGTAAATGTATATATAATGCCTATTTATACCTTTTATCACATTAAGAATCACATAAATGCACCTATATTATTAAACCCTAGTTTTTCATAAGTAATCTGATATCAAATGGGGACATTGGGTGAAAGGATTGAGTTGGGATGACCTTGGTCAATCCTTATGGACTTTCCAAGTGTTTCACTATATTTAAAATACTCTTAAAAAGGCTCAAATTTGAATGTATTTACAAGTATATTTTTTCTTTCTCCTATATTTCCTTTGGTAAAAGAATGTAAATGTAAATTTACCTTTGTAAACTTTATCTTCAGATCTAATCATTTAATAAGTGCAATATTTAATCTTATCTATCAATTGATCATACAAAGTGACTTTATTGAAATAACTTACAATGAATTTTCATATATAGGAGCCATTAAATTTGAATTAAGGACCTTATGTCATGCAAAGACAACCAAAAGAATTTTAAATGTGCCCAAACAATGGTCATAAATTGAAACATGTCTAAAATAAATTAAAAAGATGTATGGGTCACTTTTGTCATCTTCAGTCGATATTGACTGTGAATGGCAAAACCTTACTCAAGACCTAAAAAGACTCCAAGATGTATAAAAGGGCCATAAATATATGCAATACAACAAAACAAGTTGGAAATTATAGGACAAATGTGTCATACAACCAAATAAAATTAGTAAAATGATTGAAAGACCAAAATAAATGTGCCACTATGTAATTAACTCATATTTTGAGATCTATAAATGTAAAGTTGCCTAAAGGCACTATGAAATAAGGCTTGTACCAAATATAGGTATCTAAATAACATTGTTAGGAACTTAGCTGATTCTAGGTTCTAAAAAACCATTATATCATTTGTATCATATTTATACATAAATAAATTTTAATTTAGAACAAAATTTCATATAATTACCTTTATTTCTACAAAAAAATGTTGGCAAGTTAGTGATCTCTAGGTTCCTAATAAGCATTATATCTAAATAAAATGAGTGGAATGTAGTGGCTACTATATTCCTAACAACAATCATATATAATCTTTATATTTCAATCATAATGTAAATACCTGAATAACATTTACAAAAATCATTATTTAAGATTGCTTACATATTTTTAGTTATAGAATCATGACCAATGCAGTTTTGATTATCTAGTGTTATTTAAATATTTACACTACAATGCAATTTTTGTGTTACAAAATAACAAGACATTATTATCACAATAATTATATCCCATAAAAAAAATATTAGTAGATACATTCACATTGGGAAGCAATTCACATATAACTTTGTTAGAAACTAAGCGACTGCTAGTTTCCCAATATTATTATTTTGATATAATGGTTGTTATGAACCTAGTGGATGCTAGGTTCTAAACTCTACAATATTTTTTTTATTTTATCACAAACTTATATTCAAATATATGAAATTATAAATGGATTCAATAAAAAAAATACCTATTGGAGATGTGATTCAATGTTAGGATAAATGGATACCTTACTTCATTATGAGCATATCATCCTCTATCTCTCAATAATTTAAGTATTATAGACTACATTTTACTTTAAATATCCATGCTCGATATCATGGTTTTTAGGATTAAAATTATATCATATCTTAAATATATAAATAATTCACCTAGTCCCATTGTCTAGGGTTTATTACATATATAAAATTATAGAATCAGTGTCATTATAGTTTTATTTATTTATTTTTATTTAGATATTTACACTACAATGTAATTATTGTGTTATAGAAAATAAATTCATCAAGACATAGTGATCTCTTTATTCATAAATATTGTTACATACCTATCCTTATTTAGATTCAATTTTTTACATTTCGATATCCTAAGATAAAGGTTTATAACTTAGTGATCGCTAACTCTGAATGACATGATTTTTTAATATAATAATTATAACCCATAGAAGAAATAATTTCAAATTCTTGATTGATCAAATTTTTTAATCCCATGATAAGAGGCACTCTTGTACATATAGGTTTCTTGTAAGGAATATTTTTTCTTGAAATTGACTATAATACACTAGACTTCTCATTGGATTGATCATCCACCATCACGATGATGGGGAGTTTAATTAATTCATACACAACTCCAATAATTTGGATCCTAACCAAAAGGAAATAATTAAGATCCCTAACATTGTGCTCATGTGTGATTAACCCAGTGGCAAGGCTAGAACATTGAAGTATATTTTAAGGATAATTATTCCACATGGGAAAGATATGTATACAATGATTCATATTATAATTTATTTTACTTTGATCATAGTTGTAGTTATAAAATCAATAATGTTATTTAAATATTTATATTGTGATGTAGCTTTTTTTCTAAAAAAACAATTCATTAACACCTATATGTTGATATATTCCAAAAAAATGTTTTTTACCTATATTTATTCAATGTTAATATAAATGGATATCCAATGCCAATTGTTGATATCCTAGCGACTAGTAGATTCAACCAATATGATAGTTTTTAACACAATAATTGCTTCTCATCCAGAAAATGTGCTTCAAAATATATTCACATTGGGAATAAATTCACATATACATTTTTTAGGAACCTAGAAACACTAGGTTCCCAAAATTGTTATTCTGATATAATGGTTATTGGGAACCTAGCACCTACTAGGTTTTAAACATTTTTATTTACACATAGTGGTTCCTATTATTATTGATAGTATCCACATTATTAATGTCTTTGACATCATTATCATAATGGATGATAAAAAAATTTATTAAATGATATTAAATTTATGTCATTGTCACTTCCATGTGTTTCATCTTTGCCACACCTCACCTCACTATGTGTTTTAAATGTGTTGCAACTGATTTTCTTAGAAAATTTAATGATATCTCCATATTTATGATTCCAAAAATTAAAATCATGAATATGAAGATATTATTAAACTTTTTAGTTATTTTAGATGTTATTTTTAGATACAAATGTTATATATACGTAACTTGTAATATGATTCACACCCATCACTTTTTATTGCACAAATATTTTTTTTACAAAATCAAGGCCAATGTAAGTCTATCTATTGATATTTTTATATACATAATATAAATCAATTGGTGTGGTAAAAAAAATTATTTCATTGATATCTAACACTAATGTCAGAATCCATTAAGATGAATATATAAATAATAATTTTGGGAACCTAACAACTATTATCTCTCTAATTGTTGGTTGTTTTAGCACATCAATCACATCACGGCATAAATATTTAATTAATATGTCCCTCACCCATTTACATGGGTTACATAAACATCTACTATAGTATTAGAATCAAGGCTAACTTAGTTCTCCTTATATATTATTATTTACATATTTACATTGTGATGCAATTTTTGTACTAAAACTTATCTACAATGTATATTTAAATACTAATGTTTGGAACTTAGTAGCTAATAGATCTTAAAGATGCACTCATTTTAGAATTATAATTTTATCTTAGAATGAATATCAAAATACCAATGCTGGGATCAAATCATACAAAATTTTATAAACAAATCTATATGTGTTTTTATTTCCACCATTGTATTTTTACCCTAAGACTCCACCTTGATCAACAATATTAATTACCATTCAATCATATCAACTACCACATTTTTGTCAATGAAATCAGTGATATGGATTATAAATTATAGGAAGTAATAAACATAGCTAACTTGAATAATAACAAGAGCCAACAAACTTTATATCTAAAGAATAAACTCGGTTAAAATCAATGATATCATTCATTTTAATTACATTTTATTTATTTATTATAGATAATTGAGGGTTCAGGCATCCCTCACCCATATATTAATGTCTAAAATACTAAAAACTGATATCTTGATACAAATTTTTATGCCAAGACTATCCCAAAAAGGCCCATGCCTCAAGTATTTCAAATTTACACTAAATATGAAAATGGGGGACATACTCGACAACCTCCATAGTGACTAATGCTTATGTAAAATTTAACATAATAATAACATACAATAATGAACCATAGACAAAATTCATACACAAATAAAACCTATATTATGACTATACATGCAAAAACAACATGAACCAAGCATTTAGGGCTTGAGCCACAAACACTTAGACTGATCCAAGACTCGTGTTATCTTCACCTCCCATCCAAATTTTCAAGTTGGAGGAATTATAGTAGAGTAAACATGGATTAGTCTACCAACCTCATAAGTCATGAATGCATCCACATAAATAATGTTAACCCATTATAATTAGACACCACTAGTACTATTTTTAGCACCTCTACTACCCAAGTCACCCCTATTATTATCACCACCTTTGCCACCACTATTGTTACCTCAATTTACATCATCATTCTCCACCTCATCCTCCATGTGCCATTCCTTTCTTGATTAGTTCTTTCCTTCCATCCATGATGCCATGACCCTGCCTCAACACCATTCCACTGTCAATGCATCCACTTTCACAAATTGTTATTCCTATTTTCCCTTGATATACCATAGAGTCATTAGAATTCCTTACCAAATTTATTCCAATTATAGGTCCTTTCTCTACCTCCAAATGACTACCTTTTCCCTCTAATCTATCTTAAATATTGGATACCTTAGCATCCTTCTCAACAATGTTATTTTTTAAATTAATACTACTAGAGGTTAATTTTTCTTTAAGCACCACCAAATCTAGATAAATAAACCATCCCCATGAAAATAAATTTTGTTATGAAATAAATTCTACATTTTATTCAGGAATACAACCATGTTGAAGAACCTTTGTTCTAATTCACAATCATTCTTGAATGACAAAATCCCTCTTATTTATAATCTAATGAGGGGGAATAATCTTGTTTTTTCCAAGTAAACCACTTATAAGGCCTTACCTAAGCCTCCTCTAAAATATGGAATCATAAAAAATTTAGCCACTATGCAGATAATATCCTTATCCTACAAAGCATCCAAAAAATTGGTTACAAAAATGTGGGCAAGCTTTTAATTTATCAACTCATAAAAATTTTATAAACATATTCAATCCCCAAAACATCTAATATGGACTATAAGATGATCTTTATATGAGTTCAAAATATTTTTTTAATTCTACCTTGAGAAATAACTAACCTAAAATCCATTTTCTCTTTCTTACATATATGAAAAATAATGGCTCCATGGTAGATAAATCCTCTATCATTCCCATCTTCTTTGTTCAATTAAAATTGTGATTACCAAATCACCAAGGAACCAAGAAAGAATAAATCTAAAATATCCTCCACACACTACTTCCAAAATAAAAACATGTCGAATAAAGATTAAAGGAGATGATAGCGAGGGAAAATATTATTATAGCCTAAATTAATTCCACATGCATATAATTAACTAACCACCAATACATTACCTTCTCACACATTTTATTAGTGGACATGAAGAGTCACTTAATATATTCCTAAAGGCCATGTATCACCCAAATATTATGAAAATGGAAATGACATTATGAAATAGAGAAAGGTAAGTGGGGCGTAAGGTGGGGGGTGGGAGGAAATAAAAAACCATCCCCACCCCACCCCTACCCCCCACCCCACACAATCTAGCCCATGCCAATGCTCCATTTAGTTATCATTCACCACATCCTTTGATTAATAAATCAACCTCTATATTGGATTTCATAAAGTGATGAGTTACTTTCCATGTCCTAATACAATATGAAAGATGCAACACCCTTCCAAAAATCATCTCAAGCCTCCATGTCCTTGATTTTATATTTTTTAGGGCATGTACCATTACCATCAAATCCCATTAAATGATTACTTTCAATCCACATTTAAAAATAGGATTTAATCTTAAAATAGATAATTTCACCTCAAACTCATCATTGGTCCCATACACCAAATTTTGGGAAGCTTCCCAAATCAATGATCTTGAGCAATTCTAGATCAATCATCCCACCCCAATGTACTTTTATTTCCTCATGTTTCACCATAAAATTGCATCTTTAATAAATAAGGAGGATATTCCCATTCCAAGTTATCCTCTCTTCTTCGATCAAAATTTTGGATTCTTCACATGTTAATGGGGGAAAATATTATATTTATTAAATATATGAACCATTATTTTTAAATATAGCCAAAAATATTGTAATGACAATGGTATCCATATACTAATGTTGGGAACCTTGAAACCACTAGGTTCACATTATTCTTAAATCTATTTTCTATTTTTCCTATACATTGTTCCCTAATATTTCCATTGTAACTAATCTAATAGTTTAAACAATTCAAAGAGTTATCACTACAAAATTCCAAGATTAACAAGCCCAAGATGTAAAGTTTGGTATAAAACAGTTAAAATACATGGATTTCATTGTATATTTATTCATATGTTTGAGATATCTTTAAAATCATTCCAAACCTACTAAAAAAGGAAAAATAAGCAGTAATTCTAGTCAATTTTACTTTCTATATGTGCATGAAAGTTAAAGCACATGGTGAGATGATGTGCCACAAATTTAAGATGCATGGTGAATTGAGTGATAGATAAGTTAAAATACATATAGAGATGAGGAGTCACAAACTTAAGCCACATAGTGAGATTGAGGTGTGTCATTATTTTGTGCACTAACATTACACCTTGTTTCATTCAATGGAAATAGTTACATTCAATGTATCAAAGAAAAATTTATAAATAATAAGGCTACCCTTAATAATATTAATAACCATTATTACTAAATAAAAATATTAGAATCATAGAAGTAAAAAACAATTGGGAGCCTAACATTCATGAGGTTTTCAACAACCATTAAATCTAAAGAGAATTATTGGGAACCTAGTGGTTGCTAGGTTCACAAAAATTATTATTACTACAAATATATGTTGAGAAGTTATAACGTTACCAACATACTTTTATATATATTATTATTATTATTATTATTATTATTATTATTATTATTATTATTATTATTATTATTATTAACTATATATATACACACACACACACATCATTATAGCCAAAGAACAATGATGGGACCTAACAATCACTAGGTTCTCAACAAGAATATTTTACATCAATGATTTTAATTAAACCATTTATATTAATGACATGAATGATATTTATTAAAAAATATTTAAATAAAAATAACATGGATAAACTTATTATAATTACAATCCATTATTTCAAAATAATAATTTTAGAAACATAATAGCCACTAGGTTCACAACAACCATTATATCTAAATAATAATGTTGCAAACCTAGTGGACAATGGGTTTCCATATTTATTAAAATGTATTGTCATTGTTACCATTTTAATGTTTCTTTAAGATTTCATCTTATTTCATATAATAAAGTCAATTCCATACAATATATTAAAAACATTGATATAAACTACACTTCATTATAAGCATGTTTACAAAGAAGAAGGATACCCTTGATAACATTAATAACTATTCTATAAAAAACAATGTTGGGATCCTAGCAACATGCTAAATGATGGAACTAGTAGCCACTTGTTTCTAAAAAACTATGATATCTAAAGAATAATGTTCAGATGTTAGCGGTATAATAGCATTTGAATCCTAGCAGCAGTTAGGTTCTTATAAATCATTATATCTAATAAAAAAATTTGGGAACTTAGAAACCAATATGTTCCCACAAGCCATTATATCTAAATAAAATTCTTGGAAACCCAAAAGGTTCCTAACATACTTATATGTATTTTCATTCATGCCATTATTTTTCATACATTCATGTGGAGTTGTCATCAAAAACTTTATTATCAAGAAGGGTTGACAATCAAATTTAATCCCTATAATACATGTATATACAAAATAAGTATATATATTTATATACATTATATATATATATATATATATATATAATATTTATACTTTCTTGACAATGATAAATTAAACATGATGAATATCTTTGATGAACAAGATAAGAATCAAACTTAGGGTTTGATTAAATATTAGGGTTTATTTCAATGTACTATAACTTTGATGTTTGTGAATAGTAAAACATTTACAAATTTAATATATGATTTGTGGTTTTACCACTTTTCAAATTAATACCATAATTTAGTTAATATGTTATCAAATAATAGATCTATACATATTTTAAGAATCATATTTTATCCAAGTGATAAACAATTATAGAAATCTAGGAAATAATGAAATAAACCTTAAATATTTAAATTCAAAACCATATTAAAGCTTTACAACATGCAAGGAAAATCTCATATTCTTCATTCATAAGTAAATATTCAAGAAACCCTAGTTATTTTTATATACATCCCTATAATGTTAAACCACCATCATAGATTGATAATTGAGGAAATATTAATCCACCCAAAATTAAAAAAAAATTAAGTTTGGTAGCAATGATATACCCAAAATTCAAAAAATTAGTTGAGGTACCAAGCTCAGGATCCTACAAAACTCTCTTATAATGATAATAATTTTGTTTGTTTACATGTGTACCCTCTTAGTCTATTACTTGAAACTTTTTAATCACTATAATTGTAGACATTATGTAAAAATACAATAATAACTTGTAGTTGAGATTTAACCTTTTATATTTAACCTTAAAACCATACTAATGTCAAATGATAACAATGCCATAAGGAAAAGGTCAAGAAAAAATTTGTGTTCAATATACCAAAGCACTAATGCTACATTAGTAGAAGAAATGAATCTAATTTTTGGATACAATCATGGAATATAAAACAATTAGCACAATCAATTGATACATCATATAGGACCCAATTGAGGCCAAGAAAAGAGTTAAGTTTCTCAAACCAAAAACTATGTAATTTTATTATACGATTGTCCCCTAAATTATACTATGAAGGATATTTCCCTAGTTTATTAAACAATGATTTATCTACTAAAAACCCTTACATAAAAAAACTAATAATTAATCAAATAATATCTAGACACTAAAATATAATATTAGAAACTTAGAAATGTTTATCTTGACCTATCTCCACCTCACATGACTTGTGCATACACATGGCTCTTGCATACCCTTCTCTCTTATCCATTTGCTTTCTATGGGCTTGACCTTCTTGATTTTATATTGATTTCCTATTAAGATTTCCATAGTTTATGTCTAGTTTTTTCATTATCATAATCAAATTGCCTCCACACCATCATATCAATACTTTTACCTTTGAAATGAGTCTATCAAAACTAGACACTAGTATAATTACGGAGGCATCCAAATCTAATAGATATAACCTTGTGCCAAATAATTTCATTTATCAAATTAAAATTATTTATATGGATCAATAAATTCATTTTGAAGGTTGGTGATAAGATAAGTTACCTAAAGAGTCCCATATAAATACACTATATGCTCTAATGGAAAAAATGAAGAAACATATTTTCTTTGGCTTGGAATGGAAGAAAGAAATAAATTTAATCTTATCACCTGGAATAAAGTTTAATCTAAAAAAATATGGTGGTCTTGGATTAAGCAATTTGAAAATGATGAATAAGGATATTGTATCAAAGTTCATGTGGATATTCATCAATTCAAGCATGGTTTGGACTAAAATGATTGATTTCAAGTATTTATAAGGGAGGGATCTAATCAATATTCTTATTGAAGATCATTTTATTCAAGGCTCACATGTATGAAACTTCATGATCTCTAATAAGGTTCTGATTAAATTAGGGTCTAAATGAAAATAGGAAATGGGCATAAGATTGAGTTTTGGAAAGATGTCTAGGTTTTAGAGATTCCTATTATTTAGTTTGACACTGGACAACATTTTCAAGAAAACATTTAGAATAAATATGGGAATAAAGTCCATGAGTATTGGTAATAACTGGAAAGAGCTATATTGATGGTCTTAAATGGTGGTTTTAGGTCCCTGTAAAACCTATTTTTGATACTTCTTAGAAGTAGGTTATAGGTTTCACCTGTGGACTTTATTGTTATATCCTTCATCCTTTGTTTCAGGGTTTCGGGGTCCCTTCAAAACCTGTTTTTACCTTAATCTAAAACTGGAAAGAGCTATATGTTGGAAAATTATAAATTAATATATCTTTGATCAGAAGGATATAATGAGGTTGTCAAATCTGAATAGTTTATTGAGAATTGTTCATATACCTGGGATTAATAGAGAAGACAAACTTATTTTTAATAACTCTTTCAATGGAAATTACTATGTAAAATTAGGATATGGCTTTATAGTTTAGGAACTTGAAGGTAGCTACAGCCGAGAGATATTATGGGACAAAAGGCTAATTCCTAAAATAAATTTCTTTCTTTGAGTTGTGGTTCTAAACCTTAACCTAATAGTTGATAATTTAAGAAGGAAAGGATGTATCTTTACCAAAATATGTGCCCTTTATGAAAAATACAATGAATTTGTTTTCCATTTGCTAATGAGTTGTTCTTTCTCTCAAGAGATATGGAGATATTTTTTAAACATATTCAATGTATCCTAGGTTTAAGTTGGTTCTCTAATGAAAGTTTGGTAGTCATGGGGGTTCCCTTTCCAACATGTTATTCTCAAGTAAATTTGGAAATTAACATTACCACATATTATATAGGGCATTTGGGGAGAGCACAACAATAGAATTTTTAGAGGGAAGAGAAATAATAGCAGAGTTATTTCCAAAAGAATAATTGATAATATATTGGATAAATAAAACATAGTTCTAATAAAAAAAGGTAAAAGTCTACTCCCTTTTGAACTTGTTCCAACTCATATTTGGTAAATAGACACCTTCAAGCTGGGAAAGCTAGATATTTTAGAGGAAATTAAGAAAAGAACTAAATGGAAATCCCCTCCTTTAGGCTAGATGAAGCTCAATTTTGATGGATATTCTAAATGGAATCCAAGCCTAGTAGGATGGAGTGGAATAATAAGAGATAATCAAGGGAATTTGGTTTTAGTGCATGTTGAAGATATAGGATTTAACACTAACCATTGGGATGAAGCTCTTAAAGATCTATGGGGGATAAAACTGGTGAAATAGTTGAGAGTCCAAAAAATCATAATTGAGGGTGATTTGCTAAATATTTTAAATTATTTATCCAAAAAAAATGTTATCAGTTGGTCCATTAAATAAGCTATAAAATAAGCTATAGGTATTATGGAATCCTTTCATCAAGTGATTATTCAAAATGTTTATAGGGAAGGAAACTCTATAGAAGACTAGTTCACCAATAAAGGTGTGACTTTTGTCAGATAACTATCTTGGATGGACTATGAAAATATCCCTAGGGACTTATTATAAGGATACAAGATGAAGGTTCTTCTAATTAATAAATCCTTCAACACTTTGGGGAATCCTTTATCCCTTAGAGGAAAAGGGTATTGGGCCCTTGTCTTTAGACAGGGTCTTATTTTGGCTTGGTTATATTTCTTGGGTAGGTGGAGAAGTTTTTAGAATTTTTGAAGCATCTAATAGATGGACAAAAATAAAAAGTATCACTATTACCTCTTGGCTTTGTTTTGTGAGGTCTAAAGACAAAAGTAAGGGAATATTTTTTCATCTCTGTGTTGGATTCCTTAGACTCAGTATGGGTCTACCTAATATAATTAAACCAAAAATACTAAAACAAGTGAAAATAAATGAGGAAATTTGGGAAGATCTACAAGTGGGTTATTTTACAGGCTTCATGGAGAAGATAAAAGGTCATGATCGGCACATTTCAATCATGTTTGTGAATTTGTGGGAAGACAGGACCATCACTATTAATGGTATTACTTTAGAAATCATAGAGGAACTCATTGTTCATATAAATATTTTGGCCATAGAGGAGACTAAAATATACAATTAGATCAAAGATTTCAAAAGGGATAAGTAGATTTTTTTGGAAAAAGGGTAACAACTAGAATTGCTACATAATGGGTTTGATTGAGAATCATTGCCCAAACCACTTGCTAAGGTTTCCTACCATCTGATGTAATATGTAACCCTATAAGGTAGTTAAATCATTGTTAGATGGTATTTATTCAATATGTTGAATTATTTTAGGCATGGCATTCCTTTTAGTCTACTTTTCTTCATTTTATATTCCCTTGAAGTATCAGTCTTGAAGTTAAAACATGATAATTATTTAGCCCCAAGGCATGAAGGGGTGATTTACCTCATACATATATACTTTAAGGGTATGAATCAGATTAACCCAACTATTTCTCAACCTCAAAATAAATCTATAGAGGGTGTTCTAGTTGACATAAGGAATATAAAAAATAATGGATTAAATATCTTGGGAATTTGAGTAGGGTTATTGAAGAAAATAACCCCATTAGTTTTATTGAAAAAAAAATCCAATGCCATTAAGTAGAAATCCACTAAGATGCTTGATAATATCAAAAAATGACTCAAAAGTGCATCAAAGTATGTAGTGTATATTCAAGAGAAACATGGAAAGCAGGGTAAATCTAGATATTTTGTAGAAGATTCTATCGATGTTAAAGATGACAGAGATGTTCCTGGGGAGGGGAATAAATATGAAGGGTAAGGTAATATGTCAGATTAGAATGAGATTCCTGAGGCTAAGAAAGAAAATACTAAAGATGGCTCCAAAGATAAAGGTAAGATTTTAGAGGTCAAGAAATAGAAAGATCTGAATGAGAATTTCAACAACCTTGTTAGTTCCCTTAATGTCAAGCATAATTATAATAATATGATTGAAGAATTAGATCTTCAAAAGGATAAAATGCACTATTTTATTAGGGAGATCATGGAACTTAAAGGGAAGGTAAAATTTATAAAGTAATAGAACATTAGATTGAATCAATTTTCTTCGACCAAGGAAAATGAGCAAAAATTACAGAGCCTTTAGTTTAGAGTAGATATCTTGGAAAATGAGAATGAGAATCTTAATAATAATATTAGATTCTTATTAAATTGCAAAAAATTAGCCATGTATGGGGGATTCAAATGTAGAGAATCTCAAAGACCATCTTGGGGAATTATTTGAAACTAAGACATCTAGCAAAGGTAAAGGTAAACAGGGATAATGTAGTGGATCCTAGTATGTTATGGACAAAGATAAACTAGGGTCTCAAATTGATGTTAATATTAAGAATATAAAAACCTATTGGGAGGATGTCTTAGGTAATTTAGACTTAGATTAGGTTATAGTTCCTCTATAAATGTCCTTGGTTGTTGTTTTAGTTGTTTATGGGTCATATTTGGGATGTTTTTGGCCTTTTTTTTCCTAGTTTCTCTCATGGTCTATTATAGACCTTTGTCTCTCTTTTATTTTTACTTATTGGGTCTGGGGACCCTAGTTCAAAAAATCCCCCACTTTAACCTAAATTAAAAAAATACACTATAGGCCTAAGTTTATTTCCCTCTCTATCACTCATAAAATATATATATATACATCTATGGAAATTCAAAGGGACAACCCTAAAATTTCTAAATTATAAATCAATCACAAAGATCAATCCTTATCGAAGTCTCAAATCACCTCAGCTAAGTCAAATTTTGTAGTGTCAAGTGTTGAAAGCTAGATTTTAGGTTATATTCATAAAAAGATAACCATTATAGACATACACCTAATAGGAATAACTACATGTGGATTTATTTCCCTTTTTAGAGTATTAGATACATAGTTAATGCTCAACCATTCATTTGGGAGTGGTTGAGGTCAACTTAATCACCTTTCTTCCCATTTTGTAGGCCTTAACCTAGTGTCATAAGTGGAATTACGGATTTAAATTGAAGAGACATATTTTGGAATTTGTGCACATTCAAACATTTGATATCACATAGGAAGATGGTTTAAAATAAGGTGTAGTGACATGTGACAAAACAATGATGCATAATTTCATAGGATAATCTAGAAACAACAGATGATTACATAAGATGAAGGCATATAGATATTAATAAACTCATCCAAGAATATCCAAAAACTCATGTTATTTATTTAAGTGACTCTTGATTCATTTATAACCCTTTATATCACCTACACATAATATTAGTCCTACATAAACTTGAAACAAACTTAGTATCTTAATCTCTTAGGTAATTTCCATAAATAGAAAGTTTCAATTATTTAATCATATTATATTTAACATTCATATTTGAACATTATTTTCATATCTTAAATAATATGAATAATTTAAAAAATATCTTATTATACCACATTAATCTAAAATAAGGTAAAACATATTGGTGAAGCCATTTGTTATCGATCATTGCAAACCCTAGGTCTTTCCTTAGAGTTCCATCCTTCTTTATATGGTTTCATATTTTTGACTTAGGGTTTCATATTTGATTTATGATTTCCCAATTTATTAAGGGAAAAAAATTATTTTTTCATCTTTTCCCTAACTTTCAACATATTTTCATGATTTCATTATATGCCATCTGAGAAAGCCAGTTATATTTTCCCTTTAAAGAAAAGTGCTATATTAAGTGGTTTCCATATTTAGTATAATTATATTCCTTGGCCCCATCTAAATTTGTTAAAATAAATTATATAAATATTCATTCTTCTTCTTCTTATTTTGATGCAAATGGTGTTAATGAATACATACATGTATAATATCATATTGTTAATAATAAAATGCCTAATATATAGAATGCTAACCATATTTAATGATGAATACCAAGATATAATAAATCATGATTAACATAATATGGTATATCTCATAAAATTTCAAGCATTATCTATTTTTAAAATCATATTCATCAATAACCTCATGACTTGGTTAAGGTGTTAAAGTTAATCCTAAAGATAAAAAAGGTAAGGTTGTCACATCTAAGGAATATCAACATGAACCTTTAATTGATACTAATATATATTTTTGAGACATTGATTCAACCATAGGTGTTTATAATACTAGTACTGCTACTATTATTATGTCCACACCTTTGGTTACATAAGTGATGTCCACCCATAGTGTGGGGGAATATAAGGTTTTCCTTAAATTACTATATTTATTCCTACATAGTAGAATTGTGTACATCCTATTATTACTAATCATGTCACATCACCATCCATGCCTATTGTATAATACCTCATCTAGATTTGTATATATCTGTAGACTATGGTATTATATTTAGAGAACGGTGCGTCGATAGTGATTCATTTGAATTATTCTCATGCATTGCTTCATAATCCATTAACCCTAGATATTTCAATTTATCCCTTATATATATGTTTTTAATCTCCTAATATTTCATTATGTTATGGTAAATGTGATTCATAACAACACCTAAGATCCTTTCACACAACATGTTTAGACTATGCCTCTAATTATATGTTGCTAACTAAATTATTTAGGTGAATCCCTAAGGACTATGCTTTATGTTGGTTATATAAACTCAAATTACAATAAACTTAGGCATTAATTCCTATGGATGATCAGTTTATAGTACATTTTTAAATCAATATTAGTGTTTCTATCTAATTTTCGTATTTTATTAAGTGTGAAAAGAAGAAACTAGTTAAGAAGGGTGTGGAAGAATACCTATTGAATGTGCATGTTTTGAATCTAAGTGATTGTGGATATCTCATATTTGGATCAGAAGTATGACTTTAAAATAAGGAAATACTAAAATAAACTTATTTTTTAGACAAGTATATGGGTGGATTGCCTAGCATGAGCTAGATCCTAGAAGCGAAAGCTTTCTAGGAGGCTATCAATCCACCTTATTTAAAACAATTAAGTGGAAATGATAAAATAAATATATTTTAATTAAATGACTATAAAAATAAAATAAAATACATCAAATGACATCAAATTAATTTAAAAAATTAGATGCTTTTCTAAGTTAACCAAAATGAATCAACTAGTTTGATTATACTAATGCTGAAAATTGGTTAAGGCAAGGTTGTGGTTTTGGGTTTAGAAATTTGATAAGGGTAAAAAGAATGGTTTTGTTGGGGTTTATTGAGATAATAAAATGAGATGGATGCATGTTTGAAAAATATAAAACAACAAATAACTGGGGTGGCAAAAGGATGAGGGAGTAAAGAGGGCAAAGGAGGTAGATGGAATTACAATGACAAAGGTGGTAAAGGAGGTCAATGGATTAAGATGGAAAGTGGATTAATGGGTAAAGGTCAAGGTAATAAAATTAAGGATTTAATTAAATAACTAAAAAAAATAAAAAAAGTTTACCTTAAGGCTTGTTGATGTGGTTGATGTTGTTGGTGATGTGATGAAGGAATCCTATGGCAATTTCAATAGAGCTTTGTTACTTTGAATTATTTTCTTCCAAGATGTGGATGACCTTAAAAATGATGAACTCCTTTAAAGACCTAAAAAAATATGTGAATAACCAAATAATAACTTACAACTTAGCCTTGGTTGAAGGAGAGGGGGGTATTTATAGCATTTGTTATCAAGAACCTTGCCAAAAGAGGGAATAGTAGAAGTATGGCACCATTTCCCATGTGGTGCATGAATGAGTCAAAATATGAGGGTGGTGGGATTACCACCTTGATCATGGGTATCTAATTTAGGTTATTATGTCTCTCACCTTTCACTTTAGTCCAATTTTGAATGGGAATCATGCATATGGGTCTAAATGAGGCCAAAAAACTTATCACCACCCTTTCCTGTCTTCATTCAAGCACTTAAAGAGATGCCCCATAAAATGTGGTGCCATTTTCCATGTGGGTACATAAATGAGTCAAAATATGAGAGTGGTGATATTCCTACATTAATCATGGATCTCCCATTTTGGTTGGTGCTACTCTCACCTTTCATATGAGTCCAATTTTGAATGGGAATCATGCACATGGCTTAAATGAGGCTAAAAAAATTTTCACCACCCTTTCTTGTCTTCATCCAAGCACTTAAATAGATACCCCAAAAAATTTGGTGTCATTTTCATTATGGGTGCATGAATGAGTCAAAATATTAGGGTGGTGGGATTCCCACCTTGATCATGGGTCTCCCATTTACGTTAAAAAGTCAAAAATGGATGAATATAATGTCCTTTATCTTTTCCAAATCACTAAATCTGTGGGTATCCCATTTTGAAGGCCAATTTAATGTGTGAAGATAAAATATATGTTTAATGATTTCCCCTTAAGGGTAAATTCTCCATATTTCAAGGGGAGACCCTTTTGATGCTTAAATGAGATCATTAAGCACGTTGAGAAAGGGTCCCAGGTGAGGTCTGATGTCTCACATCAAGCTACCTCACTTCTACGCCATGTCACTTTCCATATCATGTCAAAAATCACCTTCCATGTCACATGACATGTCACTTTCCATGTCATCATGAATAGTGATAGTAGGTCCCATAGTGAATAGTATTTTTGAATAGTATTATGTGAATAGGAGAATAGTGATTTGGTTAGGTTAAGAGGGGTTGGTTAAGGGTTAAGAAGGTTTAAGGGATCATTAGGGGGTCCTGAGGCATTTATTCATCAAAAACTATAAGTGTGTAATTTTCTAGTGTCTACATTTTACCCCTTTTGTTATGCAGCTTTGAATTAACAAGATGAAAAACAAAAATGAATCACTTGGTTAAAGGTCATAGTGCCTTGATTATGGGAGGAGGTATTCCCCCCTTAAATTGAGAGTTGATGAGGAAAGGACAAATTAGGTATAGGTTTGAAAAGCAGCTGGTGGGAAGGTACTAGGTCATGCCAAAAGGTAGTTGGGAATGTGAAATGCAAATGGGTTCACAAAATGTGACTAAGCATGATAGTCAAGATTGTATAGAGACCAAAGCTACCAATTTTGATAAAAATAAGGTCAGGTTTTAGATGGACATACGATAGGGTAATCAGTCCACAACATTAGTCATAGTTGATCAAATTAAGATTATTGAGTTATCTAGACAAGGTCGGTGTTGTTCACAAGTATCTAGGGTAGGAAGTGCTCCTACAGAACAATACAAATGGTCTAGTTGAACATGATGTGGGGTATAAAAATTGAAACATTGAAATCATAGTTAGTGTAGTAAAAATACCAAGGCAAGGTCATTGTAAAACATGTGAAGAGGTCAGGTCAAAAATAGCCAATGTCAAGGTGGATGTGGGTAAGTGGGTTGGTTGGTTGGAATGGGGTGGCCTAGCAGACTGCATATGCACTAGGAAAGTGGATGTTGCCTACATAGTTCCATGGACATAATGTCCAAAATAAACTTTAGGCCTAATGTAGTTATTTTGAGGTAGGGAGTGTTGATTAACTTGGTTACTCGAATTTGATGTATCATGCAGTTAGGTCTAGTTGAAGGATGTTGGAGAAAGGGAAGCTCCAAAGGGTGGAAAAGATGGTCATCAAATAGTTTTCTTATTGTTTTGGTAGAAATGGTGGTGAGATTACCTAGGATGTAATTAGATGATTACTTCAACTATGTAAAAGGAGTCTATAGCCATGGATAAGTAGGTTCAAGCATGAAACTTTGTCCACCATTTTAGATTAAAAAAAAGAGAAATATGCTTTACTAGTCTTTAGAAAATTTGGCACTACTTGAATTTCCATAGTGACTTGATAGGTTATTTCATAACCATCCAAATAAGCTGACATTATGCACACTCCACAACAATGTCGTTAACAGGTTATGGAAGGGTATTATTCAATGATTCAGGGATGCAAAGTAGCAAAGTGGGTAAATGAGAAGTGGTGAAGATTCAAACCCTTGAGCCATTAGGGCCCTAAAATAAGTAAGCATTAAGTTTTGAGAGAATTAAGAGAAAGACTCTGAGGGGTTTTGGAGTATGGAGTGAGGTGAATAATAATAATATTAATTATATGAGGGATCGGGTTGAAATATAAAGGAAAATAAATGGTATAAATGGAAAATCAAGAGGGAAAATAGAATAAGAATGTATGAAGATAGACATATTGGGGAGTTAAAAAGGAAGGTGGGAGAAATAGGTCTAAAAAAGACTAAGGAGTAAAATAGTTTGGTGGAACAGGTGACTCTTATAAAAGGTTACTGGGTGGAATGCAATTAAAGAGTAGGGATATTACAGTGCATAAGAAGATGTAGGCTGGGTAGGGAGAATCAAGGGAAATTATTGGTTGGGAGGTAGGTCATGTGAGAGGGTATAACTAACATCCAAATGTGGGTACCCCAAAACTTTCATTTTAAGGTGGTTTTAGTTTTGATTCTAACATCTCTGAAGGTTAGAGTAAAGGGGGTTCAAAATAGGCAAGACTAGAGGAGATGGGGAAGGAATTTACATCCTAATAACCAGTGGTGCTCATGGTCACTTGTGGGTCCTATGAGCTTGTGGGCTAGTTTATTGTGTTATAGAGTCATAGGATTGATATATATCTCATAGTAAACCAAAATTGAATGGAAGACATTTGTGTTCATAACATGTTATATGTGATGATCATTTAAGCTTAAAATGGGTAGAGGTTTTAAAAGGGAAAAAGGTGATAGGTAGGGTGAAGGGAGTAGCCAGAGAGGGATAAAAAAAGAGGATATAATATCAACATGCAAAGGTATTAAAGGTATAAATGGATGCACTTAAAGTAACAAAACTAACCATATTTCATGCATTAAATCAAGAGCATGGAAGACATGACGAAGCAAATAAGGAGATGTATGTAGAAGTGGTATAACTAGTGACCACACTCAAAAGAGGTGGAGGTTGAATGGGATAAAATAAAGGGGATCTAACAAGGGATGAGGTGAAGGTGGACTAGGAGATGGATGAAGAGATAGGTGAAGAAAACAATGAGGTCGCATATAAAGATGAAGGTGGATAAGGATGGAAGAAACTAGGAATGGACATATAAGAGGAAAAAAAGAAGGTCGGGAATAACATGAAATTTCCTCAAGATGAGAAAAATGAAATGAAATAGAGAAAATAGAGAAGATGGTAGAAAATAATGAAAGGGAATGAGATGAAGATAAAGGATGAAGATCAGGGATGATAAGAAGAAAAAGGAAGAATTGAAGTAGGGATATAAAGCATGGATACTCACACAGATGCAAAAGATAAGTGAGTATCGATATGGAAAGAGGAAAAGGGGAATTCAAAAGGCAAAAGGAAAGAAATGATAAGAAGAAAAGGGGAAATTATGGAAGGCTTCTCAAAGGATAAATACCTAGGTAGAAACTAGTTGTGGAGGAAAAAATGAAGACAAAAAGGATGAAAGGATGAAAATAAAGAAAACAAGAAGAATGGAAAATGGGAAAGGTGGGAAGAGTGACAAAATGACAGAGAATAGTGGTACACATAAATAAAAAGTTCAACAATATAAGAAACAAAAAGCTTACAAGATGCACAGTATGATGTGGAATTGGTCAGTAAATGAGAGTGATGAAGAGGGTGTGAATAATTTCCAAGGGCAAGGGGAAATGATGAGGATGGAAAAATAAGACAAAGGAGATATGGGGCAAGGTTGGTAAAAAGTGGAGAGAGAGATAAAAAATGCAAAAAGTGGGTGGGGAAGCAAGCTATGAAGCATGCACAAGGAAAAGTGTCAAGGAGGCCAATGAATTAGATTAGGTGGTAGATTTATGGGAGATAAGAGGGGCCAATGAGGAAGGCTATCAATCCTTGTGTTAAAAGAGATTGACAAGCTAGAAAAGTAGTTAAAAAATATTGACAAGCTGGATGAAGGGAGGTGGTGAGGACATAGGTAGAGAAGTGGAGGAAAAGATATTAGGTGAGAAGGGAAAATAAATTAAAAGATGTGGCTGAGCTAACCTCAGTCACTGAGCGCTACCTACATAGTCTAAGAAGACCTCAGGCCAATGTAGTTCTCCTAGTAATGGGGGAAAAACTTAAGATGAAGTATTAGATGGTGTTAAAATATAAGGATGCTTAAGAAATAATTCAAAGCTTTCTTAATGTAAAAAACCCTAAGCAAGAGGGCATTATTAGCGATGGAAATGAGTGAGAAGAAAAAGGGGATCGGAATTAGTTATTAGTGGTTGAGCTTCCTGTAGAAGTGAAGCAGCACCTACATAGTCCATGAACATCAAGATAATATAGTTCAACTCAGGTTAAAAAATGGTGTTCAAATTAGCTACCCCAATTTGATGGACCACATGGGTTGGTTTGGGATGATGGAGATGGTTTTATAAAATAGAGGTTTTGGGCTTTCATGAAGGTGATGGTGAAGGTGTATGGTTTAGATTGGTGAATAGTTACCATAACGATCCCATATTTAGTAGGATGAGAGACACAGATGGGCAAGGTAGGATAAATTAGAAGGGAACATAATGCTAAGCACCATAAATGATCTTCAATGGAGTTAATCCAAAGAAGAGGTGCCTTTGTAAGGAGGTTAACCTTCTCAAATTGTGTGAAGGTATAAGTATAGTGTTGACATTTATCACTATGAGCGAAGTTTTAGGAGGTGGGTGTCTATCAGTATCTACATAGTCATGTGGCAAAAGGTCATCATTATTATGAGCTGATTTTTAAGGGTAGTAGCAAAGTGACAACCTATAAATAATTTCTTTGATGGATAAGTATATTTAACAATTTATAAAATTGGTAACATGGTGAGTGATAGAGGATGGACCGTGCCTAACCTAAGAGTTGTATGGGTAGGATAGATGAAAGGTGGCCGTGTTTTCATCCTCTATCTTAGTTACTTAGAACTAATGACTTGGGGATCCACTTAGAAGAGGCCCTAATAACAGGGAGCTACGTGGTCCAAGATATTGGTAATACAGTTGGATCAAATGGGGGAGCTTATATAATGGCAATAATTTGGGAGTTACCAACACCAATAATAGTGGTAGTTTTAAAGGCATGATTATTACAGTAGTCCATGGTTGGAATCAAATTTACATCAGCCAAGCTAAAGGTGACAATGATGTAAATGACCACCAAGCCCACAAGGACCACAAGATGACAAAGTAAGGAAAGACATTGGATGTGGATCAAATGATAAGGGAAACAAAAATTTATCATGATGGTGCATAATGGCTTTATCAAGATGACCAATCAGATCGAAGTTGATGTGTCCCTACAAAAAGGTAATTAAACATGATCATTTCAAGTGGGAAGACTATTAATGAGAATAAATGACATCATATGACCTTCTCCATCAGTGGAATGAAGAATCATGTCAGCGAGGAAGAATGGTCAGGTATTCTATTTAAAGAATCATGATAAGGATGAATGTCTATCATTGAGTTATTTAGTTTTGTAGGTTACAAAGAGTGCAGATAACTACATAAGGTTGAATATGGTGAACAATATAAATAATGGTAGAGATAATCAGCAACCCTCATGACCCAAAATAATCAATATGGTGAATGTGTAGATCTGCCAGATACTGCAACATGTAATGGAGATAATAAAAGTACTATTAGATCAAAAACAAGATGAAATGCACCCATGACCTAAGACTAAGCCTAAACTCCTACCTCTATAGTAGTGATGAAGGTGAGAATTTCATTATGCAAGATGCAAGGCTAGAGAACATGATCATCGACCTATCTATGGAGGGAACCCTCACTATCCAAGGGGATGTGAACTGAGGAAACAACTAGTGGTACCTATGCAAGAAGAACAACCAGAGTAGAGGGATGTAATGGCTATGATAGGTGATCAAGGTGAAAGACCCATAATGGAATATGATTCTTGCTCTATAGGGATGAATGTAAAAGAGGAGAATAGAGTACACCCTTTAGCAATTGTTGAGACAGGGAATGTTATGGATGTTAATTTAGGGGGCTAAACACAAATCTAGAGTCACCAAAAAATTATCCTAGTGCTTAGGTAGGAAAATAATGTATGTAGGGGCCTTAGGTGAAGTGTGGATAGTCTGATAACCTTGTATGTGTCGTATGACTCCTCATACCCTAAATAAAATATTACACATTTTATTGTAAACATGTACAAAATGTGTTGGATGTCGCTATTCAAATGTTATCATGCTTAAGGTTGTGTGGATACTTATGAATGTTATGGTTATGGTTATGATTGTTGTAATCTTTCTTAATGTAAAAATAATGATTATAGTTTTTACAACACTAGGTAGTAAAATTCATGATGAAAACATCAACCAAGCACATTAAGATAATAATAGGGCACGATGCTTTATTTTTGACAAAGATTAAAAATTGACCTAAATTAGGATTATCTTAATGAATATAATCCCTTCAAATGCTGCACATGAGTGGTCATGAGTTGATAAAAAAAGGTTTCTTGATCACAGGGTGTCAAGTAATCTCTATATCCCTTGATTTATAGATAGTCTAGAGGGAAGATGGGTGATAGGTGGTGCAAAGGGTAATGGGTGATATGTATGATAACTTCATGTGAATTAGTTTTTCCCTTCTATAGGTGGCCTAATAATGGTAATAGACAAGTCCATGTCATATGCTAGATGTAGACTGATTAATGTAGGAAGTCTACATGTGAAAGCTGATTATGGCTTCCAACTTATTATGCTTCTTGAGAGTCGATTGTGGCTTTAGATTTTGTTGTGATAGTGGGTATTGTAGACACCTAAAACTAGCCATCGATAACCTCCAACTAGGCTATTGGCCAATTTCCACTTAAAATGCACAATTTGGCCTAAAAACACTAAAATGCATTAAATGAATTGAAATTGATATAATCAAGTGTTGATTATGGCTAGTGTATTCCTAAATGAGGCAATTAAATTTATGGGCCAGCTAACTTTGATCAAATCATTTCAAGTCAAAATGCTAATTTTACACCTAGGTGCTCTAGATTGATCTTTCCTATCAAATATCTTACATGAGACGTGTATTTATTATTTGTTGTCAATAACATCATAAATGAGAATATAGATCCAATGCATCTGACATTGACTCTGAATTCTAATTCAATTGAATTTTGGATCAATAATAAGGCATTCTAATTAATTTGAGTAATTTATGCATAAAGTGCTTAATCATGCTTAAGAGACAATTAAATAAAATTAGAGCCTAATCAATAAATCCATGGAAACTTGTTGAATAATTTGTTTTAGAAATGAATATTAAATATTTGCATCATCAGGTGACCTCATTTCTTGGGAATACATCCCTAGGCCATAAATGCCAAAAATATTAGGATTCATGCCTCATATGCCTCATCAAAGCCCTCCATGCGTCTTAATTGCTCCTCTATCCCAAATATTGATGAGCCTACTTATTAATTTTAATTAGAAAATTAGATTAATCCTTAGACACACGTCTTAATCCTAAGATGGATGGTTTAAGTTGATTCTGATCAATCTCAAAAATCTATAAATAGGAGGCCTTACCACATCATTTCTAAGATATTTTGGTGCAAAGTTATAATGCATAAATATTTTTAAGAAGCCATTGAATTCAGTGTTACCATGCCAAATTTATTCCAATCCAAGCCAAGCGAAATCCACAAGGTGCCAAGGAGAAGAGGAGATAGCCAAGCCTCCTTTGATGAAGTCTTCATGAGTACAAGTTGAGCAAGCCACTATAACAAGCATTTTGGAGCATCCAAGGAAGGTAAAAGAGGGTTTATTTTATATTTTAGTTGTGTGTTTTATTAATATTTTTTAACTAAGCTCTCCCTAGTGTCTAGACCTAGAGATTTAATGCTAAGTTAGTGTTATTCTTTCATTTTGTTTTCATTTTAAAACTAACATGATACTAACCATCCTCTCTTGAGTCAAATCTTAGTTCACATAATGGCATGCCTGATGGGACCAAACACATCCCACACATGAATAAGATCATTATGAAACTTTAAAATATTCATTTGGATCATTAAAAGTCTTGCAATTTTATTTTCTAACTTTGTTTTATCATTTTTCTTTGTCACAGGTTTACACAGCAACCGATGTCAGTTAGTAAAACTATCATCGATTGGATAGCTGTCATTGGTCACTATTGGTATAATTGATGTCAGTTAGATAACCATCATCAATTAGTAATTTTAACCAATGTTGGTCATATAAATAGTATTGGTCACTCTATTTTTCTTAGAAACACAAACCTGAGAGCTAAATGGGACATTTTAAAATGCTTGGTTTAGGGTCATACAGACTCCATTTTGGATGATTTTTTTTAAAACCACATGTTTTCTCCTAAATTTTTAGAATTTTACATTAGTTTAACTTCAATTTTCATATTTTTTCACAAAATTTTAAAAATCTATTTAAAATGTTTCTAATCTAACATATTTGTTTTTGAGGTGATGCCTTAAGGGTAGACATGTAACTAGTGGATTTCAAGGTTGATAAATCATGTTTCAGAACATATTTTGCATGTTTTAAAATGAATTAAGAACATTATTTTGGTGATTAAATTAATATTTAAGGTGATTAAATAAGTGTTTTTATCATTAGTTTTCAAATTTACAACTAAGACCAAAAGGTCAAATGAACACCATCGCACCTTTCTATTTGGGCTTAAAAATGAACTCACCTTTCCAAGCTTTTTGTATTCACTTAGTTATTTAAATTAGATTTTTGTTTAGAAAAAATAGGGGTGTTGGGTGTATGCTCTTCCATTTTTCCCCTTTAGGGAACCCTTGAAATCAAAAGCACCATTCCTATTGCAAAAATCCTAGTCCAAGGCTTAGAAATAATGTCATCTAAATCACTCCCCAAAAACTTGTCAAAGTTTGGGTGACCTTGAAAATGGCCCTAAATTCTTTCTTTTTATGTCTTTCATTTCATTACATCTTGGAATTTGAGGGGGATGTCATTACTTCCTATGAGCTCTTTATGGAATATTTGACTTGGGGTTTCACCTCTCGACATTGACTTCACTTAATCATTATGAGTTAGACACAAGATGTATCTGCATTTGGACATCACACTACACTGAGCGAATAGTAAGATGTAGTAGTTGTAAAAATGACTAGACCTTTTTATAACTAGCCAATGATGTGGTCACCCAATTTCCATTCTTATATTTTGCATCATTTGATGTGAAAGTCATTGTGTGATTGAAACCCCTAGAAATGTTTGAAAGTTTGATAGTTTAGTCAACTCCACAGTGCCATACCCTTGCTAGGATTTGTATGATTACACTTAGTGTATTTTGGTCATTTTTGCTTGGTATGTTTTGAGACTAAAACTTGTTTATTTGTTCATAAGCCATGTCAAAATCAATTTATCTATATGTCACTCTTTTGTTTAAAGAGGCATTATGTTGGCTATTTTAGACTACACTTGTGCTTAGAAAAATTTTAAACTTGTTTGTGTGTGTGCCATTTGAGTTGAGGAGGGTAGTGTTATGTTTCCCAAATCATGTCAAAACATTTTTGAGTTGTTTGAGTCTTTGAAACATAACATAGATCACATTATTCAAGTATGCTTATGCTATTAGGCTGCTCAATTTGTTTCAAGACTTGTTTACCATTATATCAAAACCATTTTTCAAACTATGTCATGTATACCATTTAGACCTTTGTCATGTGCCTTCATGTTGTCCGATCTTGTCTAGCTTGTTTGGTCAAATCCTAGTTTTCACCATTGAGTTTTCAATTAACCTTGTCAAGTTTGGATTCAAACATTGATTGATTTTTGTTTAGGCCTTAATTCATGGCACTGATACATAGATATTTCTCTTTTGGGTTGCATAACTTCAGTTAATCAATTACCCAAATTTAAAAACTATTGATGGTTTATTTGTTCAGTACCTGTCCTCATCATTGTTTGTGCCTTTATTTGGGAAAACACAACCTTTCTTCAAATGCCTTTTGTCTTATGCCTTATGTTGATTGATCATGTTTATGTTTGATTCTGTGTGCTAGGTTTATGTCAAAGTTGTTTCCAAACTTGTTAGATTAAATCAAATCACATCATACCTTTATTTTAAGTATAGCTTTTAACATTGTTTGGCCAAAAGTTTTAGCATATGCCTATTTGTTTGAGCCTATATTTTGACTCTGTGTTTAGACAAAATACCTAGCAACTCAACTTTTCCCTTTCCTAGTTTAGACCTTGTTTGGAACACTTTGACCTACACCTTTGACATGTCAATTTTTATTTCGACACTTGACCTTTTTTGCCTATGACATTTGACATTATAAATTTTATGTTAGGCTATTTTTTTCCAAGTCTTAACATAAACCATTTTGGAGATATAAATCCACTTTCAAACCACATTGGAGATACATCTCTACCCCTTCCACCAAGTTGGACCAAGTTTGAACCATTTGTCCTTTAAATCATTTTCAAAGTTTGTAGAAATCTAAGCCTTTTTGTTTTTTAGAGATTTCATCATTTATGTAGATATGTCTAGCTACACTTATGGTGGAGTCATGTACAATCCAACTTATGATAGAATGGCCACACAAATTCCCACTAGGAACCCCTATAGAGAAATATTTTCTAAGGATTTTTATTATTCTCCATACAATACTCTATATGGGGAACATAGTCAAAATACAAATCAAGACCTTGATTGGCATGAAGAGGCTTGTGAGGAGAAATTTGAAGACCCAACTATAGATAATGTTGTTTGGTATATGAATCCATACCCTCTTTGCAATAATCAGTACATGGAACATAGTCAAGAACTAGCTTATGAGCCAACTCACAATTGGGATGATATGGTTTATGAGAAAGACTTAGATGCTTTGGCTTATGTGATTAATCAAGCTCCACCACATCATACCATTTCTATTCCAAAACCACAATGTCACACCATTCCCATACCAAAACTTCATCCTTTGGTTTGTGTGAGAAACCAAGCTCCAAAATGCCCAACCATTTCTATACCAGGACCTCATCCTTTGGTTTGTGCAAGAAATCAAGCTCCATAATGCCCCTTCATCATTTTAGGACCTAGTTCTTTGGATTATGTGAGAAATCATGTTCCACACCACCCTATCATTACCATCTTAGGACTTTGTACTTTAGCTCATGCAAGAAATCATGCTCCCCAATTCCCTACCATTATCTAATCATAGACCATTCCTCATCTAATACCAATCCCATCCAAACCTTAACTGATCCAATCCTTCAAAAACCAAGCTATGCTCAAAATTGGTATTTCCAAACTCATTATAAACCAAGGCCAAGAGAACCAACCAATCCAAGATATTTTCGTTGAACCAACCACTTATGATAAGTCAACTTGTGATGAATTACCTATTAATCCTATACCAGTTATTGATGAGTCTCACACTGATGAGCCAATATTTATTGAGTCATTTCTTAATGATTTAACCACCTTTGGGAAAATCATTACCTTGAACATGTGCTTATTTTTCAATAACCTCCTATTAACAAAAAAGAGGAATTAATGTGGTTAACAGGTGTATTTTATGTAAAAATGGATTTGAAGATAGAGATCATATGTTCTTGAACTGTCCCTACACTCAGTAAGTTTGGACTGAGATCCTTAATTTCTGGGGTATAATATGGGTACATCAAAAAAGTGTGGATCTATCTTTTAAAAGCTAGTGTTATCCCTCAAAAAATCCTGATGTTAATTTTTTCTGGAAACTAACACTTCCTCATATATGGTGGGGTATATGGAAAGAAAGAAATAATAGAATTTTCAAAAGTAAAGAACTTCCAGGATGGGTGCTTGGTCATAATATTATTAGATCTATTAAGTATAATTTTAAATCACAAAGGGATCCTGATCAAACATTTCAATTTGATAACCCCTTACGATCTAAAAGGCCTAATCTAAAAAATGATAATCCAAGATTGAATGTAAAATGGAATGTCCCTCCGACTGGATGGATCAAAGGAAATTTAGATGGAGCGGCTAAAGGGAATCCTGAAAGAGCAGGATGTGGAGGAATTCTGAGAGATCATATGGGAAATGTAGTTGATGCCATTTCTATCCCAATAGGTAAGTTGAATAGTCATATTGCTGAAGCTACAACAGCCCTATACACTATTAAACTAGCTGCTGAATTGAGATTTTCTAAATTATGGTTGGAAGGTGATTCTTTGAATATTGTAAACATCCTAAATAAAAAAAACTCAAGTTCATGGTATATTGAGGCTAAGGTGATGGAAATTAAAGCCTTAATTTTAAAATTTGAAACAGTGACCATATCCCATAGGTATAGAGAAGTCAATGGGGTTGTTGACTGGATAGAAAATCATGCAGTTCAAACAGGGCAAAAGGTGAGATGGCATAATGCATTAAATAAGCACATTGATCTCAAAGCACTTATCAATTATGATGCCATTCATTCTAAAGAGGGAAATATTTGCCTGGATTAGTAAATTAATGATTCAAAGGAATGGACTTAAGGCAGACAGATTACCTTCACTAAACAAGTACATTTATGATAAGGTAACATGGATTTCGCATGTGCCAGCATATAGGCAACTTCCATTCCATGTAAAGAACAATTGGGTCCATTATTCTACTCTTAGTGTGTGGGTGTTGTTGGAATATTGTTTGTTTTAGAAAATGAAGGGTGAGCCACGTAAGCAAGAGCCAAAAAATTGTGAAGAGTGGAAGAACATGCAAGATGTTTGGAAAAATCTTTAGAAAGGGAGAGTGGTAAGTTATATGGAGTGACTGCATGGGTCTAAACCCCATATTATGATGGCATTCTTCAAAAATTGGGTGGATGACAGAGTAACTCTCCATGGTGTTACAGTCAAGCTAACAGAGGAGTTCATCACTGAGGTTATAGGGATCCCTATGGAAGGCATTAAATTCTCTAAGCAGACTAGTATCTCCAATGCGGCTTTCAAGAAATTTCCAAAAATAGATGCTGAAGAGAAGCAATTGGAAAAAAGTGGAGATTTCTTCAACTTGGATTAGATAAAAGGAATCTAGAGAGACGTATTATGCTACATTCGTGAGTATTTTATCCTAGATGGTAGAAGCAAAAGAGTTCATAAATTTCATTTTGTCTTCCTCAATCATTTTAGGCATAAAGATAGAATTTCCTTCCCCTTCTATTTGCGCTTTTCACTGCTTCAAAGTCTGTTTGCTCATAGAAAGAAGGAATCTTGACCAATTTTGCATGAAGGACTGATTCTTATCATAGAGGGCTATTGCAAAAATAATGCTATAGTTTTGAATCCTTATTATGATAAAAATAAGGATTCACAGTGTAAGAAGAGTGGTAAAGGAAAGGGGAAAGAAAAAGTAAAACCTAAACCCTCCAGTTTTAAAAAATAGAATGTTGACGAGGAATTTGAGTGGGAAAGCACAGAAAGTTTTGAGAAAAATGTTTTGGAGGAGGAAGAAGGGATAGAAACTGGGGATTTTAGATCAAATCTGGAAGGGTATCAAGAATATGAAGACAAAATCAAGAAATAAAATGAAGGGGATAAAACAGAGGATAATATAGAACAGAATAATTCTAATCATGAAGACAATCAGAATGTGGTGGGGGGAAATGCTAAGACATAAATATTTTACCTGACGAGCTAGCTTTGACAAGAGAAAAGGAACATTTGGTTATGGGTTCCAATCAAGCTATGGAGATTAGAGAACAAGAAAAGGATGATTATGAATAGCAGAAAGATCTTGCAGAGACAAAAGAGGAGGAAATGAAGGAAAGGGAAGACCCAATTAAAAAGGATGAGTTCTTTTGACAGGAGAATGCAAATGACAGTTGTGACGCCAGGCAGAGGGACACTAAGCTCTCCTTCATGAATTTGGCTAAATTCAAAGCTGATGCAATTTTCCAAGTTGATTCGTGGATGCATAAGGAAATGATAGAGCTAAAGAAGAAAGTAGAAATAATGCAACATAACCAGGAAGCTGATAAAATCAAAATCAATAATTTGGAGAAGCTAATGAGTGATATTCCAATTAAACTTAAGGATTATGAGAATAATCTGAGAAGGCTCATCAAAGAAAGTAGAATAAAAATGGAGGAGGTTACTTCTAGCATTTGTGCAGTTGCAGCCAACCTTGGAAAACATGCTAATGAAGAAATAAAATCTTTGGAGGGGCCTAGTAAGAGGACCAGGTAGAGCTCAAGGAAGAAAGCCCAGCAAGAAGCTGCTACATCAGCTGCAATATCTATATAGGATACAACAATGGTTGGAAATGAGGCTGTGAAGATGATCCTGAAATTAAAAGACTAAGGTATTCTCTATTTTTATTGATTTTGTTCTATTCCTTTTTGCTAGATGTTATAACTGGTTCAAAATTCTAGATCTTAGTTTTTAAAACTTATTTTGAGTTTCCAGGTCTCTGTAAAACTTATGAACTATTTTATGGTATTGGTCTGTGGTTTCAGGTCCCTGTAAAACCTGATTTTGATACTATTTTATAGTAAGTTTTAGGAATGTTCTTCCTATTTGGCATTATTGCTTCATCTTTCTTCCTTTGTTAAAGGGTTTTGGGGTCCCTTCAAAACTTTTTTTTACCTTAATCTAAAACAAGCTAGTCTTTGAGGAGTCATCTCTTAACCTTTTTCCCATCTTAGAGGAGTCCCATTCTGACAAACTAGTTTTTGTGGAGCCCATCATGCCATCATAGGTCATTACTTGTCCAAAACCAATTATTCAACAAGACATCATTGTAATATAGTACCCATAAAATTAAAAATTAGAATTAGAGTCAAGTTATATTCTTGAACTGACATCAGATTTAGCATCAGAATCAGAATCAACATAAGTCTCAACATTGGATTCAGAGTCCCTTGAGTTAGAATCAAATTCAAAAGAAGAATATGTTCATAGAAAATAAAATATTGGTTATGATGCCTCATAGATCAATTTGAATAAATTTATGATCCTTTTATAGTTTTTGAGGATGATTACTTCATCTTCAACACAAGTTATCCTAGTGTTTTTTATGAGGATTATGCAGCATCTCCCCATTCCATACTATTCCACATGCCATTACCATCAACTAAAATAGCCATCTTACTGACATTCCATCTCCTATAAGTGTCGATTAGGACTGAAAAAATCATAATTTTTTGAATTACATCCATGGTGACATAGCAGTTGAAGAAGAGTAAGGAGGCCAAGACCACATTCATATAGCAAAAGAACACTCTCCTAGTGAAATTTTTTTGAAGGTGCTAGGGGATAATGAAAGTCAAAACTCAGTATCTTTTAGTGAAACTATTTTGAAAGTGATAGAAGAAAATCATATTCAAAAGTCAACATTCCTTAGTGAAACCTTCTTGGAGGTGCTATGGGACAATCAAGACAACTTCATTGGTGAAAAACTCGTTAAGGCACTAATAGCTGAGCACAAAATTCCTTCACTACTTGATGAAGACAAAATCAAAGATCAAATCAAAATAGATTCCTATCTATAGCCTAATCAGATGGTATCTACTCTAAAGATAAAATAACAAAAAAATATGGTGGTATTATTGAGAGAACAAGTCTTCATCCCCACCACAACCAAAGTTATATTGAATCTAGCATTAACAACCTTACGTGTGACTAAAAGTCTTGCTATTCATTTGTTTCCCCACCATTATACATTATATTATCATCTACCATTCCATTTCACAATCAAACCTACCATCCATTATGTTTCCTTTTTTACCATCCATGGCCACACTTTCCTTTATAGAGGCTATAAAGATACCTTGTCTCAACACTTGAAGGAATTAGAATCAATGACCAATGAAGATCACAAAAGCATTCTCAACAACCAAATTTGCATCAAATTTTTTATAGAGAAGTTATTTATACAAGGTGTGGGCTATAAATTAACATGATCAAGTATTTTTTTGTATCGTTTTTTTATTAGGACATGTATCTCCCCATCAATAGGGATAATAGAATCAAAAACTACACCTAGGCCAAAAACATGTACCATACTGTTTCACATTACTATGCCATTGACATTGTTACATATCCATTTTCCATTATTATAGACCCCAAACATTCACCCCATCACTTAGGGGCAACCCTCTTACCATTTTATCCAAATTATCAAACCATCATTATCCTAAAGCAAGAACATACCATCTTATCATTCCATTCTTATCTAGACCAAAGCCTATTTTTAGTCATCCTACCCAATCCTATTTTGATCTTAGTTCCTTTGGTTATTCCTATAATTTTTGTGAGGATATTTCAATTAGGTTTCAACTCGTATAAAATTTGTGTTTACAATGATAGTCTATACAATTAGCGTGATAGTTTATCTGGTAAGATATCTTTCATCTAATATCCATGTTTGTTTATGTGAACCTGATTATAACCGCCTTTGGGCAAATTAGTGTTTCACTAGTCTTTCTAATAATTATAAATGCCTATTATAAAATTAGTATCATTGACCTATGCCATTTTATCCTATTTATAACCACCTATAGTCAAACTAGGGGAAACATTTGTTTATCATGCATTGTCACATAACCTTACCATTACTATTTTCATTTGATTGGCCATTTGTCGGATTTGAGAACTTGTTGGGACCTAGTTGGTTTTTCCTTGCCTTTTTTGTGGATGTAATTACTATGAATTGAGATCATTTTAGAACTATGTGGGTCATACTTAATTCATGTTGAGGTCACCTTAGTCCCCATTTCCATACGCTCTCAAAGTTTTACGAGCAACCTAAGCCAAAGGCTCTCACCATTTTGTGAGCAAGTATCTTGTCATTCTCTAATGAGTTAAGATACCTCAAAATTCCAAAAACATTCAAATATTTCAAAAAATCCAAAAACATTTATCCTATCTAAGCCTGTTTAATTATCATTGATCTGCCTTACTAGGGTATTTTCATTGTTAGGTTGTTTTCTTTTGCTTTTGTTTTCAGGCTTTCTATTTATTTGTTTATTTTAGGTTATTTATTTATTTATTAACTTGCCTATTTGTTTTCATTTAGCACTATTGCCTCAACTTAGTCTATATGTGTTCATTAAGTGATTCCTTGAGCACATTATTCTTGAGTCTATCCATATTCATACGTCAATATTATCATCATGGTTTTTATCATTGGTGTATTATTTTTGAGTGTTTATTGGATATTGGGAGTTAGTCTTTATGCATATTTTGTCCAAATATTCATGGTGTTCTATCATGAAGCCTACCATCACATTCTATAGCAAAAATTAGCTTTAGGAAGGTCTACAAGCAATGGAGCCATAGAAGTTTCTCCTCAGTACCTTGGCAAATCCTCCCATCCCACCCTTGATGAAATCAACCCATTGACCATTCTAGTTGTATCATTGGTAATAAGGATGAACATCTCCTCATTAAAAATTATAACTAAATCATTTATAATGACCAATATTATTCATCTATCCATCTCTTTCATCATTTTGCACCCACTCATCTTTAATCTATATTCCAAGTTATATCTTTGAGTTATGCTTGTTAATCATCCCTAATTGGGGTATAATCATCTTTAGCCAATCTAGGTCCTCTTAATGATTATAACCACCTATGGGCAAATCATTATTTTTAATTTTAATCTTAATTATAACCACCTTTGGGCAAATCAGTATCCTTTTTACATCAATGCATGCAAGCATTTTCTCATTTAGATTAATCTCAACCATGGATTAATTCCACCTTTCTTCTTATTTATTTTTGAGGAACCATCCATCAAAAAATGTGACAACCACTCCCTTAAGGGGGAATCATCATAGGCTTCCTAAAATCATTTGGAATTTTTTTCTTAAATCATCATAGTGTATTGTGGCCATTTTATCATAGGCTTCCCAAAATTATAATTTGGATTATACATGACTCCATCATAAGTGTAGCTAGACATATCTACATAAATGATGAAAGCTCCAAAACAAAAAGGCTTAGAGTTATACAACCTCTAAAAAATGATCCTAAGGACAAATGGTTCAAACTTGGTCCAACCTGGTCAAAGGGGTGGAGTTGTATCTCCAATGTGGTTTGAAATTAGAGTTATATCTCCAAAATGGTTTGTGCTAAGACTTGGCAAAAAATTTCCTAACATCAAATGTCATAGTTATAAAAGGTCAAGTGTTTGAATAAAAACTGATATGTCAAAGGTCTGGGTTAAAGTGTTCCAAACAAGGTCTAAACTAGGAAAGGGAAAAGTTGAGTTGCTAGGTCTTTTGTCTAAACGTGGAGTCAAAAGCTAAGCTCAAACAAATAGGCATATGCTAGGACTTTTGGCCAAACAACATCAATATCTAGACTTAAAACAAATGTATGATGTGCTTTGATTTAATCTAACAAGTTTGAAAATAACTTTGGCATAAACCCAACACATAGAATCAAACATAAACACGATCAGTTGGCATAAGGCATAAGACAAAAGGAATTTAGAGAAAAGCTATGTTTTGCCAAATAAAGGCACAAACAATGATGAGGATAGGTACTAAATAAATAAACCATAAATAGTTTTTAAATTTAGGTAATTGATTAACCAAAGTTATGCAACCTAAAAGAGAAATATCTATGTATCAGCACCATGAATTAAGGCCTAAATAAAAATCAATCAATATTTGAATCCAAACTTGACAAGGCTAATTGAAAACTCAACAGTGAAAAATAGGATTTGACCAAACAAGATAGACAAGATCGGATAGCATGATGGCTCATGACAAAGGTCTAAATGGTATACATGACATGGTTTGAAAAATAGTTTTGATACAATGGTAAACAAGTCTTGAAATAAATTGAGCAACCTAACAACATATGCATACTTGAATAATGTGATCTATGTTATGTTTCAAAGACTCAAAAGGCTCAAAAATGTTTTGACATGATTTGGGTAGCATAACACTACCCTCCTCAACTCAAATGTCACACACATAAATAAGTTTAAAAATTTTCAAGACATAAGTATGGTGTAAAATAGCCAACATAACGCCTCTTTAAACAAAAGAGTGACATGTAGACAAATTGATTTTGACATGGCTTATGAACAAAAAAAAAGGTTTTAGTCTCAAAATATACTAAGAAAAAATAACCAAAATACACTAAGTATAATCATCCAAATCCTAGCAAGGGTATGGAAATGTGGGATTAACTAAACTATCAAGCTTTCAAATGTTTCTAGAGGAATCAATTACATAATGAATTTCATGTCAAATGATGTAAAATATAAGCATGAAAATTAGGTGACCAAGGTATTGGCTAGTTATAAAAAGGTCTATTCCTTTTTACAACCACTAAGTCCTATTGTTCACTTAGTGTAGTGTGATGTCCAAATGCAGATACATCTCGTGTGCAACTCAGAATGAGTAAGTGAAGTCAATGCTGAGAGGTGAAACCTCAGGTCAAATATTCTCTAAAGAACTCATGAGAGGTAAGATGTCCCCCTCACAAGCCAAGATGAAATGAAATGAAAGACATAAAAATAAAGACTTTAGGGTCATTTTCAAGGTCACCCAAACTTTGATGAGTTTTTGGGGAGTGATTTTTAAAAACTTATTTAAGCATCTTAAATGTTACTTTAAGTACCAAAATAATGTTCCTAATTCATTTTAAAACATGCAAACTATGTTCTAAAACATGATTTATCAACCTTGAAATCCGCTAGTTACATGTCTACCCTTAAGGCATCACCCTAAAAGCAAATATGTTAGATTAGAAACATTTTAAATATATTTTTCAAATTTTGTAAAAAATATATGAAACTTGAAGCTAAATTAATGTCAAATACTAAAAATTTAGGAGAAAACACGTGGTTTTAAAAAAAAACATTGAAAATGGAGTTTGTATGATCCCAAACTAAACATTTTAAAATGGCTTATTTAGCTCTTGGATTTGTTTTTTTTAAAAAACATAGTGATCGATGTCAGTTATATAACCAACATCGGTTACACTTACTAACCAATGATTTTTATCTAATCAAAATTAGTTATACCAATAGTGACCGATGATAGCTATCCAACTGATGATGGTTTTACTAACTAACATCAGTTACTATGTAAACTTGTGATAAACAAAAATGGAAAAACAAAGTTATAAAATTAAATTATAAAAGTTTTAATGATCCAAATGAAGATTTTAAAGTTGCAGAATGATCTTCTTCATGTGTGGTATGCGTTTGGTCCCATTGGGTGTGCCATTATGTGAACTAGGAATTTGACTCAAGAGAGGATGGTTAGTATCATGGGTTAGTTTCAAAATGAAAATAAAATGAAAGAAACACACTAGCTTAGCATAACATCTCTAGGCCTAGACACTAGGGAGAGCTTATTTAACAAACATGAATAAAACACACAACTAAAATTCAAAATAAATCTTCTTTTACCTTCTTTGGATGCTCCAAAATGCTTGTTGTAGCTGCTTGCATGGCTTGTTCTCATGAAGTCTTCATCAAAGGAGGCCTAACTATCTCCTCTTCTCCTTTGCACCTTGTGGCTTTGTCTTAGCTTGGCTTGGAATCAATTTAGAATAGTAATACTAATTGTAATGGATTTTTGAAGATATTTGTGCATTATAACTTTACACCAAAATAGCTTAGAAATGATGTGGTAAAGCATTTTATTTATAGATTTTTGAGATTGATCAGAATCAACTTGAATCGTCCATCTCAGGATTGAGATGTGTGGCTAAGGATTAATCCAATTTTGAAATTAAAATTGATAAATAAGCTCATCAATATTTGGGATAGAGGAGCAATTAAGAGTCATGGATGGCTTTGATGAGGCATGGAGGCATGAATCTTGATATTTATGGCATTTATGGCCAAGGGATGTATTTCCAAGAAATGAGGTCACCTAATGATGTAGATATTCAATATTCATTTCCAAAACAAATTATTCAACAAGTTTCCATGAATTTCTTGATTATGCTCTAATTTGATTTAATTATCTCTTAAGCATGATTAAGCACTTTGTGCACAAATTACTCAAATTGATTAGAATGCCTTGTTATTGATCCAAAATTCAAAATATTGATGAGCCTATTTATCAATTTTAATTGCAAAATTGGATTAATCCTTAACCACACATCTCAATCTTGAGTTGGATGGTTTAGGTTGATTCTGATTAATCTCAAAAATCTATAAATAGGAGGCCTTACCACATCATTTCTAATATATTTTGATGTAAATTTATAATGCTTAAATATCTTCAAGAAGCCATTGCAATTAGTGTTATCATGCCAAATTGATTTTAAGCCAAGCCAAGCCAAGGTCACAAGGTGCCAAGGAGAAGAGGCGATATCCAAGCCTCCTTTGATGAAGACTTCATGAGCACAAGCTGAGTAAGCCACTATAAAAAGTATTTTGGATCATCCAAGGAAAAAAAATAGGGTTTCTTTTATATTTTACTTGTGTGTTTTATTTATGTTTGTTAACCAATCTCTCCCTAGTGTCTAGGCCTAGAGATGTTATGCAAAGTTAGTGTGTTTTTTATTTATTTTGTTTTCATCTTGAAACTAACATGATACTAAATATCCTCTCTTAAGTTAAATTCTTAGTTCACATATGCTACTCTCCCTAGTGTATTGTGGTCATTCTATCATAAGTTATGTTGAATCTAACATTAACAACCTTACATGTGACTAAAAGTCCCGATCTTCATTTGTTTCCCCACCATTATACATTCCATTATCATCTACCATAACATTTAAAAATAAAACCTACCATCCATTATTTTTTCTTGTTTACCATCCATGGCCACACTTCCTTTGTAGAGGCTACAAAGATACCTTATCTCGACACTTGAAGGAATCAGAATCAATGACCAATGAAGATCACAAAAGCATTTTTAGTAACCAAATCTACATCAAATTTTTGATAGAATAGTTATTTAGATGAGGTGTGGGCTAGTAATTAACATGACCAAGTATTTTATTTATATCATTTTCTAATTAGGACGTGCATTTCCCTATCAATAGGAATAATAGAATCAAAAACCACACCTAGGCCAAAAACATGTACCATACAATTTCACATTACCATGCCATTGCCATTGTTATATATCTATTTTCCATTATTATAGACCTTAACCATTAACCCCATCACTTGGGGGCAACCCTCTTATGATTTTATACAAATTATCAAACCATCATTATCCTAGAGCAAGACCATACCATCTTATCATTCCATTCCTATCTAGACCAAAGCCTATTTTTAATCATCCTACCCAATCCTATTTTGATCTTGGTTCCTTTGGTTGTTCCTACACTTTTTTAAAAGATATTTTTATTAGGTTTTAACTCTTATCAAATTCATGTTTACAATGACAGTCTATGAAAGTAGTGTGACAGTTGATCTGGCAAGATATCTTTCATCCTATATCCACATTTATTTATGTGAGATTTATTATAACCACCTATGAAAAAATTAGTATCATTTCCCTATGTTTTTGTATTCTAGTTATAACATCCTATGGAAAAACTAGAGTCAACAATTATTTATCATGCATTACCACATCACCTTACCATTACTATTTTCATTTGACTAGCCATTTGCCAGATTTGAGAACTTGTTGGGACCTACTTGGTTTTTTCTTGCCTTTAGTGTGGTTAAAATTAATACGAAGTGAGATCATTTTAGTACTATGTGGGTCATGATAAATTCATGTTGTGGTCATCTTAGTCCCCCTTTTCATATGCTCTCACCATTTTATGAGCAACCTAAGCCAAATGCTCTCACCATTTTGCGAGCAGATATCTTGTCATTCTCTAACAAGTTATGATACCTCAAAATTAAAAAAACATTCAAATATTTAAAAATATATAAAATAAAAATTGTCCTATCTAAACCTAATCAATTATCATTTATCTGTCTTACTAGGGCATTGTCATTGTTAAGATGCTTTCTTTTGCTTTTGTTTTTAGGCTTTCTATTTGTTCATTTGTTTTAAGTTATTTATTTTTTTGTTTATTTATTCACTTGCCTATTTATTTTATTTCATCACTATTTCCTTGACTTAGTTGATATTTTTTCATTGGGAGATTCCTTGAACACATTATTCTTGATTCTATCCATATTCATACATCAATATTATCATCATAGTTTTTATCATTGGTGTATTAATTTTGAGTGTTTATTAGATATTAAGAGTCAGTCTTTATGCATATTTTGGCCAAGTCTTCATGGTGTTCTATCATGAATCCTACCATCACATGCTATAACAAAAATTATCTTCAGGAAGGTCTATAATCAATGGAGTTGTAGAAGTTTCTCTTTGGTACCTTGGCAAATCTTCCCATCCCACCCTTGATCAAATCAACCCATTAACCATTCTAGTTGTATCATTGGTAATAAGGATGAGCATCTCCTCATTGACAAGTACATATAAATCATTTCTAATGATCAATATTATTCATCTATCCATCTCTTTCATTATTTTTCACCCGCTCATCTTTAATCTATATTCTAGGTTATATCCTTGAGTTATGCTTTCTAATCATGTCTAACTGGGGCACAATCATTTTTAGCCAATCTAGGTCCTCTTAATGATAATAACTACATATGGTCAAATCATTATTTTGAATTTTAATCCTAATTATAACCACCTTTGGGAAAATCATTATCCTTTTTACATCAATGCATGTAAGCATTTTCTCATTTGGATTAATCTCAACCACAGATTAATTCCACCTTTCTTCTTGTTTCTTTTCGAGGGACCATCCATCAATAAATATGATGACCACTCCTTTGAGGGGGAATCATCAAACGCTTACCAAAATCATTTGGAGATTTATTCTTTAATCATCATCTTCTTGTTGGCATATAGGTCATCTCTCATTATTTGATAAGACATTATTTTGCCTATAGTTTTCAACATCTTCCCAAACAGGGGCAAACTATAGACACCTAAAATTGGCCACTGATAACCTCCAACTAAGATTTTGACCAATTTCCACTTAAAATGTATAATTTGGCCTAAAACCACTATATTGTATTAAATAAATTGATATTGATATATTCAAGTGCTAATTCTAGCTAGGGTATCCCTAAATGAGGCAATGCAATTTATGGACAAGCTAACTTTGATCAAATCATTCTAAGTCAAAATGCTAATTTTACACCTAGGTGCTCTAGATTGATCTTTCCTATCAAATATTTTGCATGAGACACGTGCTTTTGTTATTTATTGTCAATAATATCCTAAATGAGAATACAGATCCAATACATTTGACATTGACTCCCAATTCTAATCTAGTCAAATTTTAGACCAATAACAAGGCATTCTTATCAATTTGAGTAATTTGTGCACAAAGTGTTTAATCATGCTTAAGAGATAATTAAACCAAATTAGAGCCTAATCAATAAATCCATGGAAACTTGTTGAATAATTTATCTTGGAAATGAATATTAAATATATGCATCATCAAGTGACCTCATTTCTTGGGAAGACATCCCTAGGCCATAAATGCCATAAATATTAGGATTCATGCCTCCCATGCCTCATCAAAGCCCTCCATGCCTCTTAATTTATCCTCTATCCAAAATATTTATGATAATATTTATCAATTTTAATTACAAAATTGGATTAATCCTTAGCCACACATCTCAATCCTAAGATGGATGGTTTAAGTTGATTCTGATCAATCTCAAAATTTTATAAATAGGAGGCCTTACCACATCATTTCTAAGCTATTTTGGTGCAAAGTTATAATGTACAAATATCTTCAAGAATCCATTGAAATTAGTGTTACCATGTCAAATTGATTTCAATCTAAGTTAATCCAAAGCCACAAGGTTCTAAGGAGAAGAGGAGATATCCAAGCCAAGTAAGCCACTACAAAAAGCATTTTGGAGCATCCAAGGAAGGTAAAAGAGGGTTTATTTTGCATTTTAGTTGCATTTTATTCATGTTTGTTAACTAAGCTCTCCCTAGTGTCTAGGCCTAGAGATGTTATGCTAAGTTAGTGTGTTTATTTCATTTTGTTTTTATTTTGAAACTAAAATGATACTAACCATCCTCTCTTGAGTCAAATTCCTAGTTCACAGGTATTTTACTTTATTGTTGTATATGGGAAGCTGATCGATGTGATAAGCTTCTAATAAATTGATTTTCTTTTGATAGAGTTAACTTAGCCATCCTTCAAGGGAGTGGTCTAAGCTTATTGGATTTTTTTAATGCTCTTGATAGCTATCTTTCAAGGGAGAATTCTACCTTATATTTGGCAATTTTTAATTATTTCTGGGTAGTTGTCCTTTAAGGGAACAGTCTATAATGCTTAAGATATTAACCCAAGTATTATTTTGGTATCTAAATTATTTTTGGATGCAATGTTTTTAGGCATGGACAATTCTAATTAGGTTCAGAGGTTTACCTTCATGAGGGAAAAATTTTAACACAAGAAGGTTAATGATATGAAAATGCGTGGTTTTTGAGAGATAATGACCATGGGATTCCATCTTGTTAGAGATAAAAAGTATCCATGAGATCATGCTATGGGTATAGATGTGGTACCCACATTTAGGATTAGGTTATGATAGTGATGGTTAATCACATGGTTTTATGTTTTAATCAATTATCCTTAAAAGGAGAGGAAAAAGATGAGTGAAGGTTAAAATCTTGTAATCAAAGGATGAGCTTAAGTTAGACAAAAGGAGTGAGTTTGATCATTTTTTAACAAAAAAATGGACATAGATGCAAAGTATTGAGAGGCTTAGGTTCTAGTTTGCCTTCTTGAGAGGACAAAAGATAATATCCTAATCTATACTTATGGGTAATGATGTAGGGTCCAAGCCAATTGAAAGCAAACTTGCCTTGTTTACTCTTCTCTATGTTGGTCACATGTTGGTTTTCTTTTAGGATGAGGTCTTCAAAATTAAAGTATCATTATTTGAGATGCTTTTTATAAGCACATTTGATATGCTTTTGATAGTTATGGAGGTGTGTAAGGGCTAATAAATGATGCTCATCAAGTAGCTCAAAATGAGCTAAATGGTGTTGATAATAATTTTATTTAGAAATAATATCTTACAAAGATGTGTGAAGAGAGGGAATTTTGACTTTAAGAGGTAAGAATGCCTCTACTCTGAAGACTAGATAGAAGGGATTAGCACCCATAGAAGTTCAAATACTAGTTTGATAGGCGCATAAGGTGATTGGGATATGTAAGTGCCAATCATGACCTAAAGCACTGATAACTTTGGTTAATATTTTGTTAATGATTTTATTATAGGCTTCTACCTATCCATTTGCTTATGGTCAGTAAGATGAGAAAAATCTTAAATTGATGCCAAATGTATCACATAAACCTTGGAATTGCTTATTTTTGAAGGATTTTCCATTATTGATGATGATCTTATGAGGAACACCAAAATGACAAATGATATGATGGTTGATAAATTCGATAATCTTCTCCATTTTGGTCAAGATAAGAGGAATATCTTCCACCCACTTGGTGAAGTATTCAGTGGCTATGATGATGGAGCTATGCCACTATGAAGAGTGGGGGTTGATTTCCCTAATGAGATCAAGCCCCCATTAGGAGAAAGGCCAAAAGTCCTTAGATACCTGGAGGCTATTGATTGGTACATGATGCAAATTAGCATTCTATTGACATTTAAAACACTTTTTTCAATAATCACAATAGTCTTGGTTAAGGGTGGGCCAATAGTAACTAAGGCTAAGGATATATTTAGTGACTGCTAGACCGTTAACATGTTACCACGGATCCCATCATGTGTTTCCTTGATGGCATGGGAAGCTTCATGGATGTGTAGGAAAAGAAGGAGACCATAAAAAACATGTTTATAAAGGATTCTCTCCAGTATGGTGTAATGAGATGTCTTTTGAATAATTTTTTTACAAGCATGCCTAGAGAGGTCGAGAGGAATGATGCCTAGGCTAAGGTAGTTGAAAGTTTGGTCATACCTAATGTTGGATGGGGATTCCTCCACATTAAAAATGGTATGGAGGTTGGATTGGATATAAGAGGGTGTGGTAAAATGATGAATGGTGACAAATATTTTGGAATTATAAGGCTAAGAATGGATTTGGGAAGCAAGTTAGGCCATTATATCCATGAATTTATTGGTAGATCAGGGAATAGATTGGACCAAGTAATGTTAGAATGATGTTAATATTTTTTCAACTAAAAATTTATATTTTTTAAAGACATCATTTTTACTTTGATAGGATCCATTGACCTAGTTGACCATAAGTTGAGAATCACCAAAGACATGGATTGTCTTAATTCCTAAGGTTAGATAAATTTAGAGACCTATCATTAGGGCTTCATACTCAGCCATATTATTGGTGCATTCAAAGTCAAGTTTGAAAGAGAGAGGAAGGGGTTAGGCATAGAGAAGAATGAGAATAACTCTGAGACTCCCTCCTTGTTGGCACTTCGATCCATTGAAGAACATGGTCATTTGGTAGGTTATGCCATCCTCTTGAAAAGAGTCATGATAAACTCATTTAGAAAGGTAAGAAGAGGTGGTTGGTTTTTTGGTAAAGGATCTTTGGCCAATTGGTCAATAATGACTTGCCTTTTAATTGACTTTTGTTGGAGGAATTCAAGGTTGAATTCAGTTAGGAGTATGAGCCACTTATCCATATGCTAATTTTTGTATGGTTTAGAGTGCATGTACTTTAGCAGGTTGATATTAATTATGACATAGGTTTTATGGTTAAGAAGTTAGTGGTGGATTTTGGTGGCCATAAATTTCAATGCTAAGTAGATTTTCTTGATATGTGTATATTGAGTTTCATATTCTACAAGCATGCAACTAATATAGTATATGGATTTCTCTTTGTGTTGTTCATCTTGGTGAGCTAACATTGCTCCTAGGGAATGATCGATAATAGAGATATATAGGTAAAAGGGGTGGTCATCCTTAAGAGGGGTGAGGAAAGGTGGTGATAAAGGTACTATTTGAGTGAATCAAAGGCCTTTTGACAATTGATATTCCATTTTAAAGAGACATCTTATCTTCATGAAATCGAAGCTAAGAAGCTTTCCTAAAAGGACCCCAAAAATGCATTTATTAGGATTAATGTAAACATGATAACAAATGAGGCATTCAAATATGATCATAAGAATAGTAAAGTGATATATTCAAAGTTTGGAATTATTGAGAAGGTCATCCACATAGTCTTCTACAACCTTATGGATGATATCATAGAAGATATAAGTCATGACATGTTGGTAGGATTCCCTAGTGTTTTTTAACCTGAAAGGCATGACTCTATAATAAAAATTTCCCCAAGGGGTGGTAAAAGTAGTTTTGTGCTAATCTTTAGGAGAAATCAAGATCTGATTATAACCTAAAAACCCATCCATGAGAGATAACATCTCATGGCCAGATGTAAGATCAACAAGTTGGTCAATTCTAGGTAGAGGAAAGTCATCCTTAAGGAAAGTGAGGTTAAGGTCACAAAAGTCTACACAAATGTGTAGACCCCCAATGAATTTGGTGATAGGTATAATATTCAAGAGCCATTAGGGGTAGTTAATGGGTTGGATGAAGTTTATAGATAGGAGACGTTGAATATCTTCTTTAATGATAAGGGCCATGCGAGGATGTATACATCAAAGTTTATATTTAATAGGCTTGTCATCATAATGAGTGACTATGTTAAGGGTAGTAATGGTGAGGTAAATCCTAAGCATATCACTATAAGACCAAGTGAATTCTATACAATGATCTTGGAAGAAAGAGGAGAAGTCTTGAAGTGCTTTAGCATTCAGTGATTGGCCCAATTTGGTAATGTAGAGGTTATCTAGAGTGCCCAAGTTTATATCCACGGTGGATTCATTTGACAAGGTTGAGGCCTCAGGAGGAAGGGATTTTTGGATTGAAGAATCCCCTGCACTAAGGTAAGTAAGAATAGAATCATCATCTTGATGTTGGATGGTGTTGACAGTAAGAGAATTTTTCTCTACCATTTCAGGGTGTATGCATGGAAGGTCTTTGGTTTGACCACCATTTTGGTAGATAATAGATCCCAAACTAATGGTATTGAATAGAAAAAAATTAGGGGGGATGATGTCAAGTTCTTCAAGTGGGGAAAGTGGCCAAGTTGGTGAGGATGGGATATCTTCCTCCAGGTGGCAATGGGTTTAGGTGAATTGGTGGTTATTTAGGTGATTCATACCTAAGGCCAAATGACTCATGAGGTTGTAAATTTTTTATATGAGGTTACTCATGAGGCCCTTGCTCATAGTGACTAAGGCCAAATCCTTTCCAAATAGATCTATGAAGATACAACTTAGAAAACTTTAGTTTGCTAAGATAGTAAAAGTTAGAGGTAAATGGTTGGATGTATGATGTAGTGGTAGGGGATATAAGTGGCCAGTTAAGTTCCCCATAAATAAAATTTATTTGATGGTTGAGGAGCCCAAAGGGGATGATGGTTCCAATGTTAGGGTTGTAGGAAGGTTCATGTCTGAGATTCTTATATTCTTGGGGAGTAGAGAAGGCATCCAAGGCTAAGAGTCTATATTCCCTAAGGGAAAGATGTTGGAATGTGGTTGCCATGGGATTCTCTATAGGAATCTAGGAAGAAGGGATAGACAAGCTAGTAGATGCTTCATCGACATTTGGTGTGAAAGTGTCATAGGTTTTGGTTGGTGGGGTTGTATCATTAGTAGATGGTTGTGAGGTGGATGAAGGAAGAATAAGGACATCATTAGGTAGATATGTCATATTTCAAGATGTGAAAGGACTAGGGTCAGACTGATAGTCACAACTTGCCCTTCATTCTCAAATTTGACACATTGATGTAAGGTGGAAGGGACACAACTCATGGCATGAATCTAAGGGCACCCAAGTAAAACATTATATTATAATTATCCTTATATAATATAGAAAGGTTTAAGAATGGTACAGGGCAATACACAGATATGGAGGAAAAATATACCCAAGGTAGTATCCATGATATCATTAAAATATCCTCCATAAATCATCACTCTTTTGATGCAGGTTTGATTAATGTATGTCATAATGAAGAGGGGGGATTAAGATCCTCTAGATGAATAGAAGGTATTTCTTAATTTTTGAAGGTGACAAGGTTACAAGTTTGAAGGGCACCAACAAAGGTAGCTAGAGGTTTAGGGTCATTGGGTTGGACCTTGATGGATTTCAAGGCTTCTATGAGTGCTTAGGGATGATAGGGAGAGGTAGATACTAACTCATACAATCTCATTTTTGTTGGATTTTGGTGAAGCTTCTTGAGGATAGCTTTTTGTATGGATATTGCATATGGGTTAGGGTATGGAGGGTTAGATGGTGAGACATCTTGGTTTTATTTGATGATGGATATGGTTAGGTATTATTGGCTTGGGATTTTTGGGAGGGATAAGTCCAAGGAATAGATGCCTTAGCCTTCCCTTTATCCTTATGTTGTGATCTTGTGACCATATTGATTATATGGATAAAAAGAGAGGTTGAGATAGTGGAGTTGTCTAACTCACCTTTATTTTTAGGTGAAGGTGGAGGATTGGGTAGGTGTTGGGTAGGTATGGTTGTTATTTGGGTCAATAGGGGTATCATAGGAGGTTAATATATTAATAGATCATCTTCATCATAAATTTTATGGATAAGAATTTGGAGAGCTTTACAGTTATCTGTGTCATGTCCAGGTGTCCTATGATATAGGCAAATCAAATTGTCATTAAACCATGATGGTTTAGGACATGAAGGGTTGAAAGGTTTTATGGGTGGTAAGTCCAAGGAAGAGGTTTGCAACAACCTTTGTAGAATGGTTGAATATGACTCAACTAAAGGTGGTAAATATTTACTAGTTTTTTCTTTGGGTGTTGAGTTAGAAGGTTGTTTGGATGTGGGTTTGGTGATAGGTGTCTTAGGTAAGGTGGTATGCTTTGATGGTTTTAGTTTAGTCAACATGGTTGATGAATTAGAGGTAGAGGATGACAAGATAGGTAACTTAGGAATCATCAGTGTAGTGAAGAGAGGTGTATTATAAATCAAGTATGAAGGTGTGACCAACAAAGGTGGTGGGGTTTTGGTAAAAATAATGGGCTTTGTGCTCAAGGTAGAGGGATGAGGACCCAAAATGAGGGACAAATTTGAGGGAAGTAAAATTCAAGGTTTTGAGCCTTTTGGTTGTTTTACCTCTTTAGTTGTTTTGGTTTTTAATTTTGAAGGGGGTTTGGTTACTTGGGTTTTATTTTTAATAGTTAAGCCCTTAGGTGGAAGAGAAAGAATGGTTCCTTTGCCTTTGTCTTGGCTTTTGACAGAAGGTTCCAAAATTAGAGGTTGGGTGGATGAAGTTATCTTCTCTTATGAAATAGCTTCCAAAGAGGTATTGGATAGTTCTATGATAGGGGAGGTAGGTGTGGTATCCTCCAATGGAGGTGTGGGTATGGTGGCTCCCTTTGTTTGGGTGTCCAAATGAATAGAAGGTAGTTTCTCCCCTTCCATTATGGGCATGGGGAAAGAGGTGGTTGAGGTGATATTTCCTTCAATAATGGGTTTATTAGTATCCACATCAATAGTATGTGCCTCATGGGATGGTTCTAGTTTATTTTCATGATAGGGGTAGAAGGAGCATGATTAGGAAAAGGCTTGTGGAATATGTCAAGGGTCGGTTCAGTGGTGTATTGAGATTGTCCAACATAAGCTCCCCCTTATCAATGAGGGATTAGATAAGGTATTTAAAGGTGTTTCACCTATTGATGTCATGTCCTATTACTTAATGAAAGGTGTAATGGTCATTGTCATTATACCAACCCAGTATGGGGTGAGAAGCATCAAACTATTAGGGTGGTTTAATTGGTGGAAGCTAGATGATATTGGATTTTAGTAAATTTTCCAAAATATAAGGATAGGGATCCCCAAGTGGATTTAATTACTTATGATTATTATAAGTTTGGGTGTTTTGGTTTTGGTTTGAATAATTAGAGTTAGAGGTTTTGTTCTTTGGATTATGCTGGTTGGTAGATGGCGGTGGTATGGCTTTGAGGATAATGGCATTGGTAGTTGATTTGTTTTTAGTGTTGGGATTGGTTTGGTTGTTTGGTTTAGAAGAAAAGGGCTTATTGGGTTTGTAATTTGAGTTCTTTCTCTTAAAATTTAACCTTCATTGATGGATTTGTTCTCTAGTTTGTGAGCCAAGGTAAAATCTTTATCAAAGGTTTGAAAGCTTTGGACACACAATGTGGATGAAATATGTTTTGCACATGCCTAGGAAAAGTGCTCTATAAGCTCAAGTTGAGGCAATGAAAAGGAATGTTGATTGATTAGGCTCCTCTAACGAGCCACAAAATTGGCAATAGATTCATCTTTGAATTTTTGAATGAATTAGAGGTTGGTAATAAAAACTTTCTTGGATATATTGATCGAAAAGTGATCCAAGAAGTTTTGGGCTAATTAGTTGAAAGAGAGGATGGAATGTTTGGGTACAGAACTATACAAATCCAATGATGGTTCAGATAATGACATAGGAAAGGTATGTAGGATAAGATCATCATTGTGGGAAATCAAGTAGCATGAATGCCTAAATGCTCTTAAATTTTATTGAGGGTCTTTTTTACTGTTAAACTTGGTAAATTTTGGAAGTTCCCACTGGTTCAGATAAGGTCTGATGGGGACCAAAGGGTGAATAGACTTATTGTAAGTTTGATCATAGGATAAGAGATTATTGGATCCTAAAATGGATGACTCAAGGGTAGTCATCTTATCCATGATCAACTTCATGAAGTTTGCTTGAGGTTGTTGGGATGTGTAGTTATATGGTATGTTTTGTTGAGGTTGGGCAATGTGTGAATATCTAGTAGATGGTTAAGATGTCTCCATGTATTGGTATGTGGTATTTAGAGGTTAGGTGGAAGATATATATTGGTATTTGGATGTTAATGGTTAAGTAGAGGTAGGTGGCTGGATAGTAGGCATATGCCCTTATGGGTTATGAAGATAGCCAAAGGTTGTGTGTTGGGTTGGAGTGGTGGTTGGGTTAGTGACCGATGGAAGGGTGGTGACTCTTGTGATAATTGGTGGTAACATGGAGGGTATGGAAACCACAAGGATTGGAAGTTGAGTAGTGTTTGATGGATTGGAGGTAACTAGAGGAAGATGGGTAGCACTAGAGGTAGGCACTCCTATTGTAGGGGATTGATTAGTAAGAGGTATAAGGGCAGTGGTAGTTTGGGTTGGTGGGTTAGTTTCCAGGGAGTTATTATTTGATGATAATATTTGGGAATTAAAGGTTGATTGGTTTTCATGGCAGTGAAGGTACTCCCCATGAGGTGGAGAGGCATGGTATAAGGTAGATCTATGAGTGGGGTTAAAATTGGGATTTGGTAAGATGTGGCTCTTAAGTAGTGTTGTAAGGTTGCATGATTATTATTTAAGAAAGCATAAAAATCCACATCTCCTAGGACTACCCAAGTAGGACTTCCTAGAGAGTGAGGGGAGTATATGGGTTCAGAAATGTTTTCCATGGATAAAGAGGTGGAAGTTGGTGATGGTTGATTTGGTGGTGGGTTTTGTTCCTCAAAGTCTTTTTGTTGTTGGTGAGTGATAACCATACAAAAAAATAATAAAATGATGATATGTTATCACACCTCAAATAAAGAGAAATAAAAAAAGACTCGAGACAAATAATGCATTTACTAAGAGTACTTTAAATCTCTCTTTTGGCTTATGCCTTAGAAAAGTGTGAAGAGAAAATTGGCTTGAATAGGTCCTAAACTAGATAGTCTATGTTTGGTTTTGGGTTGTGTTTAAGCACTCAATAGAAGTCTGTAATGGTCTAAGTACATGGCTTAGTACTTGGGGCTTGCTCCCCTCATGTCACAATCCTATAGCCAGTGTGGGTGCTTAGCTAATGTATACCAATTTTCAGATTTTATACTCAGCTAGAGAACTAAGTTGGTTATCCCCTTGATGATTAAATCCAAGTAAGATAATCGAGAAAGGGTAACGTGATTTGCTAGGTGATGAAATCCTACTTAGGCCTTGTCTTAAGTGTCTTTTGATTTTTTTTTGTGCAAGTGGTTTGTTTTTTGTATTTTTTTTTAATGATGATTAATTTATAATGCTTTTAATTAAACTAGGTGAGCTAAAATCAAACAAGTAGTCAATAGATTCACTCAAATTTAACCAACAGTTTTTTTATATTTCTTTGAATGAAGACAAGAACAACTAAAATTCACATAAATACAACATAAAAATTCACCTAAATGCAACATGAAAATTCAATCCTAATCCTAGGATGAATGCTCTTTTATTTATTTTAATAAATTCATTAAAATTTTATTTTTTCTAAAAATGCAACTAAAACTCTTTTTTTCCATTTTTTTGGTAAAAAAAAACCTTAAGTTTTTAATAATTCAAATAAATGAATTTCAATATTGTAATTATAAATTTCATAAAAAATATAATAACCCAAGAAAATTCAAGGGTCCCACCGGGCCTGCTAAAATGTTTCTATCTAATTTTCACTTGTTCTTAAATATGAAAAGAAGAAACTAGTTAAGAAGGGTGTGAAAGAATACTTGTTGAATGTGTGCACATTAAATATAAGTGATGGTGGATAGATACTCTTTGGCTTTGGATAATTACATAAAAATAATAAAACACTAAAATAAACTTGTTTGTTAGACATGTAGATGGGTGGATTTCCTAGCGTGAGCTAGATCCTAGAAGCAAAAGCTTTCTAGGAGGCTACCAATCCACCTTCTTTAAAACACTTAAGTTGAAATGATAAAATAAATATATTTGCCTTAAATTAATTTAAAATTAAATAAAATACAATAAATTACATCAAACTAATTGATAAAATTAGACAATTTTCTAAGTTAACCAAAATGAAGCAATCAGTTTGATTATCCTAATGTCAAAAATTGGTTAAGGCAAGGTTGTGGTTTTGGGTTTGGTAATTTGATAAGGGTAAAAATAATAGTTTGGTTGGGGTTTATTGAGATAATAAAATGAGAGGGATGGATGGTTTAAAAATATAAAATATCAAGTAACTAGGGTAGCAAAAGGATGAGGGAGCAAAGAGGGTGAAGGTGGCAAAGGTGCAAAGAGGGCAAAGGAGGTAAATGGAATTACAATGGCAAAGGTGGTAAAGGAGGTCAATGGATTAAGATTGAAAGTTGATTAAGGGATAAATTTCAAGGTAATATAATGAAGGACTTAAGTAAATAACTTAAATAAAAAAATAAATAAGGTTACCTTGACGTTTGTTGATGTGGTTGATGTTATTGACGATGTGAAGAAGGAATCCCATGGCAATTTCAACAGAGCTTCGTTGCTTTGAATTATTTTCATCCAATATTTGGATGAAATAAAAAATGATTATATCCTTCAAATACTTGAAAAAATATGTTAATAACCAAATACTAACTTCCAACTTAACCTTAGTGAAGGAGAGAGGGGGTATTTATATCATTTGTTGTCAAGAATCATGTCAAAAGAGGGAATAATAGAAGTATGGCAGCATTTCCCATGTGGTGCATGAATGAGTCAAAATATGAGGGTATTATTATTCCTACCTTGATCATGGGTTTCCATTTTGGTTTGGTGTGTCTCCCACCTTGCACATGAGTCCAATTTTGAATGGGAATCATGCACATGGGTCTAAATGAGGTCAAAAGACTTTTCACCACCCTTTCTTGTCTTCATCCAAGCACTTACAGAGATGCCCCAATAAATGTGATGCCATTTTACATTTGGGTTCATGAATGATTCAAAATATGAAGGTGGTGGGATTCCCATCTTGATCATGTGTCTCCCATTTGGGTTGGTGTGTCTCCTACCTTTCATATGAGTCCAATTTTGAATGGGAATCATGCACATGGGCCTAAATGAGGCTAAAAGACTTTTCACCACCCTTTCTTGTCTTCATCCAAGAACTTATATATATTCCCTAAAAAATTTGGTGCCATTTTCCATGTGGGTTATTTAATGAGTCAAAATATGAGGGTGGTGGGATTCTCACCTTGATCATGGGTCTCCCATTTAGGTTAAAAAGTCAAAAATGGGTGAATATAGTGCCCTTTGTCTTTTCCAAAGCACTAAAGAGGTGGGTATCCCATTTTTAGGGCCACTTTAATGTGTGAAGACAAAATATATGTTGAATTATGGCCCCTTAAAGGTAAATTTTCCATATTTCAAGGGGGGACCTTGTGATGCTTAAATGAGGTCATTAAGCACCTTGGGAAAGGGTCCCAGGTGGGGTATGATGTCCCACATCAATCCACCTCACTTATAAGCCATTTCACTTGCCATATCACCTCCAAAATAACCTTCCATTCACTTTTCATGTCACATCCCATGTTATCATGAATAGTGATAGTGAGTCCCACACTAAATAGTGATAGTGAACAGTACTTTTGAATAGTATTTTTGAATAGTACTATGTGAATAGGAGAATAGTTATTTGGTTAGGTTAAGAGGGGTTTTTTAAGGGTTAAGAAGTTTTAAGGGGTATTTAGGGGGTCCTAAGGAATTTAGTCGTCAAAAAATGTAAGTGTGCAATGTTCTAGTGTCTACAATTAGTTGTAAATCATCTTATGTCAAAATTTCATAACTTAACCAAGGATCCAATGAACTAATTAGTGACCATGTTATTCAATATAAAACCATTATTTATAAGATAATAAATACTATGGATAAAAATGGGTTACAATATATATTTAAATAAATTTTTCTTGCCCCTCTCCATGATTCTATTTTATTCAAATGATAAAATCATTTGGTGAGTTATGCAATATAATTAGAGATCAAGAAGTTAATCTCATATCATGGAATATGCTAAATTATATGCCTATCAAACCAATTTACAATGTCAAAATGAATGATACTAGTAATGAACCAAAAATAATAATTAATTAGTGTCATAACCTATTAATCAACTTTTCTTATCCATTAAAGGAGTAAATTTCCACAATTATGTGAATTTCCTCGTAAGATTTTGTATAATTTACTTGAGTGAAAATTTATATCCCTCCCTCCACAAAATCAGGTTTATATGAGTAGTCCTATGCCTAAGGTACATGGTAATAATTCATATTTTTAATACCATAGATGTGAGAGGCATTATAAAAATAGATTATCTGTGTTTAGACATAAGGTTCAATATCTCATTAATGACAAAATTTTTTAGCTTAACACACCTATGAATGATTCAAGACCATAACCAAATGGAAATGAAAAGTTTAAAATAATTTTTGATGCCTTTATAAACCATACATAAATATAAATAAAGGATAATTCTAAGGTACATGTGATCCAAAATTCACATCCTCCTCCTATGACATATTATCACACACTGGATGTTATTATTGGTACACTCACAGGAATATATGTGTACAATGACTTAAAATTACATATGATCACTATAAGATTATTAGAAATGATCCTACATATACATCATTATTTTTAAATGCATACATTGATTTATAGCCTATGCATAGTGTCATGGTAAACAATGGTTCAATTAAAAACATTTTCACTATGACACTCCTTATTACTCTTAGATATGCACATGAATATTTGATAGATACAAAAAATAAAATTAAAAGATTCAACTAAAATAAATAAAACCTTCTTAGGAACTTTTAATACCACTTAAGATGGGTCTTATAGTATTTTCTACTTTATTCTTAGTCTTATTGATTAGAAGGATTTTTTTCATGTTATTACGATGCCCTTGGATACATAAGCTTCATGAAGTATCAACTTCAATACATACACGTGAAAAGTATATACATAGAAATAAGGTGGTCATAGTTTTGGGTATTTAATATGAATATCTTACTTAACCATATATTTTTCCTCTTCTACCCCCACCACTACTGCATTTAGTTATACAATCCTTTCAAGTTCAATCTACATAAATGGTTCAAAGGAAGGTAGTTGAATTTCTTAGAAAACTAGTGCTTTAATATAAATTACATCATAGAGTTATTTAGGATTCATGGTAGCCGTTATTTACTCCATGTCATAAGCTAATGTTATATGCATCTCATTGTGTTCTATAGCAAACATAGATGCATGTTTATCATGTTATACATTGGATTCCATAGGATGGTATCCTCCCTAGAGTTACTCATCATATATAAGATCCCATGAGTAATTTTAATGATAAAAAATATACTACAACACAATATTACTTCTCATATTCATATACAAATACATATGAATACAATCATTCATGATAGGTGACCCTTCTAGTATTTGATATAGGACCTACATTTGAATATACCCTTGATGGGATATATTTTTATCATTTTACAATAATTTCAAATTTTCAAAAAAATATCCAAAATCCAAAAGTAGGATCTAATCATAACATGTTTTTATAGTTACTACATTGTTCATGTTATTTATCACATGTTTGGTAGATTACATATCCTTTTCCATACACACATGCATTTAAAGGTAGATGTGAGTGACATGCAGGATATACAACTTATACATGATACATGGATGTGTAGATGCAAGACATTTATATACATGGAGACCATGCCAATATTGAGGGCATCTCATGCCAAAGGTTACATTTTTGTAGATTATATATTTCTATGACCTTTTAATTTATCATATTGAGCTACATTAATTACTTGTGCATGACTTTTCTATGCTCTAACATTGAAATAGATTGATGGTGTAGAATGCTTTGACTTGTTCTATGATTCATTGTTGTCATTTCATTTCATGGGTTAATCACTGAATATGCATTATTTGGATTTTGCCTTAGTGTATGACATTGATTGATTTAATGTATTATTTCATGCCTATTTATTTAACCATTTCCTTCTTTTGCTTTTTCTTCATTAAGTTTTCATTATATGATTCTTTATTTGGGCATTTGCTTTATTCTATTACTTTCACTTGATTGAGTTTATCATTTTATGATTTCTTTATTTATACGGATCTTTCCTTGTTGTGTTGAATTATATTTTCCATTGTGTCTGGTTTTTTCTCTATATGACATCTTATTGTTCCTTGTGTATGTCTCTTGTCATATGTGACATTTGATTATCCATTGTGTGTGGTTCTTCCCTTATGTGACATTGAGTGTTATTGCATGTATTTTTGTGTGTTCATTATGGCCATGACATTATGTGCTTATGAAAGGATACATCTAGACTGTTTACTAAGTTTTTAGTGCCATGATACATAGCATGCATATTCCTTATTATGTTTGGTGCCATGATCCATATCATGAACCTTTATGCATAGGTTACTATTCATTGTTTATATTTGTGATGGTTATTATTATGTGCCTAAGTGTGTGTGTGTGTGTGTGTGTGTGTGTGTGTGTGTGTATTTATGTATTGACATGACACTTGTATGCTTACACCACATGTGTCATATATTCTATGATGATATATGCATACTATGATGACATAATATCCATTGTTAACACATGATTCTAGATGATTACATATTTATATATAACATGATGTGGTTAAATATTTATTGGGGATTTCACCAAGATATATGGATCAAGAGAATGCATGGGTCTAATAATCAAACTACAAGCAAATGCATAAACATATGTTGAAAATTAATGAAATCGTAAATGAGAATAATTACAAAAGCACATAGGTGAATATCCAACACTCCATGAATACCTCACTAATACAAGATATACAAATAAGAGAGTATGGTGTGTAACTCCCCATCAATAGCCATAAAGGGCCTAGAATAAGCATGTAACTCCTATGATGGAATAACATTTAATAAATGATGATGGACAAGAGTAACTCCCAATTATATTAACACCTAAGCAATCTAATTCAAGTGTAATAATAACATATGAATGTAGGAATAACCCAAATAACAAAATAAAATAAGTATCCTACACTAACACCCCCCCCCCATAAGCATAACTTAGGTGGGTAAAAGAATTGGGTCTTGACAATAAGGCCTTAAGAGGTTCCCATGTATAAATAAACTCTCATAAAGTGGATAAAAGGAGAAAACCCATAAGAAAAACTCTCCCCCCCCCCCACAAAAGAGAGAAAATAATATTAAAGAGCTAAAAATATCCACTAAAGATGATGATAAATCATCCTTTACTCCAAGTACATCTTGCAACATGACCAATAAAGATAACGATATCATCTTCCTGAAGACTAAAGAAGCTTCATCCGTATTGAATAATGTTTCTTCCCTTTACCAAAGGAAGAACATGATCTATGTATTGAAATTATGTCCATTCCAAAATGGAAGATGAATACAATAATACAAATATCTCTAAATATGATGTGTGGCATAAATCTAGAAAGATTGTGCATCGAAGCTTAATATAATGCCACTAAATTAGACCTACTAAGAGAAGGGCATGGAAAATTCATTGAAAGAATGCCCATGTGAAGTGTTGACCAATTTTTTACCTCAAGTAAAAAATGGTCAACCCCTATTGGTTGAAATTTTTCATAGGGTTACTCAATCTTGTATATTGTGTTGTTATGATCTTGTTATGGTCTTAAATGGTCCTAAATGGTTTTCATGTGGTCACATTAGTCATTTTATAGCATTGTTTGAGGTTTGGTCTCATATGTGCATGTATGGTTATAGGAGTCATTTATGAGTCATGGTGTTTTCAAGTGTGTCAAAGTTTTATAATGGTAATGAGTCATTATATAAAGTTCTTAATGTGTCTTAAAGGTCATATTATCATGTATTAACCTCATATAATGTTGATATGCACCATAAAGTCATTTTTTTCACCTTTTTGGATAATTTGAATGAGTTTTACGTACTAATATCAAGGGAAAATATTTCAATAAGTATCAGAGCATATCTAATGTTAGAGAACGATCAGATAATGGTCAAAACCTGAAAAACTAGCAGTTTAATGCCTTAAATGAGAAAAATACTCCCTTAAAAGCACTTTAAAAGATTAAATTGAAAGCTAAATAGTTTTATAAAGTATCTTGGTATTCTAAAAGTTAGTTTCAAGATTGATATGAATTTTTAGGTCCAACAGGTGCAAATAACACTCTCTCTCCTCCATCACTTCATAAGCTTAGAAAGGCAAAATTCAAATGCATGGTATGGTTAGGAGAGAGAAACCTGGAGGTAAAAAAATTGTAAAATGTTATGGGTCCAAATGAGATTAAATTTAGTGAATTTTTTTTGTAGATTCATGACCCCTCATTTATGAAAAATTATTAATATTTTAAGTAGGTCACTATGCCTTGTCTATTTAAGTAGGGTCTAGTTTTGATCTTGTTTCTTTACACCAAAATTTGATGGATGAGAATGGTTTTAAGGGATGTTTTTAGAGTTAAAAAGAGTATTTAAATTTTATTTTCATCAACCAACTCAACTTCATGAAGTATCTTCAGCAAGGAGAATATGTATCAAGTGTATAGATTTTTAGTCACCCCTACTATAAGTATTTTGGTTATTTTGAAGGACTGTCAATTAAGAAGTTTCAAGTAATTAATTGTTCATATAAAACCCCTCATTATCTGATGATTCATGTTCTCTCTCTTTTTTAAAATGTCTCTTTAAATATATCCTTTCAAGAAACATCATGTTTTACACTCTTTAAAAGTATGGTCTATCATAAACGATCTACTACATGCATGATTGCCAATCTTAGCTCAAAGGCAAATGAGAAAACATGATAGCATATAAAGAGGGAATTTTTAAACATGTTATAAGCTCAATATATTGATAATTAGGATCATATACACCCTCTAATAATGACTAAGATAAGTTCATTTCGCCCATGGGTCTGTAAACTTATAGGTGAATATTCATGGGTCTAGGTTTATGTTTAAGATGTTTTAACAATAAAGAGATGTATCCCATACCATAAAAATTAATTATACACTAAAAAAACCCATTTAATATCATTATTAAACATGAATTAGTTAATAAGATCCAACTTCCATGTATAAACCTTATATAGGAACTGACTGTATGTATAGGCTTGTACGTACAAAGGAATAAATTTTGAGATGATACAATGTTTGGTTAGAAGCATTTAATACTATTGAGTGGGTGATAGTGAAAAGGACAAGATTTTAAATAATATAAAGGTTTCTAAGACTTGAAGGAGTTTTTTTATTAGTCTATGCAAGTAGAGGCAAACATATAGTTTCTAAACTTGTAGGTCCTCATTTTAGATTAAAGCTAATTGCCATCAAAGGAAAGTAGATGTGGAAACATGACTCCATAAAATTTATAATGAATGTGTATACCCATGAAGTTATCTTAGTTATTTTATATCAAATATACTACTAAATTTACTAAGTTCAAGACACTAAAAGAGTCTATAGGCTAATAATCATACATAGGTCTGAGTTTTATGACAAAAAAGAGAAAGGCTTGTAGACCACTATGAAAGAGCCAATGGACTCTATGGGATTGTGATAAATGAACCTAAAATAAATTTACTATCACTTTCAGAGTGCCATGACATAGTTTATAAGATAAATTTCAAAGCTTATGTAAAATTATTATATAATGACTACCTACATCCACACCTTGAGAAGGTCTGAAGGCAGCTTTAAACATGTGTGTATTTGTGAAATTGAAAGGTTTTGGGAAGTGAAGAAGGTATTAAACTATAAAAAATATAAAAAAGTTTATTTATATGTTCAAATGTGTGAAATTTAAGACCTAAAACCCATAAATGCATTCAGTCACCTAAATGAGCACCTATAACTTGCTAAGAAGAGTAAGCTACTTTCAACCCTGAAGAAAGGATAGAGTGTATAAATGAAGCACTAAATCCTAGTTCAGGTGGATATAAAGGTTAATTAATTAATTTTAATATAAAATTAAATATTAATTAATGACCAAGGAGACTATTTAAGATAATTTCATCTAAACCCTTGCATACACAGCCACTAAGACCATACACAGGCCAACCTACTTTCATAAGAGATATTTGCTTATTTGAGAGAGTTATAGGTCTATGATAAACCTAAAGTAAGGTAAATAATTTTATAATGGTTTCACAATCATTATATAATTCCATATAAATCTCAAAATCATCTAAGTGAAATAAATATTGAAGACCCTGTCTAGGCCTGTAGAGCCTAACTCACACACACATAGACCTACAAGAATAGTCATGAAGAGGATGGTATAATGAAATGTAAATGAGGATATGAGGTATTTTAAAAGTTTATATTGTTGTCATATACCCTAAAATACCATCCAAATTCAGGGGAACACAATAAAAGTGCCAGTTTGGCCTTAAGACCTCTTTAAGTGCCTTTCATACATGACTATTATCCAAAGACCAATCTTCTCTTGTTTGTTAATACTATGAACCTATGAATGATAAAAAATGGTATTTATATATGGTAATTATGTACCCATAATACAAAATAATTGAATAAATTTTTTATTTAGGCCCATCACATGCATGAACAATGCTTAAAAACTCAAACCCCTCTCCAATAGCCTATTTGTAACCTGAGAGACAACTTCTTGTACTCATAACTCTAGAGACAAAATTCATGGGAACCTAGTCTCTAAGGGATGGTTGAGGAGGATATTTTAATTTATATTTTTTACATTTTTTTAGGTTTTAAGGGCCCAAGTTTATGAACAATCATTAAGGACCTAAGCCATTTTAAACCCTCATAAGACCCTAGTAATGACTAGTTGAGAGAGATGAACCTCTAAAGTGCACAAAATGGCTTGAGATAATTATAAAAACTCTTTAATATTTTTTATCACTACAATTTTATTCTAACCATGTACTTTCAATTGCATAAACTACATTAAATGTACTATTTTGTAAGGTTTTTTGGGGTTTTGCATGGTTTTAGATAGTTGAACACTTGAAAACTATTGGGATAGGTAATTTGGGATGTATTAAACCTATTAAATCATTAAATACATAAATAATACCCTAAAATTGACTTAAAAAACCTTATTTTTCAAAGTAGTCCTCAATAGACTCAAAATGAGACTAGGTTTCAAGACCATTTCATGGTTCTCACCCTTCCATAGGATATTAGGACCTCAAATTTTTCATGGAGGTTAGTGATATCGTATGGAAATTTAATCACCTGATTTTTTGTGGTTTCAAATGTGTGGGAGAGATCTATATCATAATTTTATTCTTCTAGGCAAGGAGGCGTAATTGAGGCTTAATTAGGAGAAGATAACAATAGAAAAAACACACTTCCACTCATTATCAGGACCTAAAACTTTACATAGAGTTGTAAATACATAATATATCCTCAATTATGTCTTAATTTTCCTATTATAATCTATAAAATGTCCTAACAAATGATGTTTACATGATTTTAGGGCTACAAGGAAAAGAGGCCTAATGAGAGTTTGGGGAGTAAAATGGAGTCTTGAGAATCATTCCATGAAAAAAATGGATTTATTTAGGTTTTATAAGGTATTTTAATGGCTTGAATTAAAATATTTTTCCTTTATGAATTATAAGTCAAGTTTTGATCTATTTGGACAAGGCTAGGCATGGTAGTTGAAGGGATTTTAAGACAACTAAGCATATGAATGATGATTGCCACTGAAATGTTAGATAAATGGAGTTTCTAAATGAATGATAGTTTTAAAATAAGATGTGTAAAATATTTTCATGGTGAATTGATGATGAAAAATTCCATTTGTCACTTATCATATGCAAATAAGGGTCATTTTGAGGAGTTGTGAGAGTTGTCAAGCTAAGTTTCTAACTCTTACACCACTTGGATAGTGAAGCATATTTATAGGAGAGAGATATGTACTTAGGGACATATTTAAATATTTTCCAAATCATTATTTTTAACTCTCATGTGGACACTTATCAATCCCCCTCTCCTACACCCTTCTCTCTTCCTCATTTATCTATATAAGTTGCATCTTTTGGCATTGTATGACATCCACATTTTGGTATGGTAAAGCCATGTTAAATTGAATACTAATTTTACCTTTGAATAAAATATTTTAGGTTGGTTTTATTCTCTCTAACTCTTTTTTAAGTGTTTCAATTATTTCATGGTTGAATAGCAAGTGATAGTGATCTCTCCTTGTGTTCATCTCACTATTTCATGCTTTGTATAAGTAATCTACCTTCTAATAGGTCTCATGATGTGTAAATGGTTGTTTTTTTTATCTCTTTTTGTGTGAAAACAATTACTAGTGTCTATTATAAGACATAATATTCATCTAACTTGAGAAATACATTGCATTCTACCTTCATTTTGAAACACTTTTGTTAGGATAACCTTGGATTTTGAGATCAATTTTGCAAATTTTCTTTCATTGTGTAGGTTCAGGTAGGCTTATGGAATTAATTTTGGTGTATCACCTCTATTATATTAGTGTTAATCTCCTTCTACCCCTTTTATTTCAAATTAATTATATTAGTGGTTAGTTGTAGGTGTTGTGCAAGGGACCTATCCCTTTAATCTATAGACTCACCTCTAAGAACTATCACCCACAACATGAGAGGTATTTCAATGTTACACCAAAATTAAGGAGGCTTGATTATCCTTCCTTAGGGTGTAAATTTGGTTGATAACATGAAGTGCAGAGCATGGAACATCAAATGAAGAAGGATAATCCACAAGAAGAGATGAGTTGTTGATTCTCTCAATAATTATAGTCTCACTAAAAATAGTAGAGTCACAAAAAATGCAAATATATGATTTATATAGAATAGAAACATCTTGTATAGGAATGAATGTAGAATCTACAATATGATAGCTAATCTCTAGCATAATCTCATCCCATAGTAATGCCCCAATATAATGAATAATACTATCAATCAAGAATGTGTTATCACAAGAAATAGAAGTAGGAGGAGATAGTACAACAATATTCAAAGAGAAAATAGGAAAAAGAGAAGGAAGAGTGATATAAATCTTAGTAAGATATCTAAAAAGAGGCTAAATAATGATCTAAATAGTGCAATGACATTGTGTATACTCCATTGGTAATGAAGATCGATGAAAACATGAAACAATAAATGACTAAGAACCTTGTCACAAGTATTATCCCACTTATTATATAATACAAGATCAATGGGAGTATGAATCTATCCATATAAGAATAGAATATGATATTTTTTGTAAGTGTTCCATGTACACATGTTAAGAAGCATAGTTGGACTTATCAAGAATAACCATTAGTGTAGAATCAACTTTCCCCTACAAGTATCTCTCAAGTGAAGTTGACATAACTGAGAGAAGAGAGACCAAGAAATTGCAATGAGAAAACACAACATAATGAAACCTATAATTACCCCCTAAGAATAATACATGATCAATGTGAGGATGTCAGAATCATCTTAAAAATCATCAAATAATGAGTATTTTGTGAAAGGAGTTAGAAATTAATAGTGCACACTCTAGAAATGGACTTCAGACTAAGCCAAAAATTATTCCACACAAGTGAGAGTAATCAATGCACAATTATAAATGTATGCTCAGTGAATGGATGACAAAATTTGTTAACAATGTATGTAAGAATGCAATATAAATATGTGTAAATGACACCAAAGTGTTACACAAGTCATAAAAGCTAAGTGTGTTCATAAGAGAAAAAGTAGGGCCCATAAAAACCCCTAAGATAATCATCAATGATCTCCTATGTTTGTACATATAAAGCATGCTCAAATAAATGGATGTCTGACTTAATTGATAATGCATCTAGAAATTTGAGATCAATCTATGCCAGTGATGTGAGTACTAGTGTATGATCTAGGTATGGACATTGAACTTAGCCAACAATGTGTCTAGACAAGTAAGAGGAAACTATGAATAATTGATAATGCACATCTCAACAAATGGATGTCAGAATCTACTAATATGCATCCATAAGAATGAGCAATCAATGTAGTTAACACCAATTAGTACATGTGAAAAATAAAATAAGCCAAAATAGACATCAAGGTCTATCGATAATGTGTCTAAGAAGAGTACAAGTATAGAATATAGGTAGGTAAGGAGAGTATAAATGCAAAAAAATGCATAACATGACATAGAACCCCACTTGAATAAAATATTATCAACCCCCACAAATTTGGTACTTTATAATTTTAGTGTGGTAACAAAATAGATGGTTCTAATGGAACAATAATGAAAAACATATACTTTTACAAAAAATGGATCTCAAAATGGAGTAGCCAATCAAAATTTATAAGGTTTTTGTTTCCCATTATTAATGGACTAAATTGATTAAATTTACACTAAAAATTTAAATGCACTCTTTTAATTAAAAAAAAGAGGTTGCATTTAAAAATAATTAAGCCCCATTTAGTTGGCCATGACCAAGGGCTAAGACCTAAGATAAGTGCCCTCTCCCCCCATGATGTCACTATTTTCACTAAATATTACACCCTAAAGATGGATTTTTAAGCCTACTCAAATATTTGGGCAACATTGGATTACCTCTAGGCCTGTGGGTTACCTATAACATAGGTAAATGTCTAGGTTTAAGGGTTAATTCCCTAGATATGACTTTGATTGCTTATCACCTACACTTACGTGTTTTCTTAGATGAAAATTAATAAAATTAACATGAAATTAAACTACTCTAATGAGGTGATAAATCAAAAATATCTCCACTAGACTACCATATAATTGCATTAAGAAACATGACTAACAACACTAGTCTCAAAATCTTGAATTTCTCTAACATTAGTATTTAAAACATGGAGGTGATATGCATTGAACTACTCAAGGTGAGTGAACTAGAGGTCATATCATATAAAATAAGGCTACTCCTTACACTTAAAGATAGAGAAATTTACTTGAATACACTTCATGTAACCTATTAGAGTGGAAACTACTTACATCAAACATGGAAGAGTTGAGAGAAATCAAGAATAGATACCAATCACTTAACCTTTCACTATACATCACTTCACACACTTAGATAAGATAGCTTGTGAAATCAAAACAAAATTGAAAATATTCACTTCAAAGTCAAAATATATTATCAACCCAGTAGGGAATCACCATACCAGGTGTGGATTCCCTTTAAAAATCCAAAATGGCTTGCATTTATAGATCATGTGAGAAGAGAGAGAAAAAGAGAAGTTTAAGCGTCATAATTCCAAATTTCAAGGCATGAAAACCAATTAAATTTTAGGATAATAGAGTAGATAACATACCATGAAGGTATTCTTGGATAAATTTCCATCTAAAGCATGACAAACTCTCAAAAACTGGCATAGAGGTCTTCAACTACCTTCTTGAAACTACCTTCATGATGAGGCATCTCTTGACTAATAAAATATATAATAATAGACTTGAAACATATGTACTAACTTAGGGGGATTATAAACAAGGTATAACATTCATCAAATGTTTATTTAACTACTAGCCTTATTCATGACACTTGCACTCACCATTTGTAGTCATTCATTGGTCTTCTATGCCTCATTCTTCACATTTGTCATCAAGGTGACCTTTAGTTGCTCAAAAAAAAAATGTAAGATGTGTTAGGACACATTTATATAGTCTCTTTGTATTTCACTCCATCAAGAAGACCTTAAAAATATCCCAAATCAAAGTTCTCATCTTCTCACTAAGCAGTCACTTTGTCTTTTAACTGCCTGTCCAAGACTACCTGTGATGAATTATGTATCATAAGACATTTAATGAACAAATGAGGTTATAAATGAGCATAAAAAGTGGGAATAATCATATATAGACCTCCCCAAATGATTCTCACTCCTTAGTTCCCTTATACACCGATATAACATTCAAAAACTTATAAAAACCCCTATTTTTACCTTATGCATACAAGTGATAATACATACTAGTTGGGTGGGAAGTAACATGGGTGAGTTTTGGACATGTAAAAAATAATTTATTAACCAAATTACCCCTTTTTAATGCATTCCCACTCATTTCTTTCCAATCAGGTCTGATTAAGGTTTTTGAGAGGGTTTTTAGTATCTTAGATTGTTAAGGATTGCTCATAAAATCCTAATGTTAAAACTCCAAAAAAATCCCACTAGGTTTTAAATAGACCCCCTTCAACCATCCCAAACTCCTTGGGTCATCATTTAGTCCCTCCGTACATGTGTAAGCATAAAAACTTAGCCTCTCAAGTTTTTCTATGCAATCTGAGTACCCCTAAGAGAGATTTGGGTCAAAATGACCAATCTAGGGTAGTTCTCTATATACTGGTAGGTCTAACATGTCTTAAACTTTCCCTTAAATATTATCAAAGTGGTTAGGAAGGTCATATAGTCTTATAGATGAGTTTAGGCCCTTGTGGGGTTTAGGCCTAGGCTTAATAGGCTTGACTATGTGTAACCAAGTGTATCACCCATTTTTAGGTTTATAAGGGATATAGAGGAATCTAAAATATTTATTAATCTTTATATAAACCTTATAAATCATCTCATAATGTTCCTCTACTCTTCATCTCATCCTTCCATCATGGATGCAAAGGTCTACAGATTAGTTTGCAATTAGAGTTCCCTCTATCTAAGATAGAATAGAGGGTATATCCCCTATTTGTACAAATTAAATGAAATCATGGAGGGATTATTTTGGTCATGTTTACCCTATATACCAAATTTCAAGGTTTTAAAATACTTATATCACTCTCAAACACTCCAACCTATCAAGACTGGTCATTGGGTTTGTGACTGTGTGTAAGACTGTATTCAATATTATAACTAGACTAATTTTGAGGCTCAATACTATAGGAGAGGGTTCCTACAACTTGAGAAAACCTATATATGTATCATCACCATTGTGATATTTATTTCCACTATATATATCCATCACACACTCCTGCATACTTCCAAACTATAGTTATTTATGAGCTAACACTACTTTACACTCGAACTGTAGGTTCACTTCAAGGGAAACAAAAGGTTCCTATATAGGCTTATTAATTTGTGAGGCATGTATTACATCCCATTGAATCCCTATAATTTCATTGGTATCATATCATTTCATACCTCTATTCATCGTCCAACTAGCATCCTTCCTTGTTTAGGCTAGTCCACTATTTGTATGACTATGTTACATGTACATGACCATTAGGGAAGAAAAGAAGATTCCTATAAATGTTAATTGGGTTTGAATACTATATTTCACACATAATTTCTTATTGAGGTCATTAAGATCTTTACTTACTCAGTGAACTCATCTCATACCTATAGGCCATATTCTTATATCTACACCATGCATGCATCAAAAGTTTTCAAGTCATAGGCTTATTTGAGCTCAAAACACTATGTATCACTAAACACCTATAATTAACACTTAAATAACCTGGGAGTCACTCAATATTCCTTAATTATTTATTTAAATACTTATCCTCACACTAATAAGTTACTTCTAGGCTCAATCCACTATCATGAACAACTAGATCCACTTAGTGTTCAAGAAAATTCATCAATAGGGCTCAAAATGTGATGTAGGATCTCTTACTCAGAGAAATTAAGGTAAAGGTTTCCTTTGATCAACTTTCTCAGCTTTTTACCTACATACATTGTTTTGGGGGTCTTATAACTAATTTATGAACTTTGAGTGACTTGATAAACACATCCAAGTCTTGAGGTTGAATATGACCTATGCCTTGAGTGTTAAATGACCTTCCCTATTTCGTACATGACTGCATATGATTATATATTATGGAGTTTTGATCAATTTCTTGCTCACTATCTTGAGACTCATCTCTATCAACCTTGAATTTTCTTAAATGAAAACTCTTCATGTATAAAATACCTTCTATGTTTTAGAGGAGAACTCAAGTGTGTTATTACCTTTGATATGGAGTCATCTACACAAATACAACTCTACAACTATGGAAACATACCCTACAAACCACTATATGCACCTCCAACACAATGGGAGTGATTCTAATTTATTCTCTATATCCACACATGTAAACTAACTTTGAAAAAAATTGAGTATTATGATCATACCCTATAATAATTATTTCAAAATTTGGAAACATCATATCATGCAAACAAAAAAGGAAACCTACAAGTGTTGGGAATGCACAATCAACTAGGAGTCACTATCATTATTAGATATGGTTCATGAAGTACAATCCATCAATATTAAATCTATTTCCATGGAATTTAATCTCATAAAGGATATTTTAGTCCTTAAAATTCATTCTTCTCAACTTTGCTCCTCCAATCTCTACCAGTAGAAAACCTGATGACCTATTTGACCTTGCATGAGAAAGTGATGGAGAAGGTAAACCAGTTTTTCTAATTTTTGGAATTTTCAATGAAATATAAACATAGAAATGAGTTTTGGGGATCTAAAAGGACACTATATAATCTACCACATATGTCAAGAATATTGTGCAGCCCATACAAGTTTAGAAACTCCTTTTGTAGTTATCTCCTTATTTTCAATGTGAAACCTAAAATTGTCAGTTAAAAACTACTTATCTAACCAAATATAACATATTAGACATTTAATGACGTTTTAACACACTTTTCCCCTTGAGAAAACTATACAAGTTCATCAAATGACCCAAAATGTGACCTTAGAATGACATAGGACAAAATATACAAATGTGACAAGGGTGAAAACATAATGTTTAACCTTTTTAAGACCATGGTACACATTTTAGGACCTAGGGGGTCCCTATAACAAGTTTGAATATATAGGGTGTTGACCTAATTTGACTTGTGGTCAAATTGATCAACATTTTGGTGATTTATTAGGGGTGTCAAGACAACTATGCCAAAGACTAGTAGCATTTTCCTATACATTGGGATATGGAGTCACCTATACACTATATTGACATTGAATTACCTTTGAAATCACACCAAATAATATAAATAAACACACAAGACAACACACCAAAGTAAAATAACACTTGTGTTTTCAAAAACACTTAGGGATAATACCAACTAACTCAAACAAACTGATTTATGCACAAACTAACTTGAATGGAACTCTTCTTCTTGGATCAAAGGGGAAGCTTGAAACATTTCTTGATCCATGAAGTGAAGGAATACATAAAGTATGTTGACATTTGAACTTTGGCATTTATATCTCCAACTCCTTCATGATTTTTTTCTAATATCCTTAGCATGATCCTTAATACAATAGTGATAGATGTAAACACATCACCTAAAAAGGTTAATTATTCTTGAGTTTCAATAACCTCAATCATCTCATGGTTATCCTCAATTACAACCTCTAATGGTGTTTCAACAAAACATACCTCCATGACTTCTATGGTACTTTTATAGAGATTAGATTTCTTACCAATTGTAATTTCCTCAAGATCATCAAGGAACTTTGTATAATCCACCCAATCTTGGTCATTATCCTCCATGAGGTCCTTAACTTTGTAAATTTCTTCAAGTTCTTGGAAAAGCCTCATCTATTACTTCCAATCATCCTTGTTCTCTTTCTCCTTGAATACCACCACCTCTTCAACTTTATCTTCTTGGTCCTTGAGCATGTGATCAACCTTAAAGTTGACTAAAACATCAAAAAATTGGGATGGCATATGATCTCCTTTTGAGGGCACACCACCAAGAGGTAACTCAGCTTCAAGAGTGTCATCTAACTGAGTAGTAGAGTGTGTAATCTTTTAAAGGCCTTCCAACTCATCACATATGTCATTTTAACTTCACCATATGCCATTTTGATTCATGGAGTGAAAAAAAACTTCTTATTCAATGGTATTTTGAGGTTAAAGTTCTTTATCATGCTCATTAACATCAACCAACACAACATATGTAGAGTCCTTCTCAAGCACCTCTTCTTTCATGCCTTGACTGCATTCCTTGTTGGTAGCTACAACATGACTTTAAACATCTTTCTCTTCTCTAAATAATATTTAATGGCACTTGTATTAACCAAGGGGAGTCCCTATGGTTATCTCTTCATCATATATGCTCATGTCATATTCTTGATCAGTTGTATCTTGAGCTTGCTCTTATTCAATTACCTCCCATAAGATAGGTTTATTTCAATAAGGGGTAAGGTGGGAGGTTAATGGTTAGGCTCATGGGTTAGAGAAGGAGCATGAGAAGTAATGGAGGGCTCATGAATGAGATTGGGAATGGAATCTTATTAAATGAACTCATGGGGAGATGACAAGTTGGGTTGATCAATAAGAAAAACACCTTCTTTAACAAGAGTTTCTCCTTTCTCATATCTTTCTTGAGGCTCTTCAAAAACTATAGTATCATATTTAACCTCTTATTTTTCCCACATTATTATTCTATCTATTAAACATTGAAGATAAATTATTGACAAGTAAAACTACTCACTGATATCATATGGGCTTATTTTTCAATTGCATTTCCCATATACATCAAATTTTTAACCAAACTTCTCAACCACTCCATGAGATGGTTAGGAAGAAATTAAAAATTTGCATCCCATATTCTCATCTCTTCTTCATTATCTAGTAGACTTGGCATGAGTGCCAATAAGGATTTATCATGAAATGGGATAGAAGTACGAGGGTAATAGTGGGGATTGTGATGAGCTTCAATTTTTTGAACTAGGAATTCATATCTTGTTTTAAAATATCTTGATCTCTAATCAATGGGATCATCTAATCCATCATGACAAGAGTGATAAAAATCATCTTGATTTGATATGCATCATGATAATTCTTGTAGGAGTCATATTGGGGTTGATAGGAAGGCACTTCTTAACACTTTTCTTGATAGCCTTTCTCACAGGCTTATTCATAGTGTTGTTCAAGAACATGATGTTCATATGGAGAAAGAATAGGATGATCATAGGGATTCCATGGCTCATAAGACTAATATAAACTTTGATAGGGTTGTTGAGGGATATAACATGGGTCATAACAAGGTTGATAAGGAGGTGCATAGTGGGTATTCTCAACATAACTCTCCAAAACTAGCGTAGAGTTCTTCAACTACCTTCTTGAAATAACCTTCATGATGAGGCATCTCTTGACTTCTCAAAGATGGAATAATAATACATGACACATATTCACTATATTAGGGGGGTTATAAATAGGCTATGATAGTCATCAAATGCTTCCCTAACTACTAGCCTTCTTCATGATACATGTACTCACCATCTATAGTCATTCATCGGTCTTTTGGGCCTCATTATTAATAGTTATCATCAAGGTGACCTTTATTTTCTCAACCAAATATATGAAAGAGGTGTTAGGACACATGTATATAGTCTCATTGTCTTCCACTCCATCAGGAAGACCTTAAAAATATTCCAAATCAAAGTTTACATCTTCTCACTAGGTAGTCACTTTATCTTTTCACTACCTATCCAAGACTACCTATGATGAATGATGTAGCAGAGGACATTTAATGCACAATTGAGGTTATAAATGAGCATAAGAAGTGGGAATAAATCTATATAGTCCTCCCCAAATTATTCTCACTCTTTAGTTCCCTTCCACACCTGTAAAACATTCAAAAACTTGCAAAAAACATTATTTTTACCTTGTCTATACAAGTGATAATATAAACCATTTGGGTGAGAAGGATCATGGGTGAGTGGTGGAAATTTATAAAATACTTTCTTGAAAAAATGGCCCCTTTTGAATGCATTCCCACTCCTTTATTTCTAATCAAGTCTGCATAAGGGTTTTGAGAGGGTTTTTAGTGCGTTAGATTGTTAAGGATTGTTCATAAAATCTTGGTGTTGAAACTATATAAAAATCCCATTGATTTTGAGATAGAGACCCTCTTAAACCATCCCCAACTCCTTGGGTCATCATTCAATCCCTCTGTATAGGTGTGAGCATAATAAGTTAGCCTCTCAAGCTTTTATATGCAATATAAGTACCCCTGAGAGAGGTTTAGGTCAAAATGACCAATTTGGGGTAGTTCTCTATAGAATGATAGGTCTAACATGTCTTAAAATTTCTTATAAATATTCTCAAAGTGGTTAGGAAGGTCATATAGTCTTCTAGATTAGTTTATGCCCTTGTAGGGTTTAGGCCTAGTCTAGGCCTAATATGCCTGACTATGTGTAACTAAGTATATCACCCACTTGTAGGTTTATAAGGGATACAGAGGCATCTCAAAGATTTATTCATATTTATATAAACCTTATAAATCATCTCTCCATGTTCCTTTACTCTTCATCTCATCCTTCCATCATGGATGCAAAGGTCTGTATATTATATTACAATTAGAGTACCCTCTATCTAAGATAGAATAGAGGGCATCTCCCCTATTTCTATAGATTAAATGAAAACATTTTTATCACCTTCAAACACTCTAGATTCTCGAGACTGGCCATTGGGTCTATGACTATGTGCAAGACTGTATGCAGTATTCTAACTAGACTAATTTTGAAGCTCAGTACCATAGGCTAGGGTTTTTACAACTTGAGAAGACTTAGAGATGTATCATCACCATTGTGAGATTGGTTTATATTATATCCATCCATCAAACACTCCTTCATAATTACAAACTATAGTTATCTATGATCTAATACTAGTTTGCACTCAGACTATAGGTTCACTTCAAGGGAAACAAATGGCTCTTGTAGAGGTTTATTAATGTTCAAGTCTTGTATTACATCCCCTTGAAACCCTTTGAGTTCATTAGAATCATATCATTCCATACCTATATTCATCATCCAATGAGCATCCTTCCTTGTTTAGGCTAGTCCATTGTTTGTATGACTTATCCCCTGTAGGTGACCATTAGGTAAGAAAAGAATATTCCTATAGGTATCAACTAGTTTTGAATACTTTATTTCACACATAAGTTCTTATTGAGGTAATTAAATTATTTACTCACTCAATTAACTCATCTCATACCTACAAGCCATACTCTTGTATCTACACCATCCATGTATCAAAAAATTTCAAGGCATAGGCTTATTTGAGCTCCAAACACTATGTATCACTAAACACCTATAGTGAACACTTGAACAACCTAGGAGTCCCTTAGTCTTCCTTAATTCTTTATTTGACCATTTATCCTCATGATAATAAGTTACTTCTAGGCTCAAGACACTAGCATGAACATCTAGATCCACTCAGTCCTCAAGAAACTTCACCAATGGGGATTAAAATGTGATGTAGGATCCCTTAGAGAAATTACGATAAATTTTTCCTTTGAGAAACTTTCTCAACTTTTCACCTGTATACATTATTTTGGGGGGTCTTATAAATAGTATATGAACTTTGAGTGACTTGATAAACACATCCAAGTCTTGAGGTTGATGATTGCCTATGCTTTGGGTGTTTAATGACCTTCTTTGTTCTGTACTTGACTGCATATGACTGTATATTATGGAGTTCTAATCAGTTTCTTGCTTACTATCTTAAGACTCATATTTATCAACCTTGAATTTTATTAAATTAAAAATCTTCATGGAGAAATTACCTTCCATTTTTGAGAGGATAACTCAAGTGTGTTATTACCTTTGATATGGAGTCATCTACACAAAGACAACTCTACAACTATGGAAACATACCCTATAGACCACTGTATGTACTTCCAACACAAGGGGAGTGATTATAATTTATTATATATATCCACACATTCAAACCAATTTTTAAAACATCTAAATATGATGATCATTCCCTATAATAATTCTTTCAGCACTTAGAAACATCATATCATGCAAACAAAAAAGGAAACCTACAAGTGTTGGGAATGCACAGTCAACTAAGAGTCATTATCATTATTAGAGATGGTTCATTAAGTATAATACATAAATATTAAATCTATTTCCATTGAATTAAATATCATAAAGAATACTTTAATCCTTAAAATGCATTCTTCTCAACTCTACCCCTTTAATTTGTACCAATAGAAAATTTGATGACTTGTTTGAACTTGCATGAGAGAGTGATGGAGAAGGTAAACCAATTTTTATCATTTTTGGAGTTGTCAAGGTAATCTGAACATGTAAATGAGTTTTTGGGAGCTTAAGTGACACTAAATAATCTACCACATGTGTGATAAATGTTGTAAAGTTCATACAAGCTCAAAAACTCCCTTTTTTATAGTTATCTCCTTGTTTTTAATGTGAAACCTGAAATTATCAGTTACAAAAATACCTATCAGACCAAATATTGTCCAAAATTTTCCTACATATAAATTTTTTTATAGATGGATTAGACCACTCTCTTAGACCTTTTAGTAACCTTCTACCCCCATGACTAGACCCTTTTTGGTCCTAACTTGATGATGTAGTATAGTATCTTGGGAAGTCCTGGTGTGGTATGATAAGTTGAGAAGAGTTCTAGTTTAGTGAGTGATCCAATGGTAGAATAATAATACAAACCTCATGACCTTACAACATGTCACTTTCAAGCTTTTGAAACAATTTAAGCAATTTTTAAGGTGAATTTTGTGATGTTGAGGAAAAGGCCTAAAAATAGGTCTAGAACTACAAGTGAATGATCCAATAGGTTTATATGGTGTTAAATCATTTAAGGGAATGAATGAGGTATTCACAAAGTCTCATAGATTCTAACAAGTCAAAAATGAGGCCTAGAGAAGTTATTATGCCCAAAATACCCCCAAAAGTGCATTAGATGACTTAGGGGTCCTCAAAATAGAATGTTCAAGTAAAAAGTAACTTTTTGAGGAAGTCAAATTGGTTTTGAATTCCCCCCACATACTTATGGAATTTTTTACCATTTTACACACGTTCAAGTTTATTTTAAGTCATTTGGAGTAGAGTAGAGGAGTTTGGGAGAAAAGGGATGCATTTTAGAGCCTTTTGGAGCTTTAGTAAAACATGCTTATGGAGATTTAGCTTTATTAACAGGTTAAAATATCATATTAATTCATTAATGGTATCCTTAATATCTTCTTATAGGCCATTGAAATCATATTCTAACATAATAACCAGCAAAGGTAAGGAAAACATATTTTCTATAAACTAGGCATGAAACAAGTTTTCTATCATTAATGGAGGTCCAAGTATTTTATAAGGTTTATCAAAGGAAGGAAAGGTAATTTAAAACCTAAAAAATATTTTAAAAGTGTTATATTGAATAGGTAGGCTTATGGTTCTTCATGCTAATGAAAAACCATTTTGGGCAGTTTGGGATAGCTCTAGGAGAGCCTCAGGTTTTCACTCAGTATGGTTAGGAGAGAGAGAGAGAGAGAGAGAGAGAGAGAGAGAGAGAGAGAGAGAGATTTGGGAAAGAATATTTTGGTTAGTGATAGGGACCCTTATTTCCTTCAAATTTTTAGAATTTTTTTTTTGGTTCATCTCCCCATATTTATGAACATTGATAATAGTTCAGGGATGTCTAGATTACCTACTCATCCAAATAGGGGCTAGGTTTTCCCTTGTTTATTCACTTAAGAATTCAATGAGAAATAATGGTTTTATAATAGTAATTTCAAAGTAAAATAGGGCCTATTCTAATTTTTTTATCATCTATTACCTCCTAAGAAAGTAATTATGGCATAAAACCTACTTTTCATATTATCCTTATGAAATGGCTATTTAATTAGTTTTGGCGCAGAACCTGGGTAAGAGGGATAATGTACCTCATCCTAAATATTCCAAATCAAAAAAAATAAAGTGATCTTTCTTCTCAATCCTTAGTGGTTCATTAAAGCCTTGGTAGGCCAAATAGTCATTTCCTACATTTTTATACACAGTCAGCTAAGTGAGGTATGTGAGGTCTTAATGAGTTTCATAGAGATGTTATGAAGAGTTCAAAGGAGGTTAAACAAATTCTTGTTGCATAATAAATCAATCAAGAGCCCTTCAAATGAAAAAATATGGACTTTGAGAGTCATATGCAACATCCATACATAGTCAGTCCATTGATGTGCACCGACAGGTGCTTGAAAGAGGATAATTACATTGAAACAAAGAACATAGCTTATATGAATCCCTTCAGGGTTGTAAGGATCCATTTTTAGGTGTTGAGATAGTCTAAATATTTTTGAATTCCCATTCACCATGTGTATTTATCATGTATTTAAACTCACTGCTTGGTCTGTAGCTGCATCAACACCTACAAGAGATTAAAAATGTTAGAATGGGAGCCTTGAGACCTATTTCAAGACTTCCAAGGTGAAGAAGACAATTTTGAGAACTTTTGAGAAGGTTTATCATTAATTACAATCCCATAATTCATGTACAATTTCTCATTTTTATATCCACTAATTGTATACTGTAAAACACACCTATAAGTGACACGCATAGAAACCCAAAGGTGTTTCATAGAGGAATTTAGAATTCTTTGAGAGTCTCATGAGGTTTTTGTAATTATATGATAAAATTACAATCATGTATATATAATTGGATTATCAATCAAAGTAAGAATCATCTTCAAATTGAGAGAAGTGTGTTTAGGGATAGGTTTCCCTAAAGCTCCAAAATAGAGCACCAAGCACTTTTGTTGATGTTATGTAACACTGTGAAATGGGGTCTAAGTGAGGTTAAAGGTATCCATATTGTAGCCTACATATAGGGGAATAAACATGCAAAGTAGAATGTTCATTTGACTAAAATAACACAATGTATGGAAGATCCAAATTTGTACATTTGTTCACTAAAAACACTCAGTGATTTCTACAGGGTTTGAACCCTCAAAGGCTCTCATAACCCAAAGTTGTAGTATATAGGCATGCATCCATGTTAAGTGTTATTTTTAAATGATAATACATATCAATTATCACAAATGTCATTTAAAAATGTTAACTTACATGATGTTATCCTCCATGCACACCTACAGATGTGCCATTACTCAAAAAACCTTACCAATAGCCCACCTATACATGCTCATAAGTTCACAAAGTGACTTATACCTTGGATAACTAATAGGCATGAAACAATGAGACATTATATTATTATAGGTTGTTTTAAGTTTCCAAATGACCATAAGGTGTGAAACACTGTGTTCAAAGTGGATACCCACCTACATGATTCCTTTTTGATTCAAACAGGGTCAACTATAGTTGATTGTAGTTGATAGTGACCTAAAAGATTATTGTTATTGGTGTTTATCCTAAAAATGCATGATATGAGGTGGCCTAAATTATTTTAGGATGATATTGATGACTCTAAAGAGTTATTTAGGCATTACCTATAGAATCTAAAACCAAAAATACACCTATAACCATTAGGACAACACAACCATCTCAAAAGAATAAGGATATTACAGGTGTACATGAATGACTTATCAAATTTTGTGAACATGTTGTAAACACTTATCATGACCCCTTGAATCCATCTCAAGGGCCTAATAGCTTCACATGTATGGAATCCAACTTTTGGTTCAAGTTATATGCTTATAAACTCATCTTGTGACGGTTGGTAAGGTTACCCAAGGTAATTACAGAAGTTATATACCATATAAAAGGTGTGTTTTTCAAGGTGGATCCTATTTTTTCATGTTTTAAGGAAATTTTTTTTGAATAAATAAATAAGAGGCCTCTATTTTGGATAATTATGACCTATAAGCCCTATTTTATGGATTTACTTTGTTCATTCAGGACTATGTAACTATGTTTGTGGTTGAATTCATAATTTCATCAAGTTATAGACTTTCATAAGTCTTAGGTAAGTGAATTAATGTTTATTTAAGGTTGTTTTAATAATTTCATTACTTTGAATATGGTATTTTTTTTACAACAAGAACACAAACCCCTATTTCCTGAGTTTGTCTCATTATATGTCATTGGTTATGTGACTATAAATAAAGAAATTGGATTTGAATTATCTTTAAAATGTTATTAAAGGATTTAGTAAAATTTTTAAATTTATTTTTATGTTTAAAAACCTTTCCTTTTCATAAAACCTGGTTGTTTGTTGGTCAATGGTGATGCAAGCCTAGAGGAAGGTACTTTTCCTACATAGACAAACACATTTCAAGTTAGAAAACTATAACAAATGATTAGAGATGGAAATACAACACTTGGCAGAGTTGTATGGAGTTAAGGTAGATGTTTGGGAGATTTTATATTTCAATAAAAAAATTTGAAACTTTTATAAATGAATTTATTATGCTCTTGGGTCATGGCAGGGGAGAGAAAGCCCTAAACTAGGGTTTTGGCTATAACAAGAGTTCCCACCATCCAAAATTACCAATTTTTTAAAATATGAATAAATTCAAGTTGATCTAATGAATAAATTGGTTTTAGACTAGTAAAACCCTTTTAGTATGGAATAATAGTGATTGTGTTATATTTAGGTTCAAATAGGCCTAATTAAGAAGCCTTGGTGCTATAAAAGTGACTAAAACTTAGAATATGACCCTAAAAATTGATAGGAAGGTGTAACTCAATAGAGGGTATCTAAATATACCCTTATATTCTCTTGATTCATTGTAATTTTTTTGTACAAGGAAAATTTTAGGAAAATAGGGCTACAAGGAAGGTTTGTAATAGTGGTCAAGGATTGGGATATGCAACTAGGTTTGTTGGAAAGGTTCATGGTTTGAATGTTTTGATAATATATACCCGATGAGCATGATGAGGGTGAGTAATTCTACTAGAGATTCACATCAAGGAGGAGATGTAAGGTTGAGATGTATATAAGCTTATACTTTGGCACAAAGGTAGTGTGCATTAAGAGGCATAAAGCCATGTTTGACCTCCAATGGCTATTTTTGAAAACCAGTAAAGGAATTGGTTTTAATTTTTACAAGCCCACCTCAAGATGCACACCTATATTATATTTTCCATATAATAACCTAAATCTATCCTGTCACTCAAGGGGAACAATTCCAAGAGCTTAGAGATTACCTTGGGTTTCATGAATGTCTTATATCCAAGAGAGTAGTCTATTTGATCCAAGAGGGTTTCCATGACCTCAAGAGACTAAATATAATTAAATGTCATAGGGTTTTGCATATGAAAACCTATAGGCTTGCTAATCTCAGAGATGTACCTACATAGCATATTAGTGCTTGGTTAGGCAAAATATGCAAAGTGCTTGAAGAAGCAAGAGGACTGACTAGACAATCTTGAGAGGTTTAGATGAGTTCATTAGAGGATATAAGATACTCATAAGTGAATATTATGATGGAGGTTGATTTAATTACATATAACTTAAGATGAAAATTTGTACAACATGATATCATACACCATCATACAATTGAGAAAGGGCATGACTCTTGAGAAGGTTTGGTGACGACACTAGGAGAATAATGGTAAATATTTTTCATCTTATAAGGTTTTCATGATTGTAATTATTCATGAGAGGAAATTTAGTGAATTCATAAAAAGATCAAGTGTGATCAAATATAAACACTTAGGCACTCATCCAATGGTAAATCCTTTAAATACCTATAGCCTCATAAGCAGTCAGGTTTTTAAACATGGAAAGGAATTAGATCTAAAGCATATGGAGAAGTTTCATGATTCAGGTAAGTGAATCAAGTAGATAATGATGAATATATCATGAGGATAATTGATATTATATATTTCATTAATATACCTAAATTCAAAGGGTACATTCAAATTTCAAGGGGACTTGTAACACATACAGGATTGAAATACACCTTCAACCATCATAAAAGTTCACTTACAACCAAGTAGTATTTTGGGCAATTGGAGATAGAGTTATTAAGGAGGATGTTTTATGAGAATATATATTATGTATGAATAATATGTCATTTTGGAATTTTTCAAAATAAATTACAGTCATACACCCTATGGATATGCATCTTTAGCCCTAGTAGATATGCTTTTCTCCAAAATGAGGAGTGTATGAGCATAGTGGTTCATATGGAGATTCATGATGGTATGAAGTGTCAATAGAAATTTATAGATTTTATAAGGAAAAAATAATTCTAAAATAACAATATTAGTTAGGCTCAACCGAAAAGGTAGTGACTTATAGCCACATGAGGCTAAAGGCTTATCTATAAACTAGTATGCTAGTTAAAGGACTAATGGTCTATAAAGAAGATTTACCATCCAATGTAACAGAATGTATCAAGAAAAAATGATGTAATATTATTATTATAAATATTTATAGGGTCACAAAATCATGTTTTCAAATTCAAAGTCACCTCATGATCTCCATCTACAGCCTTGTCATACATAGGGTCCTTTTCAAGTTGGCATTGATAGTGTGAGGGTGGTCTACAAGGCTTTCATGTTCAAGGAAGTGCCTTAAGAGAGGAAGGGGGTTGATCATCATAATTAATAATATATTAAAATATTAATAACATGTTACAATCAGTCCAAATCAACATTACCATCACCTACACTACCAAACATTCAAGCATCCATGGATTTTCCTTAAGGAGCTCAAATCATACATGAGTTACATGAAGGTGAAGGTTAAAAAATGAAGATTGGAATCATGAAATTAGAGGTTCATTTAGAATTTAAAATAACATTCAACTTTTTCTATCTTAAACCAAGTCAAAAGGGATGAAAACTCAGCTGTGAAATTGACCAAGTAGGCACTTGTCACTAGCTTTTGGCAAAATGAGCCTACAAGCCAAAATATGAAGGATCTTATCACAAAATTTGGTGGAGAGAATAGTTATGACCTAATATAAATATTCATAATATTTTTGAGTTTTTTAGACAATGGTAAATATTTAATGTTTTAGTACAGTCAACCCTGTGTCAAATTATGGTCAACATTAGAGCATGCCTTGGAGGACTTAGCCATTTTGGGGCATCTACAAGTTGAGTCAAAGCACAATATTTGGTACGTATGGTATCCATGACTAAAAAAATATTAAAATTCCATACTAAATGTCCTATAATGATTTAATTTAATCTCTATTCTTACACAGTACCCTTGCAGTCAAGAAGGCAACCATTATAGGCCAGTTGAAGTTTTGTTAGTTATGGGCGATAAGGAGTTTAGGCCTTAGAAAGGTATTAAAAAGGTATAATATGATGTTTTAAAACTAAATTTTCCTATATAAGTGATCAAATTTATGTTTTTAATAATTTTTTTTAAGAAATATGAATTTAGACATGGAGGGAGCATGTAGGCAGCGCAAGGTAAATTTTAGTAAAAAGAGTCTACAAGACAAAGTACACATCCAAAAGACTTAAAACTTGGTAGGATTTGTCATAATGACATAATATACCTATAAATAATATTTTTAGGGTCATATTACATGTTTAATTTCCCACCATTTTGACATAGTCCCCTCTATGTCTCATAATGGTCACTATTGGTGCAAGCACACATTTTGGAGTTTTAAGGTATGGTTGAAGGTTAAAAGCTTATTTAAGTATTTTAAAAGAATTTTAATATTTTTTAAATCATTTTAATCACATTTAAAGAGTGTTCACACTCTAAACTTCAAGAAAACCGCACATGCAAGCTTAAAACCCCACAGGTAATCTCAAAAGCATAAAGAGCAATGCTAGATTTTGATCATTTGAAGAGGTGTTATGAGATGTTTCATACTCAAATAAGGTGTTTTAAATAAAATAATATTATTGGAAAATGCATTTGTCCTTTTAAGATATTTGAGCTTTTCATGCTTAAGATACCTAGTTTTAGCCCTTCTTCAGATGCTCATTTATTTCATACCATGAAGAGTTGATCTAAGTAATTCTAGTATGTTTTTATTACCAATATTTAATTTAAATTAATTTTATATTAAGGTTGGTTAAGGTCCTGAGTTTTATGAACAATAGTTAAGAGTGTAAGCATGTTTATAATTCTTGTGAACCTTGTAGGCAATCATCTTTACATATGTATCTTTTCATACTTTCCACATGGGAGCCCAATATTGTTAGGTATGTTTAAGGGTTATACATAATATATATCCATGTAAATAAGTGGTGGAATATAGCTCCACATTGTATGAACAATAATCAAGAAGGTGAGTTTGCTTGAGTTTCCAAAGGAGCTTTTTATCCATAAAATGGCCTATAATGACTTGAAAATAACCTAAAATGCATATAGTAATGCCTCCATCTCCTAACCAACCTATTTTGTAGAATAATATGGAATGTTTGGTTGCCTAGGAGGCCTAAAATGACTTGAAAATACTTACTTTTATAGGTTTTTAAAGAGATAAATGGTCTAAATCCATAGAAGAGGCCTAATTGGACCTAAATAAAAAATTTATGGCAATTTGAGCTCTTCAAAAAAAATTAAATGGTGCTTGTTAAACTAAAGGGTCAAAAAGCCAACTTTTTGACATTTTGTGCATTATTACAGGTTTAATGGTGATTTCCACCATTTTTGTAGGTATTAAAGGTTTTCCAAATCTTAATTTTCTTCCTCATATGAATGCTATAGATTTATGGAGGTCTTATACAAGTCTGTAATGGTGTTCAAGATGCCAAATGGCCTTGGGAACAGGTTTCAGAATAATTGGTTTAGTGTGGCTCAAGCTTGTAACCTCCATCAATGGGGTCTATGAGAGTTGCAGGTTTCATGGAGTTTATTGTATGTTGGAGAATCAAAGTTAAGTTTAAAATAGAAGAAAACATAAAAAATAAAACTTTAGAACTTAACCTCTATTGTCAATTAAGCATCTTATGCCAAGTCAACTAAATTTTGCCCAGCATCTTCTAAAAGTGCAAGTGGAGGGGGGATTAAAATTCCAAAGGAGAAATATTTGGAGGTTGGGGAGAACAAGTGGAGCATTCATTGAGTTTGAAAATTCTTTGGAGACTTTTCCCTTTTGAGTGGATCATGACATCATCATCCTCAAAAAGTTTTGTCTTCTAATGTGTTTTTAATCCAATGAGAGGGCTTGAAGGCTATTTGGACTAATGAGGGTTAGATTTTTGAGAAGGGATTAGTTATGATTGATATAAAGGTAGTTTAGACTCCATGGAAGCGGTTGTGTCTCATTTATTGAATTTTGTTTTCTTGCCTCTACTCCCTCTCTTCCCCTTTTCTCCCATATCTCCCATTGCTCCCCTATTTTTGTAAGATATTCTCATTTGACAAGTCAAAACCCTATCAAAATTTGTAATAAATACATTTTGAAGTAATAAAGATCATTTTTTACCTATCTCTTGCCTCTAAATTGTGTTTAGTAAGCTTGTTCATGATGGCCTTGTGAATAAGTGTTCTTCCATATGCCCATTATTCTTGTTTCCTGCCCTTCTTGAGGTGTTTTCAAGTTAGTTGAAGGTATCAACTTGAGATATTTCCACAATTAATGGATGATTAGTGTGAATTTTATAAATTATGATTGCTTCATGTAATGTCTAGTGAGCCTAGTTTAATAAATACTTGTGCAAATTAGCTAGTTTGTGACGTTGTGTGAACAAAAATTGTCTTATCCTAAGTTAGTGTTTATTTAAAAATTAAGTGAGTGTAAATTAATTTGGTATATCACCCAGTTAGTTCTCTTAATAACCCTATACCCCCTTTCTATCCCATTTCTAAGTAGAAGTATTAGTTTAGGTGATCTACTAAGAGGAATTTGACCTTCTCTGGAGGTTCAACCTCACTACAGAATACCCACAACTTGAATTTTCTCTAATTTTTTAGTTAGGAATAAGAGAGCCTAAAAACTCTCCCATAAAGGTGTAATTATATGCTACAATAGTTTATGGCATGGTCTAGTGGACCACTTTCAAAGAAGATTGGTCAAGTTTGATATTAGTTTGATCAATTTACAGCAGTTATAACTTTCATCTTTCAATATCTGGTGATTATAAATAACACTCAACATTTTAGTGGTAGAGTAGTACCTATCTTTCATGCCAAAGGTGACTACAAGATCAGATTCTAGAGTTATTCCTTTTAAATTTATTGAATTACTTTTAAACTCAACAAACAGGTTAATATTTGCTAACACTCATCCCTACAAAGGAAACTTTCCTCTTAAACTAGTTTCAAAGTTTACCTCTACAAGAAGATCTTGATTGGGTCCTTTCACTACCATGGCTACCCCTAGAGCATTGTATTTTGTGGCCTTCAATGGTCAGCATCCTTTGGACCTAAATCAATATGATTCTACTCCATTGGTAGCCCTTAAAATTGTTCCTTACTTTATAGGAGACTAGTTTATAACCCCTTATGAACACCTCAAAGATATAGCCAACTTTTGTAATATTCATGACATCAATGAAGAAAATGTGGCTATCAGGTTATTAGCCATCTCATTCAAGGGAAAGGCCCTATACTAGTATATAAACCTTACTTCTAACTCTATCATATCATGGGATTAGTTAGGAGCTACTTTTTGTAACAAGTTTGAAGATAAGAGTGACCACTTGTCACTTGTTGAATAGTTAACTACATTTAGGAGGGCTCGTCATGAGGTTATGTAGGATTTCAACACCAAGTTTCAAAAGACATGTGACATGATTCCAATCTTTGGTAGGCCTATTCCTATCTATGCTTTCATTTACTACCTAAAATCTCTCAATAGTGATATTATAATAATGATTTAGTCTATGGGAAGAAACACATTACCGGATGCTTATGAGGTGGCAATCAAAGCAGAGAATAGTCTAGTACAAGTTGGAAAGCTTACAACTAGGCCACCAATGCCTTTTTTTCCTAAGATTCAACCACCTCATATTACTATTCCTCCCCTTACTACCATTCCACCTATGCCAACACCTACTACTATACCTACACCAAAGTAGGAAAAGACTTCAACTAGTCAATCTAGTGACTCCCTAGAACACAAAAACTTCTAAGAACTTAAGAGTATGTTTCAATCCTTGGGAAATGAGTTGGATAATGTGAATAAGAATCAATCTCATTTCAATATACCTTCTCAAGTTCCATATCAGCCTTAGTAGTCTTATCAAGGTAATATTCCACCTTATAAAGGAAATTTCCAAGGATAGACCAAGGACAAGGGAAACCTGACTATGCTAGGAAAAACAATTACAATCTGAATACTACAAGTAGCTCTAATACTTTAGTTCCTATTCAAAATAACATTGATAAATAAGGTGAGGGTAATATGCCTTGGAATTACTCATTTTATCAATCCATTGCCCCAAACACTAAGCTTAATTAGGCTTTCAATGATCAATGGTAGTAGGGTGCTAGTTATGGATTCAATCAAGCTCTTATGGCTCATAACACAGAAGTAACTATGATGACAAAATCATAGGAGACTAAACAAGGCCAAGGGCCTATTGAGGGACCAAACTAGTTGGGTGCTCTAATGGATAATTATGAGCAAGAAGAGTGTTATGCATCCAATCAATAGGTTAGTTTTACGCAAACAAACATTCTAATGGTATCTACTACAAGGTTCAAGAGAAGAAACATGGATGGTAACTGAGAAGCAATCAAATAGTCTCCTAATATTACTCCTTTACTACCAAATCCAAAGGAACCTACTATTGATCCAAAGGTTCCAATAACTCAAAATAATTAGAATCAAGGGAATGCCTTTGTACCCCAAAACTCACAAATTCAAAATACATTTGTGGCTCCCAAATCACAAGCAAAAGTTGGTGGTTGTCCCATCAGTATTATTGAACAAATGAAGAAGTCCAATGTGATTATGCCAATGTGGGACATGATTTTTATGCCTGGTTATGTGGATATCCTTCAAGACGGTTTATCAAAGATCAATGTTTATAAGAAGCCACCAAGCAAGGAAAATGTGGTTCTTACCAATACAACCAAAGGACCTAATGAAGGACAATCAAACAAGGTGGTCAAACCTCCTCCATTCTACATTTTTGTAATCATTGGTGACTCTTTGGTACACAACTGTATGTTGGGTAGTAGAGAAATTACTTTAGTGATGCCAAAGTCAATAGATGATCATCTTGGTTTGAAGTATAAGCCCTAATCTAAGGGAGTTTTATAGCTTCATGGATCTTATACCAAAGCAACTGGTATTATCAAAGGTCTAAACTTGACCTTACATGCTTGTCCTAGTGTTTTAGTGGCTCAAGATGTGTTTATTCTAAATGTGCCTCCTCGTATTTCTCTATGCTTATATAGAGACTTCACAACCAAAATAGGGGTTATCTGGCAGTAGATTAGTCCTATAAGGCTTGCAGGACAAGGTATGTGACCAAGGTGTCTATTAAAGCTAATCATATTTCCTAGTTTCACATTGATCATTATGGGCCAAGTAGCCCAAACATCAATTATACCATTCTATAAGAAGATGAGCACCTTGTTGGTCAGGAACTAGACACTCATCCTGAGGGGATACCTGATATGTTCTTAGACAAGTTATGAAGTGAGAATCAACTAATTGACCCTTTTAAAGGTGTTGAAGAAAGAGACATGGGATTCTATTGATTGTATGAGGAGAATGATTTTATGCCATCCCTCACTAAGCAATTGGAGGATACTAGTGGTTTTTGGAAATTTTTATTTGATGGTTCAATGAGCAAGCATGGAGTAGGTGCAGGTGTGATTTTGATATCCCCTTCCAATGACAAGTACTTTTCATCTTACATGTTCTAATTTAGTTTCTCTTACAACATAGCTAAGTATGAGGGCCTTATCCATGGCCTTTAATGGGCTAGTAAAAGGGGAATCAAGTAATTACAAGTGTATGGGGATACTGACATGATAGTACATCAGGTCAAAGGATGAAACATCACAAATAATCCCATAATGAGGTCTTAAAAACGTAGAGTGTGGGACATAATTGAAGACTTTGAATCCTTCAACATTAAAGTAGTGCCGATAGAGAAAAATCAACATGCTAATAGGTTAGTAGCTATGGGGGCTCAATTTGATATCCCAAATGAGTTGAATAAGTCCAAGGTACAACCACATGTCTAATTGGTAGTAAGACCATCAATGCCAAATAATGAATCTCATTATAAGGTCTTTGATAGTGACAAGTAGATTTCTTGTTCCTTTCATCAAGAAGTAGAGTTTTTCTCAACAAACCAATGTAAAATTCAATAGTAGTATGAGGATCAAATTGTTTAGTTGAGGTCTAACAAACTTCCTAAAGGGTTGGTTACCCTTGAAGGTCTTTTTCATGAGGGAGATCATATGAGGAAAGATAAGGCAATGATGTCAACTAGTGAAGAGAACTATGAAAGAGTCCTTATGTTCAAAGACAAGCTTTTCAAGCTTGGTAAGGTGAGTAATGAGGCAAAAAGTCATGATTTCATTGAACTTTATAAATAATATTTAAACAAATTTTCTTGGGAATACAGTGATCTAAGAGGCTTTGATCCCAAGCTAGCCCAACACACTATAGAGTTAGAGGCCAATGCCAAGACTATTAGGTAGAAAAAAAGGCCTATAAAGCCAAAAATTGAAGAGATAATGAGGAAAGAATTTACTAAATTAATTGATTACAATATCATCTTTCCCATTAAACACTCCTCATGGGTATCCAATCTAGTACCTATGAGAAAGAAGAATGGTGAGATCCAATTGTGTGTTGACTTCATATACTTGATCAGGGTCTATTTGAAATATCATTACCCCTTACCATCCATGTAGAAAATCCTTCAAATGGTTGATGGTTTAAAATGATTCTCTTTTTGGGATGGGTACTCAAGATACAACTGGGTGCTGGTAAGATAAGAGGACCAATACAAGACTAACTTACCCCAAAGTGGGGCACATATGCTTATCAAAAGATAACTTTTATCTTATTAAGTTTTTATTCCAATTTTTAAAAATCCATGGACATGGATTTCAAAGGTTTATTGAATCAGATAGTCCTTGTCTACTTGGATGGCATAATAGTTTTCTCTAAGAAAGATAGTGAGCACTTGAATCATCTAAGATTTATCTTTGAAAGATGTAGAGAATATATGATCTCATTGAATCCCAATAAGTGTGTGTTTATTTTCCATTAGGGTAAACTCTTGAGACATATTATCTCAAAATAGGGACTAGCAATTGATCCTGATAGAATAAGTTCAATCTTGGAATTATCCTTACCCGAGCATAAGAAGGGACTTTAAAGTTTCCTTGGGAAGATAAAATTTGTGAGAAGTTTTATACCTATTTTTCAAGATTAGTCAAACCCATTACTGCTATGTTGAAGAAGAATCAAGTATTCACTTGGTTAAATGAAGGTAAAGTAGGATTTAAGGCTATAAAACTAGCCATTACCCAAGAACCTATACTTATGAATCCTGATTTCTCAAGGTATTTCATATTATATTCCTTTACCAATATTGACAATATAGCATCTATGTTGATGCAAAATAATGGTGAAGGACTTGAGCATCCAATTGCATTTTTTAGTCAGGGGCTTGAAGGGTATGAGGTAAGGTATACTTTTGTAAAACAACAAGTCCTTATAGAAGTAATAAGCCTTACAAATTTTAGACTACTGCTATCCAATAGAAAAATCTATCTTATTGTGTCTCATCCTTGACTTAGAAACTTCCTTTTTAACAAATATTTGAATGAGAAGAGGGTTGGTTGTATTACCAAGGTCATGGAATACGATGTGGAGATCAAGGTCACTAAGATAGTGAGAGGTAAATGATTGTGTGATAATATGGTTGATTACCTTCATGAAGATAAATAAGTTGTGTTAGTGACACAAAATAACTCACAAACAAACGTGGCTCCACCTCACACTAGCTAGCTCTAAGATATGACAAGGTTCTTAATAACAGGTGAGTGCCCATAAGGTATGGATAGAGCAAAGAGAAGGTATTTTAGAATTCATTCCATACCTTATACATTATTTTATGGAGTCCTATTCAAAAAATACCTCAATGGAGTAATTATTAGGTACATAGATGATGAACAAGTGACTAGGATTTTGGAGCAATTCTATGATGGGACTGTAGGAGGCCATTTGGCTTTAAGGACTACATCAATAAAAGTGATGAGGGATGGTTATTATTGACCCATCCTATTAAAGGATGCATATGAATTGGTGAGAAAGTGTCAAAAGTGTGTTATCTTTGTAAGTAATTAAATATTGGTAATCCTTCCTCTTAACCCAATTTAGGTAGAGCAACCCTTCATGTAGTGGTGTTTGGATTTCATAGGAATGATCAAACCACCTTATAGTGGAGGACACAAGTGGGTACTCACTACTATTTATTAATTCACCAAGTGGGTAGAGGTAATTAATCTAAAATAATCCAACAAGAAAATAGTGTTGGACTTATATGATAGTATAGTAATGAGGTTTGGTGTACTAGCAACAATCATTTCAGATAATGCCTTATCATTTATTGGCATGAGGACAAGTGAGTGGGCACTTAATTTGGGCATATACCTTATTAAATACTCCAATTATTACCCCTAATTTAATGGACTTGTAGAAGCAACAAATAAAAACTTGACAAGGATCATCAAGAGGACTATAAAAGAGAATAAGAGAGTGTGGCACACAAAGTTCAGGATAACCTTATGGGCTAACAGAGTGACTCCCAAAGTTTCCATTAGAAATTCACCATTTGTATTTGTATATGGGATAGAAACCAAGTTTCCCATCTCTCTTGAGTTTCTTACCTTGGATTTAGACTATAAACTTGAGTTGATGAAGAGTGAACCTATGAACGTGAGGATGGCAGAGCTCATGGAGCTTGAAGAAACAAGAGACCTTAAAATGAAGACATGAGAGGCACATAAATCTCAAGTAAATAAAATATTTGAAAATATATCCATAGTAAGGTATTTCAAATAATGGGATCTAGTCCTTATGTGGGATTCAAATAAGGCCAAGCCAGGTAACCATACCAAGTTTGATAGCTTGTGGAGTGGTCCTTATTTGATCCATAGATGCAAACAACATAATGTTTTTTAGCTTAACTAGATGGATAAATAGGTATTAGCCATCCTAATGAATGAGATTCATATAAATCCTTGATATTAGAATATTTTGTAGCCATTGTATATATTTTAAATTTTGTATAGTTTTTCATGTTTTCCTCTAAGTGCCTTATGCACATATTTTCAGTTGTGTGTTTCCCTTCCCTAGGTGCCTTGGGCATAGTGTTGGTTTTATTTATTATTTTCCTTATTTATTCAAGATAATTTTTTTATAAATGGACATCCTTGTTACATTTTCATATCATTTGGGAAGAAATACTTGTGACCTCGTATGCCCAATAGATCAGACAAGGAAACTAATTTGTTGCATAGTAGGCATGCAATCCCAAGAGGTCACCATAAATGTTATCCAAAATTGACCTACATATGAAAATTTTCCCTAAATGTATTAGGCTGCTATCTTGGACCTTTTATTAACCTTCTACCCCCATGACTAGTCCCTTTCTAGTCTTGACTTGATGATGTAGTGTAGTATCTGGGGAAGTCCTAGTTTGGTATGAGAAGTTGAACAGAGTTCTAGTTGAGTGAGTGATCCAATGGTGGAAGAAGGATACAAACATAATGAACTTTCCTCATGTCACTTAAAAAAATTTTAAACACTTTAAGTGAGATTTAAGGTGAATTTGGTGATTTTAAGGGAAAGTCCTAGAAATAAGTCTAAAACTACAAGTGATGGATCCAGAAGGTTTCCATGGTGTTTGAGCATTTATGAACATAAAGGAGGTTTTCACAAAGTCTCCGAGATTATAATGAGTCCAAAATGAGGCCTAGAGAATCTATTTTTCCCAAAATACCCCCAAAAATACATTAGATGACTTAAGGGTCCTCAAAATAGAAATTTCAAGTGAAAAAATAACTTTTTGAGGAAGTCAAATTGGTTTTGACTTCCCCCCACCTCCTTATGGAATTTTTAACCCTTTTATACATGTTCAAGGTCATTTTAAGTCATTTGGAGTGGAGGAGAGGAGTTTTGAAGCAAAATGATGCATTTTATAGCTTTAACAAAATAGGCCTTTGGAGATTTTGCTTTATGCAAGGGATCAAATATCATATGATGGCATTCATGGTGCCCCTAATATCCTCTTATAGGCCCTTAAAATTAGATTCTAGAATAATAACTAGAAAAGGTAAGGAAAACCTATTAGCTAAAAATTTGGCATGAAATAGTTTTCCTACCATTAAAGGAGGTTTAGGTATTTCACAAGCTTTAAAGGAAGGAAAGGTCATTTACAGCCTAACAAAGCTTTCCCAAGTGTTATATTTCATAGGTAGGCTTCTGGTTCTTCATGCTCCTCAAGTTTTTACTTGGTATGATAAAGAGAAAGAGATTTGGGATAGAATATTTTGGGAAGTGATATGGACCCTAATGGGCTTTAACTTTGTGGCATTGGTTGTCTGGTTCATCTCCCCATATTTATGAAAAATTTATAACAATTCATGGATGTCTAGATGGCCTACTCATCTAGACAAGGGTTAGGTTTTCCCTTATTTCTTTAATTTATAATTTAATGAGAAATAATGGTTTTAGAGGCGTCATTATAGGTTGAAATAGGACCTATTCCAATTGGTTTCATCGGCTAGTTCTTCTTAGGAAGGTACATATGGCATGAAACTTATTTTACTTGTTATCCTTATGAAATGGACATTTGATCAATTTTAGAATAAAACTTAGGTTATAGGGCTAATGTACCTCATCCTCCTTATGCCACATCAACAATAGTGAAGTGATATTTCTCCTCAATCCTCAGTGGTTCATCAAAGCCTTGGTAGGCCAAATAGTCATTTCCTACATTTTCATACACAGTCAACTGAGTGAGGTATGTGAAGTCTTGATGAGTTTCATAGAGATGTTATGAATATCTCAAAAGAGGTTAAACACATTATTATTTCATAATAAATAAATCAAGAGCCCTTAAAATGAAAATATATGGACTATGATAGTCATATGCAACAACCATACATAGTTAGTCCATTGATGTGTATATACAGGTCCTTGAAAGAGGATAATTATGTTAAAACAAAGAACATAGATTATGTGAAGTTCTTCAGGGTTTTGAGGATCCATTTTTAGGTGTTGAGTTAGTCTAAAGATTTTTTAATTCCCATTCACCATGTGTATTTATCATGTCTTCACACTCACTACCTAGTCTACAGTTACATCAACATTTATAGGAGATTAAAAATGTTGGAATAGGAGCCCTATTTCAATCCCTCCAAGGTGAAAAAGACTAGTTTGAGAACTTTTTAGAAGGCTTAAATTAATTACAAGCCCATAATTCATGTTAAATTTCTCATGTTTATATCCACTAATTGTATACTACAAGGCACACCTACAAAGTGGCACATATAGAAACCCAAAGGTGTTTCATAGAGGAGTTTGGCATGCTTTGAGATTTTCATGAGGTTTGTGTAGTTATATGATAAAATGATATTAATGTCTAGATCATTGGAATATAAATCAAAGTAATAATCATCTTCAAATTGAGAGAAGTGTGTTTAGGGATAGGTTTCTCTAAATCTCCAAAATAGAGCACCAAGCACTTTTGTTGATGCCATGTAACACAATGGAATGGGGTCTAGGTGAGGTTGAAGGTATTCATATATAAGCCTCCATATTGGGGAAGAAATATGAAAAAGAGAAATGGAATTTTACTAAAGTAACATAATGTATGGAAGCTCCAAATTTGTACATTTTTTCACTAAAAACACTCAATAATTTCTACAGGGTTTAAACCCTCAAGGGCTCTCATAACCAAAATTTTTAGTATATAGGCATGAATCCATGTTAAGTGTTCTTATTTAATGATAATAAATATAAATGATCACAAAGTTCATTTAAAAAGGTTAACTTACAAGATTTTATCCTCCATACACACCTATAGGTGTGCCATTGCTTAGAAAATGTTACCAAAAACCTGACTGTACATACTCATAAGTTCATGAAGTGACTTATACCTTGGATAACTACTAGGCATGAAAACATGAGAAATTATCTAATTATAGGTGGTTTAAAGTTTCCAAATTCCCACAAGGTGTGAAGCACTATGTTAAAAGTGGATACACACCTACAAGATTCCTTTTTGATTCAGGTAGGGTTAACTACAATTGATTGTACTTGATAGTGACCTAAAATATGACTGTTCTTGGTGTTTGTCCTAAAAATGAATGATATGAGGTGGCATAAATGATTGTGGGAGGATAGTGATGAATCCAAAAATGTCTCTAGGCATTGCCTACAGGATCTAAAACTAAAAATACACCTACAACCATTAGGACAACATAGCCAACTCAAAAACATGAAGATGTTGTAAGGGTACATGAATGACTTATCCAATGTTGTGAACATGTTTTACACACTTATATTGACGCCTTTAATCCATATAAAGGGCCTAATATATTCACATATATGTAATCCACCTTTTGATTCAGGTTATATGCTTTTAAACTCACCTTGCGACCATTGGTAAGGTTACCCAAGGTAGTTATAGAAGTTATATGCCATATAAAAAGTGGGGTTTTTGAGGAGGACCATTTTTTTTCATGTTTGAAGGAAATAAGTTTCTAATAATTAAAGAAGAGACCCCTATTTTGGATAATTATGACCTACTAGCCCTATTTTCTAAATTTGCTTTGTTCATTCAGGACTGTGTAACTATGTTCTGTGGTTGAATTCACAATTTCATCTAGTTATAGAATTTCATAAGGATTAGGTAAGTTCATTGATTTTCCTTTGAGTTTTTTTTTAGTGATTTCATTTCTTGGAAAATGGTATTTTTTGACAACTAGAACACATAGCATTGTTTCATGAGTTTGTCTCATTGTATGTCATTCGTTATTTTATTGTAAAGAAAGCAATTGAGTTTGAAGTATATTTCAAAGGTTATTAAAGACTTTGGTAAGTTTTTTTATATTTCTTTTGATGTTTTTAAACCTTTCCTTTTCATAGAATCTAGATTTTTGTTGGTCAATGGTGATATAAGCCTATAGAAGGCACTTTTCTTGCACAGACAAACACATTTCAAGTTAGAAAACTATAATAGAGGATTGGATAGGGAAATCCAACATTTGGGGGAGTTTTTTGGAGGTAAGATAGAGGTGTAATAGATTTTATAGTTTAATAAAACATTTTGAAACGTTCAAAAATGAATTTATTATGATCTCGGGTCATTATAGGGGAGATAAAGCCCTAAACTAGGGTTTTGGCTATAACAAGAGTTTCACCATCTAAAATTACCAAAAATTTGTAATATAACTAAATTAAAGGTGATATAAATTAATAACCTAGTTTTGGACTGGTATAACCCTTCTAGTATGGACTAATAGTAATTGTGTTGTATTTAGGCTCAAATAAGCCTAATTAGGAAGCCTTAGTTCTATAAAAGTGCCTAAAACTTAGAATCTGATCGTAAAAATTGATAGGAAGATGTAATAAATAGAGGGTATTTTAATATACCCTTATATTCTCTTGATTCATTGTAAATTTTCTGTACAAGGCTAAATTTAGGAAAAAAGGGCTACAAAGAAGGTTTGTAACAGTGGTCAAGGATTGGAATGTGCAACTAGGTTTGTTCGAAAGGTTTTTGGTTTGAATGTTTTGAAAATTGATACCTATTGAGCATGATTAGGTTGAATAATTATACAAGAGAGACACACCAAGGTAGTGATTTAAGGCTAAGATGTATACAAGTTTATACTTTGGCATAAAGGTAGTGTGCATCAAGAGGCATGAAGCCATGTTTGACCTCTAATGGATATTTTTGAAAACCAATGAAGGAATTGGTTTTAATTTTTCCAAGGCCACCTCAAAACACCCACCTATAATATATTTTCCATATAATAACCTACATCTATCTTGACACTCAAGGGGAATAATCCTAGGAGCTTAGAGATTGTCTTGTGTTTCATGAATGTTTTATATCCAAGAGAGTAGTCCTTTTGATCCAAGAGGGTTTCCATGACCTAAAGAGACTACATATAAGTAAAGGTCATAGATTTTAACATATGGAAGCCTATAGGCTTTATAAATTTATAGTTTCACCTACATAGCATATTAGTGCTTGGTGTAGGCTAAATATGCAAAGTGATCAAAGGAGCAAGAGGACTAACTAGACAATCTTGAGATATCTAGATGAGTTCATTAGAGGATATAAGACACTCAAAAGTGCTTAGTATGATGGAAGTTTCTTGAATTATATATAACCTGATATGATAGTCTATACAACATGATATTATACACCTTCAAATAATTGAGAAAGGGCATGACTCTTGAGAAGATTTGGTGATGACACTAAGAGCATAATGGCAAAGATTTTTCATTTTATAAGCTTTTCATGACTTAATGAATCATGGAAACAAAGTTAGTGAAATCATAAAAAGATAAAGTGTGATCAACTCCAAACACTCAAGCACTCGTCTAATGGTCAATCTAAAGACTACTTATAGACTCATAAGAAGTCAAGTTTCTAAACATGGAAAAGAATGAGATCTAAAGCATATGGAGAAGTTTCATGATTCAAATTATTAAATCAAGTAGATAATGATGAAGAGATCATTAGGATCATTGATATTAGTTATTTTATGAATAGACCTAAAGGCAAAGGGCACATTCAAATTTTAAGGAGACCTATAACACATATAGGCTTGAAATACACCTTCAGCCATAACAAAAGTTCACTTATATCACAATAGTGGTTTGGGCAATTGGAGATAGAGTTATTAAGGAATTCATACTCAAGAGGATGTTTTAGGAGAATAAAGATGATTTATGAATAAAAGGTCATGTTGTAAGTTATCAAAATAAATTACAATCATATACCCTATGGATTTACATCTTTATCCCTATAAGGTAAGATTTTCTCCAAAATGAAGAGTGTATAAACATAGTGGTTCATATGGAGCTTCATGATGGTATGAAGTGTCAATACCAATTGATAGACTTAATGTTGACCAAATTTGACCCTAATTTGACCTCCTATAGGTAAAAAAATTATTTTTAGATGTTTAAGGGGTCTAATATTATGTCATAAGGTGTATCATAGGTCATTTGATGTCACTTCATGTTATATTAGCCTTTGTCTTGGTCATTTTCAATATTTATGTCCTTTTGAGTCATTTTAGGGGTCAAAATGGAGAATTAAATGAGTTATATGGCCTCCTAGGGAAATGTGAAGCTTTAAAAGGTGATTTCACATCCCATGTGTCCTAATAAGTCTTTAGTGATTGTTACTAACTAAAAAGTGGTAGGTTATTTAGAAGAAAGGGTAGTTTTCTTGGAAAAAATGAGCATTTAATGAGGTGTATGGAATCATATAAACTCCTATAGTTGGGAAAATTTTATGAGTGTCCCTTGGTCTTCCATACACTTTAGTGATCATTTTGATCAAAAACTTCAAAAAATAAAGAAAACCACTTCTTTTTTCTTCTACTATGCTTGGCAAGCAAGAATGGCCCTCATGTTTGTACTTAGTACGGTCACTAAGAGAGGTTTCAAGAAAAATTATCTTGGGGGTGTCTATTACACTCAATTATCTTCCATTTGATATTTTTTTGTAGATTAATGGTGGTTTGTGCTTTATGATCCATTCCTAAGAAGATAGACTATCTATTTTGCTTACTAATTTATGCACCCTATAGGTTTTACCTTGGTTTGGACAAGTTCATACAATTCACTTGCTAAGATTGGTCCCAAAATATCTTGACTCCCTCTTAAAATTATTCCCATGCTTGGTTTAGTGTTTCAAGGTGTTTAGATATGCAAATCATCTCAGGTTGCAAGTGAATGCACCACTCTGTGTTGTAGGTAGTTTTTCACCATTTGTAAGATCTTCATGCTTTGATAGTGGTTTTTCAGGATGAAGATAGTTTGGTTTAATTTTTTATAATGTTTTATTTATCTCCTCCCATTTCAATCTCAATCTCTAAAGAAACATCCCATGAGTTTGTATTGATATGCAAGAAACACAATCAGGTAGTCATGAAGATATGTTTGTAGGCATCCTTATAGAAGGATATCACATTAAAATGAGGATATTTTTATTTTTTATAAATCATCACAAGTTTAAGGGAGTTAATTTCAACATTTTAAGTAAGTAAATGATTATTTAAAGTGAGACTCATCTTCACTTCCTAAATTCATTATCTGCCTACATACAACTCAATCTTCATGTACATGTGCTCTCATGAAGACTAATCATGTTGGAAGGGATTTTGATAGATTTTTTAATATTTTAGAGCGAAAAAATATAATTTTAACCCTTGGTAATGGTTTTGAATTTATCATAATCATTTACATCTCACATACTTCCAAGTTTCTATCTACTACCTGCATATATGAAAATGCTCATCTATAGGTATCCCATGAGAAGACCAGTCATTTTAAAAGGGAGTGTATGAGCCAAATAAGGTTCTAAATGATAAATTAAGTCTATTTAAAATATTTTATAAGATCCTAAAACTCATAATAAGACAAAAATCCATTCACAATGCTCTCATTCCATTCATTATCTGTATACATGAAAATGGCCACCTATAGGTGTTAGTAGAGAGTTGAGGAGTTATTGTAAAGGCATTGAAACAATTAATGAAACCTTATTTAAAATTCATAACATGTGGTGTGATAATGACATGCCTATTTGAGGGTTAAGTTGGTTAATATAAGTGAAAATTAGGATTTGAGGTGGAATGACTATGCTCAGTGATCAAATCCCCAAAATGTGAAAAGAGAGAACCTCACAATTTTGTGGATAACATACAACTAGGTTGCCACTTCATTTTATGAATATTTATGAAATTTACTTAAATAATCCATATAGGATAAGGATTACACAAAGTTTTAATGGAAGATATCTAAGGGAAGATGATTATTGAGAGACCTAAAGTTGCCTATTTATTTATGAAACTCAGTTAATGAAATCTACAAAAGTCTATATTTGAGCAACCTTGCATTCCAATTTGGTAGGCTCAACCATGCCACCATGTTAGGATGGTTATAAATGGTTAAAAGAGAACTCATGATCTAAATATCATCTAAATAAGAGGATTATATTCTATTTTTCAAATCCCATACATACCTACAGGGGTGTCTTAAGCCTTGAAATAACCACCTATAGTTGTATGGAGATTAAAGGATACTTTGGATTAACAACTCAATAAGGATAACTTTGAAAGCATATATTTAACCTTATGGGATTAATATGACATCATGATAACTCATGAGCATTAGAGGAGAAGTTTGTTAGGCATGGTCTCAAGCCTAAAATAGGCCTACACAAGATTTTTTAGGCCAATATTCACCTATAGCCAACTATGTTTGAATGTATACACTAGTGAGATAAAGGGTGATGATTCTTAATTATTGGTATTTTCCAAACATGAGTGAATAGGTTTAGATCACTGCTAGATGATTAGTGAAGGTTTCAATAGGGCCTATACACTAATTTCAAAGTTTGGTCCATCATAAACCACCTACAAGTGTAGTAAAATAGGTAGGATAACACTTATACAATGATAGTGATCATAATTTGACACCATCATGAGTTGAAAATAGTCAAAGGTTTAGGTAATACATTCAAGCAGTTCATATAGTGAAACCCTACACCTTTTTCTAGCAGTTTGTCTCAATTTTTAGTACTTTTAGAGGGTCTCATCATATGACCAAGGATTGAATTTTTGTGTAAGAAGTCCTTGTAACTTGGATAATCCTCTTAAAACTTCACCATTTTTTGATAAAATAGGGGAGTGCCCTCTATTTTGTCTTAGACAAAGGGCACTCCCTTTGTGCATAAACCTTGTAGTTTCGGGAAATGAGGATGAAAGGGTGAACCAAAGGTTAGTTAGACATGGAAATGAGGTGTGTGGATTTGGGTAACATAAAAAAAACAATGTATACCTTAAACATAAGGGATAATCTAAGTAGAGTATTCAAAACCTACAAGGGTTACAATCAGGCCTATTAGGCATGTTTAGGCCTAAAGACCAAATGTGAGCCAAATGTCACTTCCATATCTAAGAGTGGATTCCAATGGACTAAAACATGTTTATTAGTTAATAATATAGGTTTTAAATCTCTTGGTATGTATGTAAGTCATAAGTAAAGCCACTTTTGGCTTAGAACCAACTCAAACCTATAGGAAATGGAGAAAAGAGCTCGACAAGGTAACTTCAAATGCTCGCATCTTTCATGAGGCTTTGCATGGAGGTCAAAGAAGTTTGGAGGGGTTAACAGGGGTATTAAATATCATTCTTGGGGAATTTTTTTTCAAATTCAATGTCCCATCTTTATGAATGAATCTTAAGAGGGTAAAATAGGCTTAGACTCACCAAAACCCTTGCTAGTGACTAGTTTGATGAAATTAAAGAGATAATGAACCAAAATGACATATTTTTCCTAGAAAAAATATTTTAACTTGTATAATCATCTCTTGGGATCCTCCCTATACTTTTTTACTGTACGAAATTATATGTATGGAGTACAAAACAAGGTATTTTTGACTATTTTATGCATTTTGTATGTTCTAAGAGGTTTCAAGAGATGAGATCAACTTTGGAATGAATATTGAGACTTAAGCTAACTCTCCATGTCCATTTCATGACTAGGAAAAACTCCTAAGTATTCCTACAATAGTTCTCATCTTAGACATTCAAAACTGGCATAGTGAACATGGTGGTGAGAAGTGTGAAAACTTCAAGTGGAAGTAATTTTAAGGTGTGTCGGATGCCTCTAAGGCCATGGAGGGTATTGAAAAGTTTCATCCACTCCATTTTATGAATTTTAATGGAAAATTGATGCCTTTTTGGAGGCCAAGTGTGTAAGGTGTAGGAAAGAGGAGTTTATTTGACTACAGGTAATGATGGCTCACTTCCAGAAGTTTCTAAATAATGAGGACTATAAAAAATGTATGGAGAGGCATGTATGAAACCATTCCCTCTCAATAAAATCATTATACATATCCCTAATTAGTTTTTAGATGTTAAAAAGGGGATAAATCATCAATATAATTTTTTGAGCCAGCAAAGGAAGTTTCACACCACTTTTCATGAATTTCATGACTTGGGAATCCACTTGTATCTTATATCCTTACATGGTCCATTTTATATCCTCTTCTCATGTACAAGTAACTCATTTTATTATCTTGACAAGTGTCCTTATGAACTTTGGACTTCCTTCTTTGCTCCTCTCTCTCAAGTTCTATAAGAACTAGCCATTTTGGCCTTTGTAAATGATGTTCCATCTAAGTATGGTGAAACCTTACTCATTTTCATACCATGGATCAATAAATACTACTAGTTTTTACCTCTTTTATGACTATTCATAGTGTGTTCACTTGGATGATTGATTTTTCTTAGTGATGACTTATTATTTCCTTAGCATTATTATTTCATTCTCTCACCTATTTGTAGTTGGAAAGCTTCTTCTTGAAAGTCATGTGAAGTGTTCTATTGATGTGTCAAGATTTATTGAGTTAGTATATTCAAATAGTTCTATCCTAGGAATTTTTTTAGTCTTCTTAACATAAACATTCATCACAACCTCATAATGAAATATTGATATGAGAAGATGTAGATTGGAGAAGTGTATGTTTGGTTAGTCCCTTATTCTCATATGTAACATGCAGTTGGTTGGTATTCATCAGCTAGTTTTGTGTATCACCTCCCTTAAAATTGTTTGCTTCTAGTTTTCTTTCCCTTTTCCCTAGAAATCATAGGTGTAGTAGTGATCTACAAGTGGTACATCAAGGGAACCATCCCTATCTAGAGATTCACCTCATTCTTAGGCTCACCCACAGACTAAAGGTGTTTCAATTATGCCACTAATGAAGAGCGTTGAGACATCTCCTTCAAAGGGTGAAAATCCAAGTGATAATAGTTTTTGGCACGCTCAGTGGGACTCTTATTCCAAGAAGTTAAAAGATTTTTGGTGTTGTCTTTCATGACATCAGATTTTGGAGGCATCTATCCAAGCATTAATGGTGAATTCAAAGTTACATCATCTAGTCAAGTATCCCAAGTATTCCTTTGAATATTGTTGATAATCATTCCTTATGTTTTTGTTTCCTAATGAAATTCTATGGTTGACTTTGGTGTTGAGTATTGTTTTACACAAGTTGGTGAGGTTTATCAAGCTTGTGGCATTCCCTATCAACCTTGTCATGATCCTTACCAGTTCCAATATGAATCTTACTAGCTCAAACATGACCATTTCCAACTATGTCATGAGTTGTATCAGTCCTATAACCAACCTTATCAATATCTTGCTCCTCCTAGTCAACCTAGTCACTTCTCAAGTCAGTCCATTTCAACCTTCAAGAAAACTCTTTTGGGCTCTGAGAAGTATATTTTGGATCTTGATACACTAAGGGGGCATGGTCAAGATGTTCCTAATAATATTATTCATAAGGTGAGAGATGCATTATATCTAGCTAAAAGAGAGTGGGCACCTATTGAGAGATCTAATTGGTAAAGGTTTACAATTGAAATGCTAGATGTGGGTGGCTTGATTGCATATTTAGAAGATAGGCTAAGAGTTTATGAATATCAACCTCAACAAGTCTATCAAACCTCATATCCACCTCCCTAAGATTGATATTATTCCTACTTGACTTCTATTCATTATCCCAATCAATCTTATCAAAGCCATATTTTTCCCAATCAATTGGAAGAGAGAGTTGGGAAGATAAACCTTATTTTTGAAGTAAATATTGATAAGCAGATTAAGTTGGCCAATAAGTAGATGTATTAGTGCATATCATCAGCAAAGGAAGTGGAATTTAATCCCTGATTTCACTCTCCCATTACACCCCCACCTCAAGAGGAGGCCTCTAGATATTAAATCCCAAGTTAGAGATAAGGTAGAGAATACAAGCCTAAGGAGATCCCACATTTCTTGAACACTTCATCCACTCCTAAAATTTCATCACTACCTCAAGAGAAGACTCTTAATCCTAACATCATAATCTAGAAAAAGGTAGTGGAATTATGGGGGGATAAAGGGGATAAAATCCTTGATAGAGAGTGTGAATTTGAGAAAGAGCTTGATCCTATGCAAGTCCCTCCCACCCCTCTTCAAGAGACTTCTTATGTTCTATGTCAGCCCTATTGTACTCATCCTCATTAAGATGCTTATAAAATTCAAAAGAGATTTTTCCAAGAGAACTTATCCAAGCAAATTGAGGAATTAGAGTCAATAATGAAATTACTAAGTCAAGGTGTGATGGAAGATTTAGAGCCAAAAGAAGATCATATGCCTAAACACGCCCCATATAACCTTCCTCAAGAGAGTGCTCAAGATGAATTAGATGTAAATGAATTTATTTTCAAATAGAAGGAAGAAAACCAAGATATTTTAGCCCAAGGTTTGCCTCCCCTTCCTTGAGATTTCTCAAAAGAATCCTCTATAATTCATTCTCAATCTAATGTTGAGTTATATGTTCCACCTCCACCAACTAGTCCATCTTATCCTCACACCATCACACTTTGCCTTGATGTAACTATGGTATGGGAACCTAAAGAAGAGAATTTGGTTGATAAATAATTATGAATCTTGTTTGAATAAAAAATAGCTCCTTGGTAGCCTCATTGGGCTAAGTCACCCGATTTCAAGATGACTAGTCTTGGCATCACCAAGAAGGAGAAGGAGATTGAAGATATTGTAGCCCTTGATGACCAAATTCAGGTTATAATAGTTAATATTAAACTTGAGAGCCTAAAGAGGTATTAAATTCTAAAAAATAGGTGGTATTTTATGTTGAAACTTTTGAGGGGGTTAATATAGAAGAATGTTTTCCTTTTGCCAAAGAAGAAATCTTCATCATTGGTTCTTCCATTACTATCCAATACATCATAGATGGGCAAGAAAAATTATCTAATAATCCTTTGGATGACTTATTTGTAGTCACTAGATCAGGTTATACTCCCCTTCAAGGAGGCTATGATCAAATCAAGAATGGAGAAGGCAGCCTTGGCACTCAAGTGAGTATGCAAAGAATAAGCAATTTTTCAAATTTGTCCTTTCAAGAGGCATATGCATCTCATGATGATATGTTTGAAGTCATTAAAATGGGTTAGAATCCTCTTAAATAGTTGGCAGAAATACATCAGCTTTTGAATGATGGAACAAGCTTCTATTGGCCTCAATATTCTAACAAACATGAAACTACTCCTCTTGAAGCCATGCCTACCATGAAAATACAAGTTGATCATGAGACAAAAAGTAAGTATTAGTATGAGGTATGTATAAAAATTCAAGAGGAATATATATATACATTGGATACCTATTTTAGGATTATCTACTTGACAACAGATCAAGTGAAGTGCCAAGGAATAGGTTTGATGTACAAAGCATCCAATCCAAGGAGAAACATGCTTGGCACTATGATTCATCTCATGAAGAAGAGGATGCAAAAAACTTTCCTTTTGATACTAGAAATAAGGTATGTTTAGTTTCCAGTTGTGCATATTTTTTTGTTTTCTAATTTCCCTAAGTGCTTTAAAAATATGTATGTGTGTGTGTGTTGTTGATTTATTTGTGTTGCTTTGTGTGTGTCCTTTATTTTATGTGGTTGGGGTAGTCAATTGGTCTTGTCTTGATAAAATCTTGTTATCAATGGTCAAATTCCTCTTATTTTGTTTAAGACTCTAGATGAATCCATAAGCCCAATGGACTAATAAGGCTACTAATCATTAGTATAGCAGGCATACTACCCCTATGAGTCACCAATTTATTGACTAAATTTGACCCTATAGGTCAAATTGGGACCCCTCTAGGTAAAAACTTTATTTTTAGATGTTTAGGGGGTCTAATATTATGCCATAAGGTGTATCATAGGTCATTTTATGTCATTTCATATTATATTAGCCTTAGTCTTGGTAATTTTCAATATTTATGTCCTTTTGAGTCATTTTGGGAGTCAAAATGGAGCATTAAATGAGTTGTATGGCCTCATATAGAAATTTTAAGGTTTAAAAGGTGATTTCATTTCCCATGTGTCCTAATAAGTCTTTATTAACTATTACAAACTGAAAAGTGGTAGGTTATTTAGAAGAAAGGGTAGTTTTCATGGAAAAAATGAGCATTTAATGAGGTGTATGAAATTGTATGGACTCATAGAGTTGGGTACATTTAAATATTGTCCCTTGGTATTCCATACACTTACTTAAATGATCATTTTGATCATAAACTTCAAAAAATGAAGAAAACTGCTTCTCTCTTCTTCCACTAGGCTTAGCAAGCAAGAATAGCCTTCAGGTTTGTACTTGGTAAGGTCAACAAGAGAGGTTTAAATAAAACTTATATTGGGGTTGTATATTAAACTAAATCATATTCCATTTGATGTTTTATTTTAGAGGAATGGTGGTATGTGTTTTATGAACCATTCCTAAGAAGTTAGACAATCTATTTTGCTTGCTAATATGTTCACCTTATGGGTTTTGCCTTGGTTTAGACAATTCCATATAATTCACTTGCTAATATTTGTTTCATATGATGTTTAATCCCTAATAAAATTATTCCCAGGCTTATTTTTATTGTTTCAATGTGTTTTTATATGCAAATTATCTTAGGTTGCAAGTGAATGCACCATTCTATGTTGCAAGTAGTTTTTCACCATTTACAACATCTTCATGCTTTGATAATGGTTTTAGAGGATGAAGATAGGTTGGTTTACATGTTTATAGTTTTTTATTTATCTCATCCCATTTCAATCTCAGTCTCCAAAGCAACATCCCATGAGTTTGCAATCATATGCAAGAAACATAGTTAGGTAGTTATAAATATACGTTTGTAGGCATCCTTATAGAAGGCTATGACATTAAAATGAGGATATTTTTATTTATTATAAATAATCATAATTTTAAGGGATTTCATGTCAAAATTTTAAAGAGGTACATTATTATTGAAAGTGAGACTCATATTCACTACCTAAACTCATTGTTTGCCTACATACAACTTAATCTTCATGTACAGGTGCTCTCATGAATACTAATCATATTGGAAGGGAGTTTGATAGTTTTGTAAATATTTTAGAGTGAAAAAAGTGAATTTTAACCCTTGATAATGGTATTTAATTGTTCATAAGCATGTACATCTCACATAGTGCAAATTTTATGTCTATTGCCTGCATATTTGAAAATTCTCATCTACAGGTATCCCATGAGAAGACTAGTCATGTTAAAAGGGAGTGTATGAGACAAATAAGTTTATAAATGATCAAATAATTCTATTTTAAATATTTTATAAGATAATAAAACTCATAAGAATAAAAAAAATCATGCACATTGCTCTCATTCCATTCACTATCTACATACATGAAAATGACCACCTACAAGTGTTAGCAGAGAACTAAGGAGTTGTTTTGAAGGAATTGAAACAAGTAATGAAACCTTATTTGAAATTCCCAACATGTGTTATGATCATTATAGGCATATTTTAGGGTTAATTTGGTTAATATAATTATAAACTAGGATTTGAGGTGGAATGATTGTGCTTAGTGATCAAATCCCCAAAATGTGAAAATAGAGAACCTCACCATTTTGTGGATAACATAAAAAAGGTTACCACTTCCTTTTATGCATCTTGATGACCTTGCCTTGAACCATATATATAGGAAAAGTAATCCATAAAATTTGGAGGGTATATATCTAAGGGAAGATGATTATTGAGAGACCTAAAGTTACCCATTTATGTATTAAACTAAGTCAATGACATTTATAAAAGTCTGAGTCTTCAAACAACCTTGCATTCCAAGTTGGTAGTCCCAACCATGCCAACATGTTAGGATGGTTATATATGGTGAATATATCACTCATGATATAAATATCATCTAAATAATAAGATGATATACTATTTTTCAAATCACATACATACCTACAAGGGTGTCTTAAGCCTTGAAATACCCACCTATAGTTGTATGGAGATGAAAGGGTACTTTGGAGTAACAACTCAATAAGGATGACTTTGAAAAAATGTATTGAACCTTATGGGATTAATATGACATCAATATAACTGATGAGTATTATAGGATAAGTCTATTAGGCATGATCTCAAGCCTAAAATAGGCCTACATAGGATTTTCTACATGTGATGATTCTTAATTATTAGTATTGTCCAAACATGAGTGAATAGGTAAAAATCACTTATAGATGATCAAATAATTTTTAAATAGGGAATTTGCACTAATTTCAAATTTTGGTCCATCTTAAACCACCTACAAGTGCAGTTAATAGGCAGGGTAACACAGTCAGACCCAACAAAGTAGAACATGGTTGAGAATGCAGACATAGATGATCAAGAATCTTGGTAAGTATATAAAACACTTATACAATTATAGTGATCAAAATTTGACACCCTCATGATTTTAAAATAGGTAGAGGAAGTTTTGGTAATTTAATCAAGTAGTCCATATAGTGAAACCCTACACATAGTTTTTCTTTAATAGTTTGTGTTAGTTTTTAGTAATTTTAGAGGATCTAATCATATGAACAAGGGTTGAATTTTTGTTTAATACATCCTTGTAACTTATAAAATCCTCTCCAATATTCACCATTTTCTGAGAGAATAGGGGAGTGCCCTCTATTTTAACTCAGATAGAGAGCACTCCCTTTGTGCATAAACCTTATAGTTTTGGGAAATGAGGATGAAAGGGTAAAGTAGAGGTTAGTTGGAAATGGAAAGGAGGTGTGTGGAGTTTGGTAACATCAAAACTAACATGATAGACCTTATACAAAATGGAGAAGCTAAGCAGAGTAGTCCAAACCTACAAGGGTTATAGTCAGGCCTATTAGTCATGTTTAGGCCTAAAGACAAAATATGCCAAGTGTATAAGAGTGGATTAAAATGGATTAAAACATGTTTATGAGGTCATAAAATAGGTTTTCAAGCTCTTTTTATACATGGAAGTCATAAAGAAAGACACTTTTGGCTCAAAACCAACTCATATGTGCAGGAAATGGAGAAAAGAGATCGACAAGGTAACTTCAAATGCTCACATATTTCATGAGGCTTTGCATAGAGGTAAAGGAATTTTGGAGGTTTTAATAGGGGTATTGAAGATAATTCTTGTGGATTTTATTTTCAAATTCAACATCCCATCTTTATGAATGAAGTTTAAGAGGGTAAACAGGCCTAGACTCACCAAAACCTTTACTAATAACCAATTTGAGGAAATGAATGAGATATGCACAAAAATGGCATAGTTATCCTAGAATAAAGATTGTAATTGAATAAGACTCTCTCAGACTCCTCCCCATACTTTTGGATTGTATAGAATTATATATATGGAGAACAAAACAAGGTATTTTTAACTATTTTGTGCATTTTATAGGTTTTAGGAAGTTTCAAGAGATGAAATAAAATTTGAAAAGAATATTGAGACTTAAGATAACTACAAATTTCCATTTCATTCCTTATAAAAAATCTTAAGTGTGCTTACAATAGCTCTCATCTTAGCCAATCAAAACTAGCATAGTGAACATGGTGGTGAGAAGTGTGAAAACTTTAAGTGGAAGTGATTTTAAAGTTTTCCTAATGAATTTAAGGCCATGGAGGGTCTTTAAAAGTTTAATCCAATCCCTTGTATGAATTTTCATGGAAAATTTATTCCTTTTTGGAGGCCAAGTGTGTAAGGTGTGGGAAAGAAGAGTTTCTTTGACTGCAGCTAGTGATGCCTCACTTTCAAAAGTTTATAGATGATTAAGACCACAACTAATGCATGGAGAGGCATGTTTGAAAACATTAACTCTCATTAAAATCATTATAACTATCCATAATAAGTTTTTGGGTGTTCAAATAGGGATAAATTATGAAGATAATTTTCTAAGCCAGCAAAGGGAGTTTCATGCCATGTTTCATGAATTTCATGACTTGGGAAGCCACTTATGTCTATTGTCCTTGCATGGTCCATTTCACATAATATTATCATGCACAAATAAATTATTTTATTATCTTTACAAGTGTCCTTTTTACCTTTGGACTTCCTTCTTCTCTTCTCTCTCTCAAGTTTTATAAGAACTAGCCATTTTAGCCTTTGTAAATGATGTTCTACTTGAGTATGGTAAATCCCTGCTTATTTACATACCATGGATCAATAAATACTACTATTTTTTACCTCTTCCATGATTTTTCATAGTGTGTTCACTTGGATGATTTATTTTGCTTAGTGATGACTTGTTGTTTCCTTATCATTGTTGTTTCATTCTCTCACCTATTTACAATTGGAAAGCTTCTTATTACAGGTCATGTGAAGTGTTTTATTGATGTGTCAAGGTGGAGTGAGTTATTATATTTAAATAGTTCCATCCAAGGCATCTTATTTATTCCTTCTAGCCTAAACATTCATCACAACCTCATAATGAAATATTGATGTGAGAAGATGCAGATTCTTGTTCTCATGTCTAACATGTAGTTGGTTGGTAGTCATCAACTAATTTGGTGTATCACATCCATTACAATATTTTAATTTTAGTTTTATCTCCCTTTTTCATTTCAATAATATGCGTATTAGTTATCTACAAGTGGTACATCAAGGGAGCTATCCCTATCTAGAGATTCACCACATTCTTAGGCTCACCCACAACCTAGAGGTGTTTCAATTATGCCACTTGGATGAGGAGAGCTAAGACATCTCCTCAAAGGGTAAAAATCCAAGTGAAAAACACTTAATAAGTCCAAAATAATGCTAAAAATACTCTAAAATACTAATATTAGTTAGGCTTAACCTAAAATGTTGTGACCTACAGCCACATGAGGCTAAAGTCTTATCTATAAACTACTATGCTAGCTAAAGGACTAATGGTTTATAAAGAAGCTTTCTCATATAATGTAAGAGAATGTATCAATAAAAAATTATGGAATAAGATCAATATAAATATGGATAGGGTAACCAAATCATGTTTTATAATTCAAATTCACCTCATGACTCCATCTACAACCTTGTCATACACAAGCTCCTTTTCAAGTTGGTATTGATAGTGTGAGGGTGGTCTACAAGGCTTTCATGTTCAAGAAAGTGTATTAAGAGAGTATGGAGGTTTATAATCATCATGAATCATATATTAAACTCTTAATAACATTTTAAAATCATCCCAAATCAACATTACCATCACCTACATTACCAAACACTTAGACATCCATGGATTTTCCTTAAGGAGCTCAAGTCATACATGAGTTGCATAAAAGTGAAGGTTAACCAATGAAGAGTGTAATAATTACAGGATAGGTTAGATTATTATTTAAAATTTCATTCACATTTTTATATCTCAAACCAAGTAACAAGGGAGGAAAACTCAGTTGTGAAATTTGACCAAGTACGCACATGTCACTAGCTTTTGGCAAAAATGGGCCTATAGGTCAAAATATGCAGGATCTAATCATGAAATTTTATGGATAGAATAAATATGACCTGATATACCTATTAAACATATTTTTGATTTTTTTTTTATAATGTTAACTATTCATTGTTTTAGTACAGTCAACCCTATGTCAAATTGCGGTCCACATTAGAGCATGCCTTAAAGGAATAGGCCATTTTGGGGCATCTACAGGTTGAGTCAAAGCATGAAATATGGTACATATGGTATACATGACCAAAAAAATTATCCCATTCCATATTATAGGTCATAAATAGTTAAATTACTATATATTCTTACATAGTCCCCTTGTAGTCAAGAAGGTAACCATTAGAGGCCAGTTGAAGTTTTGTTAGTTTTGGGTGATAAAAAGGAGTTTAGGCATTAGAAAGATATTAAAAAGGTATAATATGATGTTTTAAACCTATATTTTTATATATAATTGAGCACATTTAGGGTTTTCGATCAAAAGTTTTAAGAATTATGAGTTTAGACATGGCGGAAGCATGTAGATAGCTCAATGTAAATTTTAGTAAAAAGAGTCTACATGAAAAACTATGCATAAAAAAGACTTAAAACTTGGTATTATTTGTAATAATGAGTTAATATAACTATCCATAATATTTTTAGGATCATATGACAATTGAAAGTGCATGTTATTTTGACACAGCCCCCTCCATGTCTCATAATGGTCACTATTGGTGCAGGCACACTTTTTGGAGTTTTAAGGTGTGGTTGAAGGTTATAGGATTATGTAAGTATTTTAAAATCATGGTAATATGTTTATAAGCCTTTTAATCACCTTTAAAGAGTGTTAACACTCCAAACTTCATGTAAACCCCACAGGCAAGCTCAAAAGCCCATACATAATCTCAAAGGCATAAAGAGCAAAGTTGGATTTTGATCATTTTAAGAGGTTTTATTTTATGATTCAGATTTCAATAATGTGTTTTTAACCAAATGAGATTAGTGGAAAATTAATTTTGTTCCTTTGAAGAAATTCAAGCTTTTCAGGCTTAAAACACCCAGTTTTATCCTTCAAAAGCTTTTTTTTCATACCGAGAAGAGTTGGGCCAAGTGATTATAGTAAGTTTTTATTACCCATATGAACTTGAAATTAATTATGTATTTATTTTTTTTAATATCTTGAGTTTTATTAACAATTGTTAAGAGTGTAAGCATGTCCAGAATGCTTACAAACCCCGTAGGCAATCATCTTTACATATGTATATTTTCATACCTTCCACATGGGAGCCAAATATTTTTAGGGATGTTTAAGGTCTATATTTAAAATATATAAATTTAAGTAATTTTTGGAATATAGGTCCACATTATATGAACAATCATCAAGAAGGTGAGCCTGCTTAAGTTGCCAAAGGAGCTTTTTGACCAGTTTTGAGTTTTTGGACTCATGGGTCCATAAAATGGCCTATAATGACTTATAAATCACTTTTAATGCATATAAGAATCCATATATCTCATAAAAAACCAATTTTTTAGAATAATCGTCATGGTTGTGTGCCTAAAAGGCCAAAAATGGCTCAAAATGCTTACTTTTCCAGGGTTTTAAAGAGATAAATGGTCTAAAGCCATGGAAGAGGCATAATGGGACCTGAATCATATTTATATGTAATTTGGAGATCTTCACAAATCATTTTATGGTAAATTTCTTAACTAAAGGGTTAAAACCCAATTTTTTGACATTTTATGCATTGTTGCATGTTTAATGGTGATTTCCACCATTATTGTAGGCATTAAAGGTTTTTAAAATATTTATTTTCTTCCTTATATGAATCCTAGAGATGTCTGGAGGTCTTATATAGGTCTATAAGTGGTCTTCAAGGTGCTAAATGACCTTGGGAGTAGGTTTTAGAGCATCTAATTCAGGGTGGCTCAAGCTTATGACCTCCGTCAATGGGGTCTATGAGAGTTGTAGGTTTCATGGAATTTATTAAAGGTTGGAAGAGAAAAGTGAAGTTTAAAATAAAATAAATCATTAAAAATAAAACTTTAGAACTTAACCTCCATGGTCAGTTAAGCATCTTATGTCAAGTCAACTAACTTTTACCCAGCACCTTCTAGAAGTGTGAGTGGAGGGGGGCATAGAAGTACAAAGGAGAGAGATTTGGAGGTTAGGGAGAGAAATTGGAGAATTAATTGAGTTTGAAAAGTCTTTTGATACTTTTCCCTTTTGAGTGGATCATGACATCATCATCCTCAAAAAAAATTGTCTTCTAGTGTGTTTCTAAGCCAATGAGAAGGTTTGAAGGCTATTTGGACTAATGAGGGTTAGATTTTTGAGAAGGGATTAGTTATAATTAATAAAAAGTTAGTTGAGACTCCATGAAAGGGGTTGTGCCTCATTTATTGAATTTTGTTTGCTTGCCTCTTCTCCCTCTCTTCCCCTTTCTCCTATATCTCCTATTTCTCCCCTATTTTTGTAAGATGTTATCATTTGACAAAGCAAAAACCTATCAAAATTTGTAAGAAAAATCTTTTGAAGCAATAAATATCATTTTTTACCTATCTCTTTCCCCTAAATTATGTTTATCAAGCTTGTGCATGATGGCCTTATGAAGAAGTGTTCTTCCATGTCCATTATCCTTCTTTCTTACCCTTTTTGAGGTGTCTTTAAGTTAGTTTTAGGTCTTAACTTGAACTCTTTCCACCATTAATGGATGATTGGTGTGAATTTTAAAATTCTTCTTTACTTCATGTAATATCTGGTGAGCCTATTTTGAGAAATACTTATGCATATTATATAGTTTGTGAGGTTGTGTGAACAAAAATTATTTTATGTTGAGTTAGTGTTTATTTCAAGATTATGTGAGTGTTAATTAATTTGGTGTATCACCCCATTTAGTTATATTAGTAACCCTATACCCCCTTCATATCCCTTTTACAAGCATAAGTATTAGCTTAGGCGATCTGCCAAGAGGAAGCCGACCTTCTCCAGAGGTTCAACCTCATTATAGGATATCCACATCTTAAGGTTGTTCCAATATTTTATCTAGGAGTGAGTGAGCCTAAAAAACTCTCCCACAAGGGTGCAATTATATGCTACAACACCAACTCTAACATATTAGACATTGAGTGACATTTTGACACACTTGTCCCCTTGAAGAAACCATACAAGTTCATTAAATGACCCAAAATGTGACCTTAAAATGACATAAGATAAAATATACAAATGTGATAAGGGTAGAAACATAATTTTTGACATTTTTAAGATTATGGTACACATTTTAGGACCTAAGGGGCCCCTATAACAAGTTTGACTATATAAGGGATTTACCTAATTCAGCTTGTGGTCAAATTAGTCAATAATCACTTTATCTTGTGATGTGATTGCATGAGAGATGTCAAAAGTATTTTTATCACTTTTTTAGCATGAATAATGTTTATCTTTGATATAATAAAATTGAGTTGTGTCCACACATCTCAAATCAACAAACATAAATTACTAGGGTTTAAAGGAGAATTTCATGCTAGTTGGGCATTCAAGGACACCCATATAGGCTTTAATGTTGTTTTTAAAGAACACCTGTGAGTTGATCTACACTATTGGAGTTGACTAATGGGTTTAAAATGTAGAACAATCTGATCTATCTCTTAAACATGTATAATTAGTTGAGGCTAAGATGTTAAGGATGCCAAACATAGATTTGTATGTAGGATACATGGTCATGGGTCCAAATGCATTGCTCAGGCTAGGTCAAGGCTAATAATAGACATAAGAGATCAAACCTAAGGGTTAAACATAGTAGTAGACACCACACAGAAGCTAATAAGGTTGAGTTGAGCAATGGCAATGGAGTAGATTTTGAGCATGTTAAAATACATAATTCTTGAGGATGTATGGAGGCACATAGGTATTTTTTAGGAAAACACACCCATGAACACATAACGTGTAGTCACAAATTAACCACAAAAAAATGTGGTAATGGCTACCAGTGAACCAAGTCTAAAAAAAATCCTCCACCAAGGATGAACACTCTACGAGTAATAGATTATGAAAACTAGTTTTTATTTATATATAATAAATTACACCCTTTTAAATAAGACTAACAACAAACAAACCTTGATAAGTGAATGCCATCTTGGAACTCTGATACCATATCGAGAATTCCAACAAGATATTTAGATCAAGTGCATGCATGGGTCCAACAATAAAAATACAAGGAAATGAATAAACATATGTTAAAAATGAATGAAACCACAAATAAGAACAATGACAAAAACACATTGATGAATATTCAACACTTCATGAATAACTCACTAATCTAAGATGTACAAATAAGATAGTATGGTATGAAACTCCCCATGAATAGCTATAAAGGGCCTTGAATAGGAATGTAACTCATATGATGGAATAACATGCACTAAGCAATGATTATGGAAAAGAGTAACTCCCAATGATATAAACACCTAAGCAAGATAACTTAAGTTTAGGATTAACATGAGTGTAAGATTAACCCAAAAAATATAATAAATAGAAATAAGTATCCTATAGTAACACTCATTTCTTTTGAGATGAGTTTTGGACCTCAAATTTTGGATAAGTCATTTTTTAAATAACCAGTGTGGAAAGGCATGATGCAGATGGCCATGAAATAAAATTCCATGGCACAGGAGGACCAAGTCAGAATAAATGTGCATAATAAATGGAGAACCCAAGAATGAATGACTCAAAACCTAGCAGAAGACTTGGGGAGCACACGAGAAGTGGGAGATGATTAGGGAGTGATTCACATAGATGAAAAAGATTAAGGCAAGCATGAATATAACATCAATCCATGATAATATAAGTGCTCAGTGATGAAAATCCATTACCAAAGATAAAATATAGGGGCACAAAAGTTTAGGTCCTTAGGAAATCAATATAATTGGCTGCCATGACTCAAGTGTGTTGATGATCATTGCTGAGTCATTATTAATGTAATTATGATTGTAACTACTTGTTTAGGTAAAACCAAGTATAATACCCCTAAATAAAACTGTTTAAGGTGGTTGATGTGGTTGAGGTTATTGTTATTGTACTCAATTAGATAGTGTTGATAGAGTTATATGAGTGAGTTGCATTATACTCTAGAATTATGTAATCTTTGAAACACTTATCAATGTGATGAATGGAACTTGTTTTACCTTAATATTTATATTCTGAGGACTATGGAGATAATGTTATTTGTTATCTTGTATGATATTATTTAGTTAACCGAGATTAGTTTCACAGTTACTGTTTATGCCTTATTTTTCTTTTTTATCATTAAGTAATAAATATGTTAAAATGGATCATATAATGAGCATAGTAATGTGTACACATTTGATCACCCCTATCTGTTAGTACACCCTCATCTAAAAAAACAAATGGGAACTAATCCCATATTGCATGTTTTGTGTGAGTGCATGATAACTTATTCTTGCATGAAATTCCCGCATACCATCTATTGGGCTCATATTCACTTCAGCATGCATGCTTAAGGTAAGATATGCTTAAGTAAGGAAAAGAATGTCAATATTTTAGTTTTATTATCAGGACTGATAACACTTGACTTCATGATGGTGGAATATTATTGAATGATTATCACTTAATAATATTGAGCGATGGGTTACTAGTATTAAGGATAATATTATAGTACCATTTATCAAACTAGAAATCTCTACATGCATGTGGTTTAAATAAAATCTATACAACTCTTTATATGAGACATTATTTATATAGGTACTTATTCACCTTCATGCTTGGATTATGGAAATGCTCAAGATAGGTCAAGAAACCATATATATAAGAAAAATTTTACACTAGAGCATCAATCAACTCTAGCATAGTTGGAAGCATCTTAGATGTATGTTATTGATGTTTGGTGGTGTGGGGTTTTGAATAGTCACATCTTGGAATACATATTTTTTACCTATTCTTATCCTAAGGAAGATCAGTTCCACTTCTTCCATGAACCACATGGTATATATCAGACACTTTTTGTTGGAGGTTAAGAATCTCTTTATATATTATAGACTTGAGACTTTTTCCATTTAAGGCTAAACTCTTTCTCACATGAGCAACATGGTTGGTGGAGAAATGTAGGGGTACTTGTGAAGTATAATTATTGGTTTAGTATGGAAGATAGTTAGTGGGAATTGTAGAAATACAAGTATGGTGAATCTTAATGAAGGATTATGAGTAGAAGTGATCTAGGAAGGGGAATGGAGGACTTAGGAAGTGTTGTAAGGGTTTGCAAGGAAGTGGAAGAGCATAGGGAGGATTCCCCAAATATAGGACTGCACCTGACACTAGATCAAGTATACATGGGAGAAACAAGTTAATAAGTGGTGATAGAATAACCTAATTTGGATAGGCCTAGTTCCCCACCCACAACATGAACTCATGATTTTAATCTAGAAGATATATTTGTATGCAATTAGGATATAGACAGTGTAGAGTCAACAACTAAATATACCAGAGAGACATTTGTATAAAAAAAATTTAGATAGTAATTTATTGGATATTAATTTTACTTTATATGATAGTTCTATGGCCTAATTTGGAATTCTTGTTAGACCAAGAATCTAGTGGGAAAATTATTATCCCAATTGTATTTACTCAACCTACCTCAGTGCCCAACATCTTAGGTGCTTTTGTTGATGTAGGAGGTGAAGGAGGTGGAACTAGTGGTGTTCAGCTAGAGGAATTGGAAGAGGTGTAGGAGTTAGTGGTGGACCTCCCCCCAAGCTATATGAGGTACCATAAGTGCTTCATAAAAGCCACCATTTCAAGCACCTCAATTTCCCATTGTGTACTATGAGATAACACTCCACTTGCTAGAGTATCAAGGTGTGGAGAATGTCATAGAACATGTTCACAAGTGTGAACTTATCTAGTGAGTGCATGAAATCACCTCTTCTGAATGAAAATCAACCCAATTTTAAACCACCATTTTGGATTGTGCACATAAGTGGTACCATAATTATGATCCTTAGCAAGATGTGGTGGATTACAATCAAGTCAAGGTAGCATTCCTCTAAGAATTTGATATCTTAGAGTTTGAATAATAGAGTATATCTTCCCTAAAGGATATCAAGTAGGAACTCAATAAGAGCATGCATAAGTATGATTCACATTTTAATATGCTTATCTCCAAACTCTCTTTTGATATAAATTCTACTTAACACACCCAATGATTCATGGGAGGTTTACTACTCCCCTTCAGATATACCTTATCAAAAAAAACTTTCACCAACCTATGTGAGTCCTTAAAAGCTGCCCTTCACACCAAAGCTATTGTAATTATTGGCATAGGGGTTATCCCCTTCATGGAGGCACATATCACTACAATGTCATCACAACTAGAAAATCTCACTACACACAATGCTCATGACACCCGTAGTGGTTTATGGTGTGTGAACTATGAGTTTGAAGGCCACAAATAGAATAATTATCCTTATAATAATATTCAAGCTATGTTGAAACAATATTATGATATTTTCAAGGAAGAGCATGATGTCAAGGATTGTCCTTTGCTACAAAGCACCACATAGTCAAAAGTATCAACCTATTGTAATATATGCAATACATACACTCATGATACCAATGATTGTCATCTCATTAGTTAAATTCATGAAGTGCACACATGTGGTATATGTCAAACATATGTTTATAATAACCAAGAGAATGGAGTCAGTTATCATGGTCATGGTTGAGGTCATGGGTATGGAGGTGGACTCTTTCCACCATGAATTTATTATAAGTGTGGTTCCCTTGAGCACTACCAGTGTGATTACCTGATATATACAACATGTACCTTTTGTAAAAATTAACACCATTTAAATGAGTGCCTTGACTTGTACACTACTATTATGAAGGAAATAAATGAGAAGGGTGATGACATGATATGTATTGAAAATCCACAATGTAAATTGTGCCTTGTAACTCTGATGGGTTCAAAAGTAAATATTACAACATGAAGTTGTGGTTAATCCTTGTTTATGTTCATTGCACCTATTGTGAAAGGTAAATATGAGGATCCTCATGCTACTCACTATCCAAATGTTTTTTAGTATAAGGAGGTGATCCATGACACTAAATTAGGTAATAGAATTATAGGGAGAGATCTAGTTTCTCAAAGATCATGATGCTACTACATGTGTCGATATGTTAAAATTTATAGACCTTCATGACATGGCATTAAATGGATTTCAAGAGTTATGTAAACAATTACTAGATGAGTACATTATACCCTTATTATAAAATTGGCTAAGGCATCATACATCTAGGCCAAATAAATATGACCAGTTAAACCATGCATGATGGCAAGAAACTCCCATCTAGCCTAACCCAGAAGGGGACAAGGAGATATTAGTTAATGTCTCTATAGATGGATGGGTCATCTAGGATATCATATTTGATATCGATTCTAAAGTAAATATTCTCACAAAAGATTCTTGGTAAAAGATGGCCAACCCAACTTTGTAAACTTTTCCCCATATGTTATTTATGGCCAACAATACTTTCACTTTGCCCATTGGTGTACTTAAATATGCCACCATGGATATCCTTAGTGTCACCTTCAAATCTGATTTTGAAGTCATAGAGTTGGGCGAGGATGATGAATTCATAGATATGTTGGGTTACCCATGGTGTTATGCTAATAATGCTAATTCAAGCTTTAAAAAGCATTACATCATCTTTGAGAATGATGATCAATGCATTTTCATTATTTTTTACCATGCTTATGGATTTCCTATGTTTAATTGGTCAATGATGATGAGGACATCAACCATATTTATAATGTCATAGTTTGGGGTAATGAATGACATTAGCCCACCCTAGATGACATCTTGGATTGGAAAAATGTATAATCTTTGTTTGACATCACTAATAATTCTTGTGACTACTTAGATCAAGGTGACTATGACCTTACTAGGTAGATATGTGGCGCTATAGATAGTCATGACTACACTTAGTGTGTCATAAATTCCATAAATTTCTTCATCTCTTTCATGGATAAATCATGGTTGTGCCACCAACAAGACTATATGAAGCTCTGAGGTTCCATGGTCAAATATAAGTCCACAAGTTTATACAGTATTTAGAAACCTTGTATGACTCTGAAGTTGATCAGGTATGATCAATTATTCATATATTTGATGGCACAATTACTCGGTGGTGGTGAACTCATTGGGAGAATTTACTTACTTGGGATCGAGTTCATTTTGCTTTGTACCATCTCTTTCACCATGAGAACCATATATGCAAAACTATTATTTATAGTGACATTCAAGCTCTAGATCCTCACCTTGAAGCTTACAAGACTATGTGGATGACATATGAAACCTTCTTGCCTAGGCACCTTTAGGTTCACTCATTTTATGGAACTTTATGCACTTGGTTTAGAACGTGGTATGTCCATAAAGAGAACCATCTAGACATGAGTTCTTGGTGGATTATTAAGAGTAACATGTTTATAGTGTTATCATATTCATCCCCATAAATGGATTTACACCTTACTTTACAAGCTATGAATTAGGATATCGTAGGCAACTTAACCCCAATTGAATATCAAATCAGATGTATACATGGAGTATGGGAGGAAGGCTTGACTAATTTTCCTAAACCTAATGAGCAGGCATCCTTTCCACCACCCGAACCTATACTAAAACATGCACTAAGAGAAAAAATCCATAAGGGTAAGAATAAACTCATGTACTAGGTTGATGAAGGTGATATATTTGATCCGTCTGGCCCATCTATTAATCATTTAGTTGTGCACACAGAATATGGCATACATAATGTTTGCAACATCATCTGAGATGAACAACACCCAAACTTCGAGCTGATCTAGACTATTTAATGTAATATTGGCATGGAAGAAGCTCCCAAGATGGATATAATAGGGGATTATTGTTCTAATAATGAGATCTCTAAGGTATTTGAGCTATTAAAAGAGTATCAAGATGTCTTCCCATGTAGCTATACTAAAATGAAGGGTGTGTATTCTTCTTTGGGAAAAATTCACATAAAGTTGGTAAAAGACACTCAACCAATTAGAAATAGGCATTATCAGATGAATATCGACTTGGTTGATCAAGTCAAGGAAGAAATCAATAACATGTTACATGCAAGAGTCATTACTCTTATTGACAAGTATGAGTGGGTGATTCCTATGGTTAAAATTATCAATAAGGATGGATGCATTAGTACTTACATGGATTACTAGGTATGTAACATTATTTGTGTTGTCAACCCCTTCCCAAAACCTTTCATTGAAGAGATACTCAAAGGAGTTATTGGGTGTAAAATCTATACATTTACAAATGTCTTATTTGGGTACCATCAATTTCAGACATAGAAGAGGATAAGGCCAAGACAACATTTGTAATTGAGTGGGGATATTTTGCTTACAATGTAATGCCATTTGGGTTGAATAATGCTCCTACTATGTTCTCATAAAATGTATTTGAAACTTTCAATGAATTTATTCACAATTTCCTTTAGGTCTACCTTAATGACTAGATTTTTTAAGGCTTAGTGTGGGACCAATGTTCAAATCAATGACTAATTCTTGAGTACTAATGAAACCTTTAAATTTCTGTAAATTTGAATAAATGTATGTTTTCTACCCCTTTTGGAATAATCCTTGGTCATGTCATATGTCTTGATGGACTTTTAGTTGACCCAACTAAGATTGATGTTATACTTAGACTTCAAGTACTGACCATTGGGTAGATAAATCCATGCCTTCTTAGGGCATATAAGATATTATAGAAATTTTATTCATGGATATGCTACAATAGTTGTGCCTTTGGAAGAGTTACTAAAATAAAATGTTTAGTTTATTTGGACCAGTGTTCACCAACAAGATTTTGTTGTACTCAGTGATAAGTTTATCACTACACGTATTCTCCAGTTTCTAGACATAACAAACCTTTTCACATCCATGTTGATGCTTTCCCTATGATGGTCAATGCTATCCTTGTTCATCTTGGTGAGGGAAATTTTGACAACCCTATTTATTTTTACAAGTTGAAAGCTTACTCCAGCTAAATAAAACTACATGACTACTGAGTGTGAAGCATTATCTATGGTTTATGCCCTCTAAAAGTTCCATTAAGACTTGTTGGAAAATCCATTTGTCTTCTTTATGACCCATGAAGCACTAAAGTAATTAGTCAAAAAAATGATATTTCATGGGCACATTTGCCAGTGTATTTTGTTATGTTAATATTTCAAGTTTTTAGTTGTTGGGTGAATATTTTGTCACCAGCTAACTGATGAGCAAAATAGGTCTCTTCAACCATATCATAGGGAGATTGGTCATCCAGATGTGCGGGTTTACCACATCAAAAGGGAAAAAATCTCTCCTCTCATCAAGGGGAGGTTCCCTTATAACTATGAGGAAATATATATATATATATATATATATATATATATATATGCAGAAAATAACACTCAGGGGTAGAATAACACCATCCATCTCTCTTTTTTAGAGATGATGTTTAAAAATAGAGGAGAAAATCTTGGTGAAGACACTAAAGGCACTTCTCTTCTTTTAGAAGTGATCTTGCAGGAGACAGTATGAGTTCTTTTAGGTAGTGACAAGTAACTGGTAACCAAAGGCGTAGTAACCAGCAGACTGAGATGTAGCATAAAGTCTCCTCCTCAACTGCCCAAGAGTGAAATACAAAGGATAATGAGGGCACAAAGTCATCCCAAGAGCCTTTACACAAGAAAATAATATGAAGGATAATGAGGGCACAAAGTCATCCCAAGATATTTTACACAGGAATAGAAAGAAAACACACTAAAGGCAATTTTGGGGGCACAAAGTCTCTCCATAGTTGGCTTCAGGACACCTTCCTGATTACTTCCACTAGTTCTGCTTATTTCATTAACTGGACAAGAACGCATTCAGAAGACAGACATAAGAACAATATCCTAAAATGGCACAAGCTATAACAGCACAAAGTCTTAAAGTAACTTGCTTTCTCATTAAAAAAAAGAAATATGAATAACAATCTGAGCTCAAAGTCTCAGTAATGCCTTTCAATTTGGGAAAAGTTTTTGCTTCTAGTAACTGGAAGATCTCTCTTAAAATGACACAAGAGAATACAATATATAGTAGCCAAGAAAGGCTTGGAGCTTTGTTCCATGGAACGACCCATGTTGCACTCAATGCATTAAATGCATTTTTAGTTTTTTCAAAGAGGGCCATGCTAGAATAAGGTGGCCACCTTAACTATGGCGTGTTGATTCATCTCGAATGTCTTCTCCTGGGCCTAAGTCATTTGGTGTCTGCGCAGCTATCTATTTTGTCTTTACTCTAAGGGAGATAAATAGGTCGTGTCTTTAATGTTTGCCAATCAAAATATCTACTTTGTGGACTATTCTACCTACTAGAATAAATACTGCATAGATATTTCTGGTTTTCCCCCTTTCCTACTACAATTTGAGCCCTTGATCTATCTTTTCCTTTTTCTGATTCTTTTGGTTCTTCGTCTCAACAGTTCTTCCTTTCACCGTGAAGGTCTTTGAATGCCTTTAAAAGCATTCAGGTCTGTGCTTAAGCCTGCAAAGATCAATAGCTATTTCATTGTCACAAATTTGACATCTTCAGGTCCATCATCATTTTAAAGCCAACAGCTAATTGGTTTCCCTGAATTTGATGACTGCGGGCCCATCATCTTCTTCTTAGTAATTTCTTCATGTCTTTCTCGCTTGCTTTGGTCGCTTTACACTGATCTCAACAAGTGAAACATGGTGTGTTCTGCTATGAAATAGGTGAGGACACATGGCAACATCTGCTTAACTTATAGAAGCTTTAGATACTTTTTGAGAGTCCTACGAAAGATGACACATGGCAGATTCCACTAAGCTTTAGAAATAATATAGAAACATTCAGGACTCATTCAGATTCACGTGAATTATGACACTTGGCATGCTCCGCTTACTTTATCAACTTGCCTGGGGCCCACCACAGTCCTTGCTCAATAATGAAACAAAAGGAAGAAACTATGGATGTCAACACTTGGTAGCTTCCGCAAAACTCTACAAGGGACACGTGGTGACTTCCACTGCATTTAGAAAAACATATTAAAACCTTCCACCATTGCCACTTGGTTCCCTCCGCAGAACTCTAAGAGAAGCTTATTGAAAGAAGCTTTAAAGCTTATAAGAAACTCAAAATGTGGATGCAGACACTTGTCACACTTCGCTGAGTTTAGCAACTCACCCGGGGCTCACCACAGTCCTTACAAAACAAAATGAAGAAACTATAGATGTTGACACTTATCGCGCTCTACTAAGTTATAACAGGACACAAGGAAGAAATTGCAGACATTGACACTTGGCAGCTTTCACTGAGTTATAACGGGACACATGGCACATTCTATTGCTTTTAGAAACAAATTATAATGTGTCTCGGTAGATGACACTTGGCAGCTTCCGCTCTCGGGCTTTTTCCTTTTGGGCACTCCAACTTTTCTACCTTGTTCACTTTTCTGAAGAAAATCCTTCTTTATCCACTTTTGCTCACTACCCTCCGCAAAAGCACTTGGTCTTGGTTCACTGCCCTCCACAAGGGCACTTGTTCCTTTCCTACAGAGTCCATAGATTCAAGCCTGCATAGTCTGTAGATATCTGAAAAGCTTTAAAAATGAGGAATTTGAAAGCTTAGAACAAATTTTGAGAAGGGAAGAGATAATTTTGGCCTATTGAACCAAAATAGTTCATATGTTGTCCTAAAATGAGTAACAAATTTTGGGAACAACATTAGTAATGACCAAGATCAGTAAGGTCAATTGCAATCTAGATCATATTTATCACATTAAATCTAGAAAATTAGTATACATCATAGAATATAACTAGATTGATATGCATTTATTCCATGTTACACATGTGCCAAAGGAGTTGGAAGATATTGATGCCTTTTTTAACATAGGTTCAACACCAGCTCACCTCAACACTCTATAAAATAAGCAACTAGTTATTTGAACCACTTCATTTTAACTTATAAGGGGATACCTTTATAAGCTTGGCTAAGATGAAGTACTTTGATGTTAAAGCATGAGTGCACTAAGTTACTTTGAGGATTCCATGAATATTTCACTGGAGGATATTATACTGATGAAGCTACAACATGGAAGGTCTTTTTGGATGGCTTGTGGTAGCCTACCTTATTTAAGGATGTTAATACTTATACACACTAGTGTGACATTTACCAGTGCATGGGAAATATGAATATAAGGGATGTGATTCCTCTTCATCCTATCTTGTCATAATAACCTTTTAAAAAATGGGCCATTGACTTTGTTATCCCCATCACTCTAGTATGGAGGCATATTGACACATGCTATGTTATCACTATTATTGACTATCTTATTCACTAAGCTGAATCTATGCCAACAAGGGATTGTACCACTACCAATACTAAAAGTTTCATTTAGTAAAATGTAGTTACAAGGTTTATATGTCCATTGAGTTTAACTAGTGATCGAGGCAATCATTTCCTTTACAAGACTATCTATATCCTCTTAGTAGAGTTCATGATCGTGCACCATAAGATAACACCATATCATCCCTAATCTAATGGTATAGCTAAGGCAATCAATAAGATATTGGATACTACATTTACTAAGATATGTAATATTGGACACATTTACTAGGATTGTCATGTGTCTACAATATTATGGGCATATCAGACTACTTACAAGCACTTAAACAAGAGCACACCATTTAATATTGTGTTTGATACCAAAGCAATTTTTTTGGTTGAATTCTTTGTTCTTTCTCTTTTCATTGCATGTGTTATTTGACTAGATGATGAATCATCCTTGAAATCACTCCTCTATGCTTTATTTTAGTTTGATGAGACCTAATTTCTCACACATTGGAGTCAAGGAGTGGAGAAACACAAATAGAAAGCCTGACATGATCGCCATCTCAAGAATAAGACTTTTTATCATGGCATGCAAGTCTTAGTATATGACTCCAAGTTCATGTGCCACTCCAAAAAGCTTTGTGTACACTAGGATGGACCCTTCATCATTCATATTATACATTCCACTAGTGTGTGTAGGTTAAAGAAACTAGATGGCTAATTCCTTTCTGGTCATTTTAATGGTAGTTAGTTGAAACTGTACTTTTCTAAGTACTATTTATTTTTTGTAATAATAAGGCATATGCCATTATATTAGTCTATAATTTCTATTATTTTTAATAAATCATGACACTATTTTCACATCCTTGAGTAGTTTTAGGTTCAACACTAGTTTTATGATTCTTTGTATTGTCATGGAGGACCATGAACAACATTTAGTCTAAGGTAAGAGTATAACATCTATGGAGTGCCAAGATATGGTCAATGGGAATTCACATGAGAGAAAGGTCACATAAGTATAAGTGTGAAAAGATAAAATGGTACATAGATTTTGGCATGTAACCACAAGCTCAGATGAGGTAAATAAATATTCATGCCTTTGGAATGGAAATATTCAAATTCTTTACAACTATCATGCACATTGGGAAAAATGTAGGAAGGGACATGTAATTAATACAAGGAGATTGATGGTAATGGAAAGTGTACCAAAACTACAATGTGGAAATACTATTATTAAAATTTATTGTGTGAATTGATGGTATAAGTAGGGGGTAGTAAATGCAAGTTACCCCCTCATGGTTATAAAAAGTTAAACATGGGTCATTTCACTTTTTACTATTATTATGATTGAAAGATCATAGAGCTGAAGGAGTGTATTTAAACTATTACAAAATGATTTCCAAGATTCTATACAAGTTCAAAGTAATGGATTTATCCTATTTCTAAGTATTACAGAGTGTATTAGTTGAGGGGAATAGACAAAGTGTTTGGAGAATTGTAAGGACATGCAGATTTTTTAGAGTTGTAGGTTATAGATTTTGATGTCTACCATTATAGGTCATTAAAAAATGAGAGTCAAAGTAATATAACACAAGCAACCATGTAATCCTTTGGGAAGATTAAACGATCGTGCCTCAACCTTCAGGCTCCATGAAGAATGATGCGACCAAAGAAAAAATCCAAACAAAGTGAGCCTTTGCCTATGATACCAGAGGAAGAGGAGTTGAGTGTGGGTGGTAATATTGTGTTGATCAAATAAGAGATACCTAAAGAAATTTGAGCATGCATGAAAGATATAGAGATGTAAATGATGCACTAGGAAAAGAAGAAGGTTGTTATTCCTATCCAATCCCACTGATACTTGAAGAGATGCAGTACCCGAAGGTGGTACTACATATAGAAAATTAAGTTTCCAATATGTCCACCAAGAATGTCTTCGATTACAACCACCATACCCCCCTAAAAATGAATTATAACTACAACGGGACTACTGGGTAGAGAACCAAAACACTAAGAGAAAGTTAGTATATAAATTGAATATTTTCAATGCTTTAGATGATGTTGGCCTCTTCCAATTATTCTATCTTTCTTACTTTGGAAATTCAATTGAAGTAGTGAATTTTTTGATATCATGGGTTCATGAGGATTATATCTATTTTGTTGGGCACTAGATGAGAATTATATCAGAATGAATAAGCAGAGTCACAGGGTTGTAGTGTTTGGGCACATACTTATGACTCGAAAGACCAAGATGAGATAGAAAAGGCTACCATGGTTCTTAAATATAAAAAAAAAAGGCCATGCCATGCATATCATGAGTCTTCAATATCCTAACCTCAAAATGGATGTACATATCATAATAACCAAGGTTAGAGGGGAAGATAGGTGGAAAGAGATGGGTATGGCCCACCTTTATTTTGCTCAACCAATCACCAAGGGACCAAAGTATAACTAGGTGCAGTACTTTGCTAAAAAATTTATAGAAGATTCAAAAATACCCACCATCTACCCAACCAAAGGTTTGTATGGGGTGCGTTCCTATTGTTGATGGTGTTCGATGAGATTGGTATACCTAAATACACCTCTAGAAAGTTAAAATGGGCATACCCACCTAAGAATAAGTTCCTTGTAAATAAATTCAAGGCATTCACCTAACCTATACCATCACCCCATCTCACAAAATCAAAATTAAGGGGTGGTATGATGAGATGAAGGAATCCTTTAGGAACAAGTGACATGTTATAAAGGACTTGCACAGGTTGGAGACCAAGCAAATTTTGTTATTAAGTAACATTTTTCCCTCATGCACATCTAGATGAATCCCTCAAGAGAGTTGTCTACATGGCTCAAGTTACCATATTCTCATAATAAAATACTTCATGAAATCCATAAACTAGATATATGATGCCCAACCAATGAACATTACTATAGAAAAGATTGACGTGGAGACTCACACCATCTACCATCTATACATAAATCTTAAGAAAAATGAATATAGGGAAAAGTCAAAGTCAGACATAACTGACATTAAAATTTAGAAAAATTTGGTGGGTAATTAAATTGATTCTTTATTCTACATGTTTAAACCTAATAAAAAATCTTCAAGGAGTGCAAAGCATGAAAGAGAGACACTCCCTCCAAAACTGGCACTAGAGAAGAATTAGAGGTGCCTAGGGCAGGATGCCAACATAAGCACCCATCTAGGGCATTCAAAAAGGCAAAAGACTACCTAGGTACCATCAAAGAATAATCCACTAGTTAGTCAACCAAAGGCTCAGATCTAGTAACATAGATTATTCCCTTGGAATAGGAGATAATGGTGCCTAAGGATGGTGACATAGAAGAACAAGTAGATATTCTAGAAGGGACATTGAAAAGAGTTATTATAGAAGAAGAACAAGTCACTATCAAATATAATAAGACACCCTCACTAGTGTGGCATGAAGAAACCACCCTCAATAAATCACAAATGGAAGTTGAAGATATACTTGATGAAAAGAGGGATGGTTCAGACAGTTTTGGGAATGAGTGGACTTGACATCGAGGTTAGTCATCAATGTGAAGACATACAGGTTGAGATACTTGATAAAGATCCATCTAAGGGGAAGAAGCTAGTTGATGACTCAATTTTAAGGATAGAAAAGACCAATGTAACCATGACCTTCCACACCCAGTTCCAGACAAACTTTTATATATGTAATCTCATTTTGCATGGGAAGATGCATCTAATGAGACTTGATGGGAAATGTCCTTTTTCTTTGATATGTATAAAAAATAACACCATTTTGAGATTCCCTCTAATAACCTCATATGAGATCCAAAAAATTTGGGCTTCTTGATACCATTTGGGTGGATCCATGGTAGCTTACTCCTACAGAGGCTAGAGAGACTCTCTTAAAATTGGTGCATGAGGTTACAAGGTAGAATGCCTTCATAGAGTCTAATGCATAGGAAGCCTTGAAGAAACACATAGAGATCGTGGTGATGTATAATAATGAGGTCAAAACCATGACAATGTTAGAGGAATATCTGGATGAGATTAGGCACCAATTGGAAGTGGAAACATCTAGCAAAATAAAAACATTGAACATTTTCAAGACAATTTTGAGCCAAGAAATAACACTCACAAATGAAGTACCCTTATTTGGTGAGGCAATAGATAAGCTATATACCATGGTAGAGCTCCTATTTAAATAATTCAAATAATAACCTAGCCCATGGGATGAACAAACTTGGGCAACATATCAATTCTTGAAAGCTATGAAGGTGTGCAAAAGAGTCTTGAACAGATTTAGTGATATTATTCCCATTTTAGATGTGTTTTTTGAAAAGTTAGTGTTTCCCAAAAATATTTTATAAGATCAACTTCAAGTAGAAGAGATTTAGTGACAATAATTGGTTGATAACACCTTACTAATAAAATTTCACTCAGATCATGCCAAAGTATTTAAAGATGTGGAGGCCATGGATGAAATAATAAGCACTCACAAAAAATAAATAAATTTGAACTTCATGACACTCTAAGGATAGGTTATTGCTAAGGTCAATATGCTTTAAGGAGTTCATAAGGATGCTTACACATCCATTGAACATTTGGTAAATAAATTATGTAAGTGTCTCAAACAACCTAAGGAGACCAAAAATCTCAAATCGGTGATCAAATAAATAACGACCAAGATTATGAACACCTCAACACATTGGGAAGGTGTTAGAAATCAGTTTGAGTATATTATCCCAAAGTTTTTGGTAGAGACCAATACCAATGTTTAGTATGGGATGTACTAATGGAATAGTGTGGGGTGGTGTTAGAACCCAAATTTTAACTATCCTTTTTGGAATAACTGATGCGGAGAGACACAATGTAGAAGACCATGGCATGGGAGTCCATGGCATAGGAGGACCAAGTCAAAATAAATGTTCATGATAAATGGAGAACTTGAGAATGAATGATTTGAGCTTAGCGGAAGACTTGGGGAGCATAGGGGAAGAGGGAGATAGTTAGGGAGTGATTCATAGGGATCAAAGAGACTAAATCAAGAATGAATATAAAACTATCCCATGAGAATATAGGTGATATGTGATGAGAATCCAAAATTGAAGAAATAATATAGGAGCACAAAGGCCCAAGTCCTTGGGAAATCAAGGTAATTGAATACCATGACTCAAGTGTGTTGATTATCATTGGCAAGTCACTATTAGTGTAATTGTGATTATAACTACTTGGTCAGGGAAAACCAAGTATAAATATCCCTAGATAAAAAAATTTAAGGTGGTTGAGGTTAGTGTTATTATTGTTATACTTAGTTGGATAGTGTTGATAGATTTATATGAGTGAGTTTCATTATATAGTGGAATTTTGTAATCATTGAATCACTTATCAATATGATGAATGGAACTTGTATTGCCTTAATATTTTTAATCTAAGGACTATGGAGATAATGTTTCTAGTTATCTTGTTGTTTTTGTTTAATTAACTGAGTTTAGGTCCACAATTATCATTTATGACTTCTTTTCTTTTTGATCACTGAGTAATAAATGTGTTAAGATGGATTATAGAATGAGCATAGTAATGTGTATGTGTTTGATAACCCCTGTATATTAGTACACCCTCACATGAAAAAACCAATGATAATTGGTCCCTCACTATGTGATTTGGCTGAGTGTGCAAAAACTCATTCTTATATGAAATGCTAGTATGCCAGCACGTCAGGCTCGTAGTCACTTCGACACATGTGATTAAGGGAAGTTATGCTTAAATAAGGAAAATAACCCCATTAGTATATATTAATAACCTAAAAATGAGGTAATATTATTGGGTTTGTCATAAATATTCAAGCCTCTATACACATATCATTTAGATTTTGAAATAGATTACAAGATTAAAAAAATTAGAGTGATTTAGATTATCAGTTTGATGGGACATATATTTATAGATTAAGAGAATTTTTTAGGGCATATGAAATTAATATGAAAACATTCAATAAGTTACATATTTGATTATTTTATAAGTTATCAAATTGATTATATTGAATTATAGATTATGTAATTATATATCACATGTTGGTACTGATTGGATTAAATTATGGGGTATGAATAGTTTTCATGCACACATTATTATAGTTTTTTATTTTTTATTATGAAATTGATGGTACTAAATGTAACATTATGTGTGTGTGTGTGTGTGTGTGTGTGTATATGTATATATATATATATATATATATATATATATATATATATATATATATATATATATATATATATATATATATATATATATATATATATGTATGTATGTATGTGTGTATATATGTATATATATATATATGTGTGTGTGTGTGTGTGTGTATATATATATATATATATATGTGTGTGTGTGTGTGTGTGTGTATATATATATGTATATACACACACACACACACATGTGTGTATATATATATATATATATATATATATATATATATATATATATATATATATATATATGTATGTGTGTGTGTGTGTGTGTGTGTGTGTGTGTGTGTGTGTGTGTGTGTGTTTGTATCTATAATTATTTATTTTCCCTATACATAAGAACAATAAATGATCCCCATTCCATCTTGAGGTTCAGTATCAGTTAAATGAGTAGTGTGGTTGAGATTATGTGTTGCTCAATAGTTTAATCATTACTCCCACTTCATGAGTTTTGGGGAATTTATTTTCCAAACCCATATCCCTTTCCTTAATTCATAGTAATTCTTTGAAATTTATTTATTGGTGAATGATCAGCCCCAATCTTCAGTGCTTCAAAGGGAAGCATAATAGTTTACACTTCACAGGGCAACATAGTTCACCCACTTACAAGTGTATTCCTTCCTTACTTTTAAAAGTTTAAAATTTTAATTTATCTATTTTATTTCATATATGTACATTTACTCCTAGATGTTAATTTCATGTTTTCATAGAGCAAGCTACACACATTGATCCTTCTCCCAAATATAAAGTGTGTTTTACACACTAAGGTACATCTATTTATCCTTTTACTCTAGTATTATTTTAACTTCAATACTAAAATAAAAGGAGGCATTTTTAGACACTAAAATATGGTATTAAACACATGTAAATTTAAGTAATGACCTATCTCTACCTCACATGACTTTTGCATACACTTATGGATATTTCACACCTTTCTCTCTTATCCACATGCTTTTTATGGGGACAATCTTCTCGATTTTCTATCAATCACCTATAAGAATTCTAAATTTTGTGCATAAATTATTCACTATAATAATAATATTGTCTCAAAATCATCTGATTAATATTCTTGATTTTTAGATGAGTTTATCAAAACTAGATGGCTACAAAAAATTTGAGGCATTCAACTTTGATGGACCTATCACCATGCAAATAAATGTTTATTTTTCAAATAAAAAATATATTTATGTGTTATCCCATACATTTTTCATGGTGATGGCATGATAAATTACCATAATATTCCCATATAAATACAAAATAGTTCTAAGTGTATGTCCCTATCTAACACTCATCAAAGAAACATTTATACACATCTACAAACTCAAATGGACTACCTAAACTTCCCAAATCATAAATTAGTCATAATGAGTAGGCCCTAGCCAATTATGAAGCACATAATCCAAGTCAATATTTACATTATCAAGTGTCAAAATATATATTATAGGTTACATTCATAATAAATCACCATTGCACACATACACCTACCATAGAGAATTATGTGTGGTTTGATTTCCCTCCTTGAAGTATTGGACACATAAGTCGTGCTCATTAATTCATTAGGGATTGGTTTAGGTAAAATAAACCAACCTTTCTTCCCATTTTTAAGGCTTTAACCTAGTGTTTAAAGTGGAACTATGGCTTTGAAGTGAAGGAGACAGGTTTTTGAGAGTTGTGCACACAATGACAATCTTATATTGCATAGGAAAACAATTTACAAGCAAGTGTAGTGACTTTTGAAAAATAGTGAGATCAAATTTATAGGATAAATGCATAAACAATAGACACACATATAATATTAAGGCATCTAGATGTGAATAGACTCATCTAAGCAGATTTAGACACCCATGTTCTTAATCTGAACAACTCTTGATCCATTTCTATCCCTTTCTATCACCTCCACACATTCTTAGTCTTTACAAACCTAAAACAATCTAATCATATTAATATCATAGGTCATTTCTATAAATAATATTTTTTACAATTATTCAATCATACTCTTCTATAGCATTCAAATTTATATATTATTTTCATATCTTAAACAATCTAAATATTTTCAAATTTTAGATCTTATTAGATCACACTAATAAAAAAATAAGGTAAAACAAAATCTTATAATAAATATTAGAAAGGAACATAAACACACAGTAGCCATGTCTATGATTTTTAAAAATACAACTTTCTTACGTCATCTAAACATTTGTGAGTTAAATTAACTCAAGTTTATAAAGAACCATTAGCTTTAAATATATTATGTTCATTAAACAAATCATAAATAAAACTAGTTAAAAACAAAATGATTATTTATAAATAAAACATGAGTTTAATCCATTCATATTATAAAGTTTTTAAAAAATAAATTCTCCAAAATTTGCCTCAATTTTTTAACCAATAATCAGAATGGAAATACATTGTTTTAAATAATTTTTGGTTAGTTTCCCCAATGCACTCACTCATAGACTAATCCAATTAATTCACTAAAAAATTCCAAGCTCAACAAGCCCAAAATGCACGATGAGTTGTAGGCGGTTCAAAGGCACAAGATTCACTACAGGTTTCCTTATATGTTTGAGGGATATCAAAAAAATCAAACTTACTAATAATGGCAATGTAAGCACTAAAAATATCCATCCTTACTCAATTTTGACATAGCTAAGCTAAAATGTGCACCTAAAATGCACAATGAGGTGCCATAAAATTGAAATTTAATGTGAGGTGAGATATATAAAAATTTAAGTGCACAAAATTAATTTAAGTAAAATTTCATTAATGACATCACTAAATTTGATATAACTAAAATATATTAAATTAAAATTACGTTAATCCATTTAAGCCATAAGAATTTAATTTAATCTAAATTCCATCACTAACAATGACATAAATGAAATATATCAAATTTAAATTATTGACATTTTTGGGTTTTGCATTTATTTATTTTTGGTTTCATATAGGGTTTGTTTGTGAAACTACTTATTCCTTGTGATTCATTCTATGACAGACACAATATATAATGTATTTTTATTTTCATGCATTCCATTTCATTTTTAACATTTTAAAGTTTCTTATATGTCATTCTTAGTTTCTCACATTAACAGGTGAGAATGTCTACTATTTAGTTAAGGTGAGCATGTCAACTTGCTTTTAAAAAGAACTAAATTTGTAGAGGGTAAAGTGTATCTAAGGAAGGATATATTAAATTATAGATACATAGGAAGAGGCTTATTTGTTGTCAATGTTAGCATAGTGTTGACGGGACAACAGGAGGCTTATATTGTCTTTTTCATTTGATGGTTTACAAACATTGGCAGACATCAAAATAAGTGATACTATATCCCATGGGAAGAAAAGAAATTATTCAAACATTCATATTTTTCAATACCAATTGGTTGTGTTTATATTATATATCCCATCCTGGATAGTGAGGTAGAGGATTATAGTGTTATGGAAGAGGAATATAGTGATGAAAATGAAGGTATTAAAAATATTGGTACTAAAGATAGAGTTGAATTTGTTGGAATGGATGTGGCTTTTAAATATGAATATTTTTATAATGTCAACAAAATCTTTAAAGGATTTATATCTCTTGTAGGGTAAGGATACTGCGAACTTTAAAGTTTGTTGTAGTTTTTGAAAAGGTTAAAAATTTTGTAGTTATTACTCAACTACACTAGAATGCTACATGAAAATGGTTTAGATAGTAACAAAATTGGTGCCTCTAAAAATAGGGTGTGCACTATAAGTTGGATGGATTGATAAATTAAAATGTTATTCCTCACTATAGGTTGGTGAACAAAATTTGAAATTAAAATGAGTTTCAACCAAGTTGATCCATTTCTTTTTCATTTGAGAGCAAGTTTGTTACAGAGGAAATAATTATAAATATGTTTGAAAGAGACATAGTCTAGTTTAAAGAATTAAATCACAATACCTTTGGTGTTCATATCAATAAAATATTCAACCCTCCTTATAAATTTCACCTCCTATGTGAAGGATCTCTCATACAATGGCCTACTATCAAATTGGCCCACCTTTGTAGTTATCCAGTGGATGTGACATTATAAAAATTCCTAGAAGAGGTGGGGGTAAATATGTGGAATGCATTATAAGCACAAACCCAATTATTAAATATAATTTATTATTATGCCTTTATTTTAAATCATGATCAAAGGTGATAAGATTATATTAAAAATCTCATAAACATTAAAAGGTGAATATAAATCCATCCAATTCTTTAAATCTATGATTAATTGAAGATTAAAAAAAAATTCTATTTTTGTGGATAAAGTACGTATTAAAAAAAAATTAAAACATAAATGTGTAAAAAAAATTAAAACATAAATGTGTAAAAAAATCACTTTTATTGAGTCACTAATTTGTGGAAAACTACTACATCCATGAATGAAAAGGCCATAAATAATTTTTTTCATAATGTATTCATAGAGAATGTCATCAATATTGAAAGGGACCATATATGGAGAAAATTATAAATAAAAAAAATATGAAGGGGTGGATATATGTGAACCTACATGGTATACATCCCATGGGGTCCCAAAGATCACCTACCACAAATAGAAAATCAGCTTGTTAAAATATCAAAGGTAGACAATAAATTGTAACACTAGAAAAAAAAAGTAAAGGACAAGTACCTCTATATCAAATGATAACATTTTGAAAAGCATAGAGATGAATTCAGATACATTTTTAACTTTCACTCATTCTCTAGGATAAGATGGAGATAATGTTTCTCATATAATGCTTCCAACATGATCTACCCACTCTTTTATTATCAATAAGTGTAATTAGGACTTTGAAATGATGAACCTTCTTCTAGTATCATAATCACACTTCAACAAAATATGGAATGCAAAATTTTCAAATATTTACATTTCAAATAATAGCTAATTTTCAAATTATGATGACTGCACAACTTCACAATAGACATATAGCCACCATATGCCCTACAATAATATCAATAATTAATCAATAATAAAAATGTAAAAATGAATACATTCACATTTATCATGCACATTAATATTCCCATTGAATGAAATCATATGAATAACTTAAGGTATTCTTGAACATTATCCATGATAAAATAGACAAGATGAAAATTTCCATACTAAGAATAGGTAGAATAGCAAAGTCAATAAGTATTGTTAGGAACATCCATACTAATAGAAATTGGTTTTGGGGAAAGATTTTGTAAATTTTTTTTAGCAACATTTTGAATCACTTCCTATGATCCATCCTCAAAAATAAATGAATGTACGAATAGTGATTTGGTTACATTTATAAAGCTGGGATGTGTCAATTAAATAATTGTTAAAAAAATTATAGTTGTTGTAAAATTAAGCTATTATAAAAAGATAAAAATTAAATGTAGAAATAGAAACCTCTAGCTTGCATTGTAATTATTCATAAATTATAAACATTAACCTTCTATTTTTCAATTTTAATGAATTACTCACTATATAAACATCTAATAATTTATAACAATAGGAAACATGTAATATAATAATTTTTAAAATACAAAATTTAATATTATAACTCCTAATATTTAATAAATATGACATGCTAAATTAATATATAAATAATAAATAAATATAATGAACCCACTAACACTAATAAAGAAAACAATTATTAGTATGTGAAAAACTTGATACATGTAAATAAATTAATATTAATAATATGGATTATGTAAAATAAATGTCTGATAATTAAATAAAAAGGTTCAAACTTAATATATCACCAAAAGATAAGAAAATATTCATGAAAATTAGAATGAACGAATAGAAAAATTAAAGAAATAAAAAACTTAATTACAAATCTATGCTTAGAAACCCATCATAAATAGATTAAAAAGAAAATATTTGTAATTAATTTTTTAACTTATTTTTATTTTTATTTCTTTAGTTTTTTTTTCACTCATTCCAATTTTCATGCATCTTTTTGGTAATATATTAAGTTTGAACCTTTTTTATTTCTTTATTTACTTATCAAATTTTTACATTTTTTTTATAATGTTTTTTCCTTTATTAGTTTTAGTAGGTTCGTTATATTTATTTATTATTTATATATTAATTTAGCATTCTATAATTATTAAATATTAGGAGTTATAATATTTAATATTATATTTTAAATATTATTATATTAAATGTTTCTTATTTTTATAAATTATTAGATATCTTTATAGTGAGTAATTCATTAAAATTAACAAATATAAGGTTAGTCTTTACAATTTATGAATAATTACAGGATAAGCTAGAGTTTCTATTTCTACATTTGATTTTTTTCCTTTTCTAACATATTAATTTTATAATAGTTATGATTTTTTGAATAGTTATCTCATTGACACCTCGACTCTATAAATTTAACCAATTCATTTTTATTACATTCATTTATTCATAAGGATAGATCACATGAAGTGATTTGAAATGTTGATAAAAAAAATTTAACATGGTTTTTCCCCAAAAACCAATTTGTATTATTTATGGACTATGAAAATATAAAAAAATTACCTCCCTACTACTTTTATTATTTTGATAACACAGACACAATGGAGGTAATTTTTAAGGACTTCATCTAGTAATTTGTAAGGACATCATCTAGTATTTTGTAACTAGATGATGCTTCAAGTGGAAATAATAATCTTACCTTTTTCACATTTGCATCAATTTTGATAGTAAGGAGGGTTTTCAACACTGTGTACTAAGATTCTTTCTAATAGGACACACCCATGAGGATATAGTTGGGACTTTTGTAAGATTGTCAGCATCATTATGTAATTAGAATCAATATCTTTATCACATATCATGGATGTTTATAAAACAATCCAACAAAGATCAAATATATTAAATCCATACCTTATTGAGGAAGTATTTAACTTTAATAATTTGGCGGAGCCACATTTGTCAGATGGAAATCATGGGATTGTGGGTATTAGCAGACCTCAAATTTTTAAATTCCATGTTGTGGAAAATATAGCAATGATCGAATATTAAATAATAATTATGGAATTTCATTGGTCTCCTCCAATCATAATTTTCCATACATTTAATTATGGTAAATTAGATCTGCTTGTAGGGAACCTCCATTGACACCCTTCAAATAACTCAAAGAGATGGAAGATTTAAAAATAATAATACAATAATATATTACACATTTAGATAAGAATTATGTAGATGGAGTTGAAAAATTATAGTGTCAAAAATAAGGTGTTGGGAAAATGTTTTGTGTGCTTTGGATAGACCCTTTGTCAATTATAGTGGGATGTCAGAAGATTGGTATTGGAAAAAAATAATAAAGGACATGAATATGTATGTTAAAATAATGAGAGATACACATTTTTGTAAGGAAGACTAATACATTAAAAATATCCCAAAAATATTGGTATTTGCCACTATATATTTAGTGTAAATCATGCCTCAATTTAGGTTGAAATTACATCATAACTTGATGGTTTCTAGTGTTTTTTGTAATGAAACTTTTAAAAAATCAAATTAACTTTGGAGGTGAAAAGTTAACATGACTAGACTATTTTTATATGTTGATTTTGTATCAGGGTTGTGTTAGATTTGTGTCATATAAAATGAATTCTAATTGATTGATTTTTATGTGGTAAATGAAATTTAAAAAAAAAATCAAGTTTGTGAATATATATATATATATATATATATATATATATATAGGGAAGCTTTTGCCTAGTTTTATAAAATAAAATGTTGATTGAATGAGGTGTTGCACATTTTATCTATAGCACATAACACCCCTATAAACTCTTTTACATAAAATTAATTTCAAAAAATACATGACCCATCTATAAAATATTTGATATCTTCAACCATTATAGACCGGCATTAGCAATGAATTTTCCCTACCAATAAGGGTTTTTGTTATATGTTGAAAAATATTAAAAAAACTAAAACTAAAAAAAACCAATGTTAAATAAAACACCCAATGTAATATGGTATATTTTCTCTTGGATTTAAACACAAACCATTTTCACCTTTTTGTTAGGGAATGATTCAAACTTGGAACCTGAAATCCCATCCTCATTGAATTATTTTAGACCTCCCCTTCATTATCCATTAACATACAACTTCCATTTACCAACATCCAATCCCAAAAAAACATGGTTAAAACACATAAACCAAACAAAAATGGTGTCCCCATTGTATATTTTCATTTACAAGATTGTAGGATATCAAAAAAAATAAATGATGACGATGAGAGGATATGATAAAAATACAATATGACTCAGATATGCTCATAACCCATGTTTTTTCTCATCCATCCTTCATCCTTTGCATCTACTTATCAATCTTATCCTTCATCCTTTACAAAAAAATACCCACTTTCAAAACCCCTGCCACTTCTCTTCCTTGTGTTTCAATGTTTTATGTTAAATATTAGGTCATGTTAGGTTCATTATATTTTGGTTTGTCAATGATTATTAATGTTTATTTGTTTCTTATTGAATGAGGATAGTGAGAGTGAGTTATTATTATTATTATTATTATTATTATTATTATTATTTATTGTAGGGGGTGGAAATCCAAGAACAAACACACCTGTTCTGATTCCACTTGTTAGAATCTTGCTCCTCAAAAAGAGCACAGTATGATTACCAAATATAAGCAATTAAATATGCGGAAATAACCAGAAACACAAGTAACTAGAATTCACCAATAGCACAGAATATGAGAGACAATACACTATCTTGTATTAACACTTTATAGAAAAGAATACTACAAAGAGCCGCCACACTCTTCCACCTTACAAAGGTTTCCCACGCCTCAAGTGTACAGTAATTCTTCTACACAACACTCTCCTACACAAAAAACGGTCCCAACAACCAACTCACACACAGAATTGGTGTTCACCTCACCAACCAGTCAGTAATAACCCTGCCGGTACACCAAGCACTCTATAGCACTTCAAGTTGATCTCCCATGAACCTGCAACCTGCAATTCAACAGACCAAACTTACATGTAGATCCCCTATGAGCTTGCAACAACCTGCAACTCAATGATCTTACAACTAGAAGGAACTCTTCTTTTATATCTCATACTTATACAATACATGCCAATGGGTCTATAAATAGATCCCTAACTTAAACAATAACTTAGACTCTTAATTTAGACAATTATCCTCGCAGCTCAAGACTCTAACTGGTCTTAACATGCAAACTCTTTGTTCACTTAACTAACTGTTCGTGCAACGAACAGTTCTGGAACACACAGGCGACCGACGCCGGTCCTTGCTTGCCTGGTTTTGCCGACGTCAGCCGACTCTCTGTTGTCGTCGGTGGCCTTCTGCACTGGTCACGACCGACGTCGGTCCTAATGCCGACGTCGGCGCTCCTGGATCTCAGCAACCTTCTGTTCCTATTGTTTGTAAAGAGTTGAAGCTTTTAGCTCCACAACCTAACAATCTCCCACTTGGAGATAAACAGCTGCAACCTGTACCTGTACCTGTACCTGTACTCCATCTAGTTTGTTCCCTTGGCTTTGTATCCCTCCTCAAAATCACTCTTGAAGACCAACCACCACAAATCCTGTAGTGCAAAACCTATCATCCAAATTACCTGCCACATCCACATCTACAACCATGTAGATAAGAACTTGACCCTGCATAGCATGTGCACCTGTTGCTGGTCCCACTGAACTGCCCTTCAGTATTACTTTCTCAGATTGACTCCAAACTTGTGACAACTCCCACTGCTTGGGAAAACTTAGGTTTAGTACATACCATGCACTCAACCTCATTATGTGAATCAAGACACCTATTTTGTGAACTGTCCAACCATCGGCGTGCTAATCGGTCTCACACAATCATCCTGAAACAAAGTCAACAAGACCTCCATGTCTCTAGAACACACTCGTGCCAAAGAATCTTGTTGCTCCTAGATTCTCCATGACACACACCTGAACTAGCTTTACCTTTAGTTCAGAATACCTGTATATGTAACCCTGCAACAAGCACATCATACAAAAATAGGATAATGTAGATAATATTATCCAACCTGGTAAAGAGAAACACAATGATCAAACCTCCATTACCCTATAGCTAATACAAGACCATATACCCTGATCTTCCATCTCACATATCCATTTCTGCTCTTCTTCATCCTGAACATCCATTCATCTCTCAGTGCTTACTTCCAGCTGGCAACTCTACCCAAAACACATGTTTGGTTCTCCTCCAAGGAATCACATCCTCATCCATGCCAAGCTCCCACTGTTTCCTAGATCTACCTGTTCTGCTTCTTCAATAACTTCCTGGTTCTATACCATAAGTGAGCAACAAGTAGTGTAAAGAAGGGAAATGACGAATTTAAAAACTTACTTACGCCTTCTGTCCTCCATATGGGCACTTGAGACTCCATGACAGCTAGCTGTCCACCCAAAATTCATCTCAGTAACCGATGCCGATCACATCTCATTCTTCAGCTGACCAATGTCGGTTCCCTGCGACTGCCACCTTGTCGACGTCGGTTTCCCCTGGCCGACGCCGATCATTATCTGCCCCGAGTCACCGACGTTGGGCTGCACATAGCCGACATCGGTCCCTGTCTGGACACCGACGCCGGTTTTCATGCCGACGTCGGTCTTTGTGTTTTTCTAGTGAGACCTGACTTTTTTTCGCGAGCTCCTTTTGGATCAAACCCTTGTCCAAATCACCCTTGCTCTGCTCAAAATTCCTCTACACCTTGTGTTGAACTCTGTCCATCACTTTCTCCTTGAAAACCAAGGCTTTTCTGTTCTTGTCACTAGCATCGGATTCCTCAAGAAACGTCACCTTCTTCTTCTGCATACAAAAACCACGATCCATGCCTTCCAAATATGAAAGCATACTCTTTGACTCAAAAACAAGCATCTCCTTCTTATCTATGTGACCAAGCCTATTAAGCCACATCTCTGAATCTACAGCTGAAGTAGATAACCCAGAAAGAGAATCAGTTATACAAGTAGATAGATAAAGCGTGCCTACTTTCTTACCTCTAGCTACAACAAGTGTACCCTTGGTAACCTTCCAAGAGTCCACTGTGAGAGTTACTATGCAACCCTCATCACCCAAACTTCTAACAAAAATCATATTCCGCTCCAGAACTGGGACATGCATGACCTCCTTTAACACTCATGTGTCACCTGTCTGCAATTTCAGCTTCACTTTTCCTTTGCCAACAATCTGACAAGGCTTACCATCCCCTACACAAATTTCTCCAAAGTCTCCCTGGACATACTCATGAAAAAATTCCCTATGTGGGGATGCATGAAAAGAGGCACCAGAATATAAAACCCAAGATTTTACTTTATCCAAAGAACATACCAGAGCATCCTGTGCAATGTAATCCGCAACATCTGTTTCTTCTCCATGTCCTTCATGCTGATCTTCACCCGATCTGCAATCTCTCTTTAAGTGCCCTTGCTTTCCACATTTCCAGCAGGTTATTCTACCATACCTGGACTTGGATCTTCTGCCTATCTTCGACCTTGATCTCCTACGCTCTATCTTCTCTCTTGGCCTTCCTCTGCCTTCAACACTCAAAGCATCTCTTGATGATTCCCCTGTGCTTTTCCTGCGTATCTCTTCATTCAAGATCACACTCACAACATCATCCACTTTTAAGACTTTTGAAGGAGACACAGTATTAGAAACTGCCATTACCAAACCTTCCCAACTTTCAGGTAATAAACACAAGATTAAGAGAGCTCTAATTTCATCATCAAATACAATATTGACTGAACTTAACTGGTTTACCAAACCATGGAAATCACTAAGATAGCTATGAACAGATCCACCTTCCAACATTTGCAAATTAAATAAACGCTTCATAAGAAATACCTTATTAGAGGCTGAGGGTTTTTCATATAAATTTGCCAAAGATTCCATCAACTCCACCGTTGTCTTACACTGTGATAAGCTGAAAATCACAGATGATGCAAGACTCAATCTAATAGATCCCAAAGCCTTCCGATCAAGAACCTCCCATTTTTCATCCTTCATATCCGAGGGTTTGCAATTAACCCCACCCAATGGTAAGTACAAATCTTTCTGATACAGATAGTCCTCAATCTGCATCCTCCATAATTGGTAGTTCTTGCCATTAAACCTTTCCATTCGTAGCATACTGTCTTCTGTCATTGCTCAACTCCCACTCAAACAGAAGTCCTGTGAGTAACCTGTAATCAAAACACACTACCCAGATCTAAACCAATCTGTTAGTATCCCAACCAAAAGCTCTGATACCAGTTGTAGGGAGTGGAAATCCAAGAACAAACACACATGTTCTGATTCCACTTGTTAGAATCTTGCTCCTCAAAAAGAGCACAGTATGATTACCAAATATAAGCAATTAAATATGCAGAAATAACCAGAAACACAAGTAACTAGAATTCACCAATAGCACAGAATATGAGAGACAATACACTATCTTGTATTAACACTTTACAGAAAACAATACTACAAAGAGCCGCCACACTCTTCCACCTTACAGAGGTTTCCCATGCCTCAAGTGTACAGTAATTCTTTTACACAACACTCTCCTACACAAAAAATGGTCCCAACAACCAACTCACACACAGAATTGGTGTTCACCTCACCAACCAGTCAGTAATAACGCTGTCGGTACACCAAGCACTCTATAGCACTTCAAGTTGATCTCCCATGAACCTGCAACCTGCAATTCAACAGACCAAACTTACATGTAGATCCCCTATGAGCTTGCAACAACCTGCAACTCAATGATCTTACAACTAGAAGGAACTCTTCCTTTCTATCTCATACTTATACAATACATGCCAATGGGTCTATAAATAGATCCCTAACTTAAACAATAACTTAGACTCTTAATTTAGATAATTATCCTCGCAGCTCAAGACTCTAACTGGTCTTAACATGCAAACTCTTCGTTCACTTAACTAACTGTCCGTGCAACGAACAGTTCTGGAACACACAGGCGATCGACGCCGGTCCCTGCTTGCCTGATTCTGCCGATGTCGGCCAACTCCCTGCCATCGCCGGTGGCCTTCTGCATTGGTCACGACCGACGTCGGTCCTGATGCCGACGCCGATGCTCGTGGATCTCAGCAACCTTCTGTTCCTATTGTTTGCAAAGAGTTGAAGCTTTTAGCTCCACAACCTAACTATTATTATTATTATTATTATTATTATTATTATTATTATTATTATTTAATTTTAGGGTAATTTTCTACTCAAACACAATGTTATTTAGATTGGGTTTGCATTTGTTTTTAACGTCAAGTTTGCAACATGTTTGTGCTCTAGTTACATTTAAAAAAATTAAAATAAATGAATGGTCGATGCTAACCTAATCTAATCTATAATGCCATTTAAATAAAAATTCAATACAATGATGGATGTTTATACCAGGAATATGCTTCTAATACGATTAAGTGAGATTGACCGAATATACATGGGTAAGAAATAATGGGATATTTACCTTAAAATTGGTGGTTAGAATGTCACCAAAAAGGTGAGAGAAATGGTGGGAACCTAATTAGGGAGGGAAAAAAAGATAAATTATTTTAGATTGTTTAAGTCCAAATCAATTATCGAGAATATCAAGTGAAAAAATATCAAATAATGATGTGGATAATATATTTTTGGCATGAAACCAAACAAAAATGGAAAGGAGACATGATTAAAATACTTGGAAGAATGAATGCAGCCATTGAGGCATACCTTGTACAACGAGAAACAAATGTTAAATATTATTAATATCTTATAGGATTTGAGAATTATAATTGTATTGAACATCATATCTAACATCATCTTGTCTTAGAGCATGAATTTTCCTATATTTCTATTCCAATGCACACTCCTATAAAACCTTAATATTGTATAATTATTTAATATGAATGAAAAATCAATATTTATTTGATCAATTTATTTGGCATACTTATGAAACTACAAAACCTTAATATTTCACTAGTGTTTATATTAATGGAAGATTAATATTTATTCTAAAAATCATTTTTTATACTCATGAAAATATGAGCCATTATATATTAAGAACCTATCAGCTATTAGGTTCCCAACAACCATTATACCTGAACAACATTGTTGGGAATCTAACAACCACCATTTTCCAAAAAAATATATATATGTTTCATTAATTAATATCAATGATATCAATTACAAATTATAGGAATCATTTTTTTCTTCAATCATATATTTTTAATAACATGTATACCCTTAATAATAATAGGAAATATTGTTTTAAAATAATAATAGGATAATTTTGGAAAACTAGCAGCTACTAGATTCTATACAAGTGTCTATGAAAATAACATAGATACACCTTATAATAATAAGAATTATTATATATTTAGAATAATGTTTGGAACCTATCAACCACTAGGATCCAAACAAACACTATATGTAATTATGAATTTTGAGAGCCTAACGGTCACTGGGATCCCAACATCCAATATATGTAATTATTCATGTTGGGAACTTAGTGCTTGCTAGGCTTCAAAAAACCATTATATATAATCACAAATGTTAAGAACTTAGTAGCCGCTAGGATTCTAACTACTATTATATGTAATTACTAATGGTGGGAACCTAGAGGTTGCTAGGTTCCTAACATTATTTTCTCTAAAAATAATTGTGTAAATCTAGTGGTCATTGAGTTCCTAGTAATCATTATATGAAATTAATAATGTTGGACCCTAGTGGCCCTTAAGTTATTGATTTCTTATATCTAAATAACAATGTTTGGCACCTACTGGCTACTAGGTTTTTAGTAACTAGTATCTAAATAAAAATGTTGGGAACTTGGTGGTTAATAGGTTCCCAATAACCATTATATATAAAGAATAATGTTAGGAACCTAACACCTGCTAGGTTCTTAGTAACCATTATATTTAGATTATTAGAATCAGATAATATTAGTATTAGAATCTAATAATAGAAATATTAAAATCTAATAATAGTAAAATTTAAATGTAATAATAATAATAATATTAATATTGGGACCTAATAATGGCAATATTGGAATTCATTAATGGTAATATTAGAATCGGGTAATATCAATGTTGGAGCTATTGGAGTTTATATTTTATGGAATATGACCAAATTTAGTGAAATGATGGTTAAATGCATAGACATAAAAATATATCATAATATAATATATCACATAATTAGAAAAACACATTCTCTTTAAAATAAGAGGATGTTGATGTAATAAAGTGAAATAAAGAGAAATATACTTGAATATATAACTAAGACACTTTGAGGGGGAAACCTTTTGTGTCCTTACAATAAGAAGATAATTTAAAATATATGGTGACTAATATCCAATCATTACCTCTTGTATATTCCTTTATTAGGCTATGTTAAATTTACAAACCTAGATACACTAATTACTCCTACCAATATACAACCTAGAGATTATCAAATGATTAATTTAAAGTTTATGCATGCCACACGTTAGTAACACATATCCCAAAATAAGCCATGGATTAAGGGTGTAGTAGAAAAATAAATTCATAACATTCCACTAAACCAAAATTAGTTAATCAAGGTCATGTATTTAAAAAATTTAGATAGTTATTTTAATATGTGTTTAGATTCAGATTAAAATCTATAAGACTTTTTTTGTTTATATTGATTTATGATTTCATGACTCGGGTTATGTTTGTAAATTTCAACATAGTCGTGCCTGAGATCATTATATAATGTATATGTTAAAAGGAAGTATGTTTCATTTTCTACTTAAATTTTCACAAAACTTAAAAATAGTTTATAACCTCTACTCATGTTAAACTTTGTTCCTCATCTTCCTACTAAGCTCATCATTTTATTGCATTAGAGAGGTTTTGCTTTAGAAAGGCTAAAGAAGGTAGATGAAGAAGCCATTGGAGGACACTTATAAATATGTTTGATTATAAATCCTATTATTTATATTTTAGATTACTATAATTTTATTTTTAATTAAAATAAAAATAATAATTATTGGTTTATTAAAAATAAATTATTATTTTTTAAATAATACATCAAATGAAATAAGTGATAAATAAACATATCAGGTTTCCAACATCTAAGGTTTCCATGTGATCATTATTTGGAAGTATTGACAATCATGGAATATTTATAAACATGTGGTTATCAAGTAGCTAACAATATCAACATAAATATAAATTAAGGTTACTCATTTAACATTTGCCTTCAAATGTTGAAATATACTTAATGGTTAAGGGAAATTTATAAATATTTTTTAAATAAAATATTTAATAATTTTGGGCATTCCTTCTAAAATTTCCCATTTTATCATAATCATACCATCTATATTTGATTATAAAATACAAATAAATACATCATTATCAAAAAAGTGGGTTGAAAGGGATCAAACTATAAATAAAATTTAACATCAAACCTAAATCCAATTAAATTTCCACTTCCAAGGGCCAAAGTAAATAATAAAAAATGCTTCAAAATAACCAAAACAAAAATACCTGTCATAAACTATCATATTGGTATGCACAAGTATATATTCAAGCACAAAGTAGGTACCACTAGGCCTATAGAAAGAGATGGAGGATTGTTAGACTTATCACCCCACCCACTACCACTGGTCAAATCCATGGTTCATGTACATGATCCCACCCCCTTTCTATTATTATTTTTCTTCACCCTCTCTAGGGTTCTACCTTGACAAATAAATTTCCAAATCCAAACATAATATTCTACCTTATAGAGGGGCCACCCAACCACCTTGACCTTGTACCCACTATTTTGGATAGAATTTTGTTAAACATAAATAACATAAGAATAATAAGATAAAATAGATGCATAATGGAGACTAATTATAAGACATGCCTAAAAAATAACTAATTTGCCTTATTGACTTTAATAGGAATAAACAAAATAATAACAAGGTGTGAACAAGTAAAACTATGAAAAATAAGAGAAAATAGTGTTGAAACTACCACACCTTGGCAGAGTATTGAGATTATGGAATAGATTTGGGATGTGTATATATGTTTATCTTTGAGTGAAATATATAATTATTATTATACATTGATGGATTCATCCCCTGTATTATGTTGTTGAATGTGCCTAGGGCAAATTTAGATATAGAGTGTGTATTGACTATGTTTCCATTGATTTTTTTCTAAGCACCAGATATTTATTATGGTCACTTTATTATCTATGATTTTCATTACAGGTGTGTAGAGTGATGTCATACATTCCTATGAATTAACTTCCATAATTTTTAGGACTAATATTTTCATTTATCTCCCTTTATCCTTTTGACTTAATTCACCAAAAATTATTACAATAGGAAAAGTATTGATTGGTTCTAGCAACCACCAAGAATTTTTAGCTACATATCCTTCATGCCTAAAATTAAACCCTATATAGTTTTAGTGTAGTGCGAATGTAGATTTTGAATAAGAACTTGTGTCTTATCTTATTAGGTGGGAATGTAACTACATGCGCATTTCACTTATCCTTAATTTGGTATAAAATTAAACTAAACCTTGATACAAGTCCTTAAGAGAAAAATTAAATATTTTTAGATTATGCCTAGACTTGAAATAATAGTAATTCTTCTTGATACTTGATATTAAAATGCCTATAGGAGGATCTGCATACATACATACATACATACATACATACATATGTATATGTATATGTATATGTATATGTATATATATATATATATATATATATATATGTATATATATATATATATGTATATATATATATATATATATATATATATATACATATATACATATATATATATATATACATATATATATATACATATATATATATATATATACATATATATATACATATATATATTTCAAATCAGGTACCTATTGGCATGCAATCGAACCCAAGGAGAAAGAAAGAATTTAAAAAATAGGTCTACACAAGCAAAGGAAAATGGGAAGAATCCAAAGGTCCATAAAAACAAGGATAGATTCAACAAATCACTAAATATGCCCTATAGACAAAAATTAAAAAAATGAGATTTAATAGAGCAAGAGAAAGTAAGGGGTTCCTAAATCCATAAATCACATGAGAGAGAGAGAGAGTGTGTGTGTTTGCAATATAAGGCCACACGAAGAAGGAGATAGGGTAGACAAGTGGGAAAAGTGATAATAACTACCTAAATTGAACTGATGAACCATATATACAAAACAAAATGAAAATTATTAAAATAATAATAATTTTACCCAGATTAGGTGTATGTATAAATCCCTTAATTTTATGTGCCTATGTGAGTGAATGCATACATGCGATAAATAAAAATACTCTATAATTGAAGCACATACCTTGACTTACTTAAGAAGGAAAGGTGAAATTTTTGTATGCATTCATCCACACATTTATCATTCACAAAACTATGGTGTACATATGATAAATGGCCATATACATGCAATAAATCAATGCCACATCAATTCATTGAAAAATATAGTAATTTATAAAAATAAAAAATAAAAAATGAACATAGGAATTAATACACATGCTTATATTAAAACCATGCCACCATAACTTTGAAAAATGAAACACCATTTTGATCATTTCAATTAAAACTTTTCAGACAATCCCTAGACATAGCTAATACTTATCAACGAGTTATGACAACCCAATCAATTATTGATTAGGGAAGTAGATAATTATATTGTTTTTAATGTTCTCATTTTTCTCAAGTTCACTCAAATTTTATCAAATTCACTCAATCATGTTTTTTTGATTCATTTTTTAATTATTTTGCTAAATTTTTATTATCTTAATTTTCTCAATTTTTTTCATCTTGAAAAATCTACATAAACTATCTAAATATATGCCCTCCTTTTTAGGTGAGGGATTATAAAACTTGCTCCTAAAATCACTCATCTCAAAATAAATATTTAAAATCAACATGTGTTATAATAGTATATAGACAAAGCTTTGAAAAATATGTACAATATCATGTGTGAAACCATTGTAAAATATAATATTGTAACTCCTTGGAAAAATCATATATAGCCACCCTAAAATATCAACATGTAAATACATGATAAAGCATATGTAACCATTTTAAAATATCAACATGTTAATCTCAATGGCAATGTAAACAAGTAATGTGTCCAAGTATAACCACGTATAATAGATAGCATCATGTAAGATTACATATAAAAAAATATAAGTAACTCTAGGGAGTGTGGGGATCAATATATGGGGGGAAGTATATTCCCTAATCATAGTTAAGAGGATAGATAGGTCTAGCACATTTATTTAAAATCATATAGATCAGATAATGAAAGATCCCTGATGGATCCCTTCTGTAGATCTGATGTAATTTTGTAATCTGAAATGGTGTTTTCCTATTTCTGAATGTTTTCTTTTCGTAATAGACGAAAAGTTGCAAAAGGGTTTGTTTGTTTTTCTTTTGTTTTTGTGTTTTGAGGAATTTTGCAATAAATAAATAATTGAAATGCAATAACATAAATAAATTATGAAATTAAAACCCAAGTACAGCCAAATCCAATTTCAAAAGGGCTGAATTTAAGATATTGAATCAAATAAGGAACCAATGATGAAGTCTCAATAATTCTGGTAAATTACAATGACAAACAGCCAACCTGAATTGCTGAAGGTAATCTAATCCAGAAGAAGAATGGCGGCCAGCTGAAAGAATCCTTGTTGATGCGCTGCTATGATAAGAAATGACTATCAAGTACAGCTATATTGTTTACACAAGCAGCCAGGTTCAGCCGTACAAAAGAAACCCTCACAATCTAAAATCGCACCTTAATATATGTTGAATTCTGTCAAACTTCCAACTCCTCTCAAAGAAACACTGATTAATCTCCCAATGAATCTGAATGAGTAAAGTCCACTGTATGGGGGCTACGTCCCAAACAGGCCAGCAATTGGGGTTTGGTGTCCCAATGCAAAAAGCTCCTCCTGAGCCCAAGCGCACTTCTCCAAAATATAATATGTCAAATGATAATGCAACAATGAAGCTTCCATCTCCTTATAACCCTTCTCAAATGCAAAGCAAACCCTAAGTGTCTCCAAGTGGCGTTGGGAAGTGAAGGTGTTATAATTTCTTATTTTAAAGTGGTCATGTTACTATAAAATGACCTTTTTCCTCATAGACAGAAATCCGTTCACTGAATTGCCCTGAGATCAAAGAGAAAGATTTAGAGAATTTTGAGACCTTTCCAACGAGCTATCATACCATAGGGTGCACATCCAGATGAGGCCAAAAACTCCTTATTACTCCAAAATGGCTAACCACTTAGCCTTATTTAATAAAAAGACGGAAACTTAAGAAATATTAAAAATATAACCCAAGTAGCCACAAAATGTCCAATTGACATCACAAACCAACAAATCATCATGTCACTTGTCTGTGACTGAAGTCAAAAATCAAGGATCCACTGGTAGTCTCATCCCTAAAATCTAGGGATGCTCCTAAAATCTAGGAAACAAGCCCTATCCCTCTGAAACTGAACCCAAAGAGTAATCTCATGGAGTCCCAACCCTGGGCATGATCATACCTCCTAAAAAATAGGAATAACCTCCATAAATGTAGGAACTGCCTCCTAAAAACAAGGAAAGTCTCCCAACTAATCAATAACTGCCAGAACACCAAGTCCCCAACACTGAATAACCAAAATTGAGTCCCAATGACTCTCCCCTACTGTGTGCACCTCTGAGAGAACTATCACCAAACTGGTAGTTCCTCCTAAAAAATAGGAATGCCTCCTAAAAAATAGGAGATGCACTCTAAGTCTCCAAAACATTCACCGAGGTCTCCAAATGCCTCCTAGACCACTCCTAGTCAATCCTTAAAAATTAGGAATCCCTCCTAAATTATAGGAAACTATTGTCTACTACTCCAAACTACTTGGGAGGCTCATGCAGGACTCTCAAAGCCCCTGGGTTGGTTCCCTCTACGCTCTGCTGGCCTATGGGAACCAGATAATAGACCAACCCTGCTAGAAATGTTGTCACTAAGGAAGGGCAGAAATTGGGGACATGACAGTCCTCCCTTCCCAAAAATTACTTGTCCTCAAGCAATGTCAATCCAACTCCACAAACATCAGGCAAGTCCATACAATAACCAAGAATGATCCCAGGGTCCGAAGCCATCCTGGAAGGTTTGTAGTACCATCTTCTAGAAACACTGTCCTGCACTGCACCCAAACAAGTAACCTCTTGAAAACCCCCGGAAGGAAGAGCAATAAAATACTGTAGCAACTCTATCAACTCTTCAATGAACTGCTCTCCGAAAGAACCAAACTGGAACACTAAAGGCGAAAACTCTAGTAAGCCAACATTGGCTTCCACATCCTCAACTATTGAACTGCAAATCCAAGTGATTCTAGGATTCCAAATCAGCCTCAAAAGGGAACCACCATGCAGATACTGTATCCCTCTAAATAGACACGCAAACCCATACTACCAATGCCTCTCAGCAAGATCCATAATTGCAATCCTAGAACTTGTTGCCATCCGGTGTGACTGAACAAATATCGTGCTCAACCATCGCATGTATGCCTCAACATCTCCCCACCAAACAACTAACTGTTCCATTCTGAAAAATATGCCCAAACACTCCAAACCATGAAGCCACTCACTAGGATCCTGAAGTACCCATGTATCAATAAGACCAAGGCCCGGATCCCAAACCAAAATACCAGATGTGATGAATGAGATGAAGACGTATCTCAATCGCACTCCATGAAACATACATACAATGAAGCAGACCAGCAAGAAGGCGTGAAAGTGAACTCCCATAAACCAGTATTCCAACCCACATGACCACCTAGCAATGCTGCTATAATTCTAACTAGCAACTCGAATGATATCATAGATGTCATCATACCAATGCCAAACAAAAAATGTCCAAAAGAAACACTCCTCAATGCCCTCATACTGAATCATGGATGTAGTCAATGCCAAGTCAAGTAGTAAATGATTCCAGCTTGGACAGCCACTAGTCCATAAGGAATCAAAGACTATGGAGTCACCAATCAATAAGGATACCACTGCCATATCAATGGATGTAGATGACAAACTCGAAGATGAAGTATGTATGCCATCATGAGAAAAACCAAAGCATGTGTCATTTGTACCCAGAATTGTAGGATTATCAATTTATGAATCCCATATCGATCTGAGAAATGTTGCTCCACCCAACCACTGCGCTACTCTGATATAAACATATGTATACTTAAAGTGAAGCAACCCAACATGAATCCACTGAAGAAATGCCCAACACATGTTGATACCAAGATCCCAAATCTTTGCACTGACACATCCCTCCAGCATGTTGATACTCATTATGTTGCTGTTGTGAACCTGTACCTCATCTAACCAACTAAGAACTTCACTCCAAATGAAGCCACAATTACTACCAACAACCAATGCTATGAGGAATTCACAAATGAGCCAATCATCAGCAAGGAAAGTTTGTTGAGTACTTTTCCAAGTCCCCCAAACAACTGCTGCAACTTTACCTATATTTCCACAAATTAGTGTGCCTTCATTAAAGGTTGTTAAGTAAATGTTTTGTTTAACCATGCTACCAACGGAGTTCCTTATATTCTGATCTTGAAAGCCCAATGTAATATCTAAAAATTCTGAATCTTCAATCAAAAGGTACATCGTTGCCCTATCATATGGAAGAGAGGATAAATCCATTGATGAATGTCTCAACAAAGACAGGCTCTTTGTGGCTGGTCCACTAGATATGCAACTTAATATATCATCAACTCTTGGAAGGGAAGGATCAACTTCACACTTGAACACCCCAACTTGAATGTAACCAACCCAAGGTTCAAAGTTTGACTCATGAGATGAAAGAGAATTTTTGTTCAAAGTCAAAAAATAAGAAGTATGTTCATACCTTTCCACAATGTTTTTTGCGGTCTTCTCTTGCCTCTCCTTCCAAGGTAGGTGACTCCTCTAAAGGTGTTGGTCCATGGGGTGTGTTCAAACGAATATAACATGTCCCATTAACTGCCTTCGCTGCCAAAAATCTGATCCATACCTCTATCTCCATAACTGATATGTTTTCCATTACTAACAAACTCCACGGCGTAGTATGTCAAACAAAACAAACATTATCAAAATGCAATATCTTCTTAGTAAGAATCCTCTTAGTCTCCCTAATCATCTCTTTAAGACAAGATGCTTCATATGATCTTAACAATTGTCCTTCCATTGTAGATGATGCATGACTAACCAAATCAGAATCAATAATGTTCCATTCCACACAAATGGAAATAACACTTGTGGCTGGTCCATCAAGTGTGTAATCAATATCATCATTGTTTGGAGCATTTAAGGGTCTCTTTAAAAGAGGAACGTCATAAACTTCATGATGCAAACTAGACCGAACTGAATTTTCTAGATCATAACTCTTTTCCTCTTCACACAACTCAACATGCTCTTCTTGTGGACTTACCTCAAAAAGCTCTTCCTTTGTATGCTCAACATCCTCACTTTCTTCCCTTGGAAGAAGTAATGATCTAATGTATGACTCTCTTTGTCTTCTTGCATTATCAAGCTGATTGCATATTTCCTTGACCTCTTGTAAGTGTTGTCTTGCTTGGGCAGCAAGCATCTTGGCCTTCTTAGCTCTATGTCACCATCCATTGCACGTCTCTTGAGCCTTTTTCACATCTTCCAAGGTGGGGTAAACAAAATCAGAACCTTTGTGGTTTGAATCCATAATATAGATCTCATGTGCAACACACTTAACCTGAGTACCACCATAGGAAGACTCAACAACCTCATTACCTTCATGTGAAATGGATGATACCATATGACTAGAACTGCTGTTGCAAAAATTAGAATAGGTACCAGACCTTGGATACATGTTTTCAACATCCCTAATGGGCTGATCCATGATTGTAATCTCTTCCATTTTGTGATCAACTTGATGAATCAATGGTGTGCTATGTGTCTCTTTCTGTTCTAGAGTTATTTCTTCTTTAGGATTCCCACATGATGACTGATTTTTGTTTTTCCTAGGCTGCAACTCAAATGATAACACATCTTCATGCCTTTCTTCTACATACCCTGCAAGTGACTGATCCATTATGGTGTTTTTATCATGAACATGGATAGGTTGACACAAATCTTCTTTCTCACATGAAAACATATAATCAACTATGGCATGGTATTCCTTTTTTGCAAGCTCAACCTTATGACAAATTTTTGGATGCATGTCAATGTAATCTTTGAAAGGAAAGTTCTCCCTAACATATTGAGGAAGAGTATTATACTCCTCAAGTATGCCAATTACTTCCGATTTCCTATCTAGTGGCAATGGATCCTTTCTAGAAGAAGATGATGATCCACTAGCATGTCCAAATATCCTTGACATAGAATCATTTAACTGCTGCAATTGAAGCTTGAATTTTTGTTGTGACTGTTCACATTCTTTCCACAGGGTTATATCTCTTAACAATTTTGCCATAATGAACTACCACACTAACCAACTGAAATTAATATGAAAGAGCAAAAATCGACCCTGAACTGCTAAAAACTAACATGCAATGCGAAATCCCAACAGGCTGGCAGAATCATGGCTCTGATACCACTGAAAGATCCCTGATGGATCCCTTCTGTAGATCTGCTGTAATTTTGTAATCTGAAATGGTGTTTTCCTGTTTCTGAATGTTTTCTTTCCGTAATAGACGGAAAGTTGCAGAAGGGTTTGTTTGTTTTTGTGTTTTGAGGAATTTTTCAATAAATAAATAATTGAGATGCAATAACATAAATAACTTATGAAATTAAAACCCAAGTACAGCCAGATCCAATTTCAAAAGGGCAGAATTTAAGATATTGAATCAAATAAGGAACCAATGATGAATTCTCAATAATTCTGGTAAATTACAATGACAAACAGCGAACCTGAATTGCTGAAGGTAATCTAATCTAGAAGAAGAATGGCGGCCATCTGAAAGAATCCTTGTTGATGCGCTGCTATGATAAGAAATGACTGTCAAGTACAGCCGTACTGTTTACACAAGCTGTCAGGTTCAGCCGTACAAAAGAAACCCTCACAATCTAAAATCGCTCTTTAATATCTGCTGAATTCTGTCAAACTTCCAGCTCCTCTCAAAGAAACATTGATTAATCTCCCAATGAATCTGAATGAGTAAAGTCCACTGTATGGGGGCTACGTCCCAAATAGGCCAACAATTGGGGTTTGGCGTCCCAATGCAAAAAGCTCCTCCTGAGCCCAAGCGCACTTCTCCAAAATATAATATGTTAAATGATAATGCAACAATGAAGCTTCCATCTCCTTATAACCCTTCTCAAATGCCAAGCGAACCCTAAGTGTCTCCAAGTGGCGTTGGGAAGTGAAGGTGTTATAATTTCTTATTTTAAAGTGGTCATGTTACTAGAAAATGACCTTTTTCCTCATAGACAGAAATCCGTTCACTGAATTGCCCTGAGACCAAAGAGAAAGATTTAGAGAATTTCGCGACCTTTCCAACGAGCTATCATACCATAGGGTGCGCATCCAGATGAAGCCAAAAACTTTTTATTACTCCAAAATGGCTAACCACTTAGCCTTATTTAATAAAAAGACGGAAACTTAGGAAATATTAAAAATATAACCCAAGTCGCCACAAAATGTCCAACTGACATCACGAACCAACAAATCATCCTGTCACCTATCTGTGACTGAAGTCGAAAATCAAGGATCCACTGGCAGTCTCATCCCTAAAATCTAGGGATGCTCCTAAAATCTATGAAACAAGCCCTATCCCTCTGAAATTGAACCCAAAGAGTAATCTCATGGAGTCCCAACCCTGGGCATGATCATACCTCCTAAAAAGTAGGAATAACCCCCATAAATGTAGGAACTACCTCCTAAAAACAAGGAAAGTCTCCCAACTAATCAATAATTGCCAGAACACCAAGTCCCCAACACTGAATAACCAAAATTGAGTCCCAATGACTCTCCCCTATTGTGTGCACCTCTGAGAGAACTATCACCGAACTGGTAGTTCCTCCTAAAAAATAGGAATGCCTCCTAAAAAATAGGAGATGCACTCTAAGTCTCCAAAACGTTCGCTGAGGTCTCCAAATGCCTCCTAGACCACTCCTAGTCAATCCCTACAAATTAGGAATCCCTCCTAAATTGTAGGAAACTGTTGTCTACTGCTCCAAACTACTTGGGAGGCTCATGCAGGACTCTCAAAGCCCCTAGGTTGGTTCCCTCTACACTCTGCTGGCCTATGGGAACCAGATAATAGACCAACCCTGCTAGAAATGTTGTCACTAAGGAAGGGCAGAAATTGGGGACATGACAGATAACATCATACAAATATTTACATGTGTGCATATCCTATTATGAGGAAGAATTACCATGGGGATGAAAACATGCCCAAGTGTAAAAGTGGTAGGACAGATGGAAAAATAAATATCCATATGAAACCATGTACTAAGGATAACATAGTGTTAAGGTCCATAAATAGGTGCATCATGATTGTAAGAAACATAATGTCCCAATGTAGATAGGTTATCTGATATAGAAAAATATATTAATATATGTATCATGTGTAAAAATCAACTATGTTTCAAGGTGTGCATAATATAATGTCTCATCATGATACATAAATTATGCATAAATTGCTAAAAATAACAATGTGTAAGGATTCATAGAAGATATGTAATAATAAAAAATCAAATAAAAAATTATATATGTGGGTTGCATGCCCCTATATACAAGGTTCAAATGTAATAAGTTTTAAATTTTGAATGGGTACAATTCTCCCCCAGGTGGTGAGAAATCTCTATAGTATGGAGGATATTCAATAAAAATCACATTAGGAATATATAGGCATGGTTACCCAAATGAAATATATGTGTTGAAGAGATAATTTAAATGACACATGCCCTTTTTAAGGGTATGGTGTAATAAGTGTGCCCTATAATATGGAGAAATCATCAATATTGTGTACCAAAAATTAATTGTAGTGTGTATCAATAGATGTGATCATCAATAAAATTGATGTAGAATAATGTCACATAGGGTTGCTAAAATGGCATAAAGGAAGCAATAAATTCTTAAAAAGATGAAATAAATGCCTCAATAGTATAAAAATCACTCTTGAGGTGGTGAATAAATTTCCTCACTTGAAGTTTTATATAATTTGTTTTAGAAGGTTAGAAATGATAGTCATTTTTCAACATTAAAGCATTAATCTTGTTATGCTCTCTAGAGATGCAACAGTGAGGTTAACAACATTTTGCTCTAAATAAATACTATTCTAACTTGATTTTTGATATTAATCTTCAAGTCTTGTTATAGAAATAGAGATGACAATGATATAGCCACTGAAAAATGTATTTAGAGTATTCGAAGTTCCTAGTTTGACCTGAGTAGTTTGAATTATTCTCTAAGCATGTTATATTAGAAATACATCATCTTCAAGACTGCATTTAGATAGAGGTATGAACCAAGAAGTATTAGCTTGATTATATTTAATAAAACATTATCAATATACTTCTTGTTGATAATGAGCACCCAACTATTGACGTATTGCCTACATAAAAAATGTGTGGGACCAATTTTGATTCCGAATCCTTGGGATTTTAAATGGGAACAACATTTTTGCTTGTGGTTTAGCTTGCAAATCTTATTCATAATTTTTTCTAATTTTTTTGTCATCATTTGTATCCTCCACAATAATATCAATAACACTCTCAAATTTATCTTTTACATAACATTTTTTTATTGTTATTCGATTAATTTTACAAGATATCAATACTCTCTAATATCATTTTTTTCAAACGCAACACTTAAAACAAATTTCAATTCTATTTTACCTGGTAGAGAGTTGACGCATGATGCCCTTGTTATTTTTTGCATACTATTTATTATTGTATTAAACTTATATTAAAAATTTATTATTATAATAAACTTACATTACAAATTTTAATATAAAAAAAGGGACTAATCATTACACGGAAAGAGAGATAGATCATATACTAAAACTTTAATTTCAATAAAACAAATATCAAATATAATATATTATTCAATAAAAAATCAGGAACAAACACTATCCGATTCTTATTTTAAGATGCATATATTTTTTAAAGATCCTTAACCTCTTCTTCCCCCTCTAAACTTTAAAAAATAATAATAAAATGAAATAAAAATTTCGTTTACAACAAACTTTCTAAAAATGTCAATAGTATTTGAAAGGTCAATACGCCTTAAAATAGAAGAGAATCGGGACCATATACTACAATGAGTAGAGTGGTACTTGAGAGAGAAGGGCACAATGCACGTACGAGGAGATGGAGAGATTTACGCTCGACTTCTCCCCATTCTTCTCGGAAACATGCACGCACACGCATGCGCATGGAGAGGAGAGGAGAGGCCCATAGAAACATAGCCGGCATTACACCGCAGAGTCGACGGAAGGAATGAAATGGGCAATCCCTGTATAATGGATTTATGCACATTGATGATATTATTGTGTGTTCCTCTCGCTAACTGCAAAACTTTGAAACGAGATGGTATGTTGTTTTCTGTATTTGGAATTGGAACCCTCAGTATATGCACTTGTTATTTCACATGCTGTTTGTTTGCACTTTGCAGTTAAAGCGTTGAATGAAATTAAATCTTGTGTGGGGTGGAAAGTGGTGTATGCGTGGGTTGGCAATGATCCATGCGGAGATGCCTGGTCTGGAATAACTTGCTCTCCTCATCCCACTCTTCCACATTATCAAATTGTCACAGAACTGTGAGTCGCCTCTTGTCTGTAATCATTTCATTTGATCTGGTTTACTGTGCATAATGTTAGTGGGAGGCAAATATTTTTATTGTTTTTACTGCATGCATTCTTATTTTTTATATGCCCATCTACACATTAAATTCCGAATTTAACCCAAACGTGCTTGAGGTAAAATATTGCTACATTTTTCTTTGCCCGTGTTCTCTTAATTTCCTTTTATAAATATGTTTTTGGGTAAACTGACCTTTCCGAAAACTTTATGGTAGCTATCATCAACATTTTTCAACTATATCCGATATATTTAGCCGGGAAATTTATTTTTTCTCGCACTTGTTAAAAAATAAATATGGCATAATATATTCAGATTTTGCAAAAGTTAACCTCGTATTCTGAGATTGTTTTTTTTATCAGGTAAAAATTAAATTTATTTATATAACAAAATACTCACAGTAGCCCGGCTCTGCAAGCCATGTTTTTAAATTTTTTGATGCTCCAGATAATGGCAGAAGAGGAGGACCATTGTCCCAAAAAGATTCTTGTCTGGTAAAGGGACACAACCCTGTCATAAAAAATAACTACATACATCCTTAATGATAACTGGAACAAATCCCTTACAGAGAGCAAAAACATAAAACACTGAACACTAAAACATGAAAGAAAACAAGGGACTTACACAGAACAAAAACATTAAACATAAAACACTGAACAGTAAAACATAAAAGAAAACAAGGGACAAGGGAGTCGAACTAGACCAAGGCCAAATGAAATTAAAAAAATTGCATGTTCTGGCATGCGTCATTCCAATTGATAAATCGCTTCTGTGGATATGGTAGAAACTGCAAAGGATAGCTGCTGCTTTGTTATGAAAGTGGTCCCTGCGAACGCTGCTATCCCATTATATCATCCATCTTAAGTCGGAATCATATGCTCCTAAATCAATTCCAGAGCATTGCTAGTGAAGCCCACCATGCGCTCATTGACTTGTTCAGCAGTATCATTAACCATAGTTTCCATACGGTTCACCAGATGATCTTTATCTCTGGCAATCATATCTTTAACTTTTTCCATGGACCACTCACAACAATGATGCCCTTTGTCTCTTACCTGCCCATCATTAACATTTTCATCTGCAACCTGAACACCGTTGATCTGAAATGGATCAATATACATTAGGCATCGGTGCATAGGTAATATGATGCTCAACATTCTGCTCTGGGAAATGTTGACAAAATAATGACAAAGTCATAAAAATAACGACACAACCATGCCAGAATCATGTCAAAAAACCTTGGAGTTGTAGGCAAGGTCCTTGGGTGCGGTCATCATGACATCTGCTAGCTGACGCAACAGCCGGGATGCGGAAAAGGTTAGTTCCTGCATCCCTCTGTGGTTATGTCCTGCAGACTGTGAGGACCTTCTGCAGTTTACAGATATGCCCTGTCCACCTGCAGGGATGTCTTCCTTGACTGGGCACGAAGAGGACAGGAGGCAAAAGACTTGCCTGGGACATGAACAGCCTCCAGGTGACATAGTTTTCAAGCAAACAAATGGGAGCGAGTTGAATCATTAGCTTTGTCTTCAAATGCCCTCATTTTGATTTTCAAAGGGTTGTTTTGGCAAGTCTTCTAACAATGGTGAGGAGATAGAGCAGAGGTGAGTATGAAAAACAGAGGAAACACATTTCCATGTTCTAAAGAGAGTACAATCTCTTTACACAATTGTAGGAGTGTTAATTTTGCAAGGGAATTGTTGACTATTTTTGGCCCTGCAGGCCAAAAAATTGGTCTCCTTTCCTTCCCCACTATCTTGAGCAGTCAGTCATGTTTTGACCCTTCTGCTGCTGTGCTTTTCCCCTTTTATAATAGCCCTGTTTTCTGAGCCAAATGAGTTGAGCCTTGTATATATCTCGGGTTGATCCACAGGTTTTTTCTCATTTTGGGCAGTCAGTCTACACAAGCCTTTTGGCAAAGCATGGGCCGGGTCAAAGCACGCAAGTCGTTTTACAAGGTTCCAAAGACAAAGTGCCCCTGCGGAGGGCAGGCCAATGACCAATTGGGCCTTTCAGCAGGGCCCGAAGGGCAACTTGGGGCCTAAATGCCCTTGCGGAGGGCAGAAAACACTTGCAAAAGGACCAAAGAAGAGGGCTGAAAGGTAAGGTTTTCTTCGGAGAAAAGACTAAGGCAAAAGGAAGGATTTCCTTCGGACTTTTGTCCGAAGAATAAATCCGAAGGAAATCCAATGGAAGTCAATGTGAATTCTTTCGAATAAAGTGCCTGAAGGAATTCCTTCGGACATTTTGTCCGAAGAAATTCACAAGGCAAAGAGCCAAACGGAAAATTACCCTTCGAAAAGAAATCCGCGGCAAAATGACAAAGGTCTTTCGGACTTTTGTCCGAAGATACAAGAAAAGGAACAAAGGCAAATTCCTTCGGACAAAAGCCCGAAGGAATCTTTTCTTTGGAGTCTCGGCCCTTCTTTCTTTCGGTTGGTCCCTTTTTTCGGACAAATTCCTTTGGACAAAAGCCCGAAGGAATCTTTTCTTTGGAGTCTCGGCCCTTCTTTCTTTCGGTCGGTCCCTTTTTTCGGACAAATTCCTTTAGCCCGAAGGAAATTTCCTTCGGGCTTTTGTCCAAAGGAATTTGTCCGAAAAAAGGGACCGACCGAAAGAAAGAAGGGCCGAGACTCCAAAGAAAAGATTTCCTCTGGGCAAAATGTCCGAGGGAATTCCTTCGGACGTTTTGTCTGAAGGAATTGAGAAGCCAAGGCAGCCCGAAGGAGCCCGAAGGGCAAGTGCCCTTGCGGGGGACTCTCGGCTACCAAGAAGGGGACCTTTTCAAAGCCCCGGAGGGACACTTTCCCTTCGGGAGGGTTCAATTGCAAAGAGCCGAATGAATATAAAAAGCTGATGGGATTGCGAAAAGCCAAAGAAATTGCCAAAGGGGTAACGGGCCCGAAGACGTCAAATTCAGCATCGCAAACTAGCCGTTGGAATTCAAACTTCTAGTGACGTCCCTGCGGACGTCAAATTCAAGACAATGGAGTAGCCGTTGGCTTTCAAATGGCGACGGGCGCGCGAACGTCAACTTTACGGTGATAAGATAGCCGTTGATTTTGAAATGCTTAAGGACGGGCCCGCGTGTGGAAACTCAGTGACCCGCCGAGAAGAGAGCCCAAGAGCTCAAATTGCCAGCAAAAGACGAGAAGATAGCCCCAAGAGCTCAGTTTGCCAGAAAGGGCCAAGAAATGGCAAACGATACCCCCGAGGGCCGAAAGAGCCAAGAAAAGACAAAAGCCAGGAAAAGACAAAAGCCAAGAGTAAACTCAGTGACGTGCCGAGAAAGGAGCCCGAAGAGCCAAGCACAGCCACGGATAGAACAACCCAGGTGGCAAAAGAGACGTCGGTGGAGGAGTTATGCCAGTGGTTGGAATAGTCCTTACGAAATGGTCATCAAGGAGCGCAAACAGTGAAAGGTGCGGCCTGTTTTTCTTCATTTAAGCATTAATGAGCAGACAACCGCGTGAACCTCTTTAAAAAGCGGTCTTGTTTTCAAATAGAAAGGCGCGACCCATGCTTTCACAATGACATTTAATATAATTTAAACGCCAAGTCAAGACTTGGACTGCCGCAGCATGGCTTCCTTCATCGGATTTCCTCTTCCCAATGAATTAAACGCAGCATGGGCCACTTGTGGAAGAAGGCGCCATTGCTTTCTCTTCTCTATATATTGTAAACTCTCATTGGAGAAAAGATCTATCTCTCATTTTGTAAGGCGAAGCCTTGCCAAAATTTCACCTTGAATCAATAAGAATGCGTTTTACCTCTATTTGACTGGTTATATCTTTGAGTGTGTCTGTGTATTAACCTTGTGTTTAGTCATTTTAGCTTGATGCTTTCACAAGTTGACACCAACACACCTAGTGTAGCTAGAGTACCAGTTCTGCAGGTTAATAGGAAGTGCTGTATCTGGAGCACAGAGACAGAAAGGGTTATCAGACAGTGTGTTTTCTACAGCGTCTGTGGTAAGTTCATTTCATATGTGTCTTCACTAAGCCTCCTTGTTAAAACTCCCTACGGTTTGGTCTTTTCATCAGATAAAGTGTATGTCCGCCCTCTTTTGGTCTGAAGTGTGAGTAACTGAGTAGATCAAACTTATTTGGTGCATTACCGTCTTAGGTTAGTTTCTGTTTTCAGTATCCTTCTCTCTTTTCACACCCCCCCCACTATATATATTAGCAGTAGTAGTGAAATAACTCAAAGATGCATCAAAGGGAGCTAGCCCTTATCTAGAGATTCTCCCCTCAGTTTTGCCAGCCCACAGCAAGAGAGGAGTCTCCATTGTGCCGCGTGGAAGACATAAGCTCAACCTCCTGTCAAGGGTGCAATCTACAGTGTCAATAGGAATAAAGATGGATTTTTTTTCCGTGGAGCTTTTCTACTCCATGTGGGGTTTCTCCACATAAATCTTGGTGTTCATGTTTGGATAGGCTGTTGACATGTTTTGTTGCTTTTGATATCTATTATTTGTTGTATATGCGGGAAGTTTGTCACTTGAAGCCTCAAATAAATGATTTTTCAGTTACGTAGTTGTTGATTTCAATGAAATAGGCATTGGTTTCAGCATTTAAAACATCAATATTTAATGAAAAAGAGATTTTTAGAGAGAAATTGTATAAAAGGAAGACACATGTCATTGACATTTAGGGTCTTCTTTGAGACTCATCTATAGGATATAAATGATGAAGGATTACAGATCTAGAGTTTCTTATATAGATAACTCCATCAAAATTACATGAGGGTAGAACATGTCCTAAGTATTAATTAAGCATTCTTGCATGGATGAAAAATCAAAAATATTAAATAATCTCTAATGCGAGACCATATAAACACAAATTAATTAATTAATTAATCATCATTTATAAATTATAATCTAAGTTGCCGATCTTGGTACTGGTATGGGGTTTGGCATATGGTGATTTTTTTGCCCTGGGCATGGCTTGGGTACGACCAAACAAACTATATTTAAAATATTAAAAATATAGCCAAACAAACAAAATTAACCCTTATAATATGCATAGAGTAATTAAAATAAGTTAAATAACCAAAAAACAATTGAAAATTCTACTAATAATAAAAGAGACAAAGTCTTGTATCCAATGCTATGTTTGATACTTGTCAACTCCCTGTTAAGGTGTTGTGGGAATATACTTACACCGCTTATAAAAAGAGAGACATTTTTGTCACATGAGAAATGTCATTATTGAAGTCATGGATTCCGCTAAAGTTAAATCCATGTTTTTAATTGTGTGGTTGTAGTTGAACTAGTTAACAATTACATTACTTCAAAAGACATTACAATTAAATCTATGAAGAAGGTTTCTGATTCAATGCCTCTTTCTGGTCAATCTCATTAACACATGATTTTGTGAATTGATTGTTAGTAGGCAATAGCCCGCAAAGATTTGTAGAATGCTTCGAGGAGTTTTGTAGTTGAAACATTTGGTGATAAGACTAGGCACATTGCTAAGAAAAAATATTATTATTATTATTTTTTTATTGTGGATATGCAATGAGTTCAACGCGAGCATGTCTCGGTCGGCCTGGGTATGCCTGGGTTTGTTTGGACATACTCGGCCCGACCGGGACGTACCCAGGCTAAATTGTAGGGAGGATTGGACTTAAGAAAAATAATAACATTTTTTTTAATGGCTATGCAAGAAGTTTGGTCCGAGTATGTCTTGGTCCGCCCGGGTATCCCTAGGTCTATTTGAATATACTCGATCCGATTGTGATGTACCTAAGCTGAACCGTAGAGAGGATTGAACCAGGATTGGGACCAACACTCAGTACCCTGGTACCTGTTATAGCTCAAATTTGCACCCTTGAGAGGGTGATTCAAGCCCTCTCAACCTGAGCTATGCAATGGGATTGATCCTAGGTTGTGAGTGACCTTCAAGTGGATCAAACCTCTAGATTTTGGGCTAGCTCTCTGTTGACGCTGTGGATTGCACCCTTGACAGGAAGCTGAGCTCTTGTCTTCCACGCATCACAATGGAAACTCCCCTCTTGCCTGTGGGCTTGGCAAAACTGAGGGGAGAATCTCTAGATAAGGGCTAGCTCCCTTTGATGTATCTCTGAGGTCCTGGATTTCTTACTGCTAACAATGGGGGGGTGAAAAGGGAGAAGGATGCTGAAAACAGAACCTAAACTAAACAGTGATACACCAAAAAAGTTTGATCTACTTAGCTTGAACCTACACTTTCCACCAAGAACAAGCTGGCATACACTTCATTTGATATGAGAAACTCTTCTACATCAGTGAGCTAGGGATCCTCTTGAAATACAGGGAGGAAGAACTACCAGAGGTGTTCTAAGACACACTATGGTAGCCTGTTCACATGCGCCTATACTCTGCTGTAGACACTTCTGACAGACATGCAAAAGAAGAAACTTCACAATACACTAGACATGCTGGAATCGTTCTGTGAAAGCATAAAAGAAAAATGACTTAACACAAAACAAAGCCATAGACATGCAAAAGTGTAAGCTCAAATGGATGTAAAAATGCTATGTCTTGATTCAAGGTAAAATCCGGCAGAGCTCCGCCTTACAAGCCAAGAGATCCTTTCTCAAATGAGAAGTTTACAATATATAGAGGAAGAAAGAGGCCTTTTGGCGCCCTTTTACAAGTGGCCCATGTGCGTTCCGAGCATTGGGAAGAGGAAGCCGCTTGATAGATATTGTTGTGTCGGCTCCTGTTTTGACTTTAGGTATTTAAGATATATTAAACGTCATATGTGAAATTATGGGTCGCGTCGTTTGTCTACAAACAAGACCGCTCCTTCAAGGCACTCACACAGTGTGTCTGCCCATCAATGCAAAGTGGAGAAAACAGGTCGCGCCGTTCACTGTTTGCGCTCCTTGATGACCACTTGGCGGACACTGTTTCAACTGCAGGAATAACTTGCCTCCCCATTGCCACCTGGGCTGTTTTGTCCATATTCATGATTTTGTCCCTTCCTGGCTTTGTCTTTTCTTGGAATTGGAGCTCTCGGGGCTATCTTATCGTCCTTTGCTGGGTCCTTGGGCTCTTTCATCAGCAGGTCGCTGAGCTCATTCTTAACTTTTGTCTTTTCCCAGCTTTGTCTTTTGCTGGTTTTGTTTCTTCCTCTCTTAGCTCTTTGGGCTCCCTTCTGGTTGGCGCTCAAGTATTTAAAGATCAACGGCTATTTCATTGCCATAAAATTGACGTTCGTGCGCCCGTCATCATTTGAAAGCCAATGGCTAGTTTATTGCCCTGAATTTGACAGACCTGACGTCCCGATTCCAACGGCTAGTTCATGGTGTTCAACTTTGATGTTCGTGGGCCCGTCACCCATTGGTCAATTCCTTCGGCTTTTTCCTTTGCTTCGGCTTTTTTGCTTTTGGAACCTCCCGAAGGGAAGGTGTCCCTTCGGGCCTTGAGAAAGGTCCTTTCGGCAGCCAAGAGTCCCCCGCAAGGGCACTTTCCCTTCGGGGTCCTCCGGGCTCCTTGGTCCTCAAATCCTTCGGACATTTTGTCCGAAGGATTTCTTCCTTTGTCTTTCCCGCTTATTTCCTCGGGCTTTTTTCTTTCGGGCAAATTCCTTTAGACAAAAGTCCGAAGGCGAAGAAATTCATAAGGCAAAAAACAATGTCTTTCGGGAAGATTTTCCGCGGCAAAGGACAAGACGAATTCTTCCGGACAAAAAGTCCGAAGGAATTCCTTCGGACTTTTTGTCCGGAAGAATTCGTCTTGTCCTTTGCCGCGGAAAATCTTCCCGAAAGACATTGTTTTTTGCCTTATGAATTTCTTCGGACAAAATATCCAAAGGAATTCCTTCGGGCATTTTGTCCGAAGAAATTCTTCATCTCTTGCCTTGAACAAATCTGAAGGAATTCCAACTTTTCTGCCTTGTTCACTTTTTCGAAGAAAACCTTGCCCTTTTGGCCTTCTCTCTGATCCCTTTGCAAGTGTTCTCTGCCCTCTGCAGCCTGCTGGAATGGTTCATTTTGCGCTTGACTACCCTCCGCAAAGGCACTTGTCCTTCGGGCCTTGGGAGGCTCCTTTGAACCTTCCAATTGAACCGACTGATTGAACCGACCGATTGAACCAACAATGGTTCAACAGTTCAATGGTTCAATACTGTGTTCTGCTCATTCAATTGACCACTTGAACCAACCACTTTGAACCATTTGATTGAACCAATTCTTTGAACCAAGCCAACTGAACCAACACTTTGAACCAAGTCGTTGAACCAAGCCGATCGAACCAAAAGATTGAACTGACTGATTGAACCAAAACATTGAACCAAGTGAGTGAACCAACCGATTGAACCAACTGAGTGAACCAACTGATTGAACAAATTGAGTGAACCAACTGATTGAACCAATCGATTGAATGGTTCAATGGTTCATTGGTTCAATGGTCCGAAGAAGCTTTGTAAGAAACCTTGCATTCTTTGAACTGGTTCATCATCTGCCGAAAAACTTGTGCAACCAAATTTGAACTGGCTCAGAACAGCAGGGAAAGAAGGAGACCGATTTTGGCCTGTAGGACCAAAATGGTCAACACTCCCAAGTACAACACCTACACTAACAACTATACTACTTGCTCGACTTGGAAAAGGGAAGGATGAAAGCTAAAACTAATAAAAACAACTTGGAGGTGATGCACCAAACATGAGGTCCTCAGCTTGCTAAGATTGCACTATGAAATACTAAGTTACAATCTGATTATGCTATTTCAAAACCGTCCCTATCACACCAATGCTTCAATATGAAGGCTATGAAGGTTGCAAGAGCTTAGGATGATCAGCTGAGAGGTGCTAACAGCAAAAACTAACGACTTATCAATTCTCTAATTAAGCAAACCAGGTATAACACTTCCTATGACTTGTGAAAGAAGACAAGCTTACATAGAGGCATGAACATGAAGGACAAATGCAAGGAAGCACAGTTACTATCACCAAGCAGTCATCAAGACAACCCATTCAATATCACTATATGCATGATGAAGATAGAATATCCAGCTTGAATTGATTTCAATAGGCAAGTACAAGACTTAATTTTGGTAGGGCTTTGCCATAACCAATGTAAGGATCCTTTGCAAAGCTATACAAGGCTGCATATACAGAAAAAGGTGAGCAAGAGAGAGAGAAGAGGCATAGAAGATCATGGACAAGTGTCATCCATCATGGAGGCAATTTCAATACAAGAACTTGAGCAAGAAAATAGTCTTGAAGGTTCTGATTAACATGTGTACACTTTCTCAATGATGTCCTTCAAATTGGCATAGGAGGTTACTTAGGCAATTTTTGAGTTCTTGAATCTAACTCCTCCCTTTTGAGACTACATTTCTACACCTGCAATGACAATTAAAATATGTTTAACTGACATGTGGCATGATTGAAAGGTTTCTATGCCACTCTCCTACAAATTTTGTAACTTCTCATTTTGTCCTCAAAAACATGCAATCTTCACTAGCTCTCTTTGGGCTCATATGCTTCAAATTTAGTTTTCAACTTCATGACTGCAATTTATCTTCATGAATCACTTCTCATTGCCTTAGCAAACTTGTATCAACCCATCTTAGTGCCTCAGATACTTTCTAGCACTCCATTTCACACCCAAACCTCTCACTTGCCTTCATTTCGTTGTAGCCCTCAAAATAGACAAATCTCCTTGTGTAGGACAATCTACAGATGCTCTTGACAAACTAAGTATGGATTTGAGTACCCAGTATGCCCTTACAGCTTTGTACAAAATTTCATGACCAGACCCTAAGTGCAAGTACACATATTCTACTTGTTTCTCTCTTCAATTAGACCTCAATTAGGTCTCTAGGCCTAGAAATTGAGATTTGGCTCCATTGATCTACACGTGTGAAACTCCAAGTAAGTTTTTTATTCACTTTTAGGACCTCCCAAGCATACTCCATGCCAAATTTGAGGGTTTGGAACTTTGTGTAGGTGGGTGAACCAAGAAATGGCCAAAAAACCTAGTCTTTCACAAGCATTCTCATACTGTCTTCAAGAAACAAACCTGTAGGAGCACTTCCAGGGTCAAATGTACAGTTTTTTGGACCTGAGGAGATAGAAAACACCTCAATACACCTTCTCCAATAGTTTACATCTGTCTAGGAGATCAAAATCCTGTTTTGAGCCCAAAACCTCACAAAAATACAACATTTAATGCATTGGTATAGGTGCAAGTACAAGCAAATTTCATGGTAAGAGTTTTACTGGAGTGAGGAATGATGTTCAGGTGTTTGCAAAGGTAATTCAATGCATTAGGAGGCATATCCTTCAATTTCTTCTTCATCGAGCTCCTAGAAGGGTTTTAGGAGGGTTTAGACATGCTTGGGTTCTTAACGATAGTTCATAAAGGTTAGGGCCTTAACCTCTAAACTAATGCCACTAGATTTGTGTGGACAAGGGTCCCTAATTATAGGACCTTGAGGTCCCATGCAGCTTGTCCGTACAGTTCCAAGTGATTCTTTGGGGCCCTCGGGTGACTGGTAAGCATTATGTGCACCTTAATGAGAGTTATAGGCCAAAATGGCCAGTTGGGGTTCTTTCTCAGCAAACCAATACCTCTACCACATCCATCACTCCCCTGACAAGTTCCCCAAATTGGTTTCAAGTCTTATGATTACACAATCTAGGCTGAGCTATCCAATTACAGGGTTTGAGAATGGCATTAGGCCTAAAGACCTAATTGTTGAGTTTCCTACATTTTGCCCCCAATGGAGACTTCCTCAGTATTTTCTCACCTTTTGTGGGTATGAGACACTATTCAAGACTCTTTTGACCATCTGTGTTAGCTTAAGAAGGATATTTGACTTTCCTTTCTTCACCATACACAGTCAGCAAGCAAGGCATAAGGACACTGTTGTAGGTTTCAATTTTGGGTTTTGAGATTCCTGTAGGTGATCATGGCCCCTGAGTGTCTACACTTCACTTCTTCACCTGCGCCCTAATGTCTTTAGAGCCATTCGCATGCCCGGATAGAGCAACCACTGCCTTGGAACCCTTTGAATCCTTTTCTTTATACAAGGTTTTCACCTTATTGGTCAAAAGTGTGGACCTACAGGTTTGCAAATTTGTAGGTCTACACTTGCCTTTGCTTAGATCATGGATGACAATCTTCTGAGTCTCCCATACTCTGTGATCATCTCTTCTACCTATTGGATTTGTTGACCAATTCAACAACCTTCTTGTCGCATCAAAATGTCTTCAAACATTTACACATGTTTCAATAGTCTTGATGAATTCCCCTGACTGTGTCTTGTGCTTTAGAGACCTTATGAGATTCTTTTGAGATTTTCAATGGTATGAACATTGGAAAGGATCTCCTGGCATGTTGTTCTAGATCTCCTTAAGGTCCTAGCAATCCATTTGACCTTCTAATCTAAATACCCTTTTGGAACACATAGTCAATTGATGGAGTTTGTATGGGGAGCTGTAGGTGTTTTTCTCATTATAGAAGCTCAAAATGAGCTTTGATAGGACCCTAACTCCATTGGGAAACTTCATCCAACTATCCATGTGTCTCAACCCATTGACTGCTTCAATATGCTTAAGCAATTGATCTCAGACTTGAGGTGTGTGAAACGAGATTCATGGCTTATCTAAGCTTTATAGGCTTTTCCTATGAAATGTCACCTTGTGAAGCCATTTCGCCCTTCGGAGAAGTTAAGGTAATTCTTCACTATACCATATTACCTTTATACTTATTCAACATGGAATAAAACCCTTTGTAAGCTTAGTTGACTGTCATTAGGCTTGAGTGGTTCATATGTAGGATCTTGCATGAGCTCGTATAGTTTCTTGAGAACAATTTCTGAAGGACTTTCCATACCATGTGAAAGGCTTTACCTCTATCACATTGTGATTGGTCAATGCAACTCCGCCTTGGAAGACAATTTGCCTCACAACTGAGCACACATGGTCTTTCATCACGTTTAGTGGCTCTATGTCTGGCTGTAGGTGCTTTTGTGATCCTAAGAACCTTGATTGGGTCTATACTTTGTTTGAAGGTCTCCAAATTTTGCTCCACATCCCTTCATTACCTCAACTTGTTTAGAGAGTTCCTTGTACCTTTTGTTCACTTTGCATAAGCATACTTATACATAGTCCTTAGACTGAAAAATGAATGCTACTTGGAGGGGCTAGTGTTGGAGTGGCCAGATGGTGTGAGGTCTTTGAGAGGGCAAGAGAACATAGTAACATGTCTTTAACTAGCCATATCAACTTCCCATATACTCATTTGATGCCAAGGACCTTGAATGCAAACCTGCAACTTGTCTCTCATGAAGGTTCCTCTTGATATTTGACTATTCACACGTGTGACCCTGATGGATAAAGATATGAGATGGTTGTGCAGACCCATATAGACCTTCAACAATGCTCGTCTTGTTCCAACGAGCTCCAAATTGTGTGAAACTTGTGTAAAACCAAGCCTATGGGGTTTACGTATGGTTTAAGATCACTTGATGGTCTTAACGATTGTTCATAAAGGAGGGGGCACCAATTTCAGAACCAATGCCACAAATCTAAAGCCATTAGACTCTCTTCCTTTGCTTACAAGCTCAGGTCGTCACTCTCTCTTCTCTTTCCGTACCAAGTACATGAAGTTGACCATTGCTAGTTTGCTAAGAAGCTGATGGAGGTTTTGATACAAATTTTGGATTCTCAGGCCCTGTACAAGCTTGTTATCCATGGAAATGACTTGAGGAAGGTGAAGAGACATTCTGAAGACGTTTTCACTTGAAGATGGATCTTTCAAGTCCGTACAAGTACCTGCAACTACCTTCTTAAGAGTGATTCTCTCTCTTTTGGACATTGAACCTGCAAAACTAATATGATTTGACATGTTTGACATGTATGAAAGTTAGATAACTCCTTCACAAGCTTTGACAAGTGTAGTTGTACGGACATTTCATCTTGGTCAGTTTTGTCATACGTTGGACTTGGCTATATGCACTTTTCTCTTGCATGGCACTTTACCTTAAACTTCACAAAATAACCTTTACTTCTCCAAACAAGCATCAAATATTCATGCAAGGTGGTCAAAAGTGGGATGACTTGAGGGACAACTTATGAACCTTTGACACCTTTTGGATCCATCTTTTCATATCACGGGTGTGAATAAACTAGACCAAGACAAACATAAGACATTACCTTAAATTTGTCAAAACTACCTTAAACTATGCTAATAAGACTTTAAAAAGACTATTTGAAGACCTTGCAAGGCATGGAAAGGCTATGAACAAGGTCAGAAGACATGACAAGTCAAGTTTTTTGTTAAACTGGTCTATGGTAGCCAAAAATTTGGCTAACAGTACCCAAGGAGCTGGTAACGTAGTTTATAATGATTCATTAATAAAATACATCAAAAGCAATCGTTTGTATCCTCTTTAAGTCTATGAACATATATATGCATACTTCCTAGAAGACTTGCCAAAACAACTTTTTAAAAATCAAAGAGAATATTCCATCAAGGAGAATATGGAACATTAGTAAGATATATGTACATATCTAGAAAATTTGATAAAATGCAAATACCACCGAAAATTGCAATTTCAATTTTTTTTTAAAACGACATCAACTATTTGATTAAACTCTTTCATAATACTATACATTGAAGTTTACTAACAAGATCTTGCACAAATAAGTACATCAATATTCTATATTAACAAAGTCTCCATCCATACATTCTTCCCCTAGGTATACATTCTTCCTTTATGTATATAAGATCAGTTTTCCTTTCACACCAAGGCAGTTACCGCCCATGGTGGACCCCACATGAGTGAAAAACTCTATTGTTTAGCATTCCAATTGACTTGCTAAGAAAACCCTTTGGTTACCCCTTTAGAAACCCTTTCATTTCCTGATTTGGGTTTCCAAGTTTGCCCAGGGGAAAACTAATGACGAAACTCCAAAAGACCAGGGCTTGATGCCTTCATTTTGCCATTTTGGGACTGCGTTGCATGGTTTCCATTTCCAAGTTCAAAACTTTGAATCACTATCGCCATTTCGGCATAACATTTTTGATTGCTCTTCTGTCATCCGAAACCTTGATCTTCCTTATTGTTGACTCGGAATTCAATCCCCTAATTCACCTTTTAGGAGTTGAAACTATTATAGACGGTCAATTTTTGATCCTTGCCATATCAATGACTATCGTTGTTCCTTGTATTTGGATTTTGCACCTTCGAATCTCCAATAGGCTTCCATGTGGCATTAAGGCTAACTTCAATATTCACCACTTGTATCCCTGAAACTCTGCCGGTAGTTGGGATTTCATTTGTTCTAGATCAATGGACCTCGTTTCATCATTAACTTTGGCGTTCATCACGATCATCACTGAAACACCAACGAGCAGTTAAGATCATCCAATTGATATATCATTGCCCATCATCGTTTCAGGGATTATCTTGTTAATTCTTCCTATGACCTCTAACAATTCGCACTCAAAAATGGATGGTTCAGATTATATCACAATGCTATCCATGACAGGATTACTTAGAACTTTTGACGACTCAAGTGCAGAAACTCTGAAATTGGGAATACATGGCCAAGATCTGATCTTGGCACGATCAACGACCATTGTCATTTTGGAGGTCAATTGTACAGACTCAACTAGAAACTCTGAAACACCGAAACTCACTTAATGCTTGTGTGCACTGGTCCCACAAGCTCAGACTTCTGTCTAGCAAAAGATTCCATATTTGGACATTCTATCATACATGCACTTTAGCATATATAGACTCAAGAAAGGCCTTCTGCAAGCAAGGATAATGAGTCTAGTTGTTTTCTACATGCAGTTACATTGCCGTTTCGGCATTAGGTTTGCAAGTACAAATCTAAGAGTGAATGGTTGGGACACAGTTGAAATGATACAAAGATGAACACATTAGCTTAACTGCTAACACTCAGGTCTAAATCTCCTTGTAATACTAGTTGGGTTTCTACCCAAGTCTCAAAGGTTTGCAAGATACATCCTCTATTTGGGCGTGTGCTACTGCTTGCATATGCATAAATAAAGAGGTTTCTTGCTCAGGATAAAACTTATAGAGCATGAATTTCAGGTTGCGTTTGTTTAAAGCTACCCTTTTTTTCTCAGAAAAGCAGTGTACCCATACATGTAGAGACTCATAATTAACGTATGCATACAAATGTACTATTTGTACTTTGTAAAACACCTTCGCAATAATTCAAGAGCAAGGCAAATACTTTGAAACATCCATTTCACTTCAAAAAACTCACCAAGAGGAACTAATCCCAAATTTAATCATAATAGACACCCAAACTTACGTTGCATGTTGTCTTTCTAATATCACAAAAGCATTGGAGCATGCCCATATCTCAAATAACAAACCTAGAAGCAATGTTTGTAAAATAAGCGATTGGATTTACACAATGTGCATATTATTCTAAATTGGTCTCCAGACTTGAGATATACAACAAGAACATAATTCCTCATAATCACATCTCTTTAGGAGCCCAAAACAGGGAAAATAACAAGCCTAATCTCACATAGAGTAGAAATCTAAACAAAGAGGAAACATTCTCATGGATAAGTGTTTTGAATCTATTTATAATAATTCACTTTCATATATTACAATAAGTCTTTACTTCTTTTTCTAAACAGGAACTCTTGAGAAAGCATGACTGCTCAGTATGCAACAACTTGTTTTACATATGTGAAAGCATATATTATACGATGCCCATGGCCATACATGAATACAGTCTGGTCTTTACCCAGAACAGAGATATCTTTAAACACGTTCAAAGAAGTCATGACGATAACATATATTACAAGCAGGTGTAATCTCCCAAGCAATAACATTATAAAACATACACAAATCTCAACAATGTCAAGCATGTTTCTCACATTACCATATATCTTGGAAACACCCATAAGAGCACAGATTTCACATAACAAATCTTGTCATGCACTTAAAAAGACTATTGAAAACTCATAAAGGAGGTTTGCAGTAGCTGTAGATCAAGATCCTTTGAGCTGTAATAGCTGTCCTGGCTTAGCATCTGGAACATGTGCAACGATGGGGACTATCAACCCTCCTCCATAGGTGGCCCTTTCCACTCGCAACCATAAGCAGACAACTAAGCCCAAAGTATTGTTGACGCGGTAGATTGCACCCTCTGAAGGGAGGCTCAACTCTTTTCATCCATGCGACACAATGGAGACACCCCTCTTGCTGTGGATGGCAAATGTGAGGGATGAATCTCTAGATTAGGGGCTAGCTTCCCTTGATGCACCTTGAGGCCCTGGATTTCCTACTACTAACTACTTGGGGGGATGAAAAGGGAGAGAAAAATACTGAAATCAGAACCTAAACTATGTGGTGATGCACCAAATGGATGGTCTACTCAGCTTTGACATACACTTTAAATCAAGACAAACTAGCCTACACTTCACTCAAAATGAGATCTTTCTTGCAACAATGTTTCAGCAGGGGCCCCTGTGAAGATATAAGAGAGGAAAAAACTAGCACAAAAGGTGTTCTTAGACACACTGCTGCGTAGCCTATTCACTTGCCTATACTTCTTCAGACACTTCCTATGACCTGCAAGAGAATAAAACACAAACACTAAACACTGCTGGGGTTAGCACATGAAGGTAGAGAAAGAGACCACACTTTCACAAAACTAACACCCAAATGTATGCTCGGTGCAACACTCAAAAGAAGGTAAAAGCTTTATCTTAGATTCAAGGTAAAATTTTGTAGGGTTTCGCCATACAAGCTGAGAGATCTCCTCTCAAAATGAGAAGTTACAATTATATAGAGCAAGATGCTGACAGAACAAGGAAAGGAGACTCATGCTGGAGTCAAACACTTCTGAGACAAGAGACCATGCTGTTGCCGTATTCTTCAAACTGCGTATGAGAGAGCCATGTTGTAGATGTCCAAGCCGCCGCCCTTGCTGTCCTAGGCCTTCAAAAGCATGGGATACTCCTAGCAACTGACAAAGCCATCCCCAAGTTGTTGTGGTTGGACCATGCTCTCTTTAATGCTGGGCGCAATTCGCTGTGCATTAATGGTGAAGCGTGAAAACACGGGCTGCTCTCCTCTATAGTTCGAAAACCAATCTATTTGTAGATATTTTCCACTCAAATGTATTAACTCCCTTTGTTGAGTTGTTCATAACACTTGTCTTGTTCTGATTGGTCCTTAATTCTGCCCTTTGTCTTTGTCAACAGCTGGAACAGTTCCGAGTTTTGTCTTTTCTGCTTTGTCTTTGCCCGGGCTAATTTTCCTTCGGGCTTGGCTTTTCTTTTCTCCCGGGTTCCTTTTCTTGCTTGCTCGTTCATTTGTTCTTCGGGCTTTTGGGCATTTGTTTCCGAATTCCTTCGGACAAAATGTCCGAAGGAATTCTTTCTTTTGGCGTTGGCTTTTCCTGAAGGGCAAGTGCCCTTTGGGCTTTTGTCTTCGTCCCTTGCTTGGTGTCCTCCAAAGAAATTCGTTGCCTTGGCGAGCATGCTAGACCAAACCGGGTTCTTCAATGTAAACAACTCATGAAGCTTTCAAGTAAAAGCACTTTGAAAACTTGATTCCTTCTTGATAGACCATTCGGACTTCCCAAGAGCTTCTACTTCAAGTTTCACATCGACTTCAGCTGATAAGGCAAATAAGTAAAGACACTTGGAAAACCCGATTTGGTCTGTCAAGACCAAATCGGGTTTTGCAAGTGACTTTACTTATAAACCTTTATAAGTAAAGATGCTTGCAAAGTCCGAATAAAACTACAAGGACCAAATCGGGTTTATTAAGCAACTCGACTTATGAAAATTTCACAAGTAAAGTCATTTGGAAAACCCGATTTGGTCTGTGAAGACCAAATCGGTTTTTGCAAGTGACTTAGCTTATGAAAATTTCGTAAGTTAAGTTGTTTGTAAAACCCGAAATGCACTGTTGTAGGCGAAGTAACTGCACTTGACAAACCTGAAATGCACTTGGCTAAGCAAAATGACAAAACACTTGGCTTTTTCATGGAACAGATTTGACAAGGGGTATTTTGCACAAGGCAACTGAGGGATGACTTAGCCAAATCATGGATGTGAAAGACTCTTTGCAAAGAAAAAGGAGGGGGTGACCAATTTCGGCCTACAGGACCAAAAATTGGTCAACATATTTGGCGACTCACAGGGGAAGCATGCCTGCTATGCTTGGGAAGACTGGTAGGCTCTAAGTCCATTGGGCATGGAGTCATGATGCATCTTGGAGAAGTTAACAACAGCCTTGTAAGGACCTATGAACCAACAAAGATTTTACCTCAAACACAAAGGAAAACACATACAACAAAGGCTAAAAAACTACACACATGTGTGCAACAACACTTAGGGGAAACGAAAGACACAAAATTGAAAGCAAACTAGTATGTACAACTAAATAGAAACATTTGCCTCCCTCCTGGATCAAAGGAAAAACTTCTTAAGTCTCCTTCATGGCAAGGAAACTTATGGTGCTAGACAAGTGGCTGAATGGAATGGAGACTTGGTGACTGGCTCTTCTTCCCTGCCACCTTGATTGGCTTATAGTCAAATGAATCAGGGTCAAACATGCTTCCAACATATATGTATTCATCTTGCCCTTGGAAGCTTGCCTCATGCTGGCCCTTCATGCTAGTGTATCACACCAAGAAGTCAGTGGCTGCTAGCTCATCACCATACGGCTCATCTAGCTCATAACCCCCGTGATATGCATCATGGATTGACTTGTTCCCTTCTGCCTCATTGAAGAGCTTGCCAAACTGATCTTCTGTTTCATCATGGCTTTCTTGAAGAAGGGTGACTATTGTGATGTCTGAAATGAGATTACAAACTGCTTGCTCATCCCACAGAACGTCACCTTCTTGTTCAAGGCTCTCTTCTTCAAATCTTTCATCAAGATGGACAGGCCTCTCCTTTCTTGCTAAAAAACAAGTCTCTAGTTGTTCAAAGACATGCTCCTGATCCTCCTCCAACTCGGGTCCCATGGCATGGTCATTCTCCTCATCAAAGCAACAAGTTCATCAAACAAGGGAGGAGAGAGCTCACCATGCTTACATTCCTCATCATCCATTGTTGACAAATAAAGTTTGTCAACCTCTTCTTCATATTGCTGGAACATCCGCATGTATGCATGACCTATGTCTACTCCATTGTTGATGTCTTCAAAGGGAGCATCCATGATGATCTCATCCTCATTGTCACTCATAATAGCCTCTTGGACAGCTGCAAATTGGATCCTCTCTTCTTCACTTGCCTCTTTCAAAACAAGTTCCTCCTTGAGAAGGAATGGAGTGGAGGCTTGATGGACAAACTCATGTGGAAGAGGAGGCAATCCTTGAGCTAGAATCGAATGATTCTCTTCCTTTCATTTCGCCAACACTTCATCTACATCAGATGTGGCTTGATAGCTCTCTTGAAGGAGTGTAGATGGGGTGTGTTCAGACATGGAATCTACTTTTTGGTCTAAACTGTCCATCACACCTTGGCTGAGGAACCTCATTCTGGACTCCAACTTTGCAATTTGCTTGGCCATATTCTCTTGGAAGTGCCTTTCTTGGAGATCATGAGGATCACCATGAGCAGGAGCAGCTTCACCTTCTTCAAGGTTTTGAGCAAAACCTTTCTCCTCCTTCCTGCCCCATGATTCCATTGTTTCCTTCCAACTCATGACCTTGGGGCTGAAAATCTTCTCTTGAGAATAGGTAGCAGTTTCATCATTTCCAAGGCCCTGAGCTGGTTCATGGTATTCCCTCCTCCAACTTGGAATCTTGACATCATGTTGAAAGACTTGAGGAGGTTGAGGAAGACTAGGAAGAGACTGTTGAACATGCACAGGAAGAGTTTCTTGAAGAGAGACGTGCTATTTTTCAAAAGGCATAGGATGATTCCCTTCAAAGGAGGATTCACAATCTAAGGAATTGAGAAGGTTCATTTCCATGGGAGGCTGCTCTAATGCCCTTTGGTGTTGAAAAGCTAGGTGCAAGGGATTAAGAGCAGGAGTGGTTAATGCATCAGACGAGCTAAAGTGAGCAAGTGCTATTTGGTAGAAAGTATTTGGTGCACAAGAGGGGGCTTTATTTAGAATATGGGGGGCTGCTTTGGAATGGGAGAAGGCACACAAGGCTGATTGCCTTGAATGAATGGACTCTTCCATTTTGCTACTTCCTCCTTCATGGATTGCAAGGCCTGAGCTTGCCTAAACAAGCACTCCTCTTGGTACATAAGCTCTTGTTGATATCTATTCTGCTCCTCCAATCTGTTTATCTCCATCACTTGCTTCTCAAACTCTAGATTATTTCCTTTACGCTAGGTGAAGGGCAACCAGGAGAGCTGCTTGAGGTGATTCCATGAACCTGAGCTTGATCAAAGTTATATGAAGGAACACAAGGCTCATGCTACTGAGCAATGGGATTATACATACCAAAATGTGATTTCTTGATGGCACCAGGACTGGTTAACTAGCTAATTCAACTCGGAGCCGCCATTAGTGTTGGTTGAAATGCCTCCAAAGGTTGATTGGTTGAAGAACACACCAAAAAATCCTTCAACTCTTTGGACAAACTGAGTCCCACTGGGCGTGCCAAAAATTGTTGATGAGGTAGATTGCACCCTCTGAAGAGAGGCTCAACTCTCTTCATCCACGTGACACAATGGAGACACCCCTCTTGCTGTGGATGGCAAACGTGAGGGATGAATCTCTAGATTAGGGGCTAGCTCCCCTTGATGCACCTTGAGGCCCTGGATTTCCTACTACTAATTACTTGGAGGATGAAAGGGAGAGAAAAATACTGAAATCAGAACCTAAACTATATGGTGATGCACCAAATGGATGGTCTACTCAGCTTTGACATACACTTTAAATCAAGACAAACTACCCTGCACTTCACTCAAAATGAGACCTTTCTTGCAACAATGTTTCAGCAGGGGGTCTTGTGGAGAGATAAGAGAGGAAAAAACTAGCACAAAAGGTGTTCTGAGACACTACTGCGTAGTCTATTCACTTGCCTATACTTCTTCAAACACTTCTTGTGATCTGCAAGAGAAGAAAACACAAACACTAGACACTGCTGGGGTTAACACATGAAGGTAGAGAAAGAGACCACACTTTCACAAAACTAACACCCAAATGTATGCTCAGTGCAACACTCAAAAAATGGTAAAAACTTTGTCTTAGATTCAAGGTAAAATTTTGCAGGGCTTCGCCATACAAGTTGAGAGATCTCCTCTCAAAATGAGAAGTTACAATTATATAGAGCAAGATGTTGACAGAACAAGGAAAGGAGACCCATGCTGGAGTCAAACACTTCTGAGATAAGAGACCATGTTGTGGTCGTATTCTTCAAACTGCGTATGGGAGAGCCATGCTGTAGATGTCCACGTCGCCGCCCTTGCTGTCCTGGGCCTGCAAAAGCATGGGATACTCCTAGCAACAGACAAAGCCATCCCCAAGTTGTTGTGGCTGGACCATGCCCTCTTCAATGCTGGGCGCAACTGGCTGTGCATTAATGGTGAAGCGTGAAAACATGGGCTGCTCTCCTCTATAGTTCGAAAACCAATCTATTTATTGGTTTTCGGTAGATATTTTCCACTCAAATGTATTAACTCCCTTTGTTGAGTTGTTCATGCCACTTGTCTTGTTCTGATTGGTCCTTAATTCTGCCCTTTGTTTTTGTCAACAACTGGAACAGTTCCGAGTTTTGTCTTTTCCGCTTTGTCTTTACCCGGGCTAATTTTCCTCCGGGCTTGGCTTTTCTTTTCTCTCGGGTTCCTTTTTGTTGCTTGCTTGTTCCTTTGTTCTTTGGGCTTTCGGGCATTTGTTTCCGAATTCCTTCGGACATTTTGTCCGAAGGAATTCATCGTTGATCTCTCTTTTGTGTCGGCCCTTTTTTCCTGAACTTTCCTTCGGACAAAATGTTCGAAGGAATTCTTTCTTTTGGCACTGGCTTTTACCGAAGGGCAAGTGCCCTTTGGGCTTTTGTCTTCATCCCTTGCTTGGTGTCCTCTGAAGAAATTCGTTGCCTTGGCGAGCATGCTAGACCAAACCGGGTTCTTCAACATAAACAACTCATGAAGCTTTCAAGTAAAAGCACTTTGAAAACCCGATTCCTTCTTGATAGACCATTTCGGACTTCCCAGGAGCTTTTACTTCGGGTTTCACATCGACTTCAGTTGATAAGGCAAATAAGTAAAGACACTTGGAAAACCCGATTTGGTCTGTCAAGACCAAATTGGGTTTTGCAAGTGACTTTACTTATAAACCTTTATAAGTAAAGATGCTTGCAAAGTCCGAATAACACTACAAGGACCAAATCGGGTTTATTAAGCAACTCGACTTATGAAAATTTCACAAGTAAAGTCATTTGGAAAACCCGATTTGGTCTGTGAAGACCAAATCGGTTTTTGCAAGTGACTTAGCTTATGAAAATTTCATAAGTTAAGTTGTTAGTAAAACCCGAAATGCACTGCTGTAGGTGAAGTAACTGCACTTGACAAACCCGAAATGCACTTGGCTAAGCAAAATGACAAAACACTTGGCTTTTTCATGGAACAGGTCTGACAGGGGGTGTTTTGCACAAGGCAGCTGAGGGATGACTTGGCCAAATCATGGATGTGAAAGACTCTTTGTAAAGAAAAAGGAGGGGGTGCCCAATTTTGGCCTGCAGGACCAAAAATTGGTCAACAAGTATCACAATAACAAACTCTAAGAATTGCTATGACTAGGTCTCTAGAGGTTTTCTATTGATTTCTGGTAAGTATTATAAGTTCCAACAGGATTATCAATTCATTCCTTTACAAGGTTTACTTCTTATATAGTGTGGAAGCAGACATAGGCCAACTGCAATTTGATTCTGAAGCTTGTGCATGACGGGTAAGTCCCTTAACCTGGTTCCAGCATATACATGGTTACCAGTCCACTAAACTCTCTCTGCAACACTTATTGGTTGAGAGGTATAAACAAATGATTTTCTCTTTGCAATGCTATAAAGAGGTTGAGAGGTATAACAATTCTCTCTACATCTTTTCAAGGAAGATGAGAGGAATATAAAAAGACAGATTTATGGCACAAGTGCCATGGGAGTACTGTCAGCTTTCTCATTCCTTAGCCAGGCTCAAGATGACGAGCATCCACTACAAACCCACATGCACAACTTCTACCCTACTTCCAGCTCTTGTTCTTTTTGTTTTAGTTGATTTAACTAATTTCAACTTGGTTGTTTCAGAGTAATGGATGAAGAGGGTTACAGTAGAGGCCTCTATGTTTCAGCTCTCATGAATAAACAGTCAGCCAAGAGTAAAAACATTCACATAACTGCCGTTAGGCCCCACATACCTCCATCTTTTAAGAGGAGTAATATACGAAAATTCTACTTTCAATACAACAATACTTACTATAAAGAAAGAACAACAGTTCCAAGCATTTAAGAATTAGAATCTTCTTTCTTACTCATCCAAGTGTGACGCTCATAGATTTGTTCATACTAAAACAAGCACAACCTCAGGGGTCTCCCTACGTTCTTTCCATATCTTCCAAAAACCTGTTCCTCTTCTCCTCCTTTTTTCAATCTGTATATGTACTACTCTTCCATTCTCATCCCTCGTTTTATAAGAATTCCAAAATCCCCTTTCCACCTTCATACTGTACAAGCTTTTCTATATCTTGCTCCATACCCATAATCATGCAAGGAAGAACTGTGTCCCAACCACAATTACAAAACCAGTTTTTCACATTTCACTTTACTTTGCACAACTATTATTCCATCAAGCCCTACTTAACTGTCTGTTTCATTTCTATTTTTAGACTTGCATGTAGTGGTGAATCATGCAATTCGGATTCATTGTCCTACTCCCTTTTTTGAACGTGCTTGTTGCCATTTCAATATATATTCTTGGTTCTTGCATCATGTGAAGATATATATAGTCTTGCTTATGCCGTATTTAGACCAAAGTCAACAATCTTTCTTATCAAGAAAGATAACCTTTAAACTATAGCATAAGTACGAATAATAGATTTTAGTAGTCACAAGAAACAACCAAGGAATTGAATATTAAAGCCAAGGTCTAGTAAAGTTTTAGGTGAAGGCATCAATCAAGGTTAAAGGATGTTTTGACCACTAGAACCTTTAGTCATAGCAATCAAAGATGAATGCTGTGTCACCAGTGGTGTAGTTGTTGACCTAGCCAGTCGGCCATCCCTATCTTCCACCTGCACCCTTAACAATACATCAATAGTTTCTGATGGACAAGAAGTATGAAAATGTACAAATCATAGAAGCGACTGAATTCCCATTAAGGCCATTTATACAACAATCGACTTTAAGTAAATCAATCAACATCACATTAAGAATTTTTCTTCAATCATCATTATTTTCATAAAAAGTCATGAACCATCAAATAAACCTGAAATATAATGAATAATCCAAAAAATACCAATATTCAGGTTATAGTTGTTACATAATCAAATGTATTATAAATGTCTTTATCCCGATAATCAACCTTAAAAATAACTTTAATCAATGTTCACATGGTAAAATGTTTCTAAGCAATAAGCCATTAGAAGGGGATATGACACAAAACAACATTATACATATATATGTACTTAGACTTGAGGAGAATCCAAACAATTGATTTTGATGTATTTTATTAATTAGTCAATATGAATGATGATTAATTAATTAATTTGTGTTTACAGGGACTCACATGAGATTATTTAATATTTTCTTTTTTTCATCCACGTGAGGACTCTTAATTAAAGGTAAAGATAAAGGCAGTTTTCAAGGTCACAGTCAAGCGAGTCACCAATTTGGTGTATGTGACCTTCCTTGTGGGCTTGTTTTTGCTATTTACCTTATATATTGTTCAATGAGGTGTACAGCCCTGTCCCCCCTCTGGTTTCAAATATGCGCCTCTTCTATTGAGTACACATGTATTCACCATTAGACCCACTCAGGTTGTACATGACATGTCCTTCTCTCATGTAATTTTAACAGAGTTATCTATGTAAGGAGTTCCGGATCTGTAATCCTTCATCATCATCATCCTGATGATGGGTCTTGAAGGTGACATGAAACATCAATGACATTTGTCTTAGTCTTACACAGTTTCTTTTCAAACTATTATGGACTATGGAAGCTTCAAATCTTTAATTAATGGGGGACTCATTTGCTGAGTTGTATCAGCTATAAGTTGCACAATTACAGATCAAGAGTGACCAGGAAAAGGAAATTTGAATAGGTCAATGGGGTAATCCATAGGATCACCCTTGGGGGTATATTGCTCGCTTTCAACAACAGAGACAACCTCCTTTATCTCCAAATTTACCATGGAATCAATCACAACACTAGAGCAACCCTAATGTAGGCAAAAGCAAGCATAACACAAATGAAAAATGAATGCAAGGTGGAAGATTGATAATAATTATCCAGCTACTCTACCAAAAAGCTCCTATCAGATTCATAACTGCCTCATAGCATACCAAATAACTTTACAAGACAACTGCCATTGTGGACAAATTGTGCTGAATTTGCGATGAGATACATCAAAGAGAACACTGCCAAAATCCAATATTTGTCTTTTAGATATCAAATATCCTTTCAAATGAACGATTATGCCACAAATGCTGTTATATGAGTTCCATGTTTGGCTCTGTACCTAGGTCTGACATCATGATTGTACTTGGAGTGAGCATGGGGTTCCAAAGGAGAGAGATTTATTTTGTCATCCCAAAAAAATCTCTTTGTAATTGAAATGCTGCATATCAATTTTACACACAGCAGATTTCTTCCCCTGAAACCTGATGGTCTTAATGATTTATTGGTAGTCCATTGAACTTATACCACCTGTAATTCTTTTTATACCTTTTTTTGATTGGGGTCCAGGTGGTCAAGAATCTAGTAGCCAAGACACCCATGCCATTGATCATAATAAAATTATTTCTCAATGGTATAAGTTTCTGGGAAAGCTTAAAATTTGTCATGGTAGCAGAGATATCATTATCTTCCCTTTCCAGATGTCTTCTGGCAGAACAGAATTTGAGAGATACAAGCTGCAATCTGTGTGGAGAAGATAGATATCAACTGCAAAGCTGTACTTACAATATCTTTTGAAATCAATGTCATGAAAACTAAAGCTCAAATACAATCACTTAAGAATAATCGAAACAAGAGCTTGAATGCTGCCATAGATAGGATTACCCGGTCCTTTATACCAATATTATTATTAATGTAAAATTCTGAATGTTTCCAGAAGAAAATTCTGAAAGCAATATGGTCATGGTTGCTACCTCAGTTTCTGTCCATTGACATAGTTGTTATTTTCTCTTAACTCTTTTATTTTAGGTGGACTCATTTTTTTGAACATCTTCATTCAGAATAGGTTGGAGCCCATCCAAACCATTCTAATCAGTCCTTTTTACAATAAAATCCTGAGCACCAAAATTGGTTTCTGTATCTATACAAAAATTGTTCGCCCAATTGTTTGTTGCATGGTAGGAATAACCGGCGAGTAACCCCCAGTTGGTTGGTTACTCACCGGGGATTCCTCTCGGTGAATAACCGCCACTCATAACCGCAGACCCTTTGGAAAAAAAAAGAAACAAAAAGGCAGGGGAGTAACCATGGTTACTCACCTGTGTCTCCCACGTGGAAAAACCGCAGGCAGCATGCGGAAACGTGTAGCAGACCCTCCAAACGCTCTTCAAACGCGGTAAAAATGCGGATTCGAGTCTTATATAATGCAACACACCTCCTCACTCTTCACTCACACAAGATTTGGAGCGTTCTAAGGCGGATTGAGAAGATTTGAGCAAGAAATTTCCAGGTTAGTTCATATATATATATATTTTAAATTTCCAAGCATAGAATTGAATTCCAAATTAATCAAAAACATGTTAGAGACATATTTGTGATGATTAGTATACAAATTTTAGACATTCCATTTTAATTACAGTCATTCCATGAATTTTCGTCAAATTCCATGCATTTTTAAATTTTTTTTAAAAAAATTTCCAAGCATGTAAATTAATTCTAATGCAATTGAAAACATGTTTGCTACATATTTGTGATGCTTAGTGTTGACCATTTTTGGCCCAATAGGCCAAAAATCGGTCCCCCGTCTTTTCCTGCTGTTCTGAGCCAGTACTTTTGATTTTGCACGAGTCTTGCAAATTTCTACGGACTCTGCGGGTCCATTTCTATAGACTCTGCAGGTTTTCTACGGACTTCACAGGGACTTCTACGAACTCTGCAGGTGTAGTCTTTCGGCAGATGAAGAACCAGTTCAGAGAGTGCAAGGTTTTACAAAGCTTCTTCGGACTCTTGTCTGAAGAAATTCATAAGAGAGCTAAAATGGTTCAAAGACAATTTTTATTAAGGTTGGAAGAGTGGTTCAACAACATAATCTTTCCAAGAGTTAGCATCTTTGAACCGTTGAACTATTGAACCAGTTCAATGGCTTGGTTCAACGCCTTGGTTCAACGCTTCGGTTCAAAGCCTTGGTTCAATCGGCAAAGTTCATCGTTTTGGTTCAATCAAACGGTTCATCGGCTTGGTTCAACGCGTTGGTTCAACGTTTTGGTTCAATGCTTCGGTTCAATTGGATGGTTCAATGCTTCGGTTCAACGCCTTGGTTCATCGGCAAAGTTCAAAGGCTTGGCTCAATTCAAACGGTTCAATGAGCTTGGTTCAACGGCTTGGTTCAACACTTGGTTCAACAACCGCTTGAACCATTGAACCGGTTCAATCAATTGGTTCAAAAGAGCGGTTCAATCAAAGGTTCAAGCCTCCCGAAGGATAAGTGCCTTTGCGGAGGGCAGTTCTGGGTTCAAGAGCCCTTGCGGAGGGCAGGGAGCACTTCAAAGAGGCCACAAAGAAGCGGCTAAGTTCTTTCGGAATTTTGTTAAGGCAAAAGCATAATTCCTTCGGACTTTTTGTTCAAAGGAATTCCTTCAGACAAAAAGTAAGAAGGAATTCGGAAAGGTTGCAAACAAAATCGCGCAAAAGACTAAGGCATTGAATTTCTTCAGACTTTTTGTCTGAAAGAATTCCTTTGGACAAAAAGTCCGAAGAAATTCGGAATGGAAGATAGCCGCGGGGAAAGTGGCCGGGCAGAAATCCGAAGGAAAGCAAAGCGGCAGAAACATTTCTTGCAAACTTTTTGTCCGCAGGAAAATTGTCCGCGAAAGAAGTCCGTAGAAAAGGCCGAAGCAAGAAAGCCGACAAAGTCCAAGGGGTGACGGGCCCGAAGACGTTAAAGTCAACCACGACGAACTAGCCGTTGATTTTCAAACTGTGATGGGCCCGCGAACGTTAAATTTTACACCAAAAAATCCAGAGCGCGGAAGGCGCCAAGTGGCAACTGCGGAAGGCTTTGACATGTTTTTCTAGGAGCAGCGGAACATGCCACGTGTCCCTTGCAAGGCTCGATGGAAGCCGACAAGTGTCAACACCCGCAGTCTCTCTCTTTTGTCCCGTGAGAACTGTGGTGGGCTCCGGACGAATTGCTAAAGAGAGCGGAAGCCGACACATGTCCTCTTCTGCAGGACCTTCAAAGGGTGCCTAAAGCTTCCATGAGTCAAGCGGATGCTGCCACGTGCCCTGCCCGTTTCACAGTGGAACGCGCCACATGTCACTTATTTGAAATCGGCGGAAAGTGGCCAGCGCCAACCAGAAACGAGCCCAAGGAACGTAGCGACTTGCCAGAAGATAGCCCCGAGGGTTGAAGGAGCCAGAAAGGGACAAAATCAGGATGAGACAAGTGCAGGAAAAGACAAAGCAGTCCAAGTGGCAAAGGGGAGGCGAGTTATTGCCAGATGGTCATCAAACGACACAAACAGTGAGCGGTGCGGCCTGCTTTCTCCATTTGGCATTTATGAGGGGACAAACCGCAGTATGTTTACAGGAAAAGAGGCGCAGCTCATGCTCTCAAATGCCAAAGTCAAGATCGGCGATTATACAACATGGTTCCAACAAGCCTCTTCTAGAAGAATGACATCAGCAACAGTGACTTCCTCTTCCCGATGCTCTCGGCGCACATGGGCCATTTGAAAGAAGAGCGCCAAAGTCTTTCCCAAAAAGCGCCAAGTTCCCTTCTCCTCTTTCTATATATTGTAAAACTTCTCTTTTGAGAAGGATCCAATCTCTCAGCGTTAAGGCAAAACTTTGCCCAAAAATCTCTCGGGCTTGTAAGGCAGAGCTCTGCCAGATTTTACCTTGAATTAGGATTTAGCATTTTTACCTCTATCTGGACTTGCACTTTAAAGTATATGTCTATGTTCTTCTTTTGTGTTAAGTCATTGTCTTTCATGCTTTTTACAGATCGATTACAGCATGTCTAGTGCATTGTGAAGTCTCTTTTCTACAGGTCTGCCAGAAGTGTCTACAGCAGGAATATAGGCGCATGTGAATAGGCTGCCCAAGTGTGTCGCAGAGCACCTTTGGTAGTTCCTTCTTCCCTGTATCTCTACGGACCCCTGACTCACTGAAACAGAAGAGTTTCCCACGTCAGATGAAGTGTATGGGCGCTTCTTCCTGGTGAAAAGTGTATGTTCAGGCTGAGTGGATCAACATTTTCTGGTGTATCACCTTTTCATCTTTAGGCTTAGGTTCTGTTTTCAGCATCTCTCTCTCCCTTTTCATCCCCCCTTTTTTTTCATTTTATTTGTTAGCAGTAGGAGAAACCAGGGCCTAAAAGATACATCAGAGGGAGCTAGCCCTTATCTAGAGACTCTCCCCTCCAGCTTCGCTGGTCCCACAGGCGAGAGGGGAGTTTCCATTGTTGCGTGTGGAAGGGCGGGAACTAGGCGTCCTGCCCCGGGTGCAATCCACTGCGTCAACACTTAGTATACGAATGTGATGAATTTCATTTTTATTACATGCATTTTGTGAATTTTCATAAATCTCATGCATTTATTTATGTATTTTTAAAAAAAAATTCCAAGCATGTAAAGTTTTGTAATTTAATTAAATACATGTTTGATAAATATTTTTGTTGTTAGTATACGAATTTAATGCATTCCGTCGAATTTTATGCATTCCCGTTAAAATTTCGTGTTTATTATTTATTTAAAATTGTTTATTATTCCGTTAAATAACTGATATAGATTATGATTATATTTTTAATTTGATCGTTAAAATTGTAAATCGTAAATGCATTTTAGTTTCCATTGTACAATTATCATTTATTTATCGTATTTTAATTAATATTTTGTATTTAATCATTAATGTTTTTATTTTTAAATTTTTTTATGTTGATTATAACATTGTTTCGCTTTGCAAATTATCCATTAGCAAACAATGGCATCCACTAGTGCATCAAACTTAGATTCAGTTAGTGGTAGCCAGTTGGCTCCCCCCATGCTCACACAATTGCATGGAAGTATGCTACACGGGTTGGAATGTCTCAGACGATATCGATTTGCAACTTTTGTTCGAAGAGGATGTCAGGAGGCATCAATCACATGAAGTACAATCTTTCATGCATTCATTGCCGTGATGTTATGCTTTGTCCCAATGTCACTGAAGAGGCGAAACGAGAGATGATGGCCAAGCTTGCTTCATTGGATGAAAAGAAATTAGAGAGGGCAAGGATGCAAGCATCCCTAACAGTGCCCATTGATGCCACATCATCAGAGAAAGAAGTGACAGTGATGACAGAGATTGTGGGCTCTAGTCGTGGCCCACGCAAGCGTCATGGTACATCTGCAGGCCCTTCAGCTCAGTTACACTCCTTTGTGTTTAGAAACACTCCTAGGGCACAACCTTCAATCGAAGCTACAAGATGGAACAAATAGGTGCATGTAAAAGCAAATAAAGCATGTGTAAATTTTTGGTACTTCAACAACCTTCCCTTCAACGTGGCGAGCAGCCCGTACTGGAAATATTTGGTTACAACTTTGACAGTTGCAAGAAAAGGGTACAAGGCACCCTCTTGAAAAGACTTGAGTGGAAAGTTGCTCAAGAATGCAGTTGAAGATTCAAAGTTGATGGTCGAAAATCAGAAGAGATTGTGACGTAAATTTGGATGCACCATTCTTTCTGATGAATGGATAGATGGAAGGAACCACACTCTGATCAACTTTTTGGCGTCTTCAAATGGCGAGCTTGTATTTTTGAAATCTATTGATGCATCAAATAAAATTAAAAATGCAAAAACTTTGAGTTTGATGCTAGAGCAGGTGGTCTTAAAGGTGGGCATCGAGAATATTGTCCAAATTATTACAGACAATGTAGCAGCATATGTGACAATTGGGAGACTTCTTATGGAGAGACATCCATCTCTCTTTTGGACACCTTGTGTGGCACATTGCCTTGACCTTCTTGTTACGTTGTGGATTGCACCCTTGAGAGAAGGTTGGGCTTCTCTCTTCCACGTGGCACAATGGAGACTCCTCTCTTGCCTGTGGGTCTGGCAAAACTGAAGGGAGAATCTCTAGATAAGGGTTAGCTCCCTTTGATGCATCTCTGAGGTCTTGGATTTCCTACTGCTAACAATGGGGGGAGGTGAAAAGAGAGAAGGGTTACTGAAAACAGAACCTAAACTAAACGGTGATGCACCAAAAAAGTTCGATCTACTCATTTGTTTACACTTCAAACCATAAGAGCACATACATACACTTTCCACCAAGAACAAGCTGATATACACTTCATTTGATATGAGAAATTTTTCTGTAATCAGTGAGCTAGGGGTCCTCTGGAGATACAGGAAGGAAGAACTACCAGAGGTGTTCTAAGACACACTATGGCACCCTGTTCACATGCGCCTATACTCTGCTGTGGACACTTCTGGCTAACCTGCAAAAGAACTCACAATACACTAGACATGTTGGAATTATTCTGTGAAAGCATGAAGGAAAATGACTTAACACAAGACAAAGCCATAGACATGCAGAAGTGCAAGCTCAAATGGAGGCAAAAATGCTTTTTTTTTATTCAAGGTAAATTTCGGCAGAGCTCCTCCTTACAAGTTGAGAGATATCTCCCAAAATGAGAGTTTACAAATATATATAGAGAAAGAGGAAGCAAAGGCGCCCCGTTTTGGAAAAGACTTTGGCGCCCTCTTTAAAGTGGCCCATGTGCATTGAGAGCATTGGGAAGAGGAAGCTGCTGAAAGAGGATGCTGTGTCGGCTGCCAGTTTTGACTTTGGCATTTAAACATTATTGTGAAAGCATGGGCCGCGCTCCTTTGTCTGCAAACAAGACTGCTCCTTAAAGACATTCACGCGGTTGTCTGCTCATCAATGCAAAGTGAAGAAAAACAGGGCGCGCCGTTCACTGTTTGTGCTCCTTGATGACCACTTGGCAGAGAATGTGAACCGCTGGAATAACTCCTTGTGCCGACACTTTCTTTTGCCACCTGGGCTGTTTTGTCCATATCTGTGCTTAGCTAGGTGCGTCTTTTGGAACATTCCAGATGTTGCCATATGTGTGCGTGGTCGTGTTCTGGATTCTCTGCTTTGTTCTGTCTTTCCTTGCTATTTTTTGTCCCTTCCTGGCTTTGTCTTTTCCTAGCCTTGTGAGCACTCGGGGCTATCTTCTCGGCGGGTCGCTGAGTTCATTGCGGCCTATCCTTAAGCTTTTCAAAATCAATGGCTATTTCACCACCTTAAATTTGACGTCTGTGCACCCGTCACCCCCTTTGACAATTTCTTCGGCTCAAGCATTTAAAAAATCAACGGCTATTTGCTGAGGCAAAAGTTGACGTTTGTGCAACTGTCATCAATTTCTTTGGATCATTTCCTTCGGACCCTGTATGTGGGATTTTGTTTGGGACACCTTCCAATAGAATTGACCTTTTGGGCCTTTCATTTGGTCCACCTCGCTATTGAAAGATCCTTTGAAGATGTAAAGGACACTTCCCCAAGAAACGTACCCTTTGGGGAAATTGTTTAGGGCACTTTCTCCATAAGAATTTGGCCTTTAGAACTTTCTGCATTTGAACAATTCCTTCGAGACTTGTGTGGAGCACTTGGTCAAGGAAAAAGCCCATCGAAAACTTGCAAGTGGACCATTTCTCTGAGAGACATCCCCTTCGGGTCTTGAAAAGGTCCCTTTCACGGGCGCCGAGAGCCCTCCGCAAGGGCACCTGTCCTTCGGGGTACTTCGGGCTCCTTGGTCCTCAAATCCTTCAGACAAAATGTCTGAAGGAAATGTTCCTTTACGTTTTTTCCCGCTTGCTTTCGGTCGGCTTTCCCTTCGTTCGGGCTTTCTTTTTCGGGTGAATTCCTTCGGACATTTTGTCCGAAGGATTTGCCTTGTGAATTTCTTTGCAGATTTCTTTCAGCGAGTTTTTCCTTTCGTTTGGGTTTATTGCCTCGTGAATTTTTTCGGACAAAATGTCCGAAGGAATTCCTTCGGGCATTTTGCCCAAAGAAATTCAACCTTTGTGAATTTATTTTGCCTTAGCATTTCCGAAGGAAAACTCACCCTTTCTTTGCTCTTTCAAATGTGTCCCCTGCCCCCCCGCAAGGGCACTTCTGGGTCCAGAATGGCCCTCCGCAGCTTGCTGGAATGGTCCATTTTGTGCCTGATTGTCCTCCGCTAGGGTACCTGCCCTTCGGAGCTTTGCAAACCCCTTGCATTCTTCAAACTGGTCCATCTCTTTGCCGAAAGGCTTGTGCAACCAAATTCACGACTGATGGCTCAGAACAACAGGGAAAGAAGGAGACCGATTTTGGCCTGCAGGACCAAAATGGTCAACACTTCTTTTGGAGGACAAAGGCAAATTAGATTGGGTGAGATCAGTTGTGGAAGATGCCAGAGAAATAACAAAGTATATCTATAATCACCTTTGGGTTCTCAGCTTGATGAGAGAGCACATCAAGGGAAAGAATCTTATTCGAGCAGGGGTCATGAGGTTTGCAATGAACTTTCTTACATTGCAAAATATTTGTAGTTTATCGACTCCTTTGAAGCAAATGTTTGTCTCTCAAGCATGGATGGGGTCCTCTTATTCGAAGAAAGCTGATGGAGCGAAGGTTTCAAAGATAGTTTTCAGTGAGGCCTTCGAAACGAAAGGTATAGAGATTGTGAAGGTAACTTGAAATTGTAATTTAAATTTGAAATTTTTTCCCTTTTTCTTTTTTAAACTTAAAGTTTTTCTTTTATAATTTATCTATAAGTTTGTAACACTAAGTTTAACTTTAATTTGTTTGTAACTCCGTAGCTTTCGGAGCATTTGGTGAGGGTTTTATGATTAGGTGATGGAGAGCAAAACCCTATGGGATATATTTGAGGCCATGGATAGGGCCAAAGAGGTAGTGCAACATTATTATAGAGGGGATCATGCCAGATTTGATTCCATTTGAGAGTTGATTGATCGGAGGTGGAACAATCAACTCCACCAACCCATCCATGCAGTGGGGTACTATCTCAACCTTAAGTTTTTATACTCCGATGGCTTCACAGATGCTAGTGGATAGGTTATGGAGGGACTCTCAACATGCATTGAGAGTATGACTACTGACATTGAGGTGAGGGACCTAATTATTTCAGAGTTGTAGAACTACAAGTAGGCAAAGGGAAGGCTCTTTTCTTCAGCACTAGCCATTAGAGGGAGAACCACACAGTCACTAGGTAAGACAGAATGAAGTCTTCACTTGTAGTTGTACTTGTACCTTATCAATTACATATTTAAAAATTTACAATAATTAATTTCTTACAAAGTTTTGAATATCTTGTTTGCAAGGTCGTGGTGGGAAGATTGGGGTGGAAATACCCAAAATATTCAAAGGCTAGCCCTCAGAATTTTATCTCAGCCTTGTAGCGCTTCTGAATGTGAGCGCAATTGAAGTTTGTTTGACTCCATTCACACGAAAAAGCGCAACAAGTTGAGTCAACAACGGCTCAATGACTGTTGTTTGTGCAATAAAATCTTCCACTTCGCACAAAGAAGTTGGAGAACGCATCAGAAGAGCCTATCAATCTAGATGAGATCGATCCTTACATCGATTGGATTGCATAAGAGACCTCCATGTTCACAAAGGAGGAGATTGTTGATTTTGAGAGGCAAGCTATGGAGGGTGCAGCTGAAGCAGGAGCATAGATTGGATTGGAGGACATCCTTGGAGATGAGGCAAAGGCACAGGCACAGGCACAAGCACAGGGACAGGTAGAGGTGGAGGTGGAGGTGGAGCCACAGGGGTAGGTGCAACCTTCTAGACAGAGCAAGGTAGGTCAGTCGAGTGGGAGGATTGGAGTTTCACAACCTCCCTTATTTTTTCAGAGGGCAGGAAAGAGAAAATTATAGATGATTGTAATTTGTACTTGTAGTCTTTTAGATTCTTGTATAAGACTATAAGTCTATTTGTACTTTGAGACTGTTGTACTTGCATGATTATGCGATTTTGTACTTTCTATGTATTCAAATTTAATAGAAACTACTTTTCCTATGTTTTATAGTCATTGCATCTATTTGGTTTCTATAATTTCTAGAAAAATAATGTTATTTTTAAAAAATCGATTATTTTTTGCCTTTACCGATTATTGCCAGTTATTCAATTGAGTGGGGCGAGTAACCGTCGGTTGCCCATTTTGGGCCCTCGGTGAGTACTCGCCCCACTCGGTTATTCCAACTATGGTTTGTTGTGTTATTTTCCTTATAAAAAATAATTATAACTATGTCATTAAAGGAGTTCATCAACAGAAGGCACTTCTTCATCAAACCCTTAGTTACCAATGATTGACTTTCCTTTTCTTAACAGTTGCTAGATGCACATTTGAATCACCTTTGAGCTCAATCTTTAATGATCCCTGCTTTTTTGAAATTCTAAGATATATTCAGAGGGCCTTAAACTTTGCTCTATTATTATCGGTGTCTCTTTTACAGCAAAGGTAAATATTAATTTGCTTTCCTTACTGATGCAGTCTAGGTTGGGGGCCAAATGAATGGCAACCAAGTCCTAGCAGCCCAAACACAAGTTCTCTATTGTTTTCTCACCCAATTCATGCTATAAAACCCCTTTTGGTGCCCATTTGCATGACAACTGAAATTTCCGTCTTTTAACGGAATTTTTTAACTAGTAAGCATGTAAATTACATTAAACTCAAAATTTATTTGAACAAGAGAGGAGATAAGGGGTATGAGTATTCAAAACGAAATTCACAACTCATACTAACACATTCCCAATCTCTAATGAACCTTCCACAGAACCAAGACTTTTATTTTGGCTAAAATACAATTTTTAGGCCTTCCTGAGGCATGCACACATAGGCCTTTTGGATGGCCTCCCTCAATGTCGGTAGGTCAAAAGCCTTGACCAACCCTTGTAAGGGTTCAACTAAGCCCTATACGAACAAAACCACCAACCTCCTATTTGAAACATCAGTCACCATGATCGAAAGCCACTGAAACTCAGAAATGTACTCATCCATTGAGGCCTTTTGCCTCAATTGAGCCAAATCACTAAAATGGAGTTCTGGATTGCTCTATCAAACCTCTTCAAGAGTCTCCTATTAAACTCCTCATAGGTACGTATGTGCTGATGCCCCTGTGTGATCAATCCAAGATACCACCACTCCTGCATTGCTCCCTCCAAATGCAAGGTGGCAAACTGAGTTGCTTCCTTTGTCATGGGTCATAGTGTAAAGAAGGTGTCCACTTTTGAATCCATGCCTCGCCGAACTCCTCAGTGATCCATCAAAAGTGGAAAAAGATACCTTTCCCACTACATGTTGGAGATCCCCCTGGCCTTCTCTGTCTCTAAACGATCCTCGGCTCACTCCTCCCATGTTTCCAAGTTGAATACTTAGAAAAACTCATAGCACTCCTTACTGCAACAGATGCCACAAAATACTCCATCTCTCTCTAAATCATTAAGTGGGTTATGGAAACTCTCTCTTTTTGGTAATGGCTCTTCTCTCTGAATGAATGTAGGCTGGGTGGGCCTACGTATATGTGCTCCATTCCCCACGAGGGGGGTATGTGTGTCAATGCGGTTCTCTGAGTTATCGCTATCTCCATTGAGGTGCTCAAAGCCTTTCACCCTACCCATAGCACTTACGAATCCCTCCATTATCACTCCATTACCCAAATGCCGCAAAATACTCCATCTCTCTTTAAATCATCAAGTGGGATATGCAAATCCTCTCTTTTTGGTAATGGTTCTTCTCTCTGAATGAATGTAGGCTAGGTGGGCCTACATATATGCGCTCCATTCCCCACGAAGGGGGGTATGTGTGTCAATGCCGTTCTCTGAGTTATCGCTATCTCCATTGAGGTGCTCAAAGCCTTTCACCCTACCCATAGCACTTACGAATGCCTCCATTATCGCTGTCATTTTGTCTTGGGATTGGAAATACTTAGCAAATCTCTCCTTTGCTTCTCTATCCCTTCTTTATCTTTCTGTCTCCCCTGAATCCATGTCACCCATTACTTGTTCCTAATCTGCTTGTGGATTCCTTAAACCTTTTTTGCCTCTATTTTGGTACTGCAAAAACTCTTTGTCACCACTCATACGACAATCCTCTAAAAATTCCCACAATTAACCAAGATATGGCTCTGATACCATTGTAATATTTCCAAATGGGACAATTCAACAAAATATAGGTTCTCCAATGAACCCTTAGTGGAGATGGTCCTATTACTGCCATTGAGTACATCAAGAATATAGCAAACTTTTGTAATATCCACAACATCACTCAAGAAAATGTAGCTATTAGGTTGTTGGCCTTGTCTTTCAAAGGAAAAGTTTTGGATTGGTATGAGACCCTACCTGTAAATTCTATTGGCTCATGGGATGAGTTGGGGACTCTATTAACTGATAGGTTCGGGAAAAAGAGTGATCACCTATCTTTAGCTGAGCAATTAACCACAATAAAGAGGGCACCACATGAATTCATGCAAGATTTTAATACTAGGTTCCAAAAAACTTGGGATAGAATCCCAATTCTTATGAGGCCAATTGCAAACTATGCATTTTTGTACTACTTGAAAGCGTTGAATAGTGACATTGCCATGATGATTCAATCTATGGGTGGAAACACATTGCCTACTGCCTATGAAATAGCCATAAATGCTGAGAATTGTCTTGTCCAAGCGGGAAAGATAGCTCCTAGACCTCCAATGCCACTATTCCCTGATTTGCATTCTCCTAGTCAAAGTGCATTGCCCGTTTTAGCGCCTTCATTCTCCAAAGCCCTTGTCCCCACTCAAAACAATCTGGTCCAAGAACAACGCAACTATCCATCTTTTGAACATGGTCAAGAACAAGTTGCTTATGCAAATGAAATGCACAACAAGGTATGGTAATGCAAGGCAGTCAATCTTTCCAAGCTTCAAGTTTTGAAGGATCCATGCAAGGTGGGGCGAAAAATGGACAACTTCAAACTGATGCTACCCTCATAAATCATTTGGAGGGTGAGTTTTGTGCCATTAATTTCTTGAGAAATACAAGCAATCAGAATACTAGTGTTGCCTACAAAACTAGGTCCAAAAGGAGGGCTATCGATGAAGCTCAAGGAGCTAATCAAGGACCTGTTGTGACTCCTACATCATCTCCTATGGTAAGTGGGTCTGACACAGCTCCTAAACTGCAAGAAAATCAAAAGATACCAAATTTTAGGACAACTGCTACAACTCTACCTTCACAAGCTACATCACAAAGTGCAAATGTTCATAAAGAGAATCCCAAGGTGAGTAATCCTTCCATCAATGTGGTAGACCAGATGAAGAAGCTCCATATGAACATCTCATTGTGGGATTCTCTAACATTACCAGGGCAAAAAGATATACTCCAAAAGGAATTACACGGATTGGGTAAACAAGTTGGCCCATCTAGAAATGACAACGTCGTTCTGGTAAATGGAACTCAATCTATGGATGGTCAAGTGAAGAAAGATGAGAAGACTCCTCTTTACCTATCTCTAATTATTGGTGATTTCTTGGTTCATAATTGCATCATTGATAGTGGATCAAGCACATTAGTTATGCCAAAATGTATAGCATATAAGCTAGGCCTCAAGTATGAGCCAATGACTAAAGGAGTTTTGCAATTGGATGGATCACCAACCAAGACTTTGGGGGTAGTGAAAGGTTTGAATTTGACCCTTCATGCTTTTCCTACTTTTTCAATTCCCCATGATGTGGTAGTAGCAGATTTACCTCCCTATTTTGCTCTTGGCTTGTCAATGGACTTTACATCCAAGATAGGTGGATATTTGGCATCCAATTGGTCCTACATGATGTTTAGGACAAAATATGGCACTAAGGTGAAAATTGAGTCAGAACCTATTCATAGAGATCACTTGGAACCATACTCTCCTAAGGTAGCAAATGTTAACTATGCTATCATTGATGAAGAGGAGCTCATATTGACCAATCTCCATCATCTTCCCTTGAAGGAGTTTCTGATTTGTTCCTACATGAGTGGGGAGATGACAACTATGAGTATGATCCTTACAAGTTTATTGAAGAATCTGGTCTTAGAGTCTATTATACGCATGAGAAGGGCTCTTTCATGCCTAATTTGATGAAGCCAAGTGAGGATGTGAATGGCTTGTGGCAGCTCTTCTTTGATGGGTCTAGAAGCAAGATGGGGGCAGGTGGTGGAGCTATGCTGGTTTCACCTTCAAAGAAAAGGTATTTTTCAGCTTTCAGATTTCAATTCTCATGCACTTGTAATGTGGCAAAGTATGAGGCCCTTATCCATGGCCTTGAATGGGCAAGGAAAAGAGGTGTCAATGAATTGCAAGTGTTTGGTGATAGTGAGCTTGTTGTGAATCAAGTTAGAGGGCAGAATTTGACCAAGAACTCCTTGCTCAAATCCTATAAGCACAGAGTTTGGGACTTTGTAGAAGATTTCATGGCTTTTAACATCAGATGTATTCCAAGGGAAGACAATAAACATGCTGATAGATTGGCATCTATTGGTGTTCAATTTGATGTTCCAAAGGGCATAAAGGAAGACAAAAACCAGCCCCATCTAAAGGTGATTGTCAGACCATCCATACCAAATAATGTCACCAATTGGCAAGTCTTTGGTAGTGACTAGCAGATAGCACTTTCTCTACAAGAAGAGGCTAAGTTTTCTTCCAAGAATCAGTCTAAACTGCAATAACAATATGCAGGGCAGATTGTCCAACTGAAATCTAACAAGCTTCCCAAAGGCTTAGTGACTCTTGAAAGCATATTCAATGAGGATGACCAGCTCAAAAAGGAGAAGGTAAGCATGTCAACCAACAAAGAGAACTATGAAAGAGGAGAAATCTTTAGAGATAAGCTACTTGCACTTGGGAAGGTATGCACTAGTCAAAAAAAACATGATTTCATTGAACTATGCAAAGAGTTTAGTGATATTTTCACATGGGAGTATAGTGATTTGAAGGGTTTTGACCCAAACTTGGCTCAACACATCATAGAGCTAGATGAAAATGCCAAACCCATCAAGCAAAGACAAAGGCCAATCAATCCCAAGATTGAGCCTCTCATGAGAAAAGAACTCACCAAACCGATTGAGTCCAAAATCATCTTTCCCATCAAGCATTCTTCTTGGCTGGCCAACTTAGTCCCTGTTAGAAAGAAGAATGGGGAGATCAGGTTGTGTGTAGATTTCAGGGATTTGAATAGAGTGTTTTTGAGAGATCATTATCCTCTCCCTTCCATGGAGCAAATTCTGCAAGTGGTGGCAGGCAGTGAGAGGTTTTCTCTCCTAGATGGTTTTTCTGGGTACAATCAAATTTTGGTGAAAGAAAGTGACCAATACAAACTAGCCTTCACCACCAAATGGGGCGCATATGCCTATAGGAAGATGCCATTTGGACTGTCAAATGCTGGAGCTACTTTTCAACGTGCAATGGATATGGCTTTTCAAGGATTAATCAATGACATTGTATTGGTATATCTTGATGATGTAACAGTTTTCTCCAAGGAAGCGAAAGATCATATGAAGCACCTGAGGCAGATTTTTGAGAGGTGTAGAGAGTTTGGGATCTCTCTAAACCCAAAGAAATGTGTGTTTGTTGTTCATGAAGGCAAACTCTTAGTCCACATTGTTTCCAAAAAAGGTCTATCCGTTGATCCGGAAAGGGTAAGTGCCATCTTGGCATTGTCTTTACCTATTCATAAGAAGGGTCTACAAAGCTTCTTTGGTAATATAAATTTTATTAAAAGGTTTATTCTTGATTTTGCTAACCTGGTCAAGCGCTTGACCTCCATGCTAATGAAGGATGAGATATATACTTGGATAGGAAGGAGGAAAGAAGGTTTTGAGGAGATCAAGCAAGCCATTGCCCAAGCTCCTACTCTTGCAAGTCCAAACTTCTTCAAGGACTTCAATTTGTACACTTTTGGGAATGAAGAGGTAATTGCTGCCATGCATACCCAAGCAAATGATGAGAATTTGGAAGAGCCTATTGCCTTCTTTAGTCAAGGTTTGGAAGGCTATGAGACAAGATCCACATATGTTGAGAAACAAGTGCTTTTAGTCATAAGGAGTTTAAAGAAATTTAAGCATATGTTGTCTAATAACAAGATTCACATTTTTGTGCCTCATCCTAGTGTGAAAGACTTTCTGTTGAGCAAAGATTTGAATGAGAAAAGGGCAGGGTGGATCACCAAATTGATGGAGTATGATGTGGAGATCAAAACAACCAAGCTAGTGAAAGGAAAATGATTGTGTGAGCATCTTGCTTCAAATTTGAAAGAGCAAAGGGAAGTTGTTTTGGCACTCCATGATGATCCTACAATAGTTGTACCTTCATTTGTGAGAAGTTGGACACAGGACATGATCCATTTCCTTCAAACTGGTGAGTGTCCACAGGTCTTGATAGGGCCAAGAGAAGGTACTTTAGGCTGCAATCCATTTCTTATGTATTTGTTGATGGAGTGCTATTTAGAAATGACTTTTCAGGTGTGCTTTTGAGGTGTATTGATTTGGATCAGATTGACAAAGTGTTGCATGAGTTTCATGATGGACCAGCTGGTGGTCATTTTGCTCCAAGAACCATAGATACTAAAATTATGAGGGCTAGTTACTTTTAGCCTAGCTTGTTTAAGGACACTCACGTTTGGGTAAAGAAATGCCAAAAGTGTGCTCTTTTTGATGGCAAACAAAAGCTAATTGCCTTGCCTCTTCATCCAATCCAGGTTGAGCAACCCTTCATGCAATGGGGTTTGAATTTCATAGGTCTGATCAATACTCCTTCTAGTGCTGGTCATAGGTGGGTGTTGACAGCCAGTGATTATTTTACAAGATGGGTGGAGGCCATAGCTCTTAAGGAGGGCAATGAAAATTCAGTCCTGGACTTCTATGAAGGTATAATAACTAGGTTTAGAGCTCTTTCAACAATCATTTCAGATAATGCATTAGCCTTCTTAGGAACAAGAACAAGTGAATGGGATTTGAAGCATGGCATCTATCTTAGCACCTCCTCTAACTACTATCCCCAAGGGAATGAACTAGCTAAGTCTACAAACAACTTAATTAGAATCATAAAGAGAACTATGGAGGAGAATCAAAGGACTTGGCACACCAAGTTGAAGACGGCCCTTTGGGATGATAAGATCACCCCAAAGAGAGCAATTGGGAACTCACCATACACACTTGTGCATGGAAGGGAAGCCAAACTTCCTATCTCACTTGAGTTACCAGCTTTAGACTTCACATATCAGCTACAATTGATGGAGAATGAGAGCATGGAAGTCAGATTATGTGAGTTGATGGAGCTTGAGGAGACAAGAGATCAAGCTATGCACACCATGACTACTCACCAACAACAAACAAAGAAGTATTTTCATAAGAAATTCATGCCAAGGAGTTTCAAAGGAGATATTGCCCTAAAATGGGATGAAGATAGGGCCAAACCTGGAAGGCACACAAAGTTTGATGCTTTGTGGAGTGGCCCATATGTGATCACATAGTGCAAACAACACAATGCTTTCCAACTCTCAAAGTTGGATGGAGAGGATCATCATATCCCAGTCAATGGGATATACCAAAAGCATTGTTACTGAAATTCCTTTTCCTTTGTACATAGTTTCTTGTTTTTCCTGTGTTCCCTAAGTGCTTATGCACATGCGTGAGTTTGTCCTTGTCTTGTTTTGTGTTGTCTTTGCTTGGTCTTGCTGCTGTTGTGTGGTGTGTTTCCTTGTGTTTTGTTTTGGCATAATCCTTGTTAGTCACCTTCAAGAATCCATTGACTCCATGTTGAACACAACTATCTACTGAGAGGGGGGGTGAATTAGTAGATGAGCTAAAACTAGTCTGTTTAAAACCTTTTACAGAGGATGTAAATTCATGTGCAAATCAAAGAACAAATGCAAAAGTCATACACACACAGAGGCACATAACATCAGATTTTTACGTGAAAAACTCGAAGGGAAAAACCATGGTGAGAATCAGTTGCTAGAATCTACTTTTCTAATCTAGCCTCACAATAAAATGCCTTACTAGCAAACCTCACTGGTTACATTCAAGAACACCAATTCTTAGGAGACACTAATCTCCTTATCGAACACCAATCTAGTTTGTATGTAGGGACCAACCTACCTGAACTATGGAGCTACAACTCCAGTGTACAAGATAGATTCACAAGTGAATCCAATTCAATGTTCTTTGTTACAAGTCTAATCTGTAACTGTTTACCTTTTTCTCATTATCTGTGTGCTCTATCTTCTTACTTGCTTAATCTCTGTCTGTATATGTCTTTTACTCTGTATCTGCATACATCTGGTTATGCTATGTTCAGATACACTTCATTCTCCTTCTTCTCTATGTTTTACTCCGTCTACATATTTCTTTTTATCGACAACACTTTTTTTCACTTGAAAACGCAATAGCAGCAACACATTTATGATGTGTTAAGAGTCGTGTTTATACAAGGATTCATTAGGGTTTCTCAACTCACTTATTGCATTCACATTCTATTTGCACTTAACCAGTTTCAGTTTTGGATTCTCCTTTAATGCGTATTTGAATTTTGCATTTTCTTGTGCCTTGGTTCGTGCATCATACAACAATTGTCTATTCTCGTTTCTATCTTTGACAACTGCGGGATTTGGGTCTTTACTATGCCGCTTCTTGAATCAATCATTTTAGTATGATTGGGACAATCAATTTTGAGCCCTGTGCAATCACATGCAAGTTTTACACCAGTTCTATCTGTTTCTCCATTTGCCCATTGGAACACATTAAATGCGTGCCTTTGATTTCTTTCTTCGCACCATCTCTAACTATCAAGCCCCTTTTTATGTTTTCCACTATATCTTCTATAGTTGGATCACTTTCGTTTCTTTAGATTATTCTATTGTGCTCGACTTTTACTTTTGTCTATATGTCCTTCGGGACTATTGCAAATGATCTATTTCGGAAGCTTTGTAATGGTCCATTTCATCCAAAGGTTTCCTTCGGGAACTTTGTTTGGGGCTATTATCCTCGGGTTATTTTCTTCGGGACTTTTCTCTTCGGACTATTTTCCCGACTTAATTCTTCGGGTCAATTTTCCCGACTTATCTTCGGGACAATTTCTCCGAAGAAATCCTTCGGGAGAATTTTCCCGACCGAATTCTTCGGGCCAATTTCCCCTACAAATTGTCCTTCGGAATCCTTGGAAACGTCCTCATGCCCTTCGGCTTTTCTATAGACTACCCTTTGGCTTTCTTGAACGGTCCACTTGTCCTTCAGACTTCTTGAGAAGTTCCCTTCGGCTTTCTTGAGCGGTCCACTTACCCTTCGGACTATCTGTGGACTACCCTTTGGCTTTTCTGAACGGTCCACTTGCCCTTTAGAGTTCTTGAGAAGTGCCCTTCGGCTTTCTTGAACGGTCCACTTGCCCTTCGGACTTCTTGAGAAGTGCCCTTCGGCTTTCTTGAATGGTCCACATACCCTTCAGATTTTTGTAAACTACCCTTCGGCTTTTTTGAAAGGGTCCACATACCCTTCAGCATTTTGCAAACTACCCTTCGGTTTTTTTGAAAGGGTCCACATACCCTTTGGACTTTTTGCAAACTACCCTTCGGCTTTTCTGAAAGGGTCCTGTTGTATCTTGGAATTGCACCCTTGTGAGAGAGTTCTTCAGGGTCTCTCACTTCCAGCTACAAGCATGGGGACAACCTCAGGATGTGGGTATCCTATGGTGAGGTTGAACCTCTAGGATTTTTAATGAGGCTAGTTCCTCAGGTGCTTCACATTAGCTCCTTGATTTCCACACTAAAATCTACTAATGGCTAAGAAAAAGGGATAGGAGGATTACTTGAAAAAAATTTAAGCTAAGGGAGGTGATGCACCAAAAAGAAGTGATCCACTTGGTCTGGAAAAAGAGCCAACTACTGATGAACCCAAATAGGACACAGGTTATTTTGGTTCTATCTCAAGACCATAGGCATAGAGCTTTTGCATGGAGGTTGAAGGGAAGCCTTGCGCTTTGAAGGATAAAAAAAATAGGTCTACGGGACACTATGAACTAGAACCACTTCAAAGAGAGCTCAACACACAGACACTTCACGCAATCCTGCACAAAACCGAAAGGATCAAAAACAAAGTGCTAGAAAAAATCGCAGGTGATGAATGACAATCATACATTCTACAAGTTGAAACCAAATGTGCACACTTGTTTTAACCAGAAACATAAGTCTTCCTTGTATTGTTTCAAAAGAGTCTTTTACAAAGCGATTTCTGCAGAGTAATTCTATCGCCAATCTGGGGATCATTTGCTTGGCTCCAAGGCCTCTATTTATATAGAAAAGGGGGGAGAGAAGGGGAAGAAAAAAGAAGTCGCTGATGGGTGGAACTCTGATGTCCTTCCTTGTCCCTAAATGTGCCGCTCAAGAACACTAAACAATCCTTTCGAGCCCCTCTCGTCTTTAAGTGTTTCTTTGGCGCATTTGAGAAGCCATGTTGTGTGTAGCTGGAATGTCTCTTCTTGGCATGACACATTTAATCTTTGCACTTAAACGGCATGGCGTCTTTCACTTTTGCGTGTCTTGTTTGAAGAAGGATGTGGGTCTCCATGTGTTTCAACCATGATGCATTTAAGCCTCGAACGACAATTGTGGGAAGCGAACTGTGGCAGATGAGAGCCTTTATGATTTCTAGCTACCAACCACGTCGACTCCCCTTGCTCATTGGTCATCCTTGTGCCACTTGTCCTTTACTGATTGGCCCTTTCTGCTCCAGCTTATGTCACATGACAATGTTTCATTCGTTGCAACATGATTCTCGCGTTGCTGGACTAAGCTTAAGTCAAACACTTGAAGAATCCCGATTTACTCTATGCAGAGTAATTCGGGTTCTTTGATCTATCCAACTTTAGACTTTCCCAAATCCTTTACTTATAAAGCTTTTTAAGTAAAGTACCTGGAGAAACCCGATTTACTCAATGCAGAGTAATTCGGGTTTTCCAAGCTTACTTCGGACTTGTCCATCTTGAAGTCTTCTTTATTCTGCAGGCTCCTATTTGTCTCGGGCAAATCTCCCGAAGGAATTCCTTCGGACTTTTTGTCCGGAACTTCCTTCTTGCTCTCTTCCTTCGGAAATTACCTTTTGGACTTTTCAAAATAGACTTTCTCGAAGGGTGAGAGACCCTTCTGGCTTCTTGTATGTCCCTTCGGACTTCTGCAAATGATCTTCCTGAAGGGAAAGATACCCTTCGGGAATTTTGAAATGGTCCTTCCGAAGGGTAACATACCCTTCGGGAAACTTGCAATTGTCCACTTGGAGAAGGAAAAGCCCTTCGGATTTATGAAAGTGACCTTCGAAAAAGTTGATTGGTCTTCCGAAAATGTTGAAAACATACCTTGTGCCTAAAAAAAGCCCTTCGGCATTTTGAAAATGCCCTTCGGATTTTTGAAGTGTACTTTCGGGTTTTTTGAAAGACCCTTCGAAAAAGTGAAGTGTTGGGTGAATATTTTGTCAATCAGCGTACTGATAAACAAAATAGGTCTGATCAACCACAGCAGGAAGATTGGTCGGCCAGTTGTGTAGGTTTACCACATCAAAAGGGGACTAATCTCTCCTCTCATTAAGGGGAGGTTCCCTATAAATACGTAAGAGCTATATACAATATAAATAAGCAGAAAATAACACATGGGGGCAGAATAAACCATCCATCTCTCTTCTTTCAGAGATGATGCTCACAGACAAAAGAGAAAATCCTAGTGGAAACACTGAAGGCACTTCTCTTCTTTCAAAAGTGTTTTTGCAGGAAATAGCAGGAGTTTCTTTCAGGTAGTAAAAGTAACTGGTGACAAAGGGCGCAGTAATCAGCAGGATGAAACAGAACACAAAGTTTCCACCTCAACTGCCCAAAGAGTATAACACAAAGGATAATGGGGGCACAAAGTCATCCCAGAATCCTCAACACAGAAAGAAAAGAAAAACATACGCTGAAAACAATTGTGAAAGCACAAAGTCTTCCCACAGTTGGCTTCAGGACACCTCCCTTTTTACCTTCACTAATTCTGCTTGTCAAATTAAATAAATAAGAATACTTCTAGGAAACAGACATAAGAGCAATTTCCTAAACTAGCACAAGCCAAAACAGCACAAAGTCTGCAAACAACTTGCTTTTTCATTCAGATAAAATGAAATGAAATTACAATCTGAGTTCAAAGTCTCAGTCTTCTTCTTTCAAATGGGCAGAGTTTCGCTCCTGTAAAAATGAAGTCTCCCTTACTAATGAGGGAAATTACAATCTTATAGCAACTACGCAAGGATTGGCATTTTTTTCCGTGGGACGGCCCATGCTGCAGTCAACGTCTTCAATGCGCCTTCAGTCCTGTCTGGAGAGACCATGCTGAGAACAGTGCACTGCCATAACTATGGCGTGTCCCTTCATCTAATATGTTTCTTCCTTGGTATGGACCGTCTGGTCCTTGTCCTGATGTCTGCGCAGCTGTCCAATTTGTCTTTACTTCATGGAAGAAAACAGGGCGCGTCCTTGGTTTGGTGCGCTCAAAAGTCTACTCGATCCACTGTTTCACCTACTGGAAATAACTCTTTTGAAGATATTTCTGGTCCTTTGCATTGATCTTCTCTTCCTTGTAGCAATTTGAGTCTTCAGGCTTTCTTTTTAGTCAGTCGCTTGATTCTTTCTTTAAATTCTGCACTTTATTTGAATTTCCACGGATATCCTTTTAAATTTGACGTCCACGGGACCGTCAATGGTCGTTTGCTGCTTGAACCATGTTGAACCTTGAACCCGTTAAACCATTGAAAGTTCATCGGTTCATTGGTTCATTCTGTCTCTTTTGTTCTATCGCTTCTTGGTTCAATCGCTTCTTCGCTGCTTGGTTGAACCATCCATTGAACCACTTGTTTGCTGCCTTTTCCTTGACTAAGGCTGTCTTTGAACCTTTTGAACCTATAAACCATTGAACTTTGAACTCTTTCGGTTCAAGGTTCAATCGGTTCATTGGTTCATTCTGTGTCTCGCTCAATCACTACTTCCTTTATCTTTCTAAGCTCTGGTTGAACCTTTGAACTTGTGAACTCGTTGAACCCTTTCGTTCAAGGTTCAACGGTTCAATCGGTTCATTCAGTTCATCCTTTGAAGCCCCTTTTGTCCAAGTCTTTGAAGGTTCTTTTCTGCGTCTTTGTTCAGCCTTTGGAATGTCCCAAAGGGAAGGTGTCCCTTTGGGCTTTTAAAACGGTCATTTCTCCGTCGTCAAGTGCCCCCCGCAAGGGTACTTATCCTTCGGGATGTTCGGGCGGACTTGAGGCTTCGACTTCCCTGGCGGGCTTTTGGCTTTCGGGCTTTTTCCGTTTGGCAAAAAGCCCGAAAGAATTCCTTTGGACAAAAAGTCCGAAGGAAAGTTCATGTTACTTAGCCATTCGTTCTTTTCTATTTCTTCGGACTTTTTCTCTGAATTCCTTCGGACAAAAAGTCCAAAGGAATTTTGCCCTAAACATTTTTCTGAGAAAAATCTTCCCGAAAGAATTCTTTTGGTCTCTTTTACTTAGCCATTTTTCCAAGGGATTTCCAACTTTTGTCTGCTTTTGCTCACTGCCCTCCGCAAGGGCACTTGGAAGACCCCTTTGAACTTTCCGATTGAAAAAATGGCTAAGTGTTGAACCCGTTTCTTTCCTGCAGAGTCCGTAGAAACCAACCTTGAGAGTCCGTAGATTTGAGCCTGCCTGCAGAGTTCGTAGAGGCCAAGTTCGTAGTTTTCTCTAACTTTGAAAGAGTCCGTGGACATCTGTTTGAGGAGTCCGTAGAAACCATCTGTGAAGTTCGTAGTTCCAAGCCTGCAGAGTTCGTAGATTCAAGCCTGCAGAGTTCGTAGATTTCTGAAAAAGCTTTGAAAAATGAAGAACCTGAATGCTCAGAACAATTTTTGAAAAGGGGAGAGAGGATTTTGGTCTGTGCAGGGCCAAAATAGTCCGTAGGTTGTCCCAAAAATGAGTGGCATTTTTCGGGGACAACAAAAAGGACCTTCGGTTTTTGGAGAAGACTTGTCCCTTGAAGAACACGAGAAGCACTATTTTTCAAGACCAAATCGGGTTTGTCAAGCCCTTTTACTTATTTTGGGCTTCTGACTGCTCACAACTTATGAAATAATCAAGTAGTGCTCCTTGGAGAACCTGAAATAAACTGTCCATGAGTTATTCGGGTTCGTAAACCTGAAATACTTCTACTTATAAAACATTTAGAAGTCAAACACTGCTAGAAACCTGATTTGCACTGTGCCCTTAGAAACCCGAAGTTGTCATTGCTGGAAAACCCGAAGTCCTCCCAAAGACTTGCCATTTCTTGCCTGAAAGCTCCCTTTTTCATACTTAGGCAAATTTTGATATGTGGACCAAACATGGCCAACAGGCCCACATACCCTTTGGACTTTCTTGAATGTACCCTTTGGCATTTCTGAACGGTCCACTTGCCCTTCGGACTTCTTGAGAAGTGCCCTTCGGCAATTTTGCAACAATCTCTTCAGATTTTTGTTTCGGGACAATTTTTCGAAAAAGAAACTCTTCTAGACCCATTCGGGTTTTTCACATTGCTTAACTCATAAACATGAGAGAAACAAAGTCACTCCAATATCCCGATTACCTCTTCCTTGACCCATTCGGGTTTTCCACATTGCTTATCTTATAAACATGAAAGAAGTAAAGTGCTTCCAAAACCCTGATCAACTCTTCTAGACCCTTTCGGGTTCTTGAGACAACTTGACTTATAAAAATGAGACAAGTAAAGTCATTGCATAAACCCGATCTGCACTACAAGACCCATTCGGATTCTCAAGACTGCTTTACTTATTTTATAAGTAGAAGCTCTTCATAAACCTAATTTGCACTGTAAGTATGTGCAATTCAAAATTTGACATTATTGTCTAATAGCACAAGCTGCCTTTGACATCAATGACAATATTACAGACATCAGCCAAAATTGCCAACACTCCATTGGCTCTGAGCCGGATGAGGCTATTGGTCTGGTTAGTATAGTGTTGACACAATGGATTGCACCCTTGATAGGAGGCTGAGCTCCTGTCTTCCACACGTCAAAATGGAAACTCCCCTCTCGCCTGTGGGAACGGCGAAGCTGGGAGGAGAGTCTCTAGATAAGGGCTAGCTCCCTCTAATGTATCTTTTAGGTCCTGGACTTCCTACTGCTAACAAATAAATGAAAAAGGGGGGGGATGAAAAGGGAGAACGATGCTGAAAACAAAACCTAAACCTAAAAATAAAAAGGTGATACACCAAAAAAGTTGATACACCCAGCCCGAACATACACTTTTCACCAAGAAGAAGCTCCCATACACTTCATCTGATGTGGGAAACTCTTCTGTATCAGTGAGTCAAGGGTCCGTAGAGATACAGGGAGGAAGAACTATCAAAGGTGTTCTGAGACACACTTTGGCAGCCTATTCACATGCGCCTATATTCCTGCTGTAGACACTTCTGGCAGACCCGCAAAAGAAGAAACTTCACAATGCACCAGACATGCTGGAATCGTTTTGTGAAAAGCATAAAAGAAAATGACTTAACACAAAAAGAAAACATAGACATATGCGTGAGTGCAAGTTCAAATGGAGGTAAAAATTGCTAAGTCTTGATTCAAGGTAAAATCTGACAGAGTTCTGCCTTACAAACCCAGAGATTTTTGGGCAGAGCTTTGCCTTACGGGCTAAGGATCCTTCTCAAAAATGAGAAGTTTTACAATCTATATAAAAGAGAAGTAAAGGCGCCCCTTTTGAAAAGACTTTTGGCACCCTTTGACAAGCTGGCCCATGTGCGTTGAGAGCATCGAAAAGAGGAAGTCACTGTTGTTGATGTCATTCTTCTAGAAGAGGCTTGCTGGAACCATGTTGTGTAGTCGCCGGTCTTGACTTTGGCGTTCAAACATTAATGTGAAAGCATGGGCCGTGCCTCTTTTCTGCAGACAAGACTGCTCCTTCCAGATATTCGTGCGGTTTGTCTGCTTATAAATGCAAAATGGAGAAAACAAACCGCGCCGCTTACTATTTGCGCCGTCTGATGACCACTTGGCAAGCACTGTTCCAACTGCAGGAATAACTCACCTCCCCTTTGCCACCTAGACTATTTGTCCATTTCTGCACTGTCTTCTTCCTGGTTTTGTCTCTTTCTGGCTCTTTCGGCCTTTGAGGCTATCTTTTGGCGGGTCGCTGCATTCCTTGGGCTCTTCTTTAGGCTTTTTTCAAAATCAACGGCTATTTCACGAGTCTTAAATTTGACGTCTGCGCACCCATCATTGCGTTTGAACTTCCAACAGCGAGTTCGTCATGCTTGATTTTGATGTCTTCGAGCCCGTCACCCCTTGGAATTCTTTCGGCCTTTTTCTTTGCTTCGGCTTTCTTCTGCTCCCTTTCCTTTGGGCTTTTTCTTTGGACCCTCCCAAAAAGAAGGTGACCCTTCGGCTTTGGAGAAATGTCCTTCATTTTGGCCGAGAGTCCCTTGCAAGAGCACCTGCCCTTCGGGGTCCTTCGGTTCCCTTGGTTTTGAAATTCTTCGGAGCTTTCCCACGGATTTTTTCCCCGCGGACTTTTTTCCACGGACTTTTTTCTGCGGACTTTTTTCCCGCGGGCAAAAAGTCCGCAAGAATTGTTTCGAGCACTTTGCCTTTGACCTTTAGAATTTCTCTCGGGCTTTTCCTCCCGCGGCCTTCCTCCGAATTTCTTCGGACTTTTTGCCCGAAGGAATTCCTTCGGACAAAAAGTCCGAAGAAATTATTCTATGCCTTAGTCTTTTTACTTGTCTTCCTTCGGGTTTTTTGCTCATAGCCCTTCCAAATTTCTTCGGACTTTTGTCTGAAGGAATTCCTTTGGACAAAAAGTCTGAAGGAATTATGTCTGTCTTTTCCTTTGACTGCCTTCGAAAAGTGCCCTTCGGGAAAATTGGAAACGACCCTTCTGAAGGGTACTTCCTGTGCCCTAAACAATTTTTTCAAAATAAACTTACCTTTTCGGCTTTTCTTTTGGTCCCTTTGAAAGTGTTCCCTGCCCTCCGCAAGGGCACTTGGATGGTTCCTTTTGCGCCTAAGTGGGAACCTGCCTCTGCCTGCAGAGTCCGTAGAAAACTTCCTTGCAGAGTCCGTAGAAACTCTCTGTAGAGTCCGTAGAAATAAACCTGCGGAGTCTGTAGAAATAGACCTGCAGAGAATCAAATTTTGGACTGGTTCAGAACAGCAAGGGAAAAAGGGGGGACCGACTTTGGCCTGTAGGACCAAAATGGTCAACAAATTGGCGACTCCCAGGGGAAGCATGCCTGCTATGCTTAGAAACCAGTTGCCTTAAAGTCCATTGGGCACGAAGTCAGAATGTAGCTTTGAAGAAAGGTTAACAACAGCCTTGAGAGATCCCATAATCAATCATGAAGCTTTTACCCCAAACACAAAGGAAATCACACACAAGGCTAAAAACACTACTTGTGCAAACAACACTTAAGGAAAACAGGGAAAAAAAACTGAAAGCAAACTACTATATACAGCTAACTAGGTATATTTGCCTCCCTCCTAGATCAAAGGGAAAATTTCATAAGTCCCCTTCCTGGCAAGGAAACTTATGGTGCCAGACAAGTGGCCGAATGGAATGGAGACTTGGTGACTTGCTCCTCTTGCCTGCCACCTTGATTGGATTGCATCCGAGTGGATCAGAATCAAACATGCTCCCAACATATATGTACTTTTCTTGTCCTTGGAAGCTTGTTGAATATTGGTCCTTCATGCTCGTGCGTCTCATCAAGGAATCAATGGCTGTTGGCTCATCACCATAAGCCCTTTGATATGCAAAGTCCCCTTGCAGTGCATCATGGTTTGACTTGTTCCCTTCTGCTTCGTTGAAGACCCTGTCAAACTCATCCTCTGCTCCCTCAAGGCTTTCTTGAAGAAGGGTGACTGTTGTGATGTCTGAAATGGAATCACAAACTGATTGCTCATCCCATAGAACATCACCCTTTTGTTCAAAGCTCTCTTCTTCAAGGCTTTCCTCAAGATGGACCAACCTCTCCTTTTCTTGCTCAAGGATCAGAGTCTCTAGTTGTTCAAAGACATCCATCTGATCCTCCTCCAACTCAGGCGCCTCGGCATAGTCATTCTCCTCATCGAAACAACAAGGAAGTTCATCAAACAAAGGAGGAGAGAGCTCACCATGCTTACGCTCCTCTTCGTATTGCTGGAACATCTGCATGTATGCATGCCCTGCGTCTTCTCCATTGCTGATGATTTCTTCCGAAGGAGCCTCCAGGATGATTTCCTCTTCATTGTCGCTCATGATAGCCTTTTGGACAATTGCAGATTGGATCTTCTGCTCCTCACTCGCCTCTTGCAGAACAGGTTCCTCCTTGAGAAGGGGTGAAGGGGAAAAACCATGTGGAAGAGGAGGCAGTCCTTGAGCTAGAATCGAATGATTCTCCTCTTTCTATTTGGCCAGCACTTCATCTATATCAGGTGTGCCCTGATAGCTCTCTTGGAGGTGTGTAGATGGGGTGTGTTCAGACATATCCATCACACGTTGGTTGAGGAATCTCGCTCTGGATTCCAACTCTGCAATTCTCCTGGCTAGATTTTCTTGGAAGAGCCTTTCTTGGAGGTCCCCAACATCATCATGATGAGTAGGAGCAGCTTCAAGAGAGATGCGCTGGTTCATGATGTTCCCTCCAAAGGAAGATTCACAATCTAAGGAATTTAGAAGGTTCATCTCCATGGGAGGTTGCTCTAGTTCCCTTTGATGTTTGAAGGCTAGGCACACGAGGTTAAGAGAAGGATTGATTGATGCATCATATGAGCTAGAATGAGCAAGTGCTATATGATAGAAAGGATTTGGTGCACAAGAGGGGGCTTCCTTTAGAATAGGAGGGGGCACGCAACGCTGACTGCCTTGAATGAATGGACTCCTCCATTTTGCTACCTCCTCCATGGATTGCAAGGCTTGAGCTTGCTTGAACAAACACTCCTCTTTATACGTTAGCTCCTGCTGATATCCATACTGCTCATCCAGTTTGTCAATCTCCATTACCTGCCTCTCAAACTCCAGTGCTACCTCCCTTATCGTTGAAGGGCAACTAGGAGAGCTGCTTGAGGTGATTGCATAAAAATCTTGAGCTTGATCGAAGTCATATGAAGGAAAACAAAGTCCATGATTCTTATCAATGGAATTATACATACAAAAATAAAATTTCTTGATGGCACCTGGACTGCTTAACCAGCTTATTCAACTCAGAGTCGCCATTGGTGTTGATGAAAAAAAGCCTCCAAAGGCTGGTTGGTTGAAGAATACACCAAAATTCTTCAACTCTTTGGACAAAACTTGTCCTAGTTGGTCCCACCAGGCGTGCCAAAAACTGTTGACGCAGTGGATTGCACCCTTGACAGAAAGCTGAGCTCCTGTCTTCCACACATCAAAATGGAAACTCCCCTCTCGTCTGTGGGACCGGCGAAGCTGGGGGGAGAGTCTCTAGATAAGGGCTAGCTCCCTCTGATGTATCTTTTAGGTCTTGGACTTCCTACTGCTAACAAATAAATGAAAAAGGGGGGATGAAAAGGGAGAAGGATACTGAAAACAGAACCTAAACTTAAAAATAAAAAGGTGATACACCAAAAAAGTTGATACACCCAGCCAGAACATACACTTTTCACCAAGAAGAAGCTCCCATACACTTCATCTGATGTGGGAAGCTCTTCTGTATCAGTGAGTCAGGGGTCCGTAGAGATACAGGGAGGAAGAACTATCAAAGGTGTTCTGAGACACACTTTGGCAGCCTATTCACATGCGCCTATATTCCTGCTGTAGACACTTCTGGCAGACCCACAGAAGAAGAAACTTCACAATGCACCAGACATGCTGGAATCGTTTTGTGAAAAGCATAAAAAAAAATGACTTAACACAAAAAAAAACATAGACATGCGTGAGTGCAAGTTCAAATGGAGGTAAAATTTGCTAAGTCTTGATTCAAGGTAAAATCCGACAGAGTTCTGCCTTACAAACCCAGAGATTTTTGGGCAGAGCATTGCCTTATGGGCTAAGGATCCTTCTAAAAAATGAAAAGTTTTACAATCTATATAAAAGAGAAGTAAAGGCGCCCCTTTTGAAAAGACTTTTGGTGCCCTTTGACAAGCTGGCCCATGTGCGTTGAGAGCATCGGAAAGAGGAAGTCACTGTTGCTGATGTCATTCTTCTAAAAGAGTCCTGCTGGAACCATGATGTGTAATCGCCGGTTTTGACTTTGGCGTTCAAACATTAATGTGAAAGCACGGGCCGCACCTCTTTTCTGCAGACAAGACTGCTCCTTCCAGATATTCACGCGGTTTGTCTGCTTATAAATGCAAAATGGAGAAAACAGGCCGCGCCGCTTACTGTTTGTGCTATTTGATGACCACTTGGCAAGCACTGTTCCAACTGCAGGAATAACTCGCCTCCTCTTTGCCACCTGGACTGTTTGTCCATTTCTGCACTTTGTCTTCTTGATTTTGTCTCTTTCTGGCTCCTTCGGCCCTCGGGGTTATCTTTTGGCGGGTCATTGCATTCCTTGGGCTCTTCTTTAGGCTTTTTTCAAAATCAACGGCTATTTCACGAGCCTTAAATTTGATGTCTGCGCACCCGTCACTGCGTTTGAACTTCCAACGGCTAATTTGCCGTGCTTGATTTTGATATCTTCGGGCCCGTCACCCCTTGGAATTCTTTCGGCCTTTTCCTTTGCTTCGGCTTTCTTCTGCTTCCTTTCCTTCGATCTTTTGCTTTGGACCTGTTGACGCAGTGGATTGCACCCGGGGCAGGACGCCTAGCTCCTGCCTTCCACACGTCAAAATGGAAACTCCCCTCTCGCCTGTGGGACTTGCGAAGCTGGAGGGGAGAGTCTATAGATAAGGGCTAGCTCCCTTTGATGCATCTGAGTTGTTCCAATAGGTGCTAATACACACACACACACACACACACATATATATATATAATGGGGGGGTGAAAAGGGAGAAGGATTACAGAAAACAAAACCTAGTCTAGGAGGGTGATGCACCAAAATAACTCGACCTACTCACACTCACACTCTGAACCATAAGACACATACATACACTTTAACTAGTAAAAGGACCAGACTGCAAGAAGCTTAACAGGGTTGCTTTAATGGAACACACAGAAGCAGGGACTCACCATAGATGCTGTAGGAAAAGCACACTGTGTAATGACTTCCTTCTGTCTCTACGCTCCAGGTACATCCTTTCTTGTCACCTGCAGGAATGGCACCTTATAGATACCAGATGCATTGGTGTCAACCCTATGAAAGTATTAGGAAGCAATGACTAAACATAAGACTAACACTCAGACACACACAGAGATATCTAACCAGAATAGAGGTAAAAATGCATTTTATTGATTCCAAGTGAAAATTTGCCAGGGCTTCGCCTTACAAATGTGAAATATGTCTCCAAATGAGAAGTCTACAATATATATAGGAAGAAAAGAGGCCTTTTGGCGCCTTTTTTACAAATGACCCATGTGCGTTCCGATCATTGGGAAGAGCAAGCCGCTTAAACATCATATGAGAAATTATGGGCTGCGCCGTTTGTTTGCAAACAAGACCGCTCCTTCAAGGCGATTACGCGGCTTGTCTGGTCATTAATGCAAAATGAAGAAATCGGGTCGCGTCGTTAGCTAGTTGCACCTCTTAATGATCAATTCGCAGACACTGTATCACCTGCTGGAGTAACTGCTTGAGTCGACACCTTCTTTCGCCACTTGGACTTTTTTTTTCGTTTATGCACTTGGTCTTTCTTCTATCTTTAAGCCTTTGAATTCCTTCGGGTTCACGCTTAAGTTTGTGAAGATCAACAGCTACTTCATTTCCACAAATTTTACCTCTGGTCCGTCGTCCTTCTTGACAATTTGTTCGTGTCTTTTCCACTTGCCTTGGCTGTTCTTTGCTGATTCCAATAAGTGACACGTGGCGTGTTCCGCCGCTGAAACAGGAAGGACACGTGGCAACGTCCGCTGAGTTTATAGAAGCTTCAAACACCTTTTGAGAGTCCTGCGGAAGAGGACGCGTGGAGGCTTCCGCTCTCTTTGACAGTTCGTCTGGGGCCCACCACAGTGCTCGCAAGACAAAAAGGAGAGACGGCGGGTGTTGACACTTGTCGGCTTCCGCCGAGCTCTGCAGGGGACACGTGGCGCGTTCCGCTTCTTTTAGAGAAAACATGTCAAAGCCTTCCGAGGTTGCCATTTGGCGCCTTTCGCGCTCTGGCTTTCCTTGGTTTTGTCGCTTTCTAGCTCCTTCGGCCCTCGGGCTATCTTCTTGGCGGGTCGCTGGCTCCTTGGCTCTTTTCTGGCTGGCGCTCAAGCATTTAAAAAGTCAAACGGCTATTCCCCTGCTGAAAAAATGACGTTCGCGGGCCCGCCGCTGTTTGAAAAACAACGGCTAGTCTATTTCCTTGAAGTTGACAGCTTCGGAGATGTCACCATCCTTGGCAATTTCTGCGGTCTTTTCTCTACGGACATTTTCCCGCGGACGAAAAAGTCTGCAAGAATTGTTTTGCACTTTGTCCTTTGGAATTTCCATCGGCTTCTTTTCTCGCGGACTTTTTTCACGGATTTTTTCCCGCAGACAAAAGTCTGCAAGAATTGCCTTGTTCCTCTTTTGGAGTTCTTACCCGGGCTTTTTGCTTGCTTTCCGAATTTCTTCGGACTAAGGCAAGAAACAAATTTCTTCGAACTTTTTGTCTGAAGGAATTCCTTCGGACAAAAAGTCCGAAAGAATTCATTTCTTGCCTTAGTCTTTTTCTGCACCTCTTTTTCAACTGCCCTTTGAAAAAAAGCCTTTCGGGATTCTTGGAAATGACCCTTCCGAAGGGTGCTGTTGCCGACCAAGTGCCCTCCGCAAGGGCACTTGTCTTTTGGGAGGCTCTCTTGAACTCTTTGCTTGAACTGCTCCTTTGAACCAACCGTTGAACCATTTGATTGAACCGGTTCAATGGTTCAAACGGTTGTTGAACCAAGGCATCGAACCGAATGTTTGAACCAAAACAGTTGAACCAAGTCGATAAACCATTTGATTGAACCTTGCCGTTGAACTTTGCCGATGAACCATTGCAGTTGAACCAAGCCGACTAAACTAAAGCGTTGAACCGAAGCGTTGAACCGGTTCAATGGTTCAACGGTTCAAAGATGCTAACTTTCCTTGTGAATTTCTTCAGACAAGAGTCCAAAGAAGCTTTGTAAAACCTTACACTCTTTGAACTGGTTCTTCATGTGCCGAAAGACTCGCCTGCAGAATCTGTAGAATCTTCACCTGCAGAGTCTGTAGACATGGACCTGCAGAGTCCGTAGAAAATCCATGCCTGCAGAGTCCGTAGAAAATCCATGCCTGCAGAGTCCGTAGAAATCTTCTGCAGAGTCCGTAGAAGTAGACCTACAGAGTCCGTAGAAAATCCTGTGGCGTCCGTAGAAAATCCCAGACTTGTGCAAAATCAAAAAATGAATTGGCCTAGAATAGCAAGGGAAGAAGGGGACCGATTTTTTGGCCTATTGGACCAAAAATGGTCAACAAATTGGTGACTCCCAGGGGAAGCATGCTTGCTATGCTTAGAGACCAGTTGCCTTCAAGTCCATTGGGCACGGAGTCAGAATGCAGCGTTGAAGAAAGGTTAGCAATAGCCCCAATAGATCCAAGAACCAATCACGAAGATTTACCCCAAAAGGAAAACGAAAAAACACACACAAAACTAAGAAAACTATTTAATATGTGCAAAAGGCACTTAGGGAAAACAAGAGAAAAGCAAGGGAAATATATACATGGTGGAAAAGGGGGCTCAGTGGTAATGCTTAAGCTGTATCCCATTAACTGGGATATACAGTTCTTCACCATCCAACCTGGAGAGTTGGAATGCATTATGCTGCTTGCACTGAGTGATTACGTATGGGCCACTCCATAGGGCGTCGAACTTCGCGTGCTTTCCAGGCTTAGCTCGGTCCTCATCCCATTTCAAGACAATGTCTCCTTCAGAGAAACCTTTTGATGAAGATTTCTTGTCGAAGTGTCTCTTCGTTTGTTGTTGGTGGCTGGTCATAGAAGCCATAGCCTGGTCCCTTGTCTCTTGGAGCTCCATCAGCTCGCATAGCCTAACCTCCATGCTATTTCCTTCTAATTGCAGCTGGCGAGCGAGGTCCAAGGCTGGCAACTCAAGTGAAATGGGGAGCCTAGCTTCCCTTCCATAGACGAGCGTGTATGGTGAGTTACCAATTGCCCTCTTCGGGGTGACCCTATCTACCCATAGGGCTGTTTTCAACTTGGCGTGCCAAGTCCTCTGATTCTCCTCCATGGTTCGCTTGATGATCCTGATCAGGTTCTTATTTGTAGATTCAGCTAGCCCATGCCCCTGTGGATAGTAATTGGATGAAGTGCTGAGATAGATACCATATCTCAGCGCCCATTCGCTTGTTTTAGTTCCCATAAAAACTAACGCATTATCTGAGATTATGGTTGCTGGAACCCCGAACCTTGCCACCAGGTCCTCATAAAAATCCAGGACTGCACTTTCATTGGCCTCCTTCAGAGCAACAACGTTTACCTATCTTGTGAAATAATCCGTGGCGGTCAGGACCCACTTATGTCCAGCACTGGAGGGAGAATTAATCATCCCTATGAAGTCAAGGCCCCATTGCATGAATGGCTGCTCTACCTGAATAGGCTATAAAGGCATGGCAGCCAACCGTTGCTTCCCATCAAAAAGCACACACTTCTGACACTTTCGTACCCAGGCATGGGTGTCCCTGAAAAGAGTAGGCCAAAAGTAACCAGCTCTCATTATTCTTGCCGCTGTAGCCCTAAGAGCAAAATGATCGCTGGCTGGCCCATTGTGGAACTCAGACAGCACCCTGTCGGCCTGACTTGAGTCCAAGCATCTTAAAAAGACTCCTGAGAGATCCCTTCTGAACAACACTCCATCAATCAAGGCATAAGGGAGACACTGGAGTCTGAAATACCTTCTCAAAATCAACGGCTATTTCATGAGCCTTAAATTTGACGTCTGCACACCCATCACTGCGTTTCAACTTCCAACGGCTAGTTCGCCGTGCTTGATTTTGACGTCTTCGAGCCCGTCACCCCTTGGAATTCTTTTGGCCTTTTCCTTTGCTTCGGCTTTCTTCAGCTCCCTTTCCTTCGGGCTTTTGCTTTGGACCCTCCCGAAAGGAAGGTGACCCTTCGGCTTTGGAGAAATGTCCTTCATTTTGGCCGAGAGTCCCCCGCAAGGGCACCTACCCTTCAGGGTCCTTCGACTCCCTTGGTTTTGAAATTCTTCGGAGCTTTCCCATGGACTTTTCCCCGTGGACTTTTTCCCGTTGACTTTTTTCCCATGGACAAAAAGTCCGCAAGAATTGTTTCGATCACTTTGCCTTTGACCTTCGGAATTTCTCTTGGGTTTTCCTCTCGCGGCCTTTTTCTGAATTTCTTCGGACTTTTTGCCCGAAGGAATTCCTTCGGACAAAAAGTCCAAAGAAATTATTTTATACCTTAGTCTTTTTACTTGTCTTCCTTCGGATTTTTTGCTCATAGCCCTTCCGAATTTCTTCGGACTTTTTGTCCGAAGGAATTCCTTCGGACAAAAAGTCCGAAGGAATTGTCTTTGTCTTTTCCTTTGACTGCCTTCGAAAAGTGCCCTTCGGGAAAATTGGAAACGACCCTTCCGAAGGGTACTTCTTGGTGCCTTAAACAAATTTTCCGAAAGAAACTTACCTTTTCAGCTTTTCTTTTGGTCCCTTTGAAAGTGTTCCCTGCCCTCCGCAAGGGCACTTGGATGGTTCCTTTTGCGCCTAAGAGGGGACCCGCCTCTGCCTACAGAGTCCGTAAAAAACTTCCTTGCAGAGTTCGTAGAAACTCTCTGCAGAGTCCGTAAAAATAGACCTGCAGAGTCTGTAGAAATAGACATGCAGAGAATCAAATTTTGGACTGGTTCAGAACAGCAGGGGGAAAAGGGGGGACCAATTTTGGCCTGCAGGACCAAAATGGTCAACATATAGCAGGCACACTACCCCTGCGAGTCAAAATTTTGTTGACCAAATTTTGGCCCTTCAAGGCAAAATTGGGCACCCTTATTTACAAAAATTGTCTAAGTCTATATTTTTAGCCAGGTCTAGTACTTAGTTTTTCTTCGGAAGAAGCGTTCTTTGACAAAGCCCCCAACAAATGAATGTCTATTCCTTTCGGAAAGTTCATTTTTGGGCTTTGCTAAGCCTTTGCCAAATTCTTTCGGGTTTTTGTTCTAAGCCTTTGCCGAATTCTTTCAGACTTTTTGTCCGAAGCTTTTCCTTAAGTGTATTTCTTTCGGACTTTTCAATCAGCGTAATTCTTTTGAAAAAATTGTTCGAGGCAACTTTTTCGAACGGTATGTTACAACTTTTCCAAAGGATATGTTCCATTTTTTCGAAGGGTATGTTTTGTCGGGAAAAGGTCCACTTCACTTTTTCGAAAGGTACTTTGCAAATTCTTTGAAGGGTATCTTTTGTCGGGAAAAGGTTCACTTCACTTTTTCGAAAGGTACTTTGCAAATTTTCCGAAGGGTATCTTTTGTCAAGAAAAGGTCCACTTTACTTTTTCGAAAGATACTTTGCAAATTCTCCGAGGGGTATCTTTTGTCGGGAAAAGGTCCACTTCAATTTTTCTGAAGGATCATTTGCAACTTTCCCGAAGTGTATTTTCTTTGGAGAGTGGACACTTGCATTTCTTTCGAAAGGATACTTGCAACTTTTTCGAATGACCTTTTTAGGCTAAGTGGACACTTCCATTTTTTCCGAAGGGGTCATTTTCAAATGGGCCGAAAGGAATTTTCTCGGAGAAACGGTCACTTACATTTTTGCCGAAGGATACTTTGCAATCTTTTCGAAGGACACTTGCCTTTCCGAAGGGTATGTGACAACTTTTTCTAAGGACTTTTTCAAGCTATAGGACACTTTCAACTTTCCCGAAAGGTCATTTGCAAGAAGGCCGAAAGGTACTTTTCAAAAAGCCGAAGGACACTTTCAACTCTTTCGAAGGGTCACTTGCAAGAAGCCGAAGGGTATGTTCATTTTAGAAAAGGCCTTTTTCACTTTGTCGAAGGGTCATTTTAAAGAACCAAAAGGGCCAAACGAAAAGTCCGAAAGAATTCTTTTGGAAAAATTGTCCAAGGAATTCTTTAGGAAAACTTGTTCGATACAAAGGAAGAAGGAAAACAAAAATGACCGCGGGAAAAATGTCCGAAGGAATGTCCGAGGAGTGAGCCTACAAGACGTCAATTTTAGATTGCAGAAACTAGTCGTTGGAGTTTAAAAGAAAGGCTTAGAGGGAACCTGAAGGCGAGGATAAAGGTAACAAGTGGCAATTGTAACTGAGGCATTTTGTTTTAGTTGTAACTTATTCAACTATAGCTGATTCAATTGTAACTGAGGCTTTGGTTCAGTTGTAACAAATGTAACTAATGCTTTTGGTTCAGTTGTAACTTGTTGTAATTGATCCATTTGGTGACATGGCATAGCTCAACCATCTCTCTCCCATGCAAATGTAATTGATCCTTTCAAGATGACACATGTCTCAGTGACCCTTGGACTTCCTTTGATTGCTCTACCTCTCAAGGCTATATATATGCATTCTCTTGGCTCATTTCGCATCCTCCACTGGTTATGTTGAAACTCTGGACATATTTGTACTCGAGGAACTCTTGAAGAAATATACAAGTGTTGTTGCCACTCATACACTGTAACATTGAGTAACGACTTGAATCTTGTTGGTCTAGTCTAGTGAAAGATTGTCTTTTCTAGCTTGTACTCTTGATGATGTACCAATTTACAGCGAGGATATTGTTGCAGGGCTTTGCTAGTATTCTTTTCTAAGTGTAGAGATATCTTAGAAGTGATTCATGACTGTATCTTTCTTTGGATCATTTATTTCTTTCTGAAGAATCATATACCTTCTCGAATCTAACATATGAAATATTGATGTAGCAATGGTTCCTAAGTTGTGAGTCCTATGCAAGAAAACACCTTGTTTTGTCTTTAAAGTAGTGGTTTCAGTCAATTGGGAGGATATCAAATATTGGTGCATCACTGCTTGTTTTCTTAGTTGTTCTTAACCCTTTTCATACACAATTGATAGATTAGAGAGAGCTTTAAAGGTGCATCAAGTGGAGCTAGCCCCTAATCTAGAGATTCATCTTAACGAAATTGTCACCCACAGCAAGAGAGATGGTTCCATTTTGCCGCTTGGATGAGAAGAGCTGAGCATCTCCTCAAGGGTGCAAATCCAAGCGTCAACAGTAAACTGAAATTTATGAATTCAAAACCAACAAACCCTAAGTAAACAATTACTCCCAACAAGAGTTGTAATAAATATTTTCTTTGCGAATGTATTGAATATGATAATGTTGGTTCCCTGCCCTCCGATAATTCAGGTTTTTGACTGAAAAGACAACAATTGATCATTGGCAAATTCCTTCCTAAAACATTAGCATAATTCAAAATTGATAGAAAAAATATACAAAAGTTTTCAATAATAATTAGGCATGAAATGAAGCACTGAATGAGATCAATAATCCTCACAAGTTACCTATGCACAAAAAAATATAGTAGTAAATAATAATTAGTTTTATAGTAGCAATGGCCTCAAAATGACCACCAATAATCATGAAAATTAGTAGGAATAATATTTCGAATTATTCAAGGCTTAGAAGCACCCTGGAAGACTCCCAAATGTCTTGAAAGTAAGGTGCCCCACTTGCCAAAAATATATGAATAATCATTTGAATTGTTATTGCCTCAAAGAGGTCCTCCAATGACCTCCAAACTTTCACAAAAATCAGATATAAATCCAGGAATAATATAGAAAATTCAGAATAGTATTTGGGCACAAAGTAGCTCTCCAAACCCTAAAAATTCAGCTCCAAACTAATTTGCCCTAGTTCGAATAATTGGGCAATAAATTTGCAAACTCTAGGAAGGGGTTATTCCCTTGTAACGCAGCCCTCCAAGAGGGGTCTTCAACTTTCCAATCAAATCGCCACCCTTAAAATAGCCTCCCACATAAGCAAGCAACCTCTAGAAGCAAGTCGCCAATTTCTTCAATCTGAAATTCACCTGTTCAAGCCCAATTTGCAGCCTTTGATTATACACACTTGAAAGGTGTGTGTGATTTTTATTTTTATTCAAAATCAAATTCATGGTTTTTATATGTTAAATAACATATCCATGATATGGGTTCTTGAAAATACAATGAAGATGTGAAGGGTTTCATCTCCACATCTTGAAGCACTTGAAGGTTTTCATCTTCAAGATACTATAGCCAAGATTGACATACTTGAGCAAATAGATTCAATATCAAAATAGCATAACCTTCAAATGGAGTCCACTTTTTCCTTTAATAGCCCAAGTCCCCAAATAAAGGGGGAAAAATCCCCTTTTCAAATATAACAAAGCATCCTTATAATTTCCTCTTTAGCCCATGGGTGCCCATGATCCTCAATAAGGCCCCAACTCAAGTGAAATTAGATTAAAAGATACTTTTCATAACTCAAGTGCAAATCAAAATTCATAATGTACCTTTTTCAATAATCGTTTTTCAAGCAGACCCTCACCGTTTCCTTTCTTCTTTTCCCTTAGCCTTTTGGGAACAACTTTTAAGGCTAAGGACTCTAAGTGACTCATGTCAAAAAGGGGGACATGACAAAATGCTCATTTCCTTTTATTTTTCATTATTTTTCTAATTTTCTTGTTGCTGTTCCCAAAACTCTTATTTGCTGTGTTTTTTCCCTTTGTTGGATGTCCCAAAGACTTCTCAAAACATGAGATTTTGAACAGTCCTTAAAAAAATGGTTTTTTGCTCCTTTGTGTGCTTGGGCTGATTTTTTTATGCCTGTAACTTCCGACCTAGGCCTTATTTTTCCAAACGTTATGGCTACATCGTGTCCTTACAAAACCAATCAAACCAATATGATTTGTTTTGGCTTCGGTGGCCCGAGGACTTCCAACCAACACTTTGTGTATGCCAAGTGTTTGACAAAATGCTTACAAGAATAAATGGAACCAAAATTTAAAATTACCTTTTTTTTTGGTGATGCAAGATTGCAATTGGGACTAGGATGCTCTTGCATCATACACCCCTAGTAGGAGCTTCTGAACATGGTGCTCAAAAATTTGGGCTAGATGGTAGAACCATCCTTATAACCTGATGAATAAGGCCATTGCTTGCCCTTCCACCATGTTAGGTCCTTCGCATTTTTTCACCTAATTTCTTCCTCTGTTTCCAGCCACTAGCTCAACTGTACCTTGTCCTCCTCTGCCTAGTTCTGAATGTCATTTTCTTTCCTTTGCCCATTACTTGGGCATAGTCCGTCCACCTCCAATTAAATTTATCTAACCATTTATGCTCTATTGTGGGATTTGACCCACCTCTATCCATCCACCACCACCAAATGTCTTCAACACCTCTATTTTTCCATCTTTCATTGGCTTTGAACCAACCACATCCATCTTAAGCTCAACTCCTTTCTCATCTCTGATATCATATCTATAGAAGCATGCAACTCATATTTCACTTTTTGCTTCCTAGCTTGCTTGTAAAAAAAATCAACATACCTTTGAGCACCCATATTCTCCATTGCTATCTCTAAGATAGTTCTCATATCCTCTTCTCTTTTTGCCCTCATTGCTATATCGATCAACTCTACTACCTCTGCTACAACATCTTCTTGTCCAATTTTACTCTTCAAGATGTCCTAAAAAAGATCATGCATCTCCTTTTGGAATGCTGTCCCAACTAGCCTCTCTTCATCGTCTTCTACACGTGTTGCAACTTGCTTATCATCTACCATCTCTATTTCACCATGTGTTTCCGACGCTTGTAGAAACATCTCCTCAATCTCATCATCTTCCAATTGCATCTTTGCTGCAACCTCATCCTTGTCATCTTCTAATATCATCCTCTTTACATCAACTCTTGGCAAGTTGCTACCTCCTTCCTTGTCCTTTGCCTCTATGTCACATGAGTGACATTCTTCCTCTTTTTTTGTCCAAATGCTTTTTGGATCAACTAACACTTTTTGAACTTTTCCATCCACCATTTCACTCTCTATCCATCTCTCAAGATAGAGATTTAATGTATACATTTCTTCATCCACCGCAATCCTATTGAGAAGGTCGTCTTCTACTTTTCAATGTCTTCTAATGTCTCTTGTGAGAGTCTTCTCTCTCAAGTCTAACTGCTGCAAATGAATTCTTGCTTGCATGTCCTCTTGTGGACATCCTTGTACCATCACTTTCCGACTCTCTATTGTCTCCATGTTAACTTGAAGACAATCCTTTGCTGCTATCATGTCCTTACCAATCAGCTTTTCAACTACTGCAGCAATAGTAACTTCTTGTTTCATCTCTTCACTTTGTTTCTCATACATATGAATGTGCTAGACTAAACCACACTTTTGCCTCTCCTTTGTCATCTTCTTCATTGCTGGACTTCCCACAAACGCTTCTTCAACCTCTTTATCATGCTTCATAGACATGTTGTCCAACTCTTCTCCATTGCTTGCATTCTTCTCATAGCTTGTATTCACATGATGGACTATCAAAGGTCCATTCCCATCAACCTTCATTGCTGTCCTCTCCTCATTACTCACTTGATTCGCTGTCTCTTCCTTATATAAATGGTATTCAACCATACTCTCCTCATGTGCATTCACTTGAACTTCATCCACCTCTATTGTTTCCTTCATGGAAACTTGAAACTCTCTTGGCTGTCCTCTTCATTGTAACTTTCCTTGGTTGTCCTCCACCTTCTTGCCTTGCAAAAATTAAAAACCAAATGCAATTTCCCCATTCACCAAGGATAATTCTGCCTTTTCCCACTTATGGGATACCACAAACTCTTTTCCATCATCTTTTAATGGGTCTCCTCCTTCCGATGAACAATCTATCACCTCCACATCCTCTTCCATGAGGATTCCATCCTCTATGGGTTACTTACATCTTTTTTTCTCCTTGCCGTTTTTGAAAACAGACTTGGGCTTCTCACATAAAATCTCACTCTCCTATTGCCTCTAAAGGCAATCCTCTTAGCTTTACTCATATCTTTCTCCTTGCTATTTTTAAGAATAGCTTTGAACTGCTCACATGACAACTTCCCTCTTTTGTTGTCTCCCAAGGCAATCTTCTTCTCCTTGCTGTTAAGTCTCAAGACTTGGAGCTTCTTCCACCACTCTTTTTGCAATCTTGGGTGCACAACATGATTGATCAACTTGGAAACTATATGTTCCCAACTTCTCACCTTTTTCTTTCCATTCTCTTGTCTCCTCACTCAGAGAAGTCTCCAATACACAGTTGCAACATCACAGAGCCTCTTACTTGCAACCTTTGCCCTCATGGGTTCTTCTACACCGTTCTCTTAATTTTTTTTTTTTTAAACTCAACTATCCATTTCATGAGCTCCTCTGGGCTCTCCCTACCATGAAACAAAACAACATTGCTAGTGGGCTTACCTCTTTCTTTCAGTTTGACCTTTGCTAGTCTTTTGTCTTTGCTTTCTTGGCACTCTCCAAAGCATCCAACTTGCTTGTATGGATATCAACACTATCATCACTTTTTCTTCATCTTCACTCACAGCTGCAACAACTCCTCCACTTTGTGTAGTTTTCATCTTATCTAATCTCACTTGGATTTTCTTCAACATCTTTGCCATGTCTTCTACTCTTGGTGCTCTTTCTCTTTTGCGTGCCATATCTTCTCCACAAACAGGGTTCTCTTTCACAACCGGCAATAGACTCGAACAAACTTCTCTTTCACGCCTTGCAATAGACTCAGATAAGAGCCTCACATACCTACTCCAACAAAGCAAACCCTTGCTCTGATACTAATTGATATTGTCTAGGTTTGGGGCCAAATGAATGGCAACCGATTTCTATCAGCCAAGCACAATTTTCCATTGTTTACTCACCCAATTAATGCTATCTAACCCTGTTGGTGCCCATTTGCATGACAACTGAAATTTCTTTCTTTTAATAGAAAATTTTAACTAATAAGCATGTAATGTTTATTAAACTCAAAATCTATTTGAATAAGAGAGGAGATAGGGGTGTGAGTACTCAAAACAAATCTCACAATCCATACTAACACATTACCAACCTCTAATGAACCTTACAGAGAATCAAGACTGGCATTTTGGTTGAAATACAGTTTTTAGGCCTTCCCAAGAAATGAACACATACACACCACAAAAATTATTGAAATGAATTTAGTTCTCTTATTACACGATTTTTAGGCCACATAGACTTCACAACAATCCACCACACACTCAACAAATCTTTTCTTCAACTACAATAGTAAAAAAAATGCTTTTAGGCATTTTGTCAAACATTTACATAGATTTTGACAGCTCAATCTCACTATTGAACAGAAAATATTTCAGAATGCTTTTCTATACATCATGTATGCCAAAAACCCATCTCAAATATGGATTTAGATTTTGAAATGGCTGTACCATTCGCTCCAACTTGCACACTTCCAAAAATGCCTCTTTTCCTCTTTTTTTTCACTATTTTTCTAATGTTCTTGTTGCTGTTCATAAAACTTTTCTTTGCTGCATTTTTTCCCTTTGTTGGACGTCCCAAAGACTTCTCAAAACATGAGATTTGAATAACCCTTACCAAAAAAGTTTTTGGCTCCTTTGTGTTCTTGGGCTGATTTTTTTGTGCTTGTAATTCCTAACCCGGGCCTTCTTTTTCCAAACGGTTATATCTATATATGTCCTTACAAAACCAAACAAACCCATATGATATGTTTTGGTTGAGGTTGCCCAAGGACTTCCAACCCACACTTTGTGTGTGCCAAGTGTTTGGCAAAATGCTTACAAGAATAAATGAAACCAAAATTTGAAATCACTATTTTTTTGGTGATGCAAGATTGCAATTGGGCCTGGGATGCTCCTGCATCACTTGCTTTTACAAAAACCACCGGTACCCACTTTTCCTAGATTCTTTCTCAGGGCTCCATTGGTATTCATATTGACCTAATTGCCTTCTGGAGGATCCCATTTCAAGTTTCTTCTCCATTGTCGTTTTAACTCTAGTTATTACCAAAATTGCCATTAAGCTTCTTTACATTCAGCAATTATATACAAAGTACCTATGTTTATTCTAGATTATGTTGATTGTTGAGGATTTGCTACCTGAGGTTCAAGACTTGGTCTCTATTAAGATGAACCAAGGAACAAGGATCTTACTAATGTTCCATCTAAGTTCATTTTTTTGCTTTGGTATTTCCCCAGGGTCCATATGGATGCAACCTCTTAAGTGTGCCTAGGATGACACAAGGTAGGATAAGGATTTCTGCCTTTTTATATTAGATCTCCTTTGGCCTGCTTGCATTGGACCATCAAATGATTAGCGTGTTTTATGTATGAGTTTCATGGAGGATGCATCAAGAGAGTAGATAACCCTCTTTTCATTAAATTATCTTAAGGATCCAATTTCTAGTAGCCAACCATGCAAAGAAATTTTCTTTTGGGCACCCCTTTACCGGCTGGATTTCTTGCTAGACAAGGTCCTCAAAATCTTCATTAGTTCCTTCAAGCTGAGAATATCCTACTTAAATTGTGAACTTGCCATTTTTAGAATCATCCCAAAGTAGAGTATCTTGCCTCTCTTTACAGGGTATCCTAATTGTCTCAATGACACTTTTGAATATTCTTCCATCCTTTAGTAGCATCTTCACCCCTAACTACAACATTTGTTCAAGATAATGTTGTAAAACCAAGTCCCTGAATCCTATCCTAGTAATTCTGGACCTTAGCACCCCAAAGTTGCTTGAGGTAGGCTCAAGCCTCCTCTATTCCCACGATGCTGGCTAGAGGAGTGGGAAGGGCCCATGGATCACCCCATAACTTAGCCTGGTTTCCATTCCTCATATTATAAGATTGTTAAATTTTCACAAAATGAAAAGTGGAAGTTTTGCAATTTAATTTTCTTTTCAATTTCTTGTATTGTTTACTGCAAATTAGAGTTTGTTTATTTCATGTACTCCTAGTCGTGGATAATACATTGTTCTAAAAATTAAGTAAATTAAAATTTTTAACAATGAGATCACTGTCCAATTGCTTGGACTGGCGACGTCTTTGGAAATGATTTCATTTTGTTGGCGTTACTAGACAGGGTCACTCTGATTTTGATTCACCTCATATAACTATGTACAACCACACCACAAGCTGGTTGCATGCTTGGTATGCTTTAACACCTAGTGCTAATTAGACATCTTTAGAGTTGAGACCAAACAATTTGTCTCGGTCCTCTTTGTAATATTCTTTGAAAAAATGACAGAGCAGACAATTTGAAATATCTTATACAGAATCAGACAAAAAAGGTGAAGCAGGGAATAGTCCAGAGTCATTCCATCAATTTACAACGTGTCTTTGTCAAATGAATCACTAAAACAACTGGGATTATGTTTATCTAGTTGGGTGCATAGAACCTTTTCATTGTTTCTCCCCAAGTTCTTGTGCTTATCTCCATCCGTTTTCCTAGGGATCAAGAATTGGTAAGAAGATAAAGGGACATTTGTCTAGCTTTCACAAAAGTATGGTTGATTTCTGGACTTAGCAGTGGTGCCAAAAACATTACCATTACTATAATTCAGCAGGCTGATAAAGATAAAGATGCTCGCGTAATGACTAATTCATTGCATGCACATCACATTCATATCATATCGTCACACAACAATCAACTGCAATGGGTTTTTAGATTATTTAATAATGAAGTATATGATGCAAGAACCAGTGGGCCGAATTGTCTGCCATGCACTTGTAAGTCTCGTAGATTGTCTCTAGATGTCTCTCTATCTTTTGTTTTCTGAAAAAGAGTAAAATATTATATTAATATACCAGGAGTAGAATATGTTTTATGAGTGCTTGAAGGGACAAAATCTAGGCATTCAATAAATTTCCATAGATATTTCTGAATTACATTGAAGGAGGCGGCCTTGGAATCGTACTTTGAGATGCCTTCCTCTTAAACCAATGGTAATAGACATTTCTACTATTGTCAATATTATCTAGTTTACATAAAGTTCTGTAACGACTATGAACATCTATAGAGAGCTTTGTCCTAACATCCTCACTATATACATCAAAATAACCATTCATAGCAACCTTACCTTTGACAATAGGATTCATATACCATGTTTGGAATAACCAGAAAAGAAGAAAAAAAAATGCACACACATAATTACAAATAAACATTAATTAGAAGTATGAGGTGCTCCATGAGTGGGAGGATGTAATGTCCCCAAATGGGACAATTTCATACGAAATAGATTTTTCCCCAAATTCCACAGTTCTGAAAATGCAATCAACAAACCCTAGTTTGCAAAATAAGCTCAAAAACCCTTGTCAAGCCCTAAAAACCTTAGACATCACAATTGTAGGGTTTTATAGATGAATTCCAACCAATAACTTGTCCCAAAATTAACTGAAAATTTATAGAAATAATCATAAATTTAAATGCACGAAACAAATACCTTTTTTGCCAAAATTTTGAAGCTTAAATGCCATTTTTGATGGCTGAAAATTCTGATTTAATTCCAAAAATACAGCTGTTGTTTTGAAAGTTTTTCCTCTTCAAACCCTTGCCAAAAATCGCCACAACTGCCTGAAAAATACCAGAAAAATACAATGAACCTTTTTGGGCATAGAACTGGCCAAAAATGACTCTCCAAGCCAATCGCTCCACTTGCCAAGTGCAAAAAAATTCTCAGAAAAATAGGAGAGTGAAATCTTGCCTTCCGCAAGTGAAAAAGTCTTCAAAACTTGTCAAAATAATTAAATAATAATTCTAAAAATTATTATTTAATTTTCTACTTCAAACCCTTCACGAAACTCCACCAATTCCTAACACCAACACGCAAAGAATTAACAAATAAAATCAGAATATTTAATTTGCATAAAATAGATCAAAAAAGGCCTCCAAACCCTTGATCCAAGCTTTCAAGGTGGTTCGCTCCACTTGCAAAAATAGCAAAAATATTTAGTAAGGTTAACATGTAAGAAATGAACCACGAAACCCTAAAAAAACTTCACACGAACTCCTCAACGCAAATCGCCTCACTTCTAGGGCAAGAACAAAATCTCTTTAGCAAAGGTGATGTCAAAAAACACCCTTTTTAGATTGATTAACACCAAGGCAACGAACTTCTATTGGGCATACATTCCAATAGTTTCTTCAAACATGAAGAACAAATTATCAAAATTCAACATGTCCTCCATTGTCGCCTTCACCTTGTATTTGTATCTTCTAAAGGGGGGCGAACCACTTTAAGAAGATAAAACACCTCATAAGCCATTGCTTGCACTTTTTAGAACATATTTTCTTTTCCTTAATTTAGCTCCCATGCCGACATTCTCTTTTTTTTATTAATATATTAATTAGTTGTCTTAATTAAAATAGTAATTAAAATTACTTTAAGGCAAATAAATTAATAATTAATTCATTTAAGCACCTTAGTGGTAAAAACCACTTTTTAACAAATATTCTATTAATTAATAATTGCCTTATGATAAAAATCACTATTTCGACAATTAATAATTAACTAATAAAATATAATTCCCCAAAAAGGGTTCCTTTAGTCTTATGGAAAAAATAGACTAAAGGTCTTCAATACCTGCTTATTCATGATGTGAAAATGGGGACATCACATAAGAGCAGGGTGACTTTACTCATAGTTAGGTTGTGTTTTTGAGGTTTGATTAGAAGCAGTTATTTGAAGTTAATGGAAGGTTCTATGCCATTCCAAGCCCCTCATTGTTGCAGCTGTCAAGCTTTCTGCATGCGTGGTCTGCTTTTTTGGGTATGGAGCTAGCTCTGCCTGCTTCTACAACATCTCTGCAATTCTTCTCTAATGTTTGTTCATGTTTCTCAATGACCATGCCTATACAGCCAATGCAATTCTTTGTAGCATTAATTCTTTCTTATTGTTCTAGCATTTTGTGTAAGAACCTTGCTAGACTGCGTTCCAAATAAGGGTTATGGATGCCTTTTTATTCAATGGTTTTGTTGATTGTCTTATTAGGAGCAATGATTTCAAATTTTCAAATATAGCTGCAAGGAGAATGTGGTCAGTTTTTGGGCTTTTTAGCAAGATTATTAAATGATGCTTGAATCTCCTGAGACCCCATTGAGGATATTTGAGTCCTATCTCTTTTGGAGGCAGCATTCCATGGAATAAATTGAGAGGTTTTTGGCTAAACATGTGGAGAGAATCCAATGGTTGGTGAAGTAGAGTAGGCATGCCTTGGAGTATTCATATGTCTAGTATAAATTGCAAACCTACTAAAGGTGGGGGCCAAAAAGGCACGGGCCCTAGCATTCTGTTATGTCCCATTTTTAAAAAATTAAATAATATTATTATTAAAATAAAAAGTATTTTTAAATATTTTAAATAAAAGTAATAATATGCCTTAGTTGTCAAAAGTGAATATGTTCGCCACTCCTTTATATTTTGATTTATAATAAAGAAGGGGACTCTTTTAATTTGATATAAATCGATTCTTAATTTAGAAAGTATATTGGAGGGAAATGATATAAAAGGGGAAGGAGGTTCATTTTGAAGGCTCATGTATGTTTATGAATTGAATTTTGACGCTGAGCACGAAACGCTTGGTTTATCTCCATTGAAGGCAACAACCTTCACTGGAAACTTGAAGATAAGGATGAAAACCCTTAATCTTCCTTTGGGCAGCCTTAAGTTGGAGGTTGTATCGGGCATCGATGGTCATTTTGAGGTGTGTAAACTCCAATTTTGGGTTCCGTGCAGCAGGAGATTCAAGGTGTTGGGCGAATAGGTTTGAGGGTTGGCGACTTGGTTGAAGAGCCCCAGAAGGGCAGCGAATGACCTAAGGTGGGCAGTGAGCCTCTTTGAAGGGCAATGAACCCCCTCTTGGGTTGGATGTAGCACTTCCAAGACTGATTTCCAGCATAATTGTTGTTTGAAGGACATAAAACATTTTTGGTATTTTTTATTATATTTTCCAGCTATATAATTGGGCCAAAAATTAGATTTGAATGGATAGTGATTGGCTGTAATATTTCCTAATTTTGGTAATTATTTGAGGAAATAAATATTGTTTTCATGCCCTAAATTGGCACTTTTAGAATTCTATAATTTTCATGTTCTTAGGGTTTAAAAAGAAATTCAAAAAATTGTATGTATGTTAGGGTTTGTTGGAAAATCCCTTTGGTTTTAATTTTGCCCTAAAAGGGACATTACAGTGGTATCAAAGCCAAATTATTGGCTAACTGTTGGGGTTTGAGTTGACTTTATGTTAAACAATAATGGGGAAGTCAGGTACTATGAAAGGGAAATTTGGAACACCCAAGGCAGAGTAACGTGGATGACTTGGACAAGGTTAGTTTTGAAAGATTTGCCCAAAATTAAGAGCAGCTGACGGAAATAATGGCTGGATTCATCCAAACCATGAAGGATATGAATAGACTCAAGCCACACAATCGTGAAGGCAACACTTCAAGTACACACAACCCTCCCCATCCACCTAGGGTGACGGTTGATATACATGTAGGCCTAATCAACCCAACTTCCTTTATAGGGAGGAAGTCATTCCAAAAAAGGGAGGAGCAGCCTTCTATATGGAATGATGTGGCTGCAAATATGAGGAATATATGACGTTTCCACCAGCAATTAGAGAAGAAATGAACCTTGCAGATTTTGTGGCATTGAAGAAAGACAAGTATGGTTCTAGGGATGGTCATAAACCAAGGAACAATCCAAGATCTTCAACATGCTTTGAGAAAGGAAAAGGAAAAGAATTTCCAAATTGTAAGAAAGGAGAATGAAGAAAACTATGAGCTACACTTAATTTTGAAAGAAAATGATGGAAAATCAAACCTTCATGAGAATTCCAAGGAGGAAATCAAGGATGAAGAGAATTCAGATTTGAAAGAAGTTAGTGAACAACGTATAAAGGAATCCACCATGCGAGTGGAAAGTAGAGAACCTTCAGTAGAAACATGTATGTTTCTTGATAAACACAAGGATGGTTGTGCCAAGGTAAGTCCCTCAAAAGCTCCTACTTCTAAATCTTTAAAAATAAGTAAACAATTGGATTCCAACCCAAGGTATGAAAAGAACAAGTCATATTTCAGGTTTGTTGTTTCATATTGGGTCATTTCAGATTTATTGTTATCGTGGACAACATAGTGAATGATAATAGAGTGATGAACACTTTGAGTGGCAAAGGGCACATAGGTCCTTTCATACAAGTTCCAAATTGCTTGTACATGAAAGTTTGGGATCCTGGTGACCTTTGGAGATATAAGAAGGCATTTTCAGTCACTATATGGTTGATTCCAACCCCTATATCACTGCCATTTCTGAATTTTATAAAGAAATTAAGATATGACAATTGCTGCCCTATTCTTTTTGTTGCTATGTGCAACAGAACCAGTCCCTTAACAATTTTTATGATAGTCACAAGAGTCACAAGGTGGAAGGATGTTCCACATACCATCAATGAGGGATTGTTTGCAGTTGTTATGGAAGAGTTTCCAACCACCACAATGCTGATTATGAGCGAGAAAATGTAGCGGTACAACTACCACCATGTTTGAGACAGCAAGAATGGACCTTTGGAAGTCCATCACACGAATGAAAACTATGAAGAAGATGCAAGCATGGGAGGAGAGTTGAATAAAATGCATACGAGGCATGGTGAAGTAGTTGAAGGAGTGGTGTAGAGAGTTCTTGATTTCATTGACATGTTTGTTTTATGTGCAGGTTTAGGAACAACCCATATAAGTGTTGATAAAGAGACTCTTATGAGTCAAAGCGTATAGTTTGCATGTGTCCAAGAAAAGTACAATGTTCATGACATGTGACAAGCAGGTGTGAGGGCAGTTAAGTTTGTTTTTAGCCCATAGTAACAATATGGGACCCATTGAAGCTCAAGGCTATGTTCATGAAACAAGTGTTTGGGGTTGCAAGTTCCTAAGATGGAAGTGGGATCCAAGTATTTCAGATATAATAGAAAATGGGCTTGCATTTGCTTGAGGGCAAACAAATTTGGGAATGATGGACTACAATGTCCCCTTTTCTAAAAGTAAAATAATATTATTAATAAAATAAAAAGATTTCTTTAAATACTTTAAATAAAAGTAATAATATGTCTTAGTTGTCAAAAGTGAATATGTTGGCCACTCCTTTCTATTTTGATTTGTAATAAAGAAGGGGACTCCTTTAATTTGATATAAGTCAGTCTTAAATTTAGAAAGTATATTGGAGGGAAAGGATGTTAAAAGGGGAAGGAGGTTCATTTTGAAGGCTCATGTTATGTTTATGAATTGAATTTTGAGTTTGGGCACAAAATGCTTGGCTTATCTCCATTGAAGACGACAACCTTCACTGGAAACTTGAAGATAAGGACGAAAACCCTTAATCTTCCTTTGGGCAGCCTTAAGTCAGGTTGTATCGGGCATCTATGTTCATTTTGAGGTGTATAAACACCAATTTTGGGTTCAGCACATCAGAACGAGCTTCAAGGCATGTGGCGAACAGGGTTTGATGGTTGGTGACTTGGTTGCAGAACCCTAAAAGGGCAACAAATGACCTAGGGTGGGCAGCAAGCCTCTTTGGAGGGCAACAAACCCCCTCTTGGGTTGGATGTAGCACCTCCAAGGCTGATTTCTAGCCTAATTGCTGTTTGAAGGACATAAAGCATTTTTGGTATTTTTTATTATATTTTCCAGCCATATAATTGGGCTAAAAATCAGATTTGAATGGAAAATGATTGGATATAATATTTCCTAATTTTGGTAATTATTTGAGGAATTAAATATTATTTTCGTGCCCTAAATTGACACTTTCAGAATTCTGCAATTTTTATTTGCGTAGAGTTTGAAAAGAAATTTAGAAATTTGTATGTATTGTTAGGGTTTGTTGGGAAACCCCTTTGGTTGTAATTCTGCCATAAAAGGGACATTACACATTCATTTGGTACAAACTTAGTCATAGGATAAACTTATGACATGGTTTGGGGCCTTTGGTAAATAGGAGGAAGTTGATTACATCTTATTCTCAATAATGGAGTAGTAGTCATTACATGGGTCAAATTGAGCTCCATACGAGGATTTGGACCTTGCTGCTAGGGTTGATTTTGTTGTGTCTCTCCATTTGCAATTGGTTCAACGATGATCTCCTCATTGTCAATGTGAATGGGCTGCTGCATATTAGCATTTTGAACATACTCCATATTTTCAAATTTGACTTCAGAGGGGTTTTTTTTAACAGGCTCTCCTATTATACACCTATTTTCTTGCCTTTGTGTTCACTTTTAAATTTAACCTTCCCCTCACCTTTATTTACACTTGAACACCTATGCCAGGTGCTCTTTCTAAGTTTCATTGTAGGTAAGAAATCATGTTTCTCTGTGTAGACACCTAAATTAGGTATTAGACACTTTGGCAACATCAACTTTGTCACACTTTGACATACTTGGACATTGCGCATACATTTGACTCTTGTGCATACTTTCCTTTATTTGCTTACCAACCTATTATCTTAGCCAAAGTTTATTCATCGTATATACTTATTTAGGATTAGTGTAGTTTGTACAAGAACCTTCCAAAATCCTAAACAGACCTTCCCTATATCTAAGATCACCTATTTTCACTTCTAGGACAATACACGTAATGAGTGGACAGTGGTAGTTACCGTAGGTGTTTGCCTATGCCGACATTGTCTAGGAACATCCAATGGCTATTTTTCAAATTGAGAAGTCTCCATTAGGTCAACCTAGACACATTTCATGGGTCAGTCATAGTGGAAAATAAAAGAATCAACTATAAATACAAATCAATTTTAAGGTTATCACTCACTTGGTCACAATTGTGTAACTTGACAATCACATTGAGAATCACTTGAAAGCTTGAGAAATCCATTAGAACTCTCTTGAGACATTATGACAAAGGCATACATATCTCAAAACCCCTCAAAGAAACAACCCTAGAGTTAAGTTTGAACACACCAAAAAGTCAAAGTTGCATGGTGCCAAGTGTTGAAAGCTTAACATTACATTGTATTATAGATTGATCATGATGTTGCACACACATATGTGGGAGAACTACATGCAATTTGAGCCCCCTTTTCGCAGTAGGAACATAGGCAACGCTCAATCACTCAACATGAATTGTCGGGGTTGTCCAATTCAAATACTAACTCCTTTTTCAAGGGGCATCTTGTGGTCGAAAGCACAAATAACATTAGGATGGAAGGAGAAGGAAATTAGAGATGAACACACAGGATCGAAGGTGAGTGCACATGTAGGAAGCATTGACAATGTAGGGACATGGATTTGAGGAGTTATAGACCCGCACAACATACATGGACACTGTCGGCAAAGCCAAAACAATATCGGTCACTGCAAGTGTCACACTATTACCTACAACATCTAGGCAGAGTTTGAGCTATAGTTTTTTAATTTGAGTAGCGACGGAGCATACAAAGAGCATTTTCAAAATTAGGGAAGATTGTTGTGTGACAAAATATAGAAATAAGCTAAGTACATCTCTTCTCTTTTGTTTTATCAATTTCATCGTTTAAGTGCAATATCAATCTATTCTTTTTTGAATTCAGATTTGTATGTTATTACTATGTTTTACACAATTTGAATTAGCCTTGGTTTTATATGATTTTATATCGCATTAATCCAAAACAAGTAAAACATTCCAGTGAACCTAATCATTGAGCTGAGCACGAAAAGCTCTAGGCTTATTCTACCCTAGGATTTTTTACTTTCTTATGGTTTCAGATTTACCTCCTATTAGGGTTTGACTTTCATATATGATTTCTTATTTCCTCTTATTGCATGAATGTTGAAACTGAGATGCTTCTAGTTACTACTTGAAGGGAAAGGGCATGTATGACTCCTTTCGTCCCTTCTCCCTCAAGACCTCATAATAATGATAGCCGACATCCCTCCCCTATTACTCGCGCTAGGCTTATTTTGGATACAGATGTTAGCAAATGTAGATGCTCAAGAATGAAGAGAGAAGAATGAAAGGCATGCAAGACACACATATCAGAGTGTGTGTGCAACATATATTTATTATGTTGGAAGTGGTTATAGAAGTTGAGGTGGTTTATAACCAACCTTAGTTAGCAAACTAACTAATGAGTTAGTTAATATGTTTAACACCCCCTCTTAATGACTAAACTGGAAACAACACCAAGTTTGTCCCGAAATTTTACAAAAAAAATAGGACCAAATAGTTTAGTCATTACATATACAGACTGATCAATAGATATCAACATGAAATCTTTAGTCCTTTGACATTTTGTTGCTGTCCAATGTGGGAACTTCGGTGTAGACAACAACTGAACATGATAGCCAACAACAAAACGAAGATCTGGCCATGTGGACATAAGATGTAGCAAGTTGTCCACCAAGTCTCGGATGAGTGATTCATTGACTGGTAATGAATCATCGATGGCTGATGATTTCAGCCTAATCTCCAAAAATCTGAATCTAGAACCTTGGAGATGCTGATCAAATAAAACATCCCAAGCTTGTAAAGCCTGCTTAAGTCCATACAAGGACTCAATCATCCTGCAAAACAAATGATCACTATGGGAAACCTGAAAACCATATAGATCTCCTCGTCCAAATATCCAGAGAGAAGCAACTAATTTGTGACCATCTTCGTAGTATAAGCATCCTCATTTATTCCCCCTGTTGGGAAAAGCCTTTTGCAACAAGATGAGCCATGTACTTGTACAAAGTACAAAACATATCCACCTATTTGTATCCAATGGAGTGTAGAACTGGCCATTTAGGTACCATACCAAGGTTAGAATCTAGAGCAAAATGACCATGCTCTATTGAACAAACAACCTTATTCCCAATTCTCTGAGCCAGTGAATTTGACCAAAGCATTTCATTCTCCTACACAATTACTAGTGCATCCGACTGAGATTGAGGAATTGCATCCTCCTGCACATCCTGTATAGTGGATATTGCCTCCACCACTAATACATGTAGACTGGATCAAGGCCAACAAGCCTATCCTTCCGCACATCCTGTATGGTGGATTCACCTTCCACTCATGTATCTACGTTGCCTATGGTAGAGTCAATGAGTCTATACAGATCACCTTGCCCAATACCCTAGGCAATTACCTTATCTCGTCTTATATCAGACACAACACATTGTTTTCCAGAGAAATTTACAACAATATTGGGATTTTCTGTTAATTGAATAATAGATAGGAGATTTTTACTTAGGCTAGGAACATACAAAACATTCCTAACTATGATTGTTTGTGCATTATTCAATTTTACACAAACATCTACTATCCCCTCTACTGCATATGGCATGCCATCAGTGAAAGAAACTGAATCAAAATGGTTTGTACTTGCAGTAAATTTGACATACCAATTTTTATGACATGTAAAATCCCTGGATGTGCTGAAATCAATGAACTAGCTACTGGTATGTGAGTGTGATTATGATGCCACAAGGGCATACTCTTCTTCAGATTCCCCTTCAATTGCTGCTTAATTGGTTTGTTTGGAAATTGCAAACTGTCGCTTCCGACAATCCTTTTTCATATGCCCAACCTTAATGACAATAAAAACATGTTACCTGATACTTAGAAGATGGATGCGCAGAAATACGTTTCCACTTCCCTTTCCCCTTTGTCTGAGCAACAAGTGCATTCTCTTCTTGTCCAACACTGGACTCCTCTGCTTGTGTCTCTCTGTGTTCCTTCTGTAGCAGATAGGAACTCCCCTGATCAAATGTTAGTGTCTGGTTTTCTGCCATCAAATGAAGAGCTTCCACGAAAGATTCGTAGGATGGTGGCAAGTTGTTTAGAACTAGTGCCACCATGTCGTCGTCATCAACCTTCTTGTTAATAGCTGAAAGTTGCTCTCAGAGATCTTTCATCCGAAGTAAGAGATCTGATAGAGAATCGCCCTCATTCATCTTAACAGAGAATAACATATTTTCTAGGGACAACACCCGAGTTTTCTTTGAAGTTTGATACTTGTTCTGCAAACCGGTCCATAGCACACTTGCCATAGTGGCATTCCGGACTTTAGGAATCATATCATCTGACACGGATAGCTTCAGCAACAGTAAGGCCTCCTTATGATGCTTGTCATAATCCACAAAATTCGTAATAGGTCTTGCCTTAGTGCCAAGGATAATTTTGTCACAATTGCGATATTTCGCAATCATTAAAATTTTATGACTCCACACATTATAATTTTGCCCAGTGAATTTTTGGGCCTTAGGTAAGATGAGGTTTTGGATATTGGCCATTTTTCACTCCAAAAAATAATTTTGAACCAATAAAATAAATTCCACAAAAATTCTGTAAAATTGAACTATATATATATATTTAATTGCCCTGATTTCGTGCAATGTTCAAATACTCGGAAAAAATATTATTAAAAAATCTGAAAAATTGTGATGTGAACTCACGGGAATTTATTGCCTAGTGACCGCAAACTCGTGCCTGCCCTTTGAATATTCAGTCCTCTATTTTCATGCTTGCCTGGGGATTGCTATTTTTGTGTTGGACATCTTTGCAAACTCCATGAAACCTCCACGAAATCCTTGCTGCCACGAACCTGCAAACTCAGTATGCATCAAAAACCTCTCGCTGAAACCCTTCGTGATTGCAACGCCTCGACGAAACCCTTCGTGACTGCAACGTGTGACTGTGCTACGACTGGCGTTTTTCTTTGCCCTCGACTTTGTGCTTGTCGTGTGCCCTCGACTGTGTTTCGACTTCGTGTCTTTTCGTTGATTGCTTCTCTCTTTCCGTGCTTGCCTTGCCTTTCTACGGGATTGCAAACGCTCAACGACTGTGAACCTTCAACGAGTCTTCTACTGTGTGTTGTCTTCCACCGCGAATGAATATGTTGTGATGATTTTTGCCTTTCGCGATTTCTCAAAACGTGATTGAATACGTTTCTTCCACGGGATTTCTGTGACTATTTATTTCATGATCCCCTGCAAACTTTGCAACAACTCTCTCTGTCTTCTTCCGCCGTCTCTGCGTGACTTCCATGACTCACGAAAACCCTTCTATGTGGATTCTTCCGTACGAAAATCATGTGCCCTAGAATGGGCATTTCTTTAACTTGGTCTCTCCTTCAATTTGCCTCGAACCTCTTCTTCTGCTTCTCTTACTTGGAATTGTTCTTACCCTCGATCTGGGGCCTCCTAGAACAATGTCTCCATCCATACCGATTAGGCTTCCTCGGACGATCGCCTGTTGTTCATACTCAATGGCCTTCCTCGAATAGTGGCTTTGATACCACTGTTAGCAAATGTAGATGCTCAAGAATGAAGAGAGATGAATGAAAGGCATGCAAGACACACATATCAGTGTGTGTCTGCAATGTGTATTTATTATGCTGGTAGCGGTTATAGAAGTTGAGGTGGTTTATAACCAACCTTAGGTAGCAAACTAACTAATGAGTTAGTTAATATGTTTAACAACAGAGGTCTATGCTATCACAACACGAAAAGGTAGGGTACATAATCTTGTAGGGCAAAGTGGAGGTAATCAAAATATCCCTTTTAATCTTCCTCCCCCACCTAAGGTACCGACCAACACAACTCTAGATTATGATGTCAAAGATCAACTTAAGAATATTCTTGCCAATATGTCTATATTAGAATTGCTCAAGCGATCCACTACCTATAAGGACATTCTTTATACAACACTATGTGATGCAACCTTACCAAACAATGTGGAACCAACTTACTTTGCATCCATTGTTAATACGTTAAAAGATAGCAAAGTCAATTTATTTTGAGAAAGAAGATTTACCTACTCAACATAATAGATAGATCAAAATCTCCCACTTTTTATTCATGTACGAATCTTAAATAATATGGTTAAGCATGTGCTTATAAATAATGGATTAGGGTCGAACATTTGCAACATCACGTTTCTTCAAACACTTGGTATCAACATCAATTCTATTCTTAAATCAGATAAGAACATTAGAGGTTTTGATAATGTACCTCGTCAAGTGTTAGGAACGATTACATTGGATGTAACAACAGGGCCTAAAACGTTGACAACTATATTTTAAGTGCTGCCTTATCATTTGCATTATAACCTACTACTTGGTAGACCTTTGATTCATGCTATTGAAGCAATGCCATCCACCTTACATCAATGCTTAAAATTTGTGCATGAAGGATGTTTTCATACATGTTTGGCGGATAACAATCCTTTCAAGTATTGTAAAGTAATTGAACCTAATGAAGGGTTTTTACCGCAATCCGATTCCACTTACTCCTCCATAGTAACTCCATTACAAGTCATATCGATAGAACAAATGCATACATATGAGGTAGGAGAGACCAAAAAATTTAATGAAAATCGGTTGCCTCCAAACATAACATCTAACCAAGAAGTCGTATAATAACCTCAACATATGAATGAAACACAAAAGGAGAAGATACCGGATCTTCCTTTGTTGGTTTATACAGAAGATTCAAATCGAATGATTATTGAGGATGATAGTGATGATGATGACAATGAAATCCCAAGAGCATAGATGATTATTTGTCTCACCTAAACTTTACACTTATAGCACCAGGGGAGGATCGAGATGATTTGAACATGGTAAGCATTGATAAATTATGAGTTCTCATTTATTTGCAACCAAACTTATATAAAGGGAAGGCACCCTTCCAAGCAATCACAAGGATGCAAATGTTTTAAACACCTCTAGAGGAAACACTACAAAGTAAGCAAGTGAAGAGTGAATGTTCTTTGATACATTACCAAATAGATCATTTTTCCATTATAAGGAAAGCTTGGATATAAATGCAAATGATTGTTGGAATATCCTTTCATGACATGAGACTCTCACAATAAGTGCTCCATTGATACAATACTTTGTAAAATCTAGTATACTCGATCGCAAGAAACACTGCACATCACACAATCTATAACAAAGGAATATCCAATACCTATGCAAAGTTTAGCTAACAATATAGAGTTCATGGAAGCAATACCTTCCACATACCACACTACAACAATTTAAGTAACTAGTTTACAAAATAAAACAAGTGTTATATTATAAATGTTACTTGACAAGAATTTGATCATTCTGCCTTCCACTAGACATTGATCTATGGCTCATTTCTCACATCAATAAGGGAAGTCCTATTGTAGTTATCATATAATAATTACACATGAAACAAATATTTGTGAGGCATTACAACAAAATATTCAAAAGTTTAAGGATCAATGCATTATTACTATCATACAAGTATAGGTAAGACATCTAACATGGATACACCAGTTATGACCCTCAAAAAGACCTAACAAAGGATAAGATCACATAAAGTATATAAGTGTCCACGAACGGACCTGTTGACTATTCAAGTATTCATAGAATATGACTATCGGCAAGAAGTGCAAGTCCCTATAGAAGAAGAAGCCAATACATACAACATTAAATTTCTACAACAGTTGGGCCACAAAATAAATGAGCTACAACATACCATCTATTATGAGGGGTAATAGGCCATATTACATTACCAAATGCTTGTGGGCCAAAGGTTGTGGACACATTGATATTTGAGATGCGTATTAGGGAACAATATCATGGTACACTTGGAGAATAGTAGTTAGAACAAATGCAAGCTAGCATGGATGGTCCAAATAAGTGTGTTACATTTAGGTTTGGAAATAATACAACAAAATCTCACGAAGATGGAAGGGATGAACACCAAAGAGTCAAACATTCAAAGAAAAGTGAAGTGGCATTGCTTCCTAAAATGACATTCGAGCCTACACATGGTGTTGAGAGAAATGCAATGCTTGTGCATAGGCATTTTTAGAGGGCAGATAAGATAAGATGAGATAAATATATTAATGTCTGACAAATGACCACAAAAGTAGGTCAAAGGGACTACAGAGTACAAAAGTGTCAGAGCAAAGCGGGAAGACCAAATGGTTTCCCAAGGAGACAACAAAGCTGAAAGAGAAATAATACAACAAATAGCGGGAGTAGCTAGAAAGGAAAGAGGTGAAGAACAACCTGCAACCAACAACCCCAGCCAAACAAAGAGGTGGGAAATTACAAAATGAGAGAACCAAGAAAAGCAATGGAGGTCCATCAAGGAGTGGACCCAACTCTCCTAACATCCAAGGCCATCGAGAAAAAGCTCAAATTAGATGGATAACCAATGGAGGAGGAGGTGGAGTGTTTGGTCTATCTCGTGCACTAACATCTGGAGGGGGTAGCCTGCTACGACGATTTGGTGGACCTAGTTTGACTCCTGGGGTTGGACCTGGAATGGCTGTGCTGGTAAGATCCCGGGGGGTTGTGAGTGGTCCCTCGGATCCGTACTGATCTGGGGTGTGAGGCCGTGTGAAAAATATGCCTAGATATGATGATTCTAGTGATGATGACATGTGGACTTTGATAAGATTCTATATCTGAAGATAAATACTTTATTACCAGATCCAGGGTCTACATTTAGGCCTCCCCTAGATGCAATCTTAGGAATATAAATAAGTCAAAAATTCAAAATACAAAAATTCAAAACTTCAATTTTTTTTGAAAAATACAAAAAATCGAATATCCAAAAAAATACAAAACCTGGGACCTATGCATCACAATCTGTGTTGGTACATATAGTTTATTGATGTTATTCATCATATACAGGTGAATTACATATCTATTCTCTATGCACATGCTTTTCATGGTATACCTAAGTGGGATGCAAAGACATACAAGGACAACCTTCCTACATTGGAGGCATGCCTACATTGGGGCATCTTCGTACACTTCTCAGGTTATATCTTTCTATACTGGTCCATTGATCATAGTAGATTGTTACATATGACTTGCTTTTGCTCATACTTTCTAGAGTGCTATTTACTACAAATAATGTGCTTTGCTATATTGGATGTTGACATTGATTATGCAGACTAACATTGCTTGTTTCGTGCATTCTTGATAATGATGATTGTGACATTGTGTGATCATTGATGCGTGCTATGTTGAGTGTTCTACGGGTGCATTGACTATGTCTTGTCATGTCGTGTGTCAGTTGTGTTAGAGGATCCTGTAGTCCAAGTCATGGCCATGTTGTGTCCATGTTGGGTTAGAGTTGTGTCATGTCTAGTGTGCTTGTGTACTCCTTGATCATAATATTGTGTGTGTGTGCGTGGTTACATATATGACTATTAGTATGAGCTTGGTGTCGTGATTTCTATCACGCATACTTCTATTGTGTGTGATGCCATGATTTCTACAATGCATCTATTTGCAGTTCTTATCACCGTGTGCTTGATTGATATATCTACAAGACATTGACATTTGTATGTCCATTGCCTTTGATTAAATGCTTCATGCATGCTTGAATGATCAAATCTTTCTATGATGACATATCTTATCATGTTTGTGTACATAATTTACATGAACATATTTTTCCATATAACATATGGTTCACATAACTCTTTTCTTTTGAGATGAGTGATTCATAAGCTTCATCCCTCATATTAGATTAGTGATTTAGGCCATGACAAAAGTTGCACACAATGAGCTTGTCTTAGCAATTAGGCCATGATAGATAGATAGTTCACATTTTGGATCAAATTATGTGATTCAAATGGGACAAATTGAGCAGATTAGGTCAGATTATGTGATTTAGATGGGTTAGATTAAACAAATTGAGACATATGTGGGGCATTTTATAGGATTATGAGGAATAGTTATGGCATTCTATGATGTTATGATAGACAAATAATGACATTCTATATCACTTTGATGTAGAAGTGGATCAGATTTGGAGCATGAATGTTGTTCATGCAAACACTTTCCTATTTCTATATTCTGGATTGATGGATAATGATGGTACTATGTAATCACTTCGGGCCTATATTCCATTTGTAGTGGTTGATCTTTTCACATACAAACCTGTTTCAAGGTTCCACTTTTACATAGAAACATGTTTTGGGGTTCCACTTTTACATACAGACCTGTTTCGTGGTTCTACTTTGACATATGAACCTGTTTCGGGTTTCCACTTTTACATAGAAACATGTTTTGGGGTTTCATTTTTACATACGGATCTGTTTTGTGGTTCTACTTTGACATATGAACCTGATTTCAGGGTTCCACAAAATAATTATGATGATATTCAGAGCAGTGCGTTTGAGGTTTTTGCATCGCTCAACTTCTAGCACTCCTCCAATGGTGGTTGAAGTATTAGCACTCCGCAACTCGTGTTTTTAGTGGTTGCATCTCCTTGGGGCATGATCATCCCATGGTATTCTCCAAATAAGTTCAACAAGTGGTAGCATGCTTTACGTGCCCTTAGGTCTATTCTTTCCTTGGCTTTTCAATTTCATGCGATTCAATGATCTAGATTATTTTAGATTGCTTATCTTGAGAAGACATTGATTTATACATGTTTTTTTGCAGGTTTTTCATGGAGTAAATGGGACATTTGGGGCATACCTATTAATACCAAGTGCGATTATCAAAGGTACGAAATATCTTTTATCCTTTTAATTTAGCATTTTTAATAATAGATTAAACATGGGGCATCTATAGACACCTAAATTTGGTATTAGACACTTTGGCAAAATCAACTTTGGCACACTTTGACATATTTGGACATTGTGCATACATTTGACTCTTGTGCATACTTTCCCTTTATCTGCCTACCCACTTGTTGTCTTGGCCAATCTTATTTGTTAGATACACCTATTCAGAATCAACATAGTCTGTACAAGAACCTTCCAAAATTCTAAACAAGCTTTATATCTCAAATCATCTATTTCCACTCCCAAGACAGTACCAATAATGATTGGATAGTTGGGGTTACTACAGGGGTCTGCCTCTGTTGATAGTGTCTTGGAACATCCAACGGCTATTTTTCCGATTGGGAAGTCTAAAAGGTCAGCTTAGACAAGTTTCATGGGTTGATCATAGCAAGAAATAGCAAAGAGTCAACTATAAATACAAATAAATCTTAAGGTTATCACTCACTTGGTCACAATTGGGTAGCTTGGCAATCACATTGAGAATCATTTTAAAGCTTGATAAATTCATTAACACTCTCTTGTGACATTATCACAAAGCCATACAAATCTGAAAACATCTCAAAGGAGCAACCCTAGAGCCAAGTCTGAATACACACGAAAGTCAAAGTTGCATGGTGCCAAGTGTCGAAAGTCAAATGCTACATTACATTTTAGATTGATCATGCTTCGGCACACACGTGTAGGTGAGAGAACTATGTGTAGTTTGAGCCCTCTTTGGAGTATTAGAATGCAGGTGACGCTTAGTCACTCAGAGGGGAGTTGTTGTGGTTGTCCAACCTACATACTAACCCCTTTTTCAAGGGTCAGCTTGTGGTCGAAAGCACAACTAGGGTTTGGATGAAAGGAGAAGGAAAACAAAGAACAACGCATTGGATCGACGTTGAGCTCACATGCAAGAAGCATCTAGATGCATAGGTGCAAAGGTATGAGGACTTGCAGACTTGCACAACATATAGGGATATTGTGAGCAGAGCCAGGATAGTACTAGTCACTACAGGGGTCACACTGCTACCGGTAGTTTCTAGGTAGGGTTGGAGCTACACTTCTTTGATCTAACTAGTGACATAGCATACACATCATTTTTAGAATTAGTGACGATTGTTGTGAGTGACAGAATATAGAAATAAGCTAAATACATCTATTTTCTTTTGCCTTGTCAATTTCAAATTATATAAGTGCAATATGATTCTATTCCCTTTTCAATCCATATTTGTATGTTATTGCTATATTTTACGCAATTTGAATGAACCCTAGTTTTACATTATTTTAGATCACATTAATAAAAAATAAGTAAAACACCTTGGTGCTGATTTGATTGAATTACCCTGTTTAATCTTTCTTATATTGAATAGATAGGTTGGTGTGAGTTAAAGAACGCCACCAACATAGATTTATGGAGTGAAAATTGATTATGTTAAGCAGCATTGCAAAGGGGAGGGCACATGGAGACGGATCTTACCATAACAACTTGACATTTATATTGATGGTGCATGGATTTGCTAATTGCTCAAAGGATGGATAAATCATCTGACGTGTCATCCATCCTTACTCATTTGGTTTAAAGTTCTTATTGCTCATGGTTGCTTGCACCGACTTTCTCACTAAATTTTTTGTTTGATCTTCTCTTTTGTAGTAAAGAAAATGTTGACCATTTTTGGTCCTGCAGACCAAAATCGGTCTCCCTTTTCTTCTCCTTCCATTTCCATGCTCATACATGAAGGATAATGCAGAAGCAAGGTTGGAAGGAGTGATTAGACAGGAGTTTGCAAAAGGTGCTAGCTTCATGAGAGTTCCCAAAGTTGAGTGTAAGTTCCGTGTCTCAAACGTCTAAAGAGCTCCATGATGTGTTCTCGGGTCTGATAGAGCAAATAAACTGTTTCGGAGGACTTTTATTGGCAAAATAGACCAAGTTCAGAGGGCAGAAAACGCTTGAAAGGGTCAAAGTTTTCCTTCAGAAAAAGACTAAGGCAAAAGAAATCCAAGGGAATTCAAGGAACGAATTCCTTCGGACATTTTGTCCGAAGGTATTCGTCGGAGGTTTTTTTCGAAAGACAGAAAGAGCCAAAGGATCATTTTCAAAAGCCCAAAGGGTAGCAACCCTTGCGAGGGGCACTCAGAAGACAAAAAGGGCCTTTGCAACTTTTTCGAAAGGCAATTTTGGAGACCAAACAGCCCTTGCGGAGGGCAGGTGATGAGCAAAGGGACCATTACAAAGCTCCGAAGGGTAACTTTGGGTTTGATTTAGCCCTTGCGAAGGGCAGCTAGTCAAAAGGCCCAAAAGGGACTTGCCCTTCGAAAGAAAGACCAAGGAAATTTTCGTAAGGCAAAGATAGAAGAAAAAGCAAAGGCTAAATTTCTTCGGACAAAATGTCCGAAGGAATTCCTTCGAACATTTTGTCCGAAGAAATCCTTTAGGAAGAAAATCCCGCGGCAAAAGACAAAGCAAATCCTTCGGACTTTTTGTCCGAAGGAATTTGCCCGAAGGGGAAGCCCAACCGAAAGGAAAGTCAACAGAAAACAAGCGAAAAAAACTCCTTCGGACATTTTGTCCGAAGGATTTGAGGACCAAAAAGCCCGAAGGACCCCGAAGGGCAGGTACCCTTGCAGGGGACTCTCGAAAAAAATGAAGGGACCTTTCTCCAAGCCCAAAGGGACACCTTCCCTTCGAGAGAGTGAAAAGACAAAGGCCCGGACAAAGGAAAACGCCGAAGGAACATAAAGCCGAAGGAAAGGGAAAGCCGAAGGAATTCAAAAGGGTGACAGGCCCGCAGACGTCGAATTGAGCATCATGAACTAGTTGTTGCAATCCGGACGTCAGATGACGTCCCCGCAGATGTCAATTTCAGGGCAACGGAATAGCCGTTGATCTTCAAATGCTTGAGCACAAACCTAAGGAAATTCAATGGGGTTAAGGCTAAAGGGAAGAGACCGCCGAGAAAGGAGCCAAAAAGGCCAAGAAAAGACAAAAGAGATGACAAACGACAGAAGTCAAGAATGAACTCAGCAACCTGCTGATAAAAGAGCCCAAGGAGCCAGCAAAGGACAATAAGATAGCCTCAAGAGCTCAAATTCCAAGAAAAGACAATGCCAGGAAGAGACGATATGTACAAAACAGCCCAAGGGGCAAAAGGGAGGCGAGTTATTCCAGCAGTTGAAACAGTCTCTGCCAAGTGATCATCAAGGAGCACAAACAGTGAACGACGCGGCCTGTTTTTTCCCTCATTTTGCATTAAATGGTCAGACAACCGCGTGAATGTCTTTAAGGAGCGGTCTTGTTTGCAGACAAAAGAGCGCGGCCCATGCTTTCACAATAATGTTTGAATGCCAAAGTCAAGATTGACAGCCGACACAACATTCTCTTTCAGCAGCTTCCTCTTCCCAATTCGCTCAACGCACACAGGCCACTTGTAAAAGGGTGCCAAAGTCTTTTCCAAAAGGACGCCTTTGCTTCCTCTTTCTCTATATATATTGTAATCTCTCATTTTGAGAGGGGATCTCTCATTTTTGTATGGCGCAGCCCTGCCAAATTTCACCTTGAATCAATAAAAAGTGTTTTACCTGTATTTGGTTGGATATATTTCTGAGTGTGCCTGAGTATTAACCTTGTGTCCAGTCATTGTTCCATGATGCTTTCACAGGCTTGATACCAGCACACCTGGTATAGACAAAGCGCCATCCTTGCAGGTAGCAAAAAGAGCTGTATCTGGAGCGCAGAGATAGGAGAGGGTTATCAGACAGTGTGTCTTCCTACAACTCCTGTGGTAAGTTTATCTTCTGTGTGTCTTCATTAAGCCTTTCTGTTAAGTTCTCTACAGTCTGGTCCTTTTATCAGATAAAGTGTATGTATGTGCTCTTATGGTTTGAAGTGTGAGCAAATGAGTAGATCGAACTTTTTTGGTGCATCACCATCTTAGCTTAGGTTCTACTTTAGTAATCCTTCTCTCGTTTCAACCCGGCCCGCCCGCCTCGCCCGCCCTCCATTATATATATATATATATATATTAGCAATATTACTGGAATAACTCAGAGATGCATCAAAGGGAGCTAGCCCTTATCTAGAGATTCTCCCCTCAGTTTTGCCAAACCCACAGGCAAGAGAGGAGTCTCCATTGTGCTGCGTGGAAGACAGAAGCTCGGCCTTCTGACAAGGGTGCAATCCACAGCGTCAACAGAAAACAAATAAGAATATAGTATCTAGCCCTTTGATTATGCTTTTTATTCTCTTGGTGTATTCAAACTATTTGGGTTATAAGCTTACTTAGGCTAGTTTATGTTTCCTAATTTAGCTTCTATATTTAGGTCACTTATGTGTACATTTTAGATAATTATTTGCAACTTCTAGAATTATCTAGAATAGGTGAATTGTCACATTCTGGATAAATGAGTGCTATTTTTAGCATGTTCATAGCTACCTAGTCACAACCTGGTATCTATATATAAAGGGTGTATTTAGTCATTTAAATATATGTTTCTTGCATATGGCATAATAATATCACTTTGTTATTATATATATTATCTTTCTTGTCTTTCTCTTGTGAATCTGTGTGTAAGGAGGTCTTGGGAAGGCGATTTCTTGGGGATTTTTGATGAGTTTGTGCCAAAATTCTACATGGTATCAGAGACACATCATTTCCCTTCTTCCCGCTTAATCCTCCTTGTTGTTCATTGTGAAGCTAAGTTGAAGCTACATCATGAAGAGGAGGATGTTTCAGTTTCATGTTTATGAGATTTTTTTTCTGTATATCTAAGGTAATCATCTTCTCTAGAGCATTCGAGAAAGCTAGTCTAGCCATTTTTTTGGTGTAGATTAGACATCGAATGCCTTGGATTTGACAAATTATCCCCATTGTTGCAGCTCATTTTCTACAGAATATGTGCATTTTCAGCTCAAGCTGACCCTACAGAGGCATCCTTAGCAATTTTTTTTTTTTTGGGGGGGGGGTTAGCCTTTTGTTGTGTGAAAATCAGCTCTTGTTTACTTCAAATCTGCCATTTTTTGACAGACAATTTGGACTGTTCGTTGGCAAAGAGGAGGATGTTGTAGATTCACCACTTTAGGAGTGTCTTGGGAAAAATATGAGCACACCATTGCATCCAGACATCAAAAACCCTATTTTGGGTTTTTATTTTGCCAAAAACAGATATCGTGTGGTGATTTTATTGAGAATATTTTTTGTTGATGTCATCGTTCTTGTTAGATATTTTCCAAGCTTTCACCATTGCACAATTTTTCTAGAGATGTTTTTTGCTTTTTCCTCATAACTTTGTCATCTAGAGGAGTTTTTGATTGATTTCAGATTCGTTGGAAAGATAACTCAGAGATCTACCACAGCAGCGAAAGAATTTTTAGAAATTACTTTCACTTTGTTTTTACGTGATCTGATCTTTTCACTTTTTTGGTAGGCCTAGATTATTCAATTTGCAAGAGCCATGACTTCTTCATCTGGAAGTGTTAGAAGCCGCTGTTTTTATAATGTACTTGTTTTTTGTATTCTTTAGTTATATACAGAAAAATCAACAAATTTATGCAGTTTGAATTCTAAACTTGCTGATCCTTGTAATCACCCTTTTGAGGGAAAATTGTAACTTGATCAAAATATATTTTCAGGGGTGAGGGGCCTGAAAATTGCACTTTTTAATGCCTAATACAATATTTGGGGGGTTGTAAGGCACGATTTTTTCTTTCCATTCTCTTTCTCTTGCTACTACTTGCACCACTTGTATTTTGGTTGCATTTTACTAAAGTGCTTCACAAGTTGTTTTTAAGCACTCAATTTATATTCCTGTAATGTCCCCTTCTAGCTAGACATTGTACTTTTGGCATGATTAGCCTATCAGTGGCCTTCGTAGGCTAATACGACATGGTTAGAGGGTCTTCTCTGCAGTTACCCAAATGGCAGTTGGTTTCTTTGGGGAATTTTCAACATATTGTGGATGTTTTCTAATGATTTATTAGAATGTTTCTATTTTTAGAAACCTCATGTTACAATATGATGTTATATTTGTACTTTATGTTATTGTTGACGCTATGGATTGCACCCTTGACAGAAGGCTAAGCTTCTGTCTTCCACGCGGCACAATGGAGACTCCTCTCTTGCCTGTGGGTCTGGCAAAACTTAGAGGAGAATCTCTAGATAAGGGCTAGCTCCCTTTGATGCATCTCTGAGTTATTCCAGTAATATTGCTAATATATAAAAGAGGGGGGGTTGAAAAGAGAGAAGGATTACTGAAAACAGAACCTAAACTAATACGGTGATGCACCAAAAAAGTTTGATCTACTCATTTACTCACACTTCAGACCAGAAGAGGACATACATACACTTTATCTGATGAAAAAACCAGACTTTAGGGAGCTTAACAGGGAGACTTAATGAAGACACAAAAAATGAACTTACCACAGGCGCTGTAGGAAAACACTCTGTCTGGTAACCCTCTTCTGTCTTTGCGCTCCAAATAAAGCACTTCTTGTTACCTGCAAAAATGATGATTTGTCTATACCAGGTATGTTGGTGTCAAACTTGTGAAAGCATCATGCAAAATGACTGAACACAAGGTTAATACTCAGACACACTCAAAGATATATCTAGCCAGATAGAGGTAAAAAATGCATTCTATTGATTCAAGGTGAAAATTTGGCAGGGCTTCGCCTTACAAAATGAGAGATCCTTTCTCAAATAAGAGTTTACAATATATATAGAGAGAGAGGAAGCAATGGTGCCCTTTTTTACAAGTGGCCCATGCTGCGTTGAAAACATTGGGAAGAGGAAGTCGTTGAAAGAACATGTTGTGTCAGTTGCCAGTCTTGACTTTGGATTTTAAAGTTGTATCAAACATTATTGTGAAAGCATGGGCCGCGCCCCTTTGTTTGCTAACAAGGCCACTTCTTAAAGACATTCACGCGGTTGTCTGCTCATTAATGCAAAATGAGAAAAAACAGGCCGTGCCATTCATTGTTTGCGCTCCTGGATGACCATTTCATAGGGACTGTTCCAACCGCTGTAATAACTCTTCTGTCGACGCTTCCCTTTACCACTTGGGCTGTTTTGTCCATATTTGTGCTTGGCTCCTCGGGCTCCTTTCTTGGTGGGTTGCTGAGTTCACTCTTGACTTTTGTCTTTTCCTGGCCCTTTCAGCCCTCGAGGCTGTCTTTTGTCAATCCTTTGGCTCTTCGGGATCCATCCTCGGCAGCTCGCTGAGTTTCCACACGCGGGCTTATGCCCCTTTGAATTCCGTCGGGCCTACGCCATTCGAGCTCTCTCGGGTCACTTGTCATGAAGGCGTTAGTCCTTTGTTTTCTCCTCAACGGCCAACGCATCCCGTCAAAAATTGACGTCTGCGGGCCCATCGCTATTCGAAAACCAAACAACTATTTCATCATCGTAAATTTGACGTTCAGGCACCCGTCACCGGAGGTTTGAACTCCAACGGCTAGTTTGCTACGCTGTATTTGACGTCTTCGGGCCCGTCACCCATTTGGCAATTTGTTCGGCCTTTTGTAATTCCTTCGGTCTTTACTTTCCTTCGGCTTCACTTTTCAAAGTGTTCCTTCGGACCTTTTTCCTGAAGGATATCTCCCCTTTCTTTTCCTTTGTTCGGGCTTTTGTCGTTGAACCTTCCTGAAGGGAAGGTGTCCTTTCGGGGCTTGGAGAAAGGTCCCCCTTTTGGCAGCCGAGAGTCCCCCGCAAGGGCAATTGCCCTTCGGGCTCCCTCGGGCTGCCTTGGCTTCTCAATTCCTTCGGACTTTTTGTCCGAAGGAAATATTCCCTTCATGTTTTGCCGCTTGTTTCTTTCGGTCGGGCTTTTCCTTCAGACCAATTCCTTCAGACTTTTTGTCCGAAGGAATTCGCCTTTGCCATTTTGCCTCGGATTTCCTTCCGAAGGGTAATCTTTCATTTGGCTCTTTGCCTTTTGTGAATTACTTCGGACAAAATGTCCGAAGGAATTCCTTCAAGCACTTTGTCCGAAAGAATTCACGTTGACTTCCATTAGGTTTCCCTTGGATTTATTCCTCGGACAAAAGTCCGAAGGAAATCCTTCCTTTTGCCTTAGTCTTTTCTCCGAAGAAAACCTTACCTTTTTCTGCCTTGTCCACTTTCCCGAAGGTGTTTACTGCCTTCCGCAAGGGCTACTTGGTCTCCAAAATTGCCTTTCGAAAGAGTTACAAAGGTCTTGTTTGTCGTCTGGGTGCCCCCCGCAAGGGCACCTACCCTTCGGGCTTTTGGAAGTGATCCTTTGGCCCTTTGAACTTGGTTCGTTTTGTCGATAAAAAGCCTTCTGAAGCGGTTTTACTTGCTCTTTTGCAAATTCCTGCATAATCACTCCTTCCAACCCTGCCTGTACTCTCCATACCAAATGCTTGAAGTTGAGCCTTTTGCATGCCAAGAGAAAAACGAGTTGCAGAAGCATATTTCTGAATTATCCTTCATGTTTGGGTGTGGAAATGGGAAGAAAAGAAAAGGGAGACTGATTTTTTGGCCACGGGACTAAAAATGGTCAACAGTTATAATTCATTATTTTATATTAAAGTGCAAATATAATGTATTAAAAGGGAAAAATAATAATAAAATATTATGATGTTTCTAGAAGTTTCCCAAATGAAGGAAAGAAAGAAAAAGTATAAAGGGAGGTGTGGGCTGCCATTATGAATCAACCAGATTTGATGTTGTCTTTGTTTTGGTATGCTTGTGGAGCCTAGAGTTTTCTGCAGTGACCATTGATAGCATAACTGAGGTAGTGAAATATCTCTTGAAGGGTTGCATTTTGGAGGTGATATTTCAGTCATCTCAATTGGAGCAAAATTTCTGGCCATTGGCCAATTTTGGAGAAATCGATTTGGTGAATTTGTGGAGGTTGCATAGCTATCTTTTGGTGTTGGTTTCTATATAGCTTGGCATCGATTTTCCTTGGTTAAGAGAGTAAATTGCATTGTAGAGAAATCTGATAGAAAAATCAGATATTTACAGTCAAGGAAGGACGCCATTAGGAGAGACGTTTTTGCTTGTGGGGGTTCCAATTTGCATCGATTCTTTGCTTGACTTGGTGCGCCCGCTTCCTTGGAGCATGCAGATGATATTAGATGCTTGAGACAACGCATATTCATTGCATATTATTTTAAATTTGAGATCAGACCAGAACAAGGGCGACTGGCTTGGAACATTCGATTTGGCTTGGGAGATCATCCTTTCACTTGGAAATTGCTTGCTCCGTCATCTATTATCAAGGGCGCCTCAATCCAACCAGATTTCATTGCATACAATTCATCCTTTAGTATAGCTTATATTTGCAGCTGTAGGTGTGCATCTATCATATCAGCATACCATATAATTGTAATTTTTGTTTATTCCAAGAGTCTTGGCTATTCTAGTGGAGCATTGTAACAAATCATCAATACAAACAAGAATCACAAGTTGCTGGTCATTTATGGTTATCTTTTGAGCATTTGAATTGAGATAGTAGGTTGCATGCCAATTGTTCGACTAAATGTCCATTGGCTGTAGGTGATTAGTTTGCTTTGTGAATTCATCTAATTGCATAGAAAAGAACAAAAAATAAGTCATTCTTGCATCTAGAACTTAGAATTGTCATTCTTGCATTGTTCTATAAACACTTGAAGCTTTAATCCATTGTCATTCAAACAAATCATCAAACTGTGACAAAAACCAGCAAGAAGCACTTTGCATACAAAGTGTTTGAAAAAAATTACAAGGCAGCAAATTGAGACAATTAAGGGCAGATTGGGCAAGGATTGTTACAATTTCACATTCATTCCTAAGCAAAAACTATAAGTCTATTTTGCATAAGTTGGTTGTAAAATCTTGTAAACTTGTAATTGTTTTTATGATACAATGGCTGATTTGAAACTTCTTGCATTGTTAACTCCTCACAAATATCATTCATAGAAGTCATCCATGATTGATTTTCTAATAAGCAAAGGCCATTGGAGAGTAATTGAAGGGATTAAAACATAACCAGTGAAAGATGTAGACAAGATCCATTGGTTCAACAGGTGCGATGAGGCTTAAGGCCTCATTGGCAATTTGACATGAGTATTTCAAATATTTCAAAATTACACATTCGAAATTGTCCCCCTTGAAAAGTTGCATAGGAAAAACTCTCTAAGTTGGTTGGGGAAATAAATGATTTTAGGGCTCTATAGTTTATTGAATCCAAGTGATTTCTCCACCATTGAAGACTTCCTCACACAATTCAAGTGTGTATGATCCCAATTGGTAGATTGTGGAACTGAGACGAAAGATAAATAATTGATTTTACTGATTTTTTCCAAGTTGAAAGGACCTTATCAGGTATTTCTGTCCACATTCTGTTCCATTGTGGATGCCTTGGGCACAACATTTTAAATGCCTTCTTTTGAGATATTTTGAGAGCGCCTTACAAGGGAGAAAACAAAGCTTATCCAAATTGAGGCTATGTTTACTAAGGGCTCAAAGAATTAAGCTTTGGTAGGTCAATCACCAAAGGACTCTAAGAATGGCAAGCCCTCACCCAAAGGTTTCAAAAGACCCAAAATTGACAAGCAAAGTCAAGAGTCTTCTTCCACATTTTCCAAGTCTAACCCTCAAAATAGACAAATGGAAAAGACCACCGAGCATTGTTTGTTTTGTGGTAAGGATGGACACCTTGAATTCCATTGTTGGTATAAAATATCAGCTTTGGAGGAGGCTATGAAGAAGCATAATATAACCATTTATAAGCCTCCCACTTCAAAAGACAAAGGAAAAGCCCTTTATACCGATGCTTTTGTCTTGATCACAACTTCTTCTAGAGAAAATTGTATTCTTGATTCGGGAACTTCTTACCACATGTCAAAATCTACATATGCCTTCACTTCTATTTTAGATAGCAATACCTCATAGATCCTTGTGGGCAATTCTTTGTCACTTGATGTTATGGGATGGGGCCCAATTAAGATGAAAGATGGCCAAGTCATTGATGTTCTCTATGTCCTTGATATCTCCACTAATCTTCTCTCCATCCAGCAGATTTGTCATTCAGGTAGAGGAAAAATCAGAGATTTGTAGGAACTTGAAGTTGTGATCGCCTCTGAGGTTGTTGATGATTCGACTCAATTGTACAATTTTTGCTCTTTTGAGCCCTCAATTGTTCTTTCAGCTCTTGCACATGCCTATGCCATGATCAAGTTGTGGCATGGGCGTTTTGGGCATCTCAACTTTCAGTACTTATAGTTATTGAGCACACAAAATATGGTCCTAGGCTTTCCTAGGGTCTCATGCATAGATGGTGTTTGTTGTGGTTGTGTCTTTGGCAAGCATCATAGAGATAAAAGTTTGAAAAAGGTGAGGTGGTTAGTTTAAGTCCTCTTCCTTTTTCATTGAAAATATTGTACATAGGTACCTCATTAGGCCTAGTTGTAAGGACCTGTTGGCCAATTTTTGGCCCACATTTAAAAGCTCTTGCATTTTTTATGAAGCAATGGATCAAAGGGGCAAAGAGAAGGATTTGCTTTAGGGGGGCCAACAACAATGTTCAGGGGGCTAGCAACAATGTTCAAAACAAGCCCACAGGCTAAAGGACTGAGCCTTGTGCAAAGTTCTTTTATTTTTTCGGTTTTCCTTTTTTTCAGCTAAGTCATTAATCATTGCAAAGTTCTTCCCTCGAGGTTTTCTTTGGTTTGGTTTAAGCCTCATGGTTCTCCTTCGAAAAAATTGTCCACCCAATTTTTCCAAAGGAATGTCTTTCGGCAAAGTTTCTCCAAAAAGCTAAGTGTCGGAAATGTTTCGGACTTTTTGTCCGAAACAATTTCTTCCAAAGGCCACTTTCGAAAGACCCGAAGGGTACCTTCCCTTCGCAAAGGAGCCAAAAACTTGTCCGAAGGACCTGTTCAAAAGTTCTGGAGGGTATGTTCCTTTCGGAGGGGCCGTTTTCAGGATTTTTGAAGGGCAATTTACAAGGAAAAGGACCATTCGAAAAGGCCCGAAGGGTCTCTTACCCTTTGGGAAAGTCCTTGCCAAAAAACCCGTGGAAAATAGTTTCGAAGGGAAGGAACAAAACGGAAGTCTTGAAGGAAAAGTTCCGAAGGAATTTCTTCGGGAAAGAGCCAAAGCAAATTCCTGAAGGAGAAAAAGCATAGGAAAAAAGCATTACCAACCATTCATACAACCCATATTTTTGTTTTGAACGTCGTATTTTTCTCTCATCGCCCTATGCCATACGAATTTGGTGATATCCACATTTTAAATCTATTTTTGACAAATAACAAGATCCACTTAAACAATCCATTCTTGGCAATGGAAACCTATACCTAATGGTAATTGTGTTGGTGGATCTTGAATCCATGCACATCTTCCATCACCCATTCTTCTTTAGGGTAATTACTGTAGGTACAACACATGGACTCAAGCTCTTTCTTATTAAACCTCTTGACAACAAATCCTCTACTTGCCTATTCAAATTCTCATTTTCCACTAGATTCACTCTATAAGGGGCTAGATTTGGAAAACTTGCTCCGGGAATGAGATCCATGTGATGGGTGATCTTTCTCAATGGAGGCAATCCATTAAGTAATCCATGTGAAATTATTTTTTTATGCTCATCAAGTAAGGCCTTCACTTCTGATGCACTTCGTTGATGCATATTTTTACTCCCTGCAAATCAATGTATAATACTCCTTCAAATTTTACATAATTCATGAACTCTATAGTAGAGAGGAATAGTATTTGAATATTTTCCTCGTCTTCCTCCATGGGAAGCAATTGGAATTGCCTTTCCACCTTAACAAAGGTATAAGTATTCTCCTTCCCATTATGAACTGCTTTTATATCATATTACCATGCCTTCCTAGAAGCAAATGGCATGTATTCATGGGCATGAAATCACACGATAATTCATCTTCATAGACTTCAATACTGAACTGAAATTTATGTTGCTCATTCACTGTATCATAGTGACCATTTTGAAGCCAAGACATTTTGTAGGGCCGAGGATGTCTTGAACTTTTTAAGTTTAATCTTTTCGCCATTTCAGTGGATACTATGTTGTTAGTGCTACCCCATCAATGATTAACTTGCAACACCTTTTGCCTGCATTGCACTTGGTCTGAAAAAACTTCTTCTCAATCAGTGTCCTTTTTCTCTCTCTTTTGGCTTTCAACAAGATTCTTCTTAACATAAGGTGTTCCCCTTCCTCTAGCTCGAGTAGAGTTATTGTTGGAACTTGATCTATATCCTTGGCATGTGCTATATTTTATCTCTATTCTAATCGCCTCCCATCATTATATATCTTTGGACATTCAAAAGCCCTACGTTTGGGTTATCCACAATTGAAACAATTTCTTCTCATGAAAAATCCTCTACCACCACGACCTTTGACTCTAAACTCCTCCCTTGCTCTGAATTCAAACTTTCATTCTTTTTTTCTCATTAGCTTTATTCTTACTAGATTTCAAAGATCTCTCCTCTTTGAAAATATGTTGTCATGCCTTTTAATTCCCTTACTTTTCTCCGATTCGATTTTTCTTCTACATCAAAGTGCACCTTCACAAGGGCTAGTTAATCTTGGATTTGGAACGCTAGCCCATTTAAATATCAAGCTTCTGCCTTCTCTTCCTCCTCTTGTATGTTTGACTAAATTTACAATGTTAGAAATTGTTCGGTGCACTCTTTCACACACACCTCCCTTTGCATCAAGTTTTGAAAATGCTTGAATACCTGTTGCTGAAAATCTGAGGGAAATATTTTTTCCTTAATGTGTTTCAACATCTTAGGCCACAATTTAATCTCCTCTTTTTCCTATATTTTTTTGGATTGCTGTAGATTATCCCACCAAAGTGCAGGATGGGACTTCATCTTTGTCACAAATTTTTTAACTCTACGAGGATCATATTTTTTAATATTTTCCATTCCAAAGTATCTCTCCAGATCTTGTAGCCAATCTATAACCAATTTTGTGTTTAACCCTCCTTTGAACTATGAAATATTTTCCTTTACCTTACTTCCTTGTTTGGAGATTGCCTCAATCAATCTTTCTATGGGAATCACTGCCTCAACCCGTATTCCTGCTTTCTCTTGCTCATCCTCAGACCCATCACTTCTCAACCTAAATTCAAGAACTTGTAGTTTACAGAGCAACTCAATGATATCCACTCCTTGATATCTGGCCCTTGCTCCTTTCTATTCCTATATTGGAAGTATTCTGGTGGCCATCTTGTACGATTCCGATATCTCAATGATAGTGCAGTCTAGGGTTGCTAAAACATTAGACAATGGCTTAGAGTCCACAAAAAATTTCACCAAAACAAGGAGAAAAAATATCTGTATATATTTCTTTGAATGCAAAATGTAGAATAGAATCCTGAAATTTTATTACCTCTCCCTTTCTTTTTCAATCACTTACATCTCAGCCTCTCAAATAGAGAAGTTTTTACATATTTTATTTGCCTTCTAAGAAATGGTAAAAATTCACTACTGAAAAAATAAAGCTTCGTTGCTTGCTTCCTAAGAAAATCACTTTACTTGCTCTCTAAGAAAACTACTACTCTATTTTTAAACTCTAGATGCACAACTAATAATTAGTCTCTCAATGTATGCTATTTTTTTTTAATAATATTTTTAAAAAAATGAGATGTTCCTGCATCATAAGATTTGAGATTAGTTCTTGATCTTTAGAATCCAAGGGAACATGTGGGTTAATGGTTACATCTTCGCCAAAAATTAATCTTGTCTAAGTAGTTTATACCAGTATTGTTTTCTCTTATTGTAAAAATTGCATTTGACAAGCAAACTTCCAGTAAGGTCTAAACAAGGTCCTTTTACTTCACCATCTAATGAGGTATTACAAAGAATGGACCGAGTGCAAATATGTGGATAGGAGTTTTGGAGTGTCTCGGGATGTCATGTCCCTTTTTCTAAATGTTTTTAATTAAGGAAATAATTATATAATAATAATTTAAGTTGTCCAAGTAACTTTGTTTTTATAACATGGTAAAATAACATTTATATATTATTACTATAAAGTAGGCTAAAAAATCATATTTTATTATAGTGTTTTAAATGCTTTTAGGGTTGAAATTAAAAGGATTATTATAAAAGCAAGAGCTAAACTCAAAAGAAATTATTATTCATTACTCATTGAAATCAAACCCTATTCCAGAGCTTGGGTCTTTGTGTTTATTTTTTCACCCATGAGTGAAAACCCTTTGATGTGCAATGTTGGACAAAAATCCTCTAATTCAAGTTCTAGGAATTCCATCTAGGGATCATATTTGTGTCGAAATATTGAAATTTATTCTATTTTCAATTTGTTACAGTGCTGTCATAGTGATCCGTACCATAGTAGCAAAAATCATTTGGGAAAAAAATCGGTTTTCAAAAGTGTAAGTGTTTTTCAAAAAATTGTGATTAATTAAGAAAAAATCAGTAAAAAGTCAAAAAAACATAAAACCATCAAAAAATGTGGAAAAAAGAGAAAAAACAATTTATTTTTAAATTTAGAGGCATAAAGATACATATCAGGCATTTCAATTGTATAGGGAATAGATACAGATTATGAGAGGAAGTTAAATGAGATTGTACGTCATTAAAATTAGCCAACTATTTTCTTTCATTAATTTCTAGACCATTTAATTTATATTACATTTGCATTTCAAAATGCGTACTATTGCCATTTACAAAGAAACCAAAAATAGGAGGGAGCCAATGGTAATGAAGTAGACTAGGGATCAATAGGTGTAGATGTTGAAGCTCTAGGGTTGGAGCCTTTCATAATTTGAGAGACAACCTCAGTGTCATATCCAACCTTCTCCAACAAGCCAAAGTCAGCTTCATCATAAATAGAGTCATTATTTTTGAGCAATTCGGATTTTGGATTGATTTTATCAAGTTCAATCGGTTGATCTTCCTCGATGGTACCTAACATTATCAAATAGAATGCATATATTAGTGACTTGGAGAATAATATTTTAGAAGAATATAAATCAAATTTCCATATGAATTGAGAATTAGAAATGCAATTTTTCTTAACCTTGAGCTTTTTTCATTTTCAAGCAAAGATTGTGGCGGACAAGCACCAAATTATTTATCCATTCTTGAGTGTGTGATTGCATTTTTTAGAATATATATGCTTGAACACACTCCAACTATGCTCGCAAGCAGGTGAACTGCATGGCTGGATCAAAATGTGCATTGCTATCTATCGAAGGTGTTTGGTTTCTATGCCAAAAGAATTTCATCATTGTGCTACAAAAATAGATTTTGTCAACATTATAACGTGCACAATTCAATCAAAATTTAACATTTTCACCGTACGTATGTAGAAAAATTGTCTACCTGGTTTGAAGGTCTTTCTTCTATTGATGGTTGCCTTACTAGAGAAGAAATCCTTTGCTTGTACATTGAAAACTCTCCCATAGTTTTCTCGAAAGATCCGTAGAAAACATTCTCTCCATGCACTTAAATAGGCCTTATGTGACCGCTGCATCATTTTGAAATTAGTTGCTAAAGAACAACATTGGATTCAAGAAATATCCAGTTACATGGAGAGAAGAATGCATTTATCAATCCTATCTTTTATCAACTATCTCTTATAATGGCATGTACTTGGCCTTGTTATTCTCCAATCTGTTCTTAATAGTGCCTTTGGCCCTATCAATTGCCTAATATAAAAAACCCATAGGGGTTTATCCCCATCCATGAGTCTCAAAATTTGAACTAGAGGCTCAGAGAATAACAAAATTTTATCTACCTATTCCCAAAAAGATAGAGATAAAACATAGTCAACTTCTATTTTGCCCTCCATATGTTTCACAAAGGAAGATTCCATCCATTCAGTTGAAATGAACATTCATATTAAATTAATTTGTTGCTGAAAAAGAGTTTGCAATGCAAAGAAGTGGGTTGTAAACCTTGTCACTTCTTGCTGAAGAAGTTTCTTGCCAACTATGAATGTATGCATTATATTAAGTGCTCATGTGTGGGATTTTTTTCAAAACCTCTTTCACCCATAGAATTTTGCATGTCATCCAAGGTCAATTTAAGACAATGTGCCACATATGGATTCCCAAACATAGTTCCATATTTATCCATAAGAAGCCTCTTAGCAACAATGCAAACACTATTATTTGTAATGAATTGGACCACATTTTGTGGCTCCACCTCAATCACAACCCCATCAAATAGATGAAAGAGTGTCTTACCCGATTTTATCATTTCAGATTCATCGACACTCTTAATAAAAACTATGCCAATGCCACATGACACAAGGAAGTTGATGAGTGTGTGACTTCATCTGTCCATCCATCCGACATTGTAATGCATCTTGATTTTTTACATTCCTTATGATTTTTTGCAAGAACATCACTCACATCATGTACAACATCCTTCAACAAATCATTATGCAAAACCGCGTATGATGGGGCAGTGAACCCAAAACTTGCAACTACAATTGCATCTGCCATATGCTAGAGGTGTACCAAAATTTGGAGATTGCCTTCTTTGTCTGCTTGTGAACAATGTTTTTCCAACCACTACGCTCTAGCATGGTTTACAGTCCATGTGTAGTGCGAGAGGTAAAGAAAGCATGAATGTTATCCCTACCTACATCTGACCCATGAGGTATTAATCCAAGGGCGGATTATTAAGGAGTTATAATGAGAAATATTTCCACCATATTTCACAATTGAAAATATTAAATATGTTCAAATGAATTTAAAATATAATATCCGCCACAAAGGAGGGTTAGGTTTATTGGTTAGGGTTAGGTTTTTTTAAAAAGTTTTGCATGTATTTAATTTTTTATAATTGTAGACAACATTTCAAATTGCCCCACCATACAAGGCCTTGCGGATTAATTTGCTAAAAAAAGCGCAAAAAAATCGGGCTGAAAAAAGCATTTTGGACCAAGTATAAGAATTAATCGTGATTAATCACGTTTAAATCGCATGTTCTGCTACTATGATCCGTACTACTGTTAAATGATTCGTACAGCTGCTACAGTGATCCGTATCGTTGGTACAATATTCTGTACCACTGCCCTTCTGCTACTGTACATTGTTAATAAAATTGGGTTTTAATGTTGCATAAAACATATAAGGGTTTCATACGGTTTATCTTTGTTATTCCGTAGTATCGTCTATGTTTTGTGGGCATTCAGTACATTATAATAAAGGTTTCAGTTGGGTTTAGTACTTTAGTATTGTAGTTGTTATTTGATAATTTTATTGATTTTCTAGTTTTAAAAAAGAATCACAAAAAATTCAGAATAAATAAAAATACTAGAAAGGGACATTTCAGTGGTATCAAAGCTGTGATCTTGCCAACATATGAATCAAATGGGAAATCATGGGAGACAAAAAAAAATACCTACAAAAGAATGAATTCCTTGCATGGAGCCATCAATCAAAGTCAAAGAGATTTGACAAGGACCATCCAGAAAACAGTGAAAGAATCCATGACAGAGATGATACAAGCGTTGAAAAATATGAATTAGAAAGCTATGCAGATTTTACACTCCTTGGAGAATACAAGAGTTTCTAAAGTTCATTTCAGGGATAAAATTAGCAACAAGAATGCTTTTACAGTTGATTAGATCGAACAAAAGATGAAGGTGAGTAAAGTACAAGAGAATATGTTGCAAAAATCAAAGGTGCACATCCCATTGAAGAGGTGGAAATTGGTGCAAATGTAATCTATGTTGCTCAATTAGGGAGGAGCTCAACAGAAGGACAAAAAGAAATATTGGAGTGTTTCAATAAATTTCAGAATGAGATAAACAACAAACTTGAGGAACAAAGAAAGAAACAATTGTCCCAGCTTAGAGAAAATGAGAGGCTAAAGAACAAGCCCAAGAAATTTTCAGGACTGTGTAATTTGCAAATAACGGTTTACACAGTAAATAAAAACACTAGAATCCCAACTTGTAGAATTAAAATTTCAACAACAAGAAGTTTGCAACTAAGAACAAGCCAAGGTATAGTTGTGTATTACATTTTTAGTTGATTGCTAAAGGAACAATTATTCAGCAATTTTGGAATAAGTTGATAGAAAATAATGAAGTTTTCAAGGCAAAGAATAAACTAGATGATTCTAAAGACATTGTTGCCCAAGAACGTGTTGCAAAATTTTAGGATGTTCCCATAATTACTCATCAATAGTGGCCACATCTTTACATTTCAGAATTGTTGATAATAACAGACCAGGCTATGAAAATGACAAAACTTGCCGATAGAAATTACATTAAATCTCTACCTATTGTATGGAGAACCCAAGAAGGTTATGGTAATGCTTTCCCTACTACTCATTGGGAGGTTTTAGGTGAAATATTTTTAATTGCAATGAAAACAAAGAAGCATGGAAATTTACAGCGTATGTTAAGCAATGTATCAAATATGATTGTGGCCATCGTACATAATATACTAATAGATGGGGCAGAAATTATTTTTCCTATTGCTTTTTATTCAACGTCAAAGCCACAATCTATAGTTAATTCTGAACCTTATGAAAGGACAAGATTGACAATGTTTTTTATAGTTGTAGAAGTGTCTTTTGGTGCATAATTTTCAGCGCCTAGTTGTATCATAGTGATGCAGCAAAAACATGGTGATAAGCTCATTTTTCATAGAAGGCAGCCCTCGGGAAAGCTAGAAGTTGCAGAGACAAAACAAACAACCAAGTTGGGTATACATAAGGAGTCTATAAGAGCTTTGCGCATGATTGTAGATCGGCAAGCAAATCAATTTAAGAATGAAAAAGACAAAATATATGCATCACATAGAAGGATGGAGAAGGCTTCAATGGAACTACATAAACATGCCTCATCCAAAGTTTTGTAGCGGAAGGAACATACTACATCACACGAGGAATTCAGAACATGGAATTGCAAATTCCCAAGAATGAAATGGGGATCTAGTTATTACAGAGACGGTCATTTGGGGAGAGTCAGAGAGGTTGAACTTGCATTGCTTGAGAACAACACTTTTGGGAAAGGTGGACTATCATGTCCCCTTTTCTAAATATTTTTATTAAGGAAATAATTTATTAATAATAATTTAAGTTGTCCAAGTAATTTTATTTTGATAACATGGTAAAAGGACACTTTTGTATTATTGTTATAAAGCGGGCCAAAAAGTCATATTTTTTTAAAGTGTTTTAAATGCTTTCAGGGTTGGAATTAAAAATGTTATTATAAAATGAGCTGGGTTCAAAAGGAATTATTATTCATTACTTATTGAAATCAAACCCTATTCCAGAGCTTGAGTCTTTGTGTTCATCTTTTCATCCAAGGACGAAAACCCTTAAGTGTGCAGGACTAGAGGACATAAACCCTCTAATTCCAATTGTGGTGATTCCATCCAAGGATCATAATTGTGCCGAAATATTAAAAATTATTTTGTTTTTAGTTTGCTACAGTGATCTGTATCACTGCTACTGTAATGTCCCATTTTTCAAAATTAGAATAATATTATTAAAATAAAAAGTATTATTAAAAATTTAAATAAAATAATATTATGTCTTAGTTGCCAGAAAGTAACATGTCAACAACTTCTTTCTAAATTGATTTGTAATAAAGAAGAGGACTCTTCAAATTTGGTATAAGTCGGTCCTTAATTTAGAAAGTATATTGGAGGGAAAGGATATAAAAGGGGGAAGGAGGTTCATTTTGAAGTATCATGTTATGTTTATGAATTGAAATCACAAGTTTAAGCACGATTTGCTTGACTTCATCCATTGAAGACAAAAACCTTCTATGGAAGGCTGAAGTAAGGACAAAAACCCTTACCTTACCTATTTTTAGAGGTTGCATAGGGCATCAGTGATTCATTGAGGTGTTTCAAGTTCATAAGTTAGTCTAGGGCCACAAGGAGTGGTGCAACAGTATAGAGGGCAGCGACTGGGTTTGAAAACCCTTGAAGGCAGTGAATTGATTTGTGTGGGCAACAACCCCTCTTGGGGTTTGAACGTGCCGCTTTTGAGGCGAAATAAAGCCAAATTTGTTGTTTAAGGGTTTGGACATTGTGCTGGTATTTTTGTTGAATTTTCTAGCCATTCCCTTGATCAATAAATTCAGTTGAGGATACTTTATTGGGCTATAATATACCTGAATTTTTGCAAGTATTATAATAATAAAATATGGAATTTGTGCCCTAAATCTGAATTTTCAAAATTTTGAATTGTTTATTTGCTTAGGGTTTGAATCAAAAAATCACAATTGTATGTGTTTATGTTAGGGTTTGTTGGCAAACCCCTTTGGTTCTAATTCTGCCATAAAAGAGACATTACACTGGTATTAGAGCCACAATTTTGGCAGCCTGTGGAGGAATAAAAAAATAAAAAAATTGCATACCCGTACGGATCCGTACGGTAGTTGCACCCTATCGGACGTGGCAGATTCCAATCTGTACAACTTTAGATCAACGATTGTACCTTTTACAACTAGGATTTCAGTCAAAGTTTCAATTTTTTTTGTGTTTTCAGGTTTGAGTTGGCTTCAGGTGAAACAATGATACAAAGATGAAGACAACACTAGAAGCCATGGAAGAGATGCTACAAGCTATTCAAGGATCTCAGAGGGAACTTAGGGCAATGGGTCCTATTGTCACCTTGAGTTGCACCCTTTGAGGAGGTGTTTCAAGTCTCCTCGCTCAATTGACACAATGAAAACTCTCTAACACTGTGGGTGGCCTATAGCTAAAGAGAACCTCCAGAGAGGGTTGGCTCCCTTGATGTTACACCTATATTATCACTACAGCTACTCAAATTGCAAAGAAAAGGGAGAGAGAAAGCTGAAAACAAACAAAAAAAAGGTGATGCACCAAATTGTAGGTCTCCTCTTATGGTTTATGAGCTGATCACAAAGCTAAACAAGGCTAAATCTAATCACACAACTTCAAACGGTTCCCTAGTATAAGTATTTCAATATGGAGGTTGCAGTTAATACATCAACTAAGAGGGACAATCAAGAGGCCTACAATGAAGCACTAATGAAGGTTTCCCAAACTTAACATTTGCATAACCACTTTATACACACATATGACCTGCAACGAGATAACTTACTCACGAATAGGCAATAATGAAGAGGACAAATGCAAGGAGATTGAACATCAACACTATCATCCATTAACAATTCACTATGAGTACACTCAATATGAGATGAAGAAGGCAAAATCAATTTGCATTCACTTCAAAAGCAACAAGTATCAATTTTAGTAGGGCTTCACCATACTAACTTGGAGGACCCATTTACAAGCCATCACAGGCCAAATATATAGAAGAAATGAGGGGAGAGAGACAGAATGTGTAGGAAGTCCATTATGACTGTCATCTATCATGAAACCAGTTACAATACCAAGATAAGGTGAAGAAATAGTCGTATTATTCATCCATCAACATGTGTTGGATGTGTTGTCTTGGCTTGATAATGTCTTCATGAGAGGTGGCATAGAAGTGGCTCTTCAACTCCTATGACTCATCTCTCTTCACTTGACACTGCCTTTTCTTGGTTAGAGGAGTTACAAGTTGTTATCTTGACACATGACCCATTTGAACTTCTTGGAATCTTTCTATTCCATCCTTGACTCTTTCAATGCACCTCCTATCTTGGTGAGAATGAGATTCAAGCTTTAGACCTTCTCATGCTATGCTCTAAGTCTTTAGAACTTGCAATTTTATGTCAAAACTTGTTTGGTCCAAAATAAGGTGATGAAGGCAAGCCTATCTCACCTACAAAGTCTGGTCTTGTGCTTGAAGATTGTCACAACAGTGTTGCCAATTCCATGTGAATCTTGTAGAAGATCATATAGCCTCTACCAAAGCTTATAGATCACCTCCAATTGAGTCTTCACAGTTTATTAGCAAGTGGTTTGAAGAGGTTTGTGTATTCTTGCAATAGAAGTTCCAAGTAGACTTGAGGACCATCTTAAGACCTTGTCCATATCCCATGATCTCAAAACTGAGGTTGAAGATGTTTTAGGCCCTTTTAAGAGTCTCCAAGAACAGGTTCCATTTGTGGTAAGCTTGAAAAGTTGATAAAGCTTGTAGGCTTCTTTGAAGGTCTTCAACAACATGCCTATTGAACTGCCTGTGAACAAGTTCTTTTCTTCTGCCTGTAGCCATTGAAATTGATTTGTTCATGACCTATAGAAGGTCTCAAGGATGCCATTAGGTGCTTACAGGGGTGCCATGAGGTTCTTGATGCCATTGTTGATCTTGAGACGGTCTGCAACCTTACTTTTCTATGCAACCAAGAAGGCAACCTTCATCATGACTTGGTTCTTTGCTTGGAAACCTGTCACATCACCATGAAAGTCACTTGAAAGGCTTATGGAAGATTATGGGACCTTTGTCCAGGCCTAGAAAGTCTCTTCCAATGGTTAGGAGGTTCAAATCCACTCAAACTCTGTGCAAACCAGTAGAAAAATGCAGTTTTAGACCTATATTCTGTGTCTTTCTCTTCACATGTGCGAACTTATTGCTCTAACAAAACCCTGATTTTTAGGCATTGCCATCTTGAAATTTGGAAGCAAACAAAAGCTTTCTATGGATAAATTTGCAGCAAAAACAAAAGACTTTTTTGGATAAGGGTGTATAGTAGCAAATCTCCTTTTCTTTGTTGATTGATATGGTAATTCTACAAACTCAAAAGGAGTACCTTTAGCAGAAGATATTGTAACCAGGATGCTTGAAAACTTGTTGGAGTCGTCAGATGCTAAATGTAGATGCTATGATAGTTGTATGTATGTCAAGACCAACACTAATCATGAGCAATTTCTTGAATTTAGGTCCCACCAGGCGTGCCAAAAACTGTTGTCACTTTCAGTTGCACCCTTTGAGGTGTTTTAGGTCTCTGTTGACGCTGTGGATTGCACCCTTGAGAGAAGGCTGAGCTTCTCTCTTCCACGCGGCACAATGGAGACTCCTCTCTTGCCTGTGGGTTTGGCAAAACTGAGGGGAGAATCTCAAGATAAGGGCTAGCTCCCTTTGATGCATCTCTGAGTTATTCCAGTACTATGGCTAATATATATATATATATATATATATATATATAATGGAGGGGGGTTGAAAAGAGGGAAGGATTACTGAAAAAACAGGACCTAACCTAAGTTGGTGATGCACCAAACAAGTTTGATCTACTCATACTCACACTTTGAACCATAAGAACACATACATACACTTTATCTGATGAAAGGACCAGACTGAAGGGAGTTTAACATGAAGGCTTTAACGGAAACACACAGAAAATGAACTTACCACAGGTGCTGTAGGAAAAACACACTGTCTGATAACTTTCTTCTGCCTCTGCGCTCCAAATACAGCTCTTCTTGTTACCTGCAGGAATGGCGCTTTGTCTATACCAGGTGTGTTGGTATCAAGCTTGTGAAAGCATCAAGAAAGAAATGACTGAGCACAAGGTTAACACTCAGACACACTCAGAGATATATCCAACCAAAATAGAGGTAACAAATGTGTATTTTATTGATTCTAGGTGAAAACTGGCAGGGCTTCGCCTTATAACATGAGAGATATCTTCTCAAAATGAGAGATTACAATATATATAGAGAAAGAGGAAGCGAATGGCGCCCCTTTTGGAAAAGACTTTGGCGCCCTTTTTTAAGTGGCCCATGTGCATTGAGAGCATTGGGAAGAGGAAGCCGCTAGAAAGAGAATGTTGTGTTGGCTCCAGTTTTGACTTTAGGCGTTTAAAATATATTAAACGCCATATGTGAAATCACAGGCCGCACCGTTTGTCTGCAAACAAGACCGCTCCTTCAAGACATTCACGCAGTTTGTCTGCTCATTTAATGCAAAATGAGGAAAAAACAAGCCGCGCCGTTCACTGTTCGTGCTCCTTGATGACCACTTGGCGGAGACTGTTTCAACTGCAGGAATAACTCGCCTCCCCTTTGCCACTTGGGCTGTTTTGTCCATATCTGTGCTTAGCTGGGTGTGTCCTTTGGAACATTCCAGATGTTGTCGTATGTGTGCGTGGCCGTGTTCTGGATTCTCTATTTTGTTCCGTCTTTCCTTGCTATTTTTTGTCCCTTCCTGGCTTTGTCTTTTCTTGGATTTGTCTTTTCCTTGCCTTGTGAGCACTCGGGGCTATCTTCTCGGCGGGTCGCTGAATTCACTTGCGGCCTGTCCTTAAGCTTTTCAAAATCAATGGCTATTTCACCACCTTAAATTTGACGTCTGTGCACCCGTCACCGGATGTTTGAATCTCCAACGACTAGTTCGCCGTACTCAATTTTGACGTCTTCAGGCCCGTCACCACCCTTTGGCGATTTCTTCGGCTTTCTTTCCTCCGGCCTATTTTCCTTTGTCTGGGCCTTTGCCTTTTAACTCTCCCGAAGGGAAGGTATCCCTTTGGGACTTGGAGGAAGGTCCCTTCATTTTTGCCGAGAGTCCCCCGCAAGGGTACTTGCCCTTCGGGGTCCTTCGGGCTCCTTTGGTCCTCAAATCCTTTGGACAAAATGTCCAAAGGAAATCTTCATGTTTTTTCCACTTGTCTTCTGTCGGCTTTCCCTTCGGTCAGGCTTCCCTCTCGGGCGAATTCCTTCGGACTTTTTGTCTGAAGGATTTGCCTTGTCTTTTCTTCTATCTTTGCCTTACAAAAATTTCCTTGGTCTTCCTTTCAAACGGCAAGTCCCTTTTGGGCCTTTTGACCAGTTGCCCTTCGCAAGGGCTAAAACAAACCCAAAGTTACCCTTCGGAGCTTTGTAATGGTCCACTTTGCTCATCACCTGCCCTCCGCAAGGGCTATTTGGTCTCCAAAATTGCCTTTTGGAAAAGTTGCAAAGGCCCTTTTTGTCTTTCGGAAAAAACCCCCGACGAATACCTTCGGACAAAATGGAATTTGTTCCTTGAATTCCCTTGGATTTCTTTTGCCTTAGTCTTTTTCTGAAGGAAAACTCTGACCCTTTCAAGCATTTTTGGCCCTCTGAACTTGGTCTATTTTGCCAATAAAAGTCCTCTGAAACAGTTTATTTGCTCTGTCTGATCTGAGAACACATCATGGAGCTCTTTAGACGTTTGAGACATGGAACTTACACTCAACTTCGGGAACTCTCATGAAGCTAGCACCTTTTGCAAACTCCTGTATAATCGCTCCTTCCAACCCTGCCTGTTCTTGCAAATGCTTGAAGTTAAACCTTTTGCACGCCAAGAGAAAAAACGAGTTGCAGAAGTATACTTTTGCATTATTCTTCATGTCTGAGCGTGGAAATGGAAGGAGAAGAAAAGGGAGACCGATTTTGGTCTGCAGGATCAAAAATGGTCAACAGTCTCCTCACTCAATTGACACGATGGGAACTCTCTACGGTTGTGGGTGGCCTATAGCTAAAGAAAACCTCCATAGAGCATTAGCTCCCTTGATGCTACACCTATATTATCACTACACCTACTCAAATTGCAAAGAAAAGGGAGAGAGAAAGCTGAAAGGAAACAAAAAAAGAGTGATGCATCAAATTGTAGGTCTCCTCTTATAGTCTATGAGTTGATCACAAAAAGGCTGAATCTAATCACACAACTTCAAACGGTTCCCTAGCATAAGTATTTCAATATGGAGGTTGCGGTTAATACATCAACTAAGGGGCGTAATCAAGAGGCCTACAATGAAGCTGTTGATGCAGTGGATTGCACCCTGGGCAGGATGCCTAGCTCCTGCCTTCCACACGTCAAAATGGAAACTCCCCTCTCGCTTGTGGGATCGGCGAAGCTGGAGGGGAGAGTCTCTAGATAGGGCTAGCTCCCTTTGATGTATCTTTTACGTCCTGGACTTTCTACTGCTAACAAATAAATGAAAAAGGGGGGGATGAAAAGGGAGAAAGATGCTGAAACAGAACCTAAGCCTAAACAAAAAGGTGATATACCAAAAAAAAAGATGACCCACTCAGCCCGAACATACACTTTTCACCAAGAAGAAGCACCCATACACTTCATTTGATGTGGGAAACTCTTCTGTATCAGTGAGTCAGGGGTCCATAGAGATACATGAAGACTTACCAAAGGTGTTCTGAGACACACTTTGGCAGCCTGTTCACATGCGCCTATATTATAGTTTTAGACACTTCTGGCAGAACTGCAGAAGAAGAAACTTCACAATGCACCAGACATGCTGGAATCGTTCTATGAAAAACATAAAAGAAAATGACTTAACACAAAAGAAAACACAGACATATGCGTGAGTGCAAGTCCAGATGGAGGTAAAAATGCTAAGTCTTGATTCAAGGTAAAATCCGATAGAGTTCTGCCTTACAAGCCCGAGAGATTTTTGGGCAGAGCTTTGCCTTATGGGCTAAGAGAATGGATCTTCTCCAAACGCGAAGTTTTTTTTTATATATAAAAGAGAAGAGAACTTGGCGATTTTTGGAAAAGACTTTGGCGTTTCTTTTGCAAGTGGCCCATGCACTATCTGAGCCTTGGGAAGAGGAAGCCGTTTGATTGTCGGCTCCTGCTTTGACTTTGGCATTCCAACATTAATGTGAAAGCATGGGCCGCACCTCTTTTCTGCAAACAGACTGCTCCCTTCAAGGCATTTACGTGGCTTGTCTGCTCATCAATGCAAAATGAAGAAAACAGGTTGCGCCGCTTACTATTTGCGTCGTTTGATGACCACTTGGCAAGCACTGTTCCAACTGCAGGAATAAATCCCTAAGTTGACACCTCCTCCTTGTCACCTGGACTGTTTGTCCGCTTCTGCACTTTGTTTCTTCCTCGTTTTGTCCCTTTTTGGCTTTGTCGCTTTCTGGCTCCTTCGGCCCTCGGGGCTATCTTTTGGCGGGTTGCTGAGTTCCTTGGGCTCTCCTTGTTCTTTTCAAAATCAACGGCTATTTCACGAGCCTTGAAATTGACGTTCGCACACCCGTCACTGCGTTTGAATTTCCAACGGCTAGTCTGCATCTCTGAAATTGACGACTTCGGAGACGTCACCGTCCTTTGACAATTTACTCAGCCTCTCCCTTTTCTTCAGCTTCTTGTTGCTTCCTTTCCTTCGGATTTCTTGTTTTGCATCCTCCCGAAGGGAAGGTGATCCTTCGGCATTCGGAAAAAATGTCCTTCATTTGGCCGAGAGTCCCCCGCAAGGGCACCTGCCCTTCGGGGTCCTTATGCTTCCTTGGTCTTTTCGGCTTTTCTCTGCGGACATTTTCCTGCAGACAAAAAGTCCGCAAGAATTGTCTTGCTCGTTCTTTCGGAGACTTTCCTGCGGCCAATTTTCCCGCGGACTTTTTCTGCAGACTTTTTTCCCGCGGACAAAAAGTCCGCAAGAATTTGCCTTCGATCACTTTTTCAGATTTTTTTCTCGGGCTTTTGGCTCGCGGCTTCCTTTCTGAATTTCTTCGGACTTTTTGTCTGAAGGAATTCCTTCGGACAAAAAGTCCAAAGAAATTATTCTTCTTGTCTTAGTCTTTTCCGCGCCTTTTCTTCGGCTTTGTTGCCCTTCCGAATTCCTTCAGAATTTTTGTCCGAAGGAATTCCTTTGGACAAAAAGTCCGAAGGATTTCTTCCTTTGCTTCTTCAAACTGCCTTGAAAAAGTGCCCTTCGAAAAAATTGGAAACGACCCTTCCGAAGGGTACTTCCTTTGCCTTAACAAAATTCTGAAAGAACTTACCTTTGCGGCTTTCTCTTTGTGGCCTCTTTGAAAGTGTTCCCTGCCCTCTGCAAGGGCTCTTGAGATGGTCCCTTTTGCGCCTAAGTGGGAACTTGCCTATGTCTGCAGAGTCCGTAGTTTTCCGCCTGCCGAATCCGTAGAAATCTCCTTTACAGAGTCTGTAGAAATGGACTTGTAGAGTCCGTAGAAATGGACCTACAAAGTCCGTAGAAAACCTGCAGAGTCCGTAGAAATTTCCAGACTTGTGCAAAATCAAGAAATGAACTGGCTCAGAACAGCAGGGAGAGAAGGGGACCAAATTTTTGGCCTGTTGGACCAAAAATGGTCAACAAAAGCACTAATGAAGGTTTCCCACACTTAAACATTTACATAACCACTTTGTACACACCATATGACCTGTAAAGAGATAACTTACAAATAGGCAATAATGATGAGGAAAAATGCAAGGAGATTGAACATCAACACTATCATTCATCAACAATTCACCATGAATATACTCAATATGAGATGAAGGCAAAATCAGTTTGCATTCACTTCAAAAGCAACAAGTATCAATTTTAGCAGGTGTTTGCCATACTAACTTGGAGGATCCATTTACAATCCATCTCAGGCCAAATATATAGAAGAAATGAGAAGAGAGAGAGAAAACATGAAGTCCATCATGACTATCATCTATCATGAAACTAGTTACAATGCCAAGAGAAGGTGAAGAAACAGTCCTATTATTCATCCATCAACATGTGTTGGCTTGGCTTAATAATCTCTTCATGAGAGGTGGCTCTTCAACTCTTATGACTCATCTCGCTTCACTTGAAACTGCCTTTTCTTGGTTGGAGGAGTTACAAGTTGTTATCTTGACACATGGCCTACTTGAACTTCTAGGAATCTTTCTATGCCATCCTTGACTCTTGCAATGCACTTCCTATCTTGGTGAGAATGAGATTCAATCTTTAGACCTTCTCATACTATGCTTGTAGTCATTAGAACCTGCAATTTTATGTCAAAACTTGTTTGATCCAAAAGAAGGTGATGAAGGCAAGCCTATCTCTCCTGGAAAGTCTAGTCTCGTGCTTGAAGATTGTCACAACAGTGTTGTCAATTCCGTGTAGATCTTGTTGAAGATCATACAGTCTCTATCCAAGCTTATAGATCGCTTCCAATTGAGTTTTCACAGTTTACTAGCAAGTGGTTTAAAGAGGGCTCTATATTCTTGCAATAGAAGTTCCAAGTAGACTTGAAGACCATCTTAAGACCTTGTCCATATCCCATGATCTCATCATTGAGGTTGAAGATGTTTTAGGCCCTTTTAAGAGTCTCCTAAAACAAGGTCCATTTGTGGTAAGGTTGAAAAGTTGATAAAGCTTGTAGGGTTCTTTGAAGGTCTTCAACAACATGCCCATTGAACTGCCTGTGAACAAGTTCTTTTCTTCTGCTTGTAGCCATTGAAATTGATTTGTTCATGACCTGTAGAAGGTCTCAAGGATGCCATTAGGTGCTTACAGGGGTGCCATGTGGTTCTTGATGCCATTGGTGACCTTGAGAAGGTATGCAACCTTGTTTTTCTATGCAACCAAGAAGGCAACCTTCATCATGACTTGGTTCTTTGCTTGGAAACCTGTCACATCACCATGAAAATCCCTTGAAAGGCTTATGGAAGATTATGGGACCTCTGCCCAGGCCTAAAAAGTCTCTTCCAATGGTTAGGAGGTTCAAATCCACTCAAACTCTATGCAAACCAAATGAAAAATGCAGTTTTAGACATATTCTATGTCTTTCTCTTCACACGTGCCAACTTATTGCTCCAACAGGTGCCTACAAGATGTGCATATATCATCAGGGTGATTTCAAGGCATTTGAAGTGCATTGGAGTCGTTTAGACCAACATTCTCAGTCATTGAGCTTCTTGAGAGCAAAACAGGTACTTTTAGGTCTCCAATCTTTTTAATGATTATTCATAAAGTTAAGCCCGTTAATGGACTGACAAATGCCATGAAGTTGGAGTAGACAAACCTTACTAACATCCCCTAAGGCCATTCTGCCCCATGCATCTGCTCAACCAACTTCCCACGTGAGAAAGTTTGTCTTCGTGGGCTTGCAAGCTGTAGGTGTGCATTCTAGCAGACTGTTTAAGCAAAAAACGACTTAAAATGCTTGATTTTTGGTTTGAAAAGCCTCCTCTAGGTTGGGTTCATGTCCCATGAGCTCTAGAAATGGTTCCCAAGGGAATTGACCCGTTAAACCTCCTAGGACTTGCATTAACCCATAGCTGGGGTTTGATGATAGTTTAGGGGTTTTGACCCTAACTATCATATTTTGTGTTCTGTCCTCATTCCAAGGCATCTAATTATTGTGTCAACCTTCATCAATGTTCTCTACATCTTGTATGACCTTTCAAACCTCAATCTCCACTCCAAACTCGCCTTTTCCCTTCATGGACTTACTCACAAACTTGACACAATCAATCTGAGCATGTATGTTCATACTGTTCTTCTACTCATTTGATTTGTAGATGACTTGTTGTGAGGTTGAGTACTTACCCAACTCAGGAGGAAGGAGGTGAGGTCTTTGGAGAGACCTTATTTGATGTTTCCACTTACTCAATGCTCCTTCCAAAGGGGATACCAAAATGCTCTAGAATTCATGCATCCCAAATTGCCTGTACACAACTGTGTGCATTTTCCTAGTAAGGATGGTCATAGATGTTTTGTATACTTGTTATATGCTCTCCTAGGATGCTATGGACCATTTATAACAACAAGAAACCAATCTCTCTGTTGGTTTCTTAAAGATCCAACTTCAATAACAATGTTGATCTTTTAGATCTCTAGAGGCCTGATATAATCCCTCAAAAGATTTTGGTTTTCATCTGATGGTTTCTCCCTCTCACAAGGAATCTAAACGCTTCAACCATCTCTTTTGAGGTCTCTCACACCCTACATGACCTTCAGACTTTATGTCCAACACACAAACTGCGCTATCTCTCCATCTTCTGTAGGCAGGCCTGTAGGTGCCCATCTCAAGCTTGAACCATTTCAAACTTGCTCTTTGACTGAACTCCCTATCTTTGATGATATTAAATGGTCCTGGAAGCAATGTGAGGTTCATTTGGTTTGCTTGAAGGCCCTTTTCAACTGAGAAACCACACAGGATTTGCTAGGAGCCTTTCCTCTTTACTTGCAGACTTGCACAGTCCACCTGTGCATGCATGAATGCATTGTTTTCTTGAGTTTCTTGCTCTTTGAGACTTATTCAATCACATGTGACACTATTGACAATGTCTTCACATGTTTTAGGGTCTCTTTTCATGTTTTGAATCGGACAAACTAGCTTGAAGTCTCAAACATTCTGCCATTTAAGCCTACACAGCCCATTAGCAAGATGGTCAAGGAGGAATGTTGGTGATCCTTATGCTATGGAAGCCCTATATGGACTTGAGGACTGTGTAGAGACCTTGTAGACATTATCATTCACCTGGGCAAAGAATCCATTCACTTGATCATGCTCTTTTAGCACTTTAAGGCCATATCAAACAGTAAGAAGCCCTCCATCCTTAGGTTTATTGACACCTTCTTCATGTTAATGTGAAGTTTGACACTTTGTAGACCTTGGAGTGCTTCTCAGTGACCTTGTAGAGTGTTAGGGAGGTGTGAAAATTGTGTGAGAACTTACCAATGAACACTCAAATGCATTTGACCCCTCCATAGACATCAAACCCTTTGTGCTCAAGTCTGCAACCTATCTAATATGGAGATTTTTTCCCATTCAATGCCTGCACATGCCAAATGTTGATAAATGGTGTGATAGGATTGGTAAGACCTTACAAGAACTCACACAACCCTTCTCTTGCAACAACGAGCTCATAAGTGCTTGCAAACTGAGAAAACCGAGGCTATAGGGTTTTGAAGGGGTTTAAGAGTAGCTAGTCTTCTTAGGAATGATTCATACAACATAGGCCCTCAATCTCTAAACTCCTGCTATGGATTGGAAGGGCATCGGGGTGCCCTCCTTCCCCTAAGAGCATTTGACTTGACACTCTCTCCTTCATGAACCATTCATCACAAATTGACCTTTCTTCACCTTGCCAATGACCTCCAAACCCGATGGAGAAGTGGGAAAGGTTTTTGTCCTGTTTTGGTCCTACAAAAATTATATAAGCATGATTTGGGCTTGAGAAGGATGAAAGAAGTTGTGGTGGGCCTCCATTCACCTTGGATCAACGTGATCACATGCAAAATGATGTTATTTTACCTTGACAGAGTTTGTAAGACTCTTGTAACTGCCACTTTCACGTTGAAACTGATTCAAAAGACTTGGACAAGTGTGTGCAAACGTACTAATGACCTTTTAAGCTTGGGTTGTCTCTACCACACTTGAATCATGTTGGACTGAGACACAAGAATGACCTCCAACAAGAATTTGCATTAGGTATGCCTTAGACAAGTATAAAACACACGGAAACACTTTACCTTAACTTTTGAAAATACCTTATTTTCTCATAAATTACCTTAAACAATGCTAAACTGCATTGCAAAAGACCTCTTTAAAGATCATGGCATGAAACTGGTTGGACAAGACACACACATAGACTCTATCATCCTAAGAAGACTTTGTTTAGACCTTGAGATGACATACAACACCAAACCATGATACCAACATGATTCTCAACAAGACCACTTCAAGGTTAGATGATTCAGTTACTTGGTTTTGAACAATCCTTGGTCATGGGTGACTAATTAGCTAACAAGTCCTAAGGCATGGATGAAGTTTGTAGTGTTACGCCCTAGACCTCCAAAGTCTCCCTTAGAATAAAGAAAAGGACCAGCAAAAGTGATGAATACTTCATCACCACAAAATATCAAGCTACTTATAGAGGAATCCACCATGCAAATTGAAAATGAAGAGCCCTTCAAAGGGAAATATATGGATTTGAATGTACAAAATGTTTGGGTAGAAGAAAAAAAAATGGAAAAGTCAAGGTCTAAATTCCAAAACCCTACAAAGAAGCCCAAGGAAGAAGGGAAGTCAAAATTGCAAGATTGGGGAGAGAATTTTGTGGTTAAAGCCCAATTGTTGGATGATAATGTTGATGTTCAACTTACTAGAATTTCCAGCACAACAATCAATAATAAGCTAGTTGATGGTGTTTGTGACCCTGGCAAGAACCAGAAAAATGCTCCATGCATGTGTCGACAAAATATGGATGGAACCAAGGCAGACAAGGCTTCACTTGTTGAATACGAAGACTTCAAAGTGGAGGAGCATGCACCATTCTTCTAACTTCCTAAGGATGAGCCATTGACTGATTTTTAGAACAACATTGGAGAGTTGAACAACATGCCTATGAGGCATGATGAAGCGGTTGAAGGAGTGGTGCATGGAGATCTTGATGTCATTGACATGTTTGTTCCATGTGCATGTTTAAAAATAAGAACAGCCCATATGAGTGTTGATAAAGTGACTCTTATGAGTCAAATAGTGCATAGTTTGCACATGTCCAAGGAAAGTACAATGATCATGGCACGTGACAAGTATGAGTGGGAGCAACTGAGTTTGTTTTCAACCCAAGCAAAGGATGAAGAGTATGTTGTTGTAGGAAGGGTGGAGGAGGTTGCTGAAGTTTGTCCACACTTTGAAGAATTCTTGAGGTTGAGTTAGAATCCTGATATTTGTGGAAGGGTACAAGGAGTGAAGAATGGAGCTTGCATTTCCTTGAGGCAAACAAATTTGTTAAGGGCAAATTTTAATGTTCCCTTTTTCAAAATTAGAATAATATTATGGTTAAAATAAAATGTAGTTTTAAATACTTAAAGTAAAATAATATTATGTCTTAGTTGCCGAAAAGTAACATGTTGGCAACTTCTTTTTAAATTGATTTGTAATAAACAAGGGGACTCCTCTAATTTGATATAAGTTGGTCTTTAATTTAGAAAGTATATTGGAGGGAAAGGATATAAAAAGGGGAAGGAGGTTCATTTTGAAGTATCATGTTATGTTTATGAATTGAAAGCACAAGTTTAAGCACAATTTGCTTGACTTCATCCATTGAAGATGAAAATCTTCATTGGAACGCTGAAGGATGGAAACCCTTACCTTTTAGCTGGGCAGCCTTATTTTTAGGGGTTGCATAGGGCAACAATGATCCATTGAGGTGTTTTGAACACCATTTTCAGATTCATACAACAGTCTAGGGCGAATTGATTTGTGTAGGCAGCGACCCCTCTTGGGGTTCGAACATGCCGTTTGTGAGGCAAAATAAAGCCAAATTTGTTGTTTAAGGGTTTGGACATTGAGCTGGTATTTTTGTTGAATTTTCTAGCCATTCACTTGATCAATAAATTTAGTTTTGAGGATACTTTATTGGTGTGTAATATTCTTGAATTTTGGCAAGTATTTATAATAATAAAATATGAAATTTTTGCCCTAAATCTGAATTATCAGAATTTTGAATTGTTTCTTTGCTTAGGGTTTGAATCAAAAAATCAGAATTTTGAATTGTTTATTTGCTTAGGGTTTGAATAAAAAAATCAGAATTGTATGTGTTTATGCTAGGGTTTGTCGGCAAACCCCTTTGGTTCTAATTCTGCCCTAAAAGGGACATTACAATTAAAATATTTTGTACCGCTGCTATAGTACTCCTTACCATTACTACAGTATTTCCGTACCACTGCCCTTCTGTTGCTGTACATTGTCAATAAAAAGGGATTTTTATGTTGCATAAAACATATAAGGGTTTCCTGTAATTTATCTTTGTTATTTAGTAGTATCATCATCTGTGTTTTGTGGGCATTCAATATGTTATAATAAAGGTTTCAGTTGGGTTTAGTACTTCAGTATTGTATGTTGTAATTTGGTAATTTTATTGATATTCCAGTATTGAAAAAGAATCACAGAAAATATCAGAATTAATAAAAATACCAGAGAGGAATATTTCACGAGATGATACCTGTTATAACTCTGGGGAAATTGTCATCCCCTATGTTAAGGGTTTATTAACTAAGCGGGTTATTATTATTGTAAATTGGTTTGTAAAAGGGTTATGTGGAAGACATTTAAGATGATTAATGTGGGTAATGAAGAGTCATTCTTGGCATGTAGCGGGTGGGTGGTTAGAAAGTTAATTGCACTTGATGTAGGGTTTATGAGGAAAAGTCTTCTAATGGGTTTTGGTTTTTGCATGTAGTAGTAGTTTGTGTTGTAGAGAGAGTTGTATTGAAAAGATTCATGGATGCCCCATGACCATCCTAGCATCCAGGCCAGCCCTTTTTGTACATTTATGAATTATAATAAAGGGGATCTCTTTCTTTGATGGCTGCAAATCCGTATTTGTGGAGTAAATGGTGTAAGTGCCCTTTTTTAGCATATTAATAAATCCGTGGCAGGGATGTGATTGAATCACTATTTTTAACAGTCATTTCATCTTGCTACCATGATGTCTTTTTTCCATTTTGGTAATTAGATATCTATTGCATTCTGGTTCTTCCTATCTTAAACTTCATTTTTTTGTTGAGAGATTGTAGTATTCCTAGCTAATAGGTATTGAATTTCTCTTGCATTCGAAAGAAGTTTAAACATGTTTTCTGTTGATTATCTGCAGAGAGCTTTATGGAGTTTCCATTGTTGGTCACTTTCCAATGGCAGTGACAAATCTTTTGGATTTGACAAAGTTGTAAGTACTCTTTACATTTATAGATGCAAATATGGTAGAAGGAAATATATTCATAGTAGTAGTGAAATGGTATGAAATGATGCTCGATTTGTGATCTCTTATTTGGTGTTTCCAACACACACATACACACACATGCACACATAATTTTGCACATACCCTTACCAATGAAAGAATCCATCAATTCTGTCAGTTTGGAAGCATTTATTAATTGTACAACATACTTCAATGAACAAAATTTGCTAAATATGAAGGCAGACTCAATTTTTATTTCCATGATCACTCTAGAATGATTTCTCTCTCTAGTTTAACATTAAGCAAACATTTTTATTCAATACTAATATGATATAACTATTGATCTCGTTTCTTTCTCTGCTCACTATAGAAATATCTTTACAATTTGATCAAATAATGCATATTGATTTGATTAAAAATTGATAATGGGAAATATAAATATTATGCTATGGATCAACAGCCTTAATTGCTCATAAACAACTCGATGATTCTTTCTTAGATTCTAGATGCTTGAACAACTAAAATACTCAAGATGCATGCTATAATGCAGATTAATGGTTGGAACGGTATTTTGAATTGTTATTCAACAGTACAAGAATACAATGGGTGATAACTCCATTAATTGATAAAAGCTTTATGATACTTGATTGTATGAAATTGCACTTAATATTTCTCGCAAAATTATTAATTGAGGCTTGGTTAGACAAAGTTGTTGCATCCTTGCCTAACATAGATCTAAATTATATTCATAACAAGAACAAATTATATGTTTGATTCTTTGTCCAAGGTTAGTTGTTTGGCCTCAGAGTTAAAGCATCCTTGCAAAAAATGCGAAGTTCTTACTTGTGGATTTATCAAAATTTCTTTTAAAATTGTACAGAGTCATTGAGCTTATAATTGTTTAAATTGGTATGGAAATCTGTACTGATACCTATGTTATCCTCAGAAATAAAGCTGATCAGTTGATTTTGATGCCTTATTTTTGGCATTCCAATTTGAACTAAGTATAAAACATGCATTTTGTTAGCTTCGGATATGTAGCAGATTTCACTTTTTGATTTTTGTCATGGCACAAAGGCTCACAGATTTTGTTGAAATTCTATAAGCTTTTTCCTCGAAACCTTTAACCTCTGCAGTTTCTATTATCTGTCCTTAAATTCCTAAAGATGGCCTTCATGCATCCTGGGAGATATCTAAGGGGATATAGGTGCATAAAGTGAGCTAATCCTTAGAAGCTAAGTTGCCGGTTTAGGTACTGTTATGGGGATTGGATATGCTGGTATGCCAATCGTTTTTGGCCCCAGGTTTGGTACAGCTGTGTACAGCCATACAAAAAATATATAAAATATTATTTTTTAGGGGTTTTTATTGTTTTAAAATGTTTCAGTTGACTGAAAAAAGTCAAAACAAAAAATAAAATAAAAAAAGTGTTTAGGCATTTGCCTTTTGGATATGTACCCGGGTCAAACCAGGTAAGGCTTTGGTACCCGTGGACCCAATATATTAGCCTGGAAGTTTGAATGATTGTCAAAGTCCACGGACCGCTACATGATCTATTGGGTTGGTGGATATCCTACTAGACTTCTTTGGTGGAATGTTTAAGATGCTTACCTCACCCTGCCTTGGCAGTGTGAGCTCAAGACCATTCTTCAATGAACTTGGCTTTTGCATTACCCATAGAAAATGACCGCAGAGATATATGTGCATTGCATTCATGTTAAGGCATGAAGATTGGACGTCTTCTGTGTCATGTTTTTATCCTGCTATCTCTTGTAGGTATAGGTGGTGAAGTTGTGCTAGGGGTAACAGTGCTGGGTCTCTCAAACACCCCTCTAACACCATATTTTTTTTGGAGAAATAGCTCAAGAAGAGAAATACTGAAGGAGAGAAAATGTGGTGTCTGGACCAGGGATGATTGATGATATTACTTAATATTAATAAGAGGAATTTAAGGAAGGACAAGCAACAAAGGAGGTCAACAATAGCATTGAACAATTACTTCTTAAAGGACATAAGTAAAAATAAATCCACAAAAAATTGTATGGCCTTGCCCTATGAGTTCTGCCAATGTACTTGAGTGTTTTCAAGTAAATGGAGTAGGAGCCCATATTTTGATTGATCCGAGTATTGCTCATAACTCCTTTTTAGAAACTTTGTGGGAAAATATAAGATTCAAGTATAGATAGTTTCTACCATATTAAGAGACAATACATAGAAAACGTTATGCAATATTGGTAAACATATACTTTTTAAGAACATACATATATGAAGGATTGATGTTATGAGATGTGTATGTTAGTATAACAGCTTTTTTTGTTCTTGGGACCAAACTCTTAGAGAGAATTTAAGTGTTAATAATTAACATCGCTCTGGTATTTTGTAGCTAAGAAAATGGAAAATAAAAGAAATTAATGTTATGGGTTCTTCATTAAACAACGTCAAAGCCCTCAAATATAGAGGTGAAGTCTAAGTCATTACTTCAAAAGTGTTAGGATGTCTTTTCAGATATTAGAGCAAGATATTCATTTCACATATTGAAGTCTCTGCTTTCCCAAATTGAGGATTTGTCGGATATTTTGGAAGGAGTTATAATGTATCTATAATAGAATTGAAAAGTTGGTACCATCAGTTCAGAATTGCTGAAAAGAATGTACAGAATGCAAATTTTATTATTATTTATGATCATTATGAATTCTTAGTACTTACCACTGGCATCGTGATTAACAAATGCTCCACTTGTTTTTATAAGAATGATTGATGAATTTTCTAAAACTAAATAAAGAATTTATGGCACTTTTTTTCCCAGAGCAGGAGCATGCATAATAACAACTTGAGATAGTACTTCGCCTTTTATTCAGAAATGTTGCATGCAAGTTGACAAATGTGAAATTCTTCCAAAAGGAAATGGAGTATATGGGTTAAATAATTTCATAGAAGGAAAAAAAATGGCCCCCAAGAGGGTACATGACATAAAAATTGGGAAATCTATGGTTAGTGTTAATAAATTAAAGGGAGTTTTCTTTGTCTGAAAATTTTCTGGAGAAGGTTTTGTGGGATAAGTCTCCCAGATTGCAGACTATTGACAAAAGTATGATTTGGGCTCAAAGTACAGTTCTGATTTATTGATATAAGCACAGGTATTTACTATTTCAATCTCCTTAGGATAGTTTTCCATTGATTCTAGTAATTATCCAACTGAAACAGTTTTGGTACTGAAAGTTAGTGATGTGTATGAAATCAGCCTACTTAACTATGTGCGGTAGCTTCTTCAAAGCTAAATAATGTGCAGAACTTTCCCACCAAGTAAGAGCATGACTAGAAACCTTAAGACATGGAAAGGAAATCCGCTGTTCTTCACTTACATTATGCAAGCTGAAATATACTTCCCATTGTGACAGCCAATTGTAAAGTTTCTTAGCATCAACTTCTCCTTCATAGGGCATGATGGCCACCTTAGCTTCAGCTTTGAAAGGTGACTGATTAGGAGGGCTAGTGGAATTGCCCTGGGGGTACTCTCTTCTTTGGTCTTTGGGAGTTTAGTTTCTTACCTTTTGCACTTTGAGTGTCTCCAGCATAGTAACCAAATCCAGCCTGATCTGCACAAAATCTAGCTGTATCCAGATTTTTTGGCCAGCCTAGATAAGTTCGTCTGGGTCGGCCTTATTTTTTTAATCAAAAATTTAATTTAATTTAATTTTTTAAAGGTTTTCTGCCAAAAAAATGCCCTCAAATCATAAATATTATATAATATTAACATTTTATATTATTTTATTAATGTTTTTCATTGTATTTGTCAATTTTGCATATTTATAAAACTGTGCTCTCTCTCTCTCTCTCTCTCTCTCTCTCTCTCTCTCTCTCTCATACACACACACACACACACACACACACACACATTCCAAATCGGAGTTTTTTGAACCTTTTCAAGAATTCTGTATTTCGGATTTTTTTTGCCCTCCAGAATGGTTCAGGATTTCCGAACTTGGTAACTATGGTCTCCAGTGACAGCCTAAGATTTCTAATGTGTGCCTCTATGATTTTCTCTAAGCTTTCCCATTGATTGGGAGATGCAACATCTACCTCCTTTAGAAATCTTGTTTATTGGTCTTCATACTCTTTGTGTATGTCTTCTCTCTACTGAGCCATATTTGCTTTAACTTGTTGATTCAACCTCCTTGAGAAAATACCCTGTTGCAATGGTAGTAAGTTGCGTTCACCTCTCGTCTTTTCCAATTTGGTTAATGGCATCAACTGCAACTTGTAACACCACAATCCACAATGCTTGCCACTAAATAGATTTGATACCAATATGGTTTGTAATTATCTTGGTTAGACCGATGTCTAATTCATTTCATGAACCTTATCTAGCCATATAACTGAATTATGTGGAATTAGTACCATGCCTATGCTTATTTTTTCATAAAGAGGCCATAGTGCACAAAATACATGAACAATTGAGAATTGAACAAGTAAAAATGGAAAGGAACTATGCAGTGGCACACACAAGCAAACACATAGATTTATCCTGGAGAAACCTGTAATGTCCCCATCTTTTCGCTCTTAAGTAAAACAGGGATAAAGACCTTTAGTCTATCTGACTAAAGGAGCCCTTGTTTGGGAAAGTTATTTTATTAGATATTTATTAATTGTCGAAATAGTGATTTTTATGACAAGGCAATTATTAATTAATTAATAAAATATTTTAAAAGTGGTTTTTACCACTAAAGTGCTTAAGTGAAATAAAGATTAATATATTTGCCTTAAAGTAATTTTTATTACTCATTTTTTTATTAAGGCTAATATTTAAATATTTTCAAAAAGGAGATTTTTGGCATGGGAGCTAAAGTGAAGATAAAGAAAGATGATTTATTTTCCCAAAGGGGTTCAAACCCTTTGGAAAGTTATAAATACATAGCGAAGGCTTCAAGGAGGATATGTTGAAATTGATATCTTGTTTTTCTTGCGTGAAGAAGGCTATTGGGATGCATTTCCAATATAAGTTCGTTGCTTGGTGATTGATCAATTTTACAAAGATGTTTATTGACACCACTTTTTTCAAAGGAAAGCTTGTTTTGTGCCCTAGAGGTGGAGCGAACTACTTGGGAGGGTTTTGGTGCTTGTTTTTTAGGGTTTGGTCGTATGTTTCTTGCATTTTTGGCTTGCTAAATTATTCTATTAATTTTGCAAGTGGAGTGAACCACTTGGAGAAGTTGGTGCTAGGGTTTGAAGGCCTTTTTCGGTCAAAATATTCATAAATAATTATCTGCAATTATTTATTATTTTTTTAATCATTATTGTGGCATTTTGGACGATTTGCAAAGGATATTGAAGATGAAAAATTAATAGATAATTTTCAGAATTATTATTAATTTTTCTAACAAATTTTCGGATATTTTTTTGCTTGTGGAAGGCTAGAATAGTCCTATTTTTTTAGGGTTCCTAAGAGTGAGACGATTGACCTAGGAGGATCAAATTGGCGATTTTTATACCAAAATAAAGCGCTGGAATGTTTCTTATATTTTTTTAAGGTTGGCAACGATTTTGGCAAGGGTTTTGAAGATCTTTCATTCTCCAAACAGCAGCATAAAATTGGTGATTAAATCTGATTTTTCCTTCATCATTTCATGGTAAAAAAAGGAGAGAAGAAGGTATTTATGTAAGAGGATTTAATCTGGAATTTACTATTTATTTTCAGATTATTTCAAGGTATTTAATTGTCATAAATTCCCTACAAAACCCTCACTTTTGGCATCTAGGGTTTTTTGCATTAAATAAAGGTTTTGAGAATTTAATTCTCAACCTAGGGTTTACTAATTTTTAGGTCAAATTTAGAGGAATTTGGAAAAATCTCCTTTGTTTTTCAATTCGTCCCATTTGGGGACATTACAGTGGTATCAAAGCACTGATCTTGTCTACCTGTGAGGTTTGGTTGCAAGCAGATAAAAAGATTTGGTGTTATCATGGAAGAAATGGAGAAAGAAAGACTCTACAATGCAGGTAGAAGGCTAGAGGACCTATGCCAACCAGTGGAGGATGTAATCAACACCTTCAAAGAAATAGAAAAGAGGTTATGCAAGGTAAATCAATCACAATATGAGTTCATGAAGTGGGTGTTACAATCCTCAATGACTTACTTGGTTCAACATGAATTATTGAGAGATATAGATGAGGAGGTAAGGCTCTTGGTTACTAGTTGTATTAATGAGGGTTTAAGACTAATGGTTCCCGAAGTTCTCTACAGTGATAAAATCATGAGAAAAATATTTTCATTGATGGTGAAGAGCTTCCAAGGTCTCAAAGAGGACAAATGACACTCCTTGGCTAGAAGGGTCAACATCCTTGAAACTATGGCTTCAACCAGGTCATGTATTTTGATGTTAGATAATGAGTGTGATGAACTCATTGTTAAGATGTTTCAACATTTATTTGCAATTGCTTGTAAGAATCCTACCAAAAATGTTGTAGCTTCCATGCATAAAATCTTGACCGTGACACTCAATGAGAGTGACGATCTTTCCAATCCATTATTATATATCTTGTTGACAGGTTTGGGGCTAGAAAAGAAATCTTTTCCAATTGCACATATGATGTTTGAAAATGTTGCAATTGATTGTGAGGAAAAATTAAGGCCTTATTTGATAGTGGAACATGTAGAGGAAGAGAAGATTGAACTGCATGAAGAGTTGGAAGGAAAGAATGAAGGGACAGCTCTTCATAAGGGTTCCTACGAGGGAGCCAAAGAAACAAAAAAAAACAGATTTGAAGGAGGAAGATGAGCTACAAAAAGATACACTTTGGGGCAACCTAGAGCGGGAGATTGTAAGGACAAAAAATCTGAGTTTTTGGAGCAGCAAAGAAGGCTGCAAATGATGGATGAAAATGGGGAAATGCTTGGTGCTTTGGTGCAGCCAAGTACCCCAAACTTTGGTATTCAAAAAGTCGATTTTAAAGAAGCCAAAGAAATCGAGATATTCATAAAAAGATATGAGTTGAATAATGATTTTTGTTTGGTATCTAACAATTGTTCAAATTTGTTGCATAACTCTAGATTTGATGAAATAGCTTGGAAGGAACAATTCCTAATCACAAATAAGGAGTGTAAGCCTTGACAAGGTTGGATGGCACAAAGGGGCTTCTAGATAGATCAATACACAATGAGATGAGGGAATGCTTGAAGGAAAAGAACACTATGATGGACTTGCATACAATCAAAATGGATATAGGAGAAGATCAAGATTCCAACTTATTGTGGAATGTAAAATGCAATCCATTGTGTGAAATGGATAGAAAGGAAGGATCAAGACATCAAGAAAAGATCCTAGAACTTGACAAGTGGATCAAAGGGGTGTAACTAAACACCAGTGATTTTTATAATTTATTTGTTCCATGTGTAGGTTTATTTGGGAGATGCCTTGTAAAAGTGGCAAGCAAGGAAGTCATTTGACATGACTTAAATGATGAAGAGGGTCCTACATCTTCATTTAACATTATGTTTGGTAATAGTTGTGTAAGCATGAGAAAAGGGAAAGAGAGTTTTGAAGGTATATTTTTGAGCAAATTTTGGTTTTTCTTGTGAAAAAATTTTGAGGACATTTTGCCACATTCATGGCTCAAGTCCTACATAGAAGGCAACACTTTTGGCATGGAACAGCCAAGTAAAAGTTCTGAAATTTTGCGAATAAGGTCCGAATTTGTTGCCTCAAAATTTTTTGAGTATGGAGAACATTGCCAACTACCGATTGAGGACAAAAAGGAGAAAAAAAAGAGCATACTACAGCCTCTTCATAGGTTTGGAAAGTCTGATTTTTTCTATTGCTTACAACTATCATCAAATATTGAAAAGTTGGTTGGAATACATGAAAATTTCACCTCAAAAAATTCTGCGTCAAAAGAGAATTTCCAGCCACTTAATAAGGATGAAAAAGGTGGGGAAAAGACTTGTATACAGCCCTTTGAAGAGTATCTGTTGACTGATTTTATTGCACCATACAGGCAGTCCTTATGGCATGAGGAAAAATCAGGTTCGTGTTTTCTTTTACAGCTTCTTTCCACGTACATGTTTGATTTTAAGGTACAGGTACAACACTTTTCTACATGGCATTTTTGGAATATTTGGGTTGTTTTTGAGGTCACTTTCCCACCCAACATTCACAAGGAGGGGCAGCTTTGGGTTGATCATGATTTTGGCATAAGAGTGACCTATTCTAGTAGGCTTCATGGAAGGGTAAGTTGCTTCCAAGGTATGGTTCTTTTTCCTACATTGCATATTTGAGAGATTATTTTGAGGATTGGAGTATGGAGATGGATACTATTTGGAGGACATAGTTGGGGCAACAGGATTGGATACCCCTTCATACCCCACTTGGTTTGAGTGAGATGGGGGCATACAAATGCAGTGAGCCATTGGATAGCTTTTCTATGATTTAGGACACATTGGGGCACTCCCCAAAATACAGGTATTATAAGTTCAAGATTGATTTGGATATTTTTTCCCCTTGGGCAACATATATAGGAGGGGTTTGCATTGTGGGATGTGTTGACAAGGTGGAATGGCATTCATTATCCATTTGAAATATGGCACACTATGCTTTTTGGCAAAATTTATTCCATTTAATAGGTATAGGAGCCAGGCTTTTTGAGCACTACAACAGGTTTTACCATTTGGACATGGTAATTGGTCTTATGAATTTGCAATTGCTTGAGGGCAAGCAATTTTTAGAGGGGAGGACTGTAATGTCTCCATCTTTTCCCTCTTAAGTAAAATAGGTATGAAGACTTTTAGTTTATCTCCCCATAATAGACTAAAGGAGCCCTTGTTGGGGAATGTTATTTTATTAGTTATTTATTAATTGTTGAAATAGTGATTTTTATCACAAGAGAATTATTAATTGATTAATAAAATATTTTAAAAGTGGTTTTTACCACTAAAGTGCTTAAGTGAAATAAATATTAATATATTTGCCTTAAAGTAATATTTATTACTCTTTTTTTTATTAAGGCTACTATTCAAATATTTTCAAAAGGAGATTTTTGGCATGGGAACTAAAGTGAAGATAAGGAAAGATGATTTATTTTCTCAAAGGGGTTCAAATCCTTTGCAAGGTTGTAAATACATAGCGAAGGCTTCAAGGAGGATATGCTGAAATTGATATCTTGTTCTTTTTGCGTGAAGAAGGCTATTGGGATGCATGCCCAATAGATGTTCGTTGCTTGGTGATTGATCAATTTTAAAAAGTTGTCTATTGACAACACCTTTTGCAAAGGAAAGCTTTTTTTGTGCCCTAGAGGTAGAGCGAACTATCTGAGAAGGTTTTGGTGTTTGCTTTTTTGGGTTTAGTCATATGTTTCTTGCATTTATGGCTTGCTAGATTATTCTATTAATTTTTCAAGTGGAGCGAACCACTTGGAGAAGTTGGTGCTACGGTTTGAAGGCCTTTTTTGGTCAAAACATTTATAAATAATTATTTGCAATTATTTATTATTTTTCTGATCATTTTTGTGGCATTTTGAATGATTTGCAAAGAACATTGAAGACAAAAAATTAATAGATAATTTTCAGAATTATTATTAATTTTTTTAACAAATTTCTTGATATTTTCTTGTTTGTGGAAGGCTAGAACAGTCCTATTTTTTTGCTATTTTTTCAGGGTTCCTAAGAGTGGGGCGATTGACCTAGGAGGGTCAAATTAACGATTTTTATGCCAAAATAAAGCGCTGGTATTTTTCCTATATTTTTTTGAGGTTGGCAGCGATTTTGACAAGGATTTTGAAGATCTCTTATTCTCCAAACAGCAGTAGAAAATTGGTGATTAAATCTGATTTTTCCTTCATCATTTCGTGGCAAAAAAGGGAGAGAAAAAGGTATTTATGTACGAGAAATTAAATCTGGAATTTACTATTTATTTTCAGATTATTTCAAGGTATTTAATTGGCAGAAATTTATTACAAAACCCTCACTTTTGGCATCTAGGGTTTCTTGCATTAAATAAGGGTTTTGAAAATTTAATTCTCAACCTAGGGTTTACTAATTTTCAGATCAGATTTAGAGGAATTTGGAAAAATCTCCTTTGTTTTCCGATTCATCCCATTTGGGGACATTACAAAACCCAATGTAGGAAAGCTTCAGCAAGTGGATTTGTACTTCCAATCCACTATTAACAAGAAATTCAAGGTGACAAGCTCACAAGGCTATGACATACAACCAAACACTTCTCCTTTGTTCTGCATCTCCAAAACATTTTTGTCTGATGTCTTCTCCTTCCTCTATAATTTTAAAAACTGAACTCTAACTCTGAATGATTGTTCCTCTTTATCCAAAGGCTCTCTTTTAGCAAAGGAATTCTCAAAGTTTGATATAGAAGACTCCAAGTGACCAACCAACCCAATTTCTTCCTTCTGTGTTATTTTCACACTTTGTTTTATTCAAGATGTGTTCAGTTTTGAGCAAACCTGTAGGTGATAAGTTTGTTCATGTCTGAACTCGTTCTTTTGTTGTCTACTTTTGGGGATGGGATCATTTAGGAACAACCCTACCTGTAAGAAAAAAAGCCTTCAAAATGTTCCCTTAGGCTGGCCTTCACCATCCCAAACATTTTCTAGCTTGTTACAACATGGTTAGAACATCTATACAATTATGCCTTAGCCAATCACAAGCTTAGAGAGGTATAAATACATGAAATGAGATGCTCTAAGGGTTGTACAAACCTCTTAGTATTAAACAATAGAGACAACATATGTGAAGTGAATTATGTTACATCACAATCCAATTCACGTCAATGTCCTTGACACCCAACCATTCCACATAGTAATTGCACCTTCTTGGTGAAAACATAAATGGAAATCCTTGTCATTGAGAAGCTTTCTAAAGGTATGATCCGTAATGTGCTAAAGCGAGCTAATAGAACAATGTCTTATGTCCAGTGTCCAGCTAGACAACCTATCTACCTATCTAGGGTCTGAACATGTCAATGTCTTTATATAAAATAGAGTCAAACCAAATTTTATGTCAATGTCATAGAGGGAAGAAGCTAGAGGATTCCTCAAGGAAGGTAATGAAGGGTTGTTAGGAGGCTATATGGAACTAGGTGCTACTTCCAAGAAAGTGCTATTGACAAACCTTTAGTGGCCCCTTGTTTCATAATTGGAAGGAATGGGTAGTGGCAACATTTAGATTAGACTTCATAAGCCCATTTAATAAGTAGAATAAGATGCAAGTACATAATAGCAACACCATGTGGGTGGAAGCCCAAACCTTACTTGATAACTTAACCACCAACACATCACAATTGTTTCCTACCTTTTTATCCTCATGCCAATACAATTTTGATCTTTCTTGTGTGTTTTGTACGGTATCATAATTGACAATCTAGTATGGGGTTGGCCAATACCATTCTACTGTATCGATCTAGATTGACACCATTGTCTTGGAGTTACAGTTGGTTTCTAGGTTTGGATTCTTATATAGGGGTCATAAATATCATTTCCAACACACACAACACTTACCTGCTCTGCTTGCGTTCGCATTTTTGTCTTTATGTAGTAAAATGAGAAATTAGTGGATAGAGGCTTATTCTTGAGGAGGTCAAGTCTTGTTCAAGGTCTTTGAAGCTCAAAAGGAGGAAGTTGAACCAAGGAGGTGCCCCGTAGTCTTTGGAGTCCTCAAGTAAAGACACTTAGGTCTTCATCCTTGCCATTTGAGGTCTTCACTTACAATATCTCTTGCAAAGTGCCACTAGAGTCAAGGGGTAGATTGATGAGCCGATAAGTAAATCTAAGGTAAGTATCTCTATCTCTATTCTATTTCCTTTTATTTACTTAGTAGATAAATATGTTCAACTTATTATTAGAGTAATATGTATGTTGTTGCCCTTGCCTAGGTTATTTTTATGCTGAATAAGTTGACATAATATAGGGTGTTTAGGCTTGCCATCACAACCATAGTTTAGGACCTAGTCTAGGCTGCATTTTATTAGACTATAACTACCATTAGCCCTTGGGCATTTATATCTTGTTTAGTTTAGGTTATTTATCATCTTGGATCTAGGTTACCCTTGTTCATTAGTTCCTTGCATGTGATTTTCCTATTGTATCCTTGATACCCCTTTTACAACCATTGCTTTACATCATTGATTTTATTGCGGGACCTAGTTAGCTCTAATATCCCCTATCTTAGGCATAGTCTTTGGAACCCATTACCTTCTATACCGAGTGCGGATTACCATCTACTAGATCTATATCCACCTCTAGGTTATGTCGTTGTCTTTGCATGTACGCAGGCTCTATTTTGATCTACTATTTATATCTTAGTCTATAGAGAGAAGGATGATTGTTACCTAGATTATCTTAGCTTGCGCATACAACATGCACTTCACAATTTTTTCTCTTTTGCTTGGTTCTTGGTAGACCATTCATGACTTCAAGCAATTTTTCTTCTACTTCTGTCCTAACTTCAATGAGTTCCCTCTTCAGGACTTACAAAATTTTATTACCAATTTTAATATGCAAGTTGTTATTTTTGGTTTGCAAATTAAATTGGATGGGATTGAGTAAATAATAAAATGGAGTTCGAATGGTTAAATGACTAAGGGGGGGATTTGGGTAGATTAGGTATGAGGATTAGGAAATAGTTAGGTATTGTAGGAAATAGGATAATTGATTAAAATGAAAAAAATTAGGCACTAAGAAAAGGGATACATGGAATAACTATTTTTATTTGACCAAGGTGTTGATGTACTAGCCTTGGGGTACTGGAACTTCAAATGCTTTGCTTCAACCTTGTGACTTTGGTTTTTTTGTCTTCTTTTGAATTTCAATAAATTTTTTAATTCTTCTATCTTCCATTTTGCTAAGGCTTGCCCCTATTTTTATTATCTTTGTCAAATTTTTATTAAAATTTTATTTGACATGGCTGCATTTTGAACCTTATCAGTTGCCCCTTGCTCCCATTGTCATTTTGCATCACCTTGATATACTTTATTTGTTAAAAAAGGCGGTGGTTGATTTTTCTCTTTTTGGTAAGTTTCCCTTTTTCTCTGCAACTCTTGGAACTTCTCTCTTCTTCGACCACTTGTTTCCCTTTTCTTTTCTATCTGTCTATAATGTCCCCAAATTGGGATGACAACCCAAAAAGAGGGTGGTTTTCCAACAAACCCTAGCCAATTAAGCACCAAACTGAAATCTGAAAATCTATAACCAGCCAAACCCTATCTGAAAAAATGTATGATATTCAAGCTAAAGATCATCCAAACAAATCCACAAGAAGCTGAAAATTATTTAGAAAATTGAGTACCTTTTTAGGGGTCAAATAATATGATAAATAGCTGAAAATGCCTCATAAAAATATTCTGAATTTTCCTTGAAGGTACAGCTATACTTTTCAAACCTTAAATGCCTCAAAATACTTTCCAAGTGGTTCTCTACACCTCAGTAAAATAGAAGAAACAAATTTGGAAATTATCTCTTGGTTTTCTCTCACCCCATCACCTTCTAGAGCTTGCCAATCAAGTCGTCCAAGTTCCAAAATTGTGGAAATAATTTATGAATATTCTAGGGCATTGAATGACCCTAAAAACCTTGCAAAACCTCTCCGACACAAATTGCCCAAGATAGAAACCTTCAAATCAGCCTTTCCCAAACAATTCGCTACCCACAATAATTATTGTTTCCTACAAATACGCTGAAACTTAAAAAATTCTTAACTCCCTCAATACTTGGAATTATGATTCAAATAAGAGCTCAAACTAACCACAAAATTAGTGACTATCAAATAAAAATAATATCAAAATTTACCTTCCATGGGAAGGCCACCAAAACTTGCTCTAAAATTCTAAAATCTCTAGTTTCCAGAATTTTCCTCCTTAAACTTTAGGTTCACTCAAATTTTCAAAAGTAGGTGGTGTTTCAAAACACCTTTGTAAATCCACTTGCACGAACACATGCAATTTGAAGCTCACTTACAACCCTTGAATGGAGTTGCCCAAGTACAAGGAATGGAAGTTTTCGTCCCCAAACCTAAGACACTTCTTGAAGGTTTTCGTACTCAAGAGGTGGAAACCAAGCTTGACGTACTTGATCAACAATTCCAATATCCAATAATGCATAACCCTTCAAATGAATCCTTACTTTCTTTTATATACCACTCCCCCAAGTGTGGCGCCCAAATTTGGAGGGGAGAGTTACCTTTCTTTTAAAATATTAAAATATTCTCTTAATTTCCCTTATAGGTCTTAAGTGCCCAAGACCTATAAAACCCACCGCTTAAGTAAGATAGAAACATAAGGTGTTTTTCATAACTCAACTCAAAATTAGAAATATAAAGTAACCTTTCCATTGATAACTCCTCACAAGTGGCCCACAATGCTCGCTTTCATTCCTCTACCCTTATCCATTGGAAACAAGAATGGGCTAAGGGTCCCACGAGGGTCTAGATAAAAAATGGGGACATTACACCATCAATTAGCTAGTGTGTACCTTATATCTTTGCACATTGTGCCTTGGCTCTCCATCATTGTCCCACTCAATGCCTCTTTAAATAAAACTTCAAGGCCTTTCACCTCACCCTTTATTGTCATACTCGCATTTATTTGTTTTGTCACAATTTTCCTTGTAATCACCCTTCACCAACCCTCCCTTTATAAAATTTCAATTTAGACCTGTTAATTGCATATTTAATCACAAAACCATTAAGGTCCTTTAAGACAACTACCTCGATGTCTCTTACTTCATTTATTCGACATGGTCCTAACCACATATTTTTATATTTACCTTGTTAAACCTCTCTTCAATCATTAAATTTTAACACTAATACTTCTAGATTTGAATTCAATTGTATCTAATGCTTTTTGTGCCAATATGTTCCATTGCACGTTCATCCTTTTCTCTTCCAATCAACTTAACTCGATGAGTCTTGCAATTAGGCTCTTCTTGTTATGCAACCAATTCTCTAAGTCAATTATCAGGCCTAGAACCATGAATTCCATCGAAATCATTGTCTCTTGTGTATACATAATTTGGAATAGGGTATGCCCTATCATAACTTTGTAACTCATCTTGTAATCCCATAGGACTGCTAGAAGCCATTCCTCTATATTCCACATGATTTGTGTATCATTGAAACCAAGACCTTTTTTGTCGCCTCTGCTTATCCATTGGCCCTTGGTTAGTATGGGGTTGATAGTGAGTGGAATATCTTAAATTCCTTCATGAGGTACTTTATTATCTAGTTGCCAAAATGCCTTCCACAATCACTCGTCAGATGCAAAGAAATCCCAAACCTTGTTATTGTTTGTTCATACAAGAACTTGTTTGTGCTCAATGCAGAATTGTTTGACAATGCTCTTTCTTTTGACCACTTTGTGAAATATTTTGTCGCAATGACTGTATTTACATCTCCATCGACTCATTTTCTTAAATGGCTGGATGAAGTCTAGGTGTCATGCCCAAAGTTTTTGTCCCAAAACCCAAGTAATATTATTTTTGTTAACTTAATTCAATAATGCTTACTTAATAACTGCAGTTGCTTAGTGATTTAACTGTTGTGATTTAGTCAATGTGCAACTGAAGTGTCACACAATTATTGTGATTATTTAATTCATTTACTTTCCAACACAAGGCTTCCCTAGGAAGCAAAAAACAAACATATCAGAGTGAGGTTAAGACCAAATGTGGTTTTAGAAATCACTTAATGCCCTCATCAAGGAATAGGGACAAGTCATATTAATATGATGTCCTGAATAGATAACTTATTTATAGTGTCTTGATTTATTAGATCTTGAAGACATTCAAACATACATCTCAAGTCAACACACGAAGGAAAACAATAGCAAACTAAGGCAACAATTTACTTTATGATAGAGTTATCACCTTAAGGCTCGCCAAGGGAGAGTCCTTACTAAAACAGTACACAACTCTACTCCCAAGGACACACAAAACAAGTAGAGTTACAAAAATACATTCATCTCGAGGTAGCTAACATCTACACAAACCAAACTTAATGAGTAGGGTTGGAAACAAACACACATATCAATATCAAATTTTATTTAATAAATAGTACATATAAAGTTAATCCAAACAACATAGAATACCAACACAAAGGATGACGAAAAACATCCCTAACCTAGCCTATGACTTAAACTCGATGCCCCCACCACAGCTTGGTTAGCCTACATATCCGCTCCTTGGAATTAGGGTCCGATGTAGTCCTTGCATTTGTGATGGCTTCCTCCACAAGACATCATTACCGAAATCGGATTGGCACCCTACGCCAACAAGGGATCTAATATGCCACTCAAGCGAGCTTCTAAAACTCTATACTTCTACTCAAGATGATATAATATACTCAAAGGTCGCGTATTGCAAAACACAATAACATCTCAAGCTATGTGTGCTTGCCCCAAGCACTCTCATGCATTAACACATATGAGAATCAAATGTAACAATAAGGAACCTACGTTCCTTTGATATGATGAGACCAAAGTCTTAACAATCTTTGGCTCACATTGCTCGGAGAAGCTTTGTCTCTCGAGCAGGTCTCAAACGGTGACCAAGGTCATGATGGAAGAACACATGTTCACTTGCAAATGAAGCAAATAGGGTCACTACCTAGCAATAAATACACATTCAAGCACACCACACAACTAGAAACTAGCAAGATACACATACGTGAAGAACATTATATATTTTGCACTAAAGCAAGTATTCTAAGGGTTAGTTGTGAAGGCACGTGTTCCAAGAACACATTAAGTTATTAATGCCATACTAAGGAGACGTCCCAGAGGTTAGTTCTATATGCCCGCGCCCATTCTCCGAGCTGCCTACATATCTACGGTGATCCTTTCTTATGAAGAATCAGGTTGGTTGTAGTTCACCCAACTAAGCCAACGTGGTTACCCATTGTGGGTAACACTGTAGCCACTAGTTGACCAAAGCGCATCTAGGCACTATCAAGAGATTACAAGGAGCATCCAACAAAAGGGAAGTATGTGCTTTTAGAATTTTCAACTTGAGTGCGAAAAGCGAGCCTTTCTCCAAAATTACATTCCAATTCAATACTGAAAGGATCCCTTTTGACCTAACAAGGTGCGACTAGGGCAATAGATACATAAAAGAGTTTAGGGTACAAAATCGGACCTGAGGTCATAAAAATTGTTTTAGGCTCGTAGAATACATGATAGCCACTAAATTAATTAAGAAATGGAAAAAATGCACTTAAACAAAGTTTCACAACCAACGATGCTTCAAAGTTCTACAAAACACACCAACTCTAAGTTGGATAAAGTGGGTACAAAAATACCTTTGTTTTAAATTGTAATAAGATAGTAATTTTTCTAGCTGTAAAAATCTATTCTCTAAGCTAGAATTATCGTGTTTAAGGCAAAATAACATATTTATTGTGAATAAAACTACAAATTTGCTTACCATTCTAAAGTGAATTTAACTGCTTAAAATTGTCTTACAAAATTTCTCCGTAAACCAGCTCTGGAATTACCTTGCTAAAAATAACAAATCTTGAGATTTTTTTTTTTTATATAATATTGGTAATTTTAAGCTATAATAAATTGGTTGCAACCTTTAGTTTTGAGAAAACCCATTCCTCAATATTTTATTTAAGTTGAATCCAAATCGACTTTGGGGAGCAAGAGGGTGGTTGAAAATAACGATTCCGAAGGGAGTAAAAATTATTTGAATATAAGCCCCAGGGGTTAGCTCGAGTGGATAGGATCAATGACTTTGGTCGCCTAGGTTTTGAGTTCAATTCTTGCCGAGCACGTTGTGATGCATTCAGGCTTAGGAGTAGATGCGAAGCTCGAGGAATAAGGGGCAGGTAACCCTTCGTTAATGGGGGGTCCTCCTCGAAAACCTCAGATATCAAAAAAATCGATGAGATGTGGGTGAGTTGGTAAAGTGACTTGGTTGTTTCAAGCATCACCCAGGTTCAAATCTCAGTTTGGTATCATAGGCTGGATGTGGTCGATTGTTAAGTATTCATGGGCTGGTTGTGGCCGATCATTGGTATCTTGGGCCAATAGCGGCTGATCATTAGTATTCTTGGGCCGGTTGTGGCCGATCATTGGTATTCTTGGGACGGTTGTGTCCGTTGATGGTATTCTCGGACTAGTTGTGGCCGTTCATTGGTAGTCTATTGGGGATCTGGGCCCCCGATTGTGTCCCAGACCGGTTGGAGCTCCGATTAAAAGCAAATGGGACAAGAATCCCTCAACCCTTGGCACCGATCTAAAAAATATATATTTGAATACCGATTATATATTTCGTATCTTAAAATAATTATTTCTAAGTCTCATATTTTGAAAATTTTAAATTTAATTATTTGTTTTGTGCTAGATCCAAAGTGACTTTAAAGGCAAGAAAAGTAATTGCAATTTTGTTTTTGGAAACGTCGTCCAAAATAGATAAAAATGTTAGCATCCAATAGGATTATAAATTGTCTAAGTATTGTTTGCATATTCCTCAACCTTATAAAGTTAGTTTCAAGTCTTAGTTTTGATAAATTCCTAGTTTGGGTATTTATTTCATACTAAATCAAAATAGTTAAAAAAAAATAAAAGAAGATTGAGAAGTGACGGTGGATCTCTAGAGACTTATTTGTTTGATTCCAAAATTTATTTGCTTTAATAATTCAATTACGAAATCAACTTTGTAGATCCAGGGCTTATAATAAAATGGTTAAATAATTTAAAACTTGTCCTTGAAATTTCACTAGCTTGTTTTACTAAATCAAAAGTAATTACAGTTAAGACAAGAAGGTTTTCCCACTTGCCCAAGTGGTGGTGGGTCCAATCCCCACCCTTGGGTTAGGTGGATCACCCTTAGATTTAAGGTTCCAAAAAGTTTGCTCTAAACTTCCTTATGGGCAAGTGTTGGGAATTTGAGCAAGGAGATAGTTGACAGCTTTGATATCAAGATACAAAAAGTAGTCTGAGGACTGAACAATTATCATTTCCATCTAGGGAAGCATGGAATTGTCATTGATTTCAAAGGTTAATGTCCTTGATGTCATTGAGATTGAAACTGATCATGCATTAATGCCAACGGTTGAGTTGAGCAGACTTGTGGAGTAAATCGCGTTTGTGAAGTGCTTATTCAGAAGAGGCAATTGGGATAAGTCAAGAAGACTTGAGTTGAGCAGATTTGATTGAGGGAATTCTTTCGGAAATATTGGTAAAGACAATTTTCTCGGACAAACTGTCAGCAGCTAATAAGGGAATTCTTTCGGGAAAATGTTTAAGGCAATTTTTTCGAGAAAATTGACTAAGTCGTTGTCGGACAAATTGTCCACAACAAAGTTTCCGAAGGAAATGAGTGCCACTTGGAATTCTTTCGGAGAAAGTGTCTTGGAGAATTCATTCGGAAAAATTGTCCCGAATTAAAGTTTCGAAGGGATCTTTTCAGAAAGTCGGAAGGGTAAGTGGACCGTTCAAAGCTTCTGAAGAGATCTTTTCAAAAATGCCGAAAGGTATGTGGATCGTTGCAAAAGTTCCGAAGGGCAAGTGGACAATGTCAAAAAGTCCGAAGGGCAAGTGGACCATTTCAAAAAGTCCGAAGGGCAAGTGGACCATTTCAAAAAGTCCGAAGGGTATCTTTTGAATGTTGCAAAGGACATGTGGACACTTGCAGAAAAGCCGAAGGGTAGATTGCAAAAAGTCCAAAGGGTATCTTTTGAACGTTGCAAAGGGCATGTGGACACTTGCAGAAAATCCGAAGGGTAGATTGTAAAAAGTCCGAAGGGTATCTTTTGAACGTTGCAAAGGGCATGTGGACACTTGCAGAAAATCCAAAGGGTAAATTGTAAAAAGTCTGAAGTAATGCTTGCGGACAAAAAGTACGAAGAAATGCCTTGCGGACAAAAAGTCCAAAGAAATGCCTCGCGGACAAGAAGTCCGAGGAAATGATGCGGACAAAAAAGTCCGAAGAAAAGATTTCTGAAGGACATCTATTCGAAGCCAATGACGATTTCTTTTGGAGAAATTGGACACTTTAGGATGAAATAAACCTGGACAAAAAGTCCACGGAAATTGTCTCAAAATGCCCTTGACAAAAAGCCCGCAACAAATTGTTCGAAGAGAAAGGTTCACTTGCAACTTTGCCGAAGATAAAGTGTGGAATTCTTATAGGGCATTCTCAAAGGGACAAGGCATGTTAAAGATCGAGCAAGTCTACAAGGATCAACGGTGCAAAAGCATTACAAGAATGCCGAAGAAAATGAGATCACGCCAACATGCCAAAGTTTAACGCTAAATACAAAGGATAAAGATCGAGCATATCGAGGATAATCTAAAGGAGTGGAAGCGAACCCATGGTATAGAAAGCAGTGAGATGCAAAAAGGGAAGAAAAAGAGCTCGATGGTTAATGGCAAAGCAAACTCAGATAATCCTCTGAGAGCACGCGCATTTGACAAGTGTCTAAAGGTCATAAGGAAAGATCCGACAAAGAAAAGAACGTGAACTTGGTGCGACAACAGAATTTGAAAAAGCCCGCAATCAATGTCTTCCAATTGTCTATATAGGAACAACTGGAACTAGTGATGAACTCGGTATATCTTCACTGTTGACGTTGTGGATTGCACTCTTTAAAAGAAGGCTCGACTTCTTTCTTCCACGCGGCACAATGGAGACATTCCTCTTGCAATAGGCTTGGCAAATTTGAGGAATTAATCTCTAGATTTAGGGCTAGCTCTCGTTGATGGACCTTTGAGATCCTTAACTGTTACTGCTAATAATGGGGGGGTGAAAAGAGAAAAGGATATTAAAAAAGCAAAACCTAACTACAATGGTGATACACCAAATGATTCGATCTACTCATCTTTTGTCAACACTTTACATCAAAAGGAGCGAACAAACACTTCATTTGAATAGAAAACCAGATTGCATGAGTGTTTTAACAAGGGGGCTTAATGGAGATACAATGAAGAAAAACCTACCATAGGGTGCTTTAGGAGCACACTATCAGATGGTTGCTCCTCTGCCGCTATGCTCCAACCTGGGCACTTCTTGTTAACCTGCAGAAGATGGTCTTGGATATACCAAATATGCTGGTGTCGACCTATGAAAGCATTAATATAAAATGACTAAACATAATGACGATACACAGGTATATTCAAAAGTATAACAAATTAGATGGAGGTAAAACACACTTCTTTTGATTCAAAGGTAAAATTGTTAGGGCTTCGCCATACACAAGTGAGAGAGATCTTTTTTAGCTGAGAGGTTACAATATATAGAATTTAGAGAAATACCCTTAGTCTTTTCAAGGAACTGGCGGCCCATACTACATTAAACACCTTGGTAAGAGGAATCCGCTCATGCTGCTGTCATCTTTCCATAAATACGCCTGGAAGAACCATGTTGTATATGTCACAAACATTGACTTTGTTGCTCAAACTACGTTTAATGTTCCTGCTAAAGCATGGGTCTCTTTATTCTTTGAACAACAAGGCTGCCTCTCTTGAAAACTCGTGCAACCCTTTGCTTATTAATGCTAAACAAAGAAAAATGTGCCGCTCTATTGAATGCTCGCGCTCTCTTTGATCGCTGTTTGGTGGAGACTATTCCATCTGTAAGCAATTACTTCTGCCGATGCCTCTTTTGCCACCTGGACTGATCTAGTTCGTGCCTGCGCTTGGTTGGATGTGTCTTCTGGAATGTTCCAAGCATTGTCTTATGTGTGCGTGGCCGCATTTTGGGTTTACTGTTCTGCTCTCTTTCCTTGCTACTTCTTGTCTTTTCTTGACAATTTAGGCTCTCGGGGCTATCGTTTGTCTCCTCTTGGCTCCTCTCTTGGCGGGTCGCTCAGCCTTTGAATTCCTTCAGACAAAATGTCTGAAGGAATTCCTTCGGACAGAATTCTTCCTTTTCTTGCCGTCGTGGAATTCTTTCGGACATCTTGTCCGAAAGAAATGTTCTTTAGCTTTTATCTGACGATTAACTCATTTCCATAAATATGACATGCGCGGGCCCGTCCTTAAATATTTGAAAAAAACAATGGCTATCTCATCACCATAAAATTGACGTCCACGGGCCCGTCACCATTTGAAAACTAACGGCTCTTTCGCTGCCTTGAATTTGACGTTCGCGGACCCATTACCACCCTTCAGCAATTTCTTCGGCTTTTTGCAAACGAACTTTTCTGAAGGGAAAGTGACCCTTCGGAAAAAAGAAAAAAGGTCCATTCTGACAGCCGAGTGTCCTCCAAAAGGGGCACTTACCTTTCGGGTTTTTTTCCTTCCGAATTTCTTCGAACAAAATGTCCGAAGGAATTTGTGCTTTCAGTGTTTTGGCCTTTCCTCGGTGAATTTCTTCGGACAAAAGTCCGAAGGAATTCCTTTGGACTTTTTGTCCGAAGAAATTTGCCCCTTTGGTTTCTTCGTGGATTTTCTTCGGACAAAATGTCCGAAGAAATCCTTCTTTGTCTTCAAACCTTTCTCCGAATGGAAACCCCCACCTTTTGGCTTTATGGCTTGACCCTTTGTAACCGGACCTTCTGCCCTCCGCAAGGACACTTTGGGTCCAAGGTTGTTCTCCGGAACTTGCTCGAACGGTCCCATTTGTTGCTTTCTTGTCCTCCGCAAGGGTATTTGACCTTCGGGGTTTTGTAAAAGATTTATATCCCTTTGGAATTGGCCCATCTAACTGCCGATAGAGGCTTGCTCGGGGTAATTTGCTTGAAACGAAATGAGTCCCAGATGAACTCAAAATACTTGCAAGATTTAGAACACTTGGTTTTTTTTTAGAAACGGCCCTGCCACAAAGGAAAACCACAAATTGCAGTGGGGTGAATTCATCAAAAACTGGCTAACAAGCCCTGAAAGAAAAAGAAAAAGGGGTGCCCAATTTTGACCTGTAGGACCAAAATTGGTCAACACATTTCGCGATTCACAAGGGAAACATGCCTGCTATGCTTAAGAAGACCGGTGGCTTAAAGGTCCATTGGGCATGGAGTCAGGATACATTTTGAAGGCCTGACAATAACCTTGAAATCTTAAGAACCAATGAAGAAGATTTTACCCCAAAAGGTAAAGAAAACACACACAAGGCTGAAAAACTACAAACATGCACAAAAGCACTTAGGAAAAACGAGGAAAAAACAGAGAAAATATGTACAATCAAGAGAAGGCTTAGTGGCAATGTTTAAGATATATCCCATTAACGGGGATATGTAGTTCTCCACCATCCAACTTGGAGAGTTGGAATGCATTATGTTGTTTGCATTGAGTAATGACATATGGACCACTCCACAAGGCATCGGACTTCGTGTGCTTTCTAGGTTTAGCTTGGTCTTCATCCCATTTCAAGACAATGTCACCTTTTGAGAAGTTTTTTGATGAGGATTTTTTGTCAAAATTCTTCTTTGTTTGCTGCTGACGGCTGGTCGTGAAAACCATGGCTTGGTCTCTTGCTTCTTGAAGCTCCATTAATTTACAAAATCTGACTTTCACGCTGTCGCTTTCCTCCAAATGCAGCTGGTGGGCAAGATCCAAGGCTAGTAATTCAAGTGAAATAGGAAGTTTAGCTTCCCTTCCATATACAAGTGTGTATGATGAATTACCAATTGCTCTTTTTGGAGTGACCCTGTCTGCCCACAGGGTTGTTTTCATCTTGGCATGCCAAGTCCTTTGATTGTCTTCCATTGTCCTTCTAATGATCCTGATTAGATTCTTATTGGTGGACTTAGCCAACCCATTTCCTTGTGGGTAGTAGTTGGAAGAAGTACTAAGATAGATGCCGTATCCTAACGCCCACTTGCTTGTTTTGGTTCCCAAGAAAGCCAATGCGTTATCCGAAATGATGGTAGCTAGGACTCCAAATCTTGTCATCAGGGCTTCATAGAAGTCTAGGACTGCACTCTCATTGGCTTCCTTCAAAGCAACAACTTCTACCCATCTCGTGAAATAATCTGTAGCAGTCAAGACCCACTTGTGGCCAACACTAGGAGGGTTGATCATCCCTATGAAGTCCAGACCCCATTGCATGAACGACTGTTCCACTTGAATAGGTTGCAGAGGCATTGCAGCCAGCCATTGCTTTCCATCAAAGAGAGCACATTTCTGGCACTTGCGTACCTAGGCATGAGTGCCTCTGAATAAAGTGGGCCAAAAGTAGCTAGCCCTCATAATCTTTGCAACTGTGGGCTTAGGAGCAAAGTGACCACCAGTTGGTCCGTCATCAACTTCAGATACTACCCTGTTGACCTGATTTGAGTCTATGCATCTCAAAAGTACCCCTGAAAAATCTTTTTTAAACAACACTCCATCAATCAGGACATAAGGAAGAGACTGGAGCCTGAAATACCTCCTCTTATTCCTATCAAAGCCCTATGGGCACTCACTAGTTAGAAGGAAATGAACCATGTCTTGTGCCCAATTCTTTATGACTGCAGGTTCTTCTGTTGCAGCTTCATCATGGAGTAGCAAAATGCCTCCCTTCTGTTGTTTAAGGTCTGTAGCGAGGTGTTCGCACAACCCTCTTCCCCTTACCAGCTTGGTGGTTTTGATCTCCACATCGTATTCCATTACCTTGGTGATCCACCCTGCCCTCTTTTCATTTAAGTCACGGCTTAGCAAGAAATCCTTGACACTAGGATGTGGTACCATGATATGAATCTTGTTGTTTGACAACATATATCTGAATTTCTTCAGGCTTCGTAAAACTGCAAGTGCTTGCTTCTCAACATATGTCTACTTAACTTCAAAACCTTCCAAACTTTGGCTAAAGAATTGTTGACGCTGTGGATTGCACCCTTGACAGAAGGCTGAGCTTCTGTCTTCCATGCGGCACAATGGAGACTCCCCTCTTGCTGTGGGTCTGGCAAAATTGAGGGAAGAATCTCTAGATAAGGGCTAGCTCCATTTGATGCATCTCTGAGTTATTTCACTACTACTGCTAATATATATAGTGGGTGGGTGAAAAGAGAGAAGGATACTAAAAACAGAAATTAACCTAAGACGGTGATGCACCAAACAAATTTGATCTATTTAGTTACTCACACTTCATATCAGGAGAGGGCAGACATACACTTTATCTGATGAAAAGACCAGACCGTAGGGAGTTTTAACAAGGAGGCTTAGTGAAGACACACATAAAATGAACTCACCACAGATGCTATAGAAAACACACTGTCTGATAACCCTTTTCTGTCTCTGCACTCTAGATACAGCACTCCCTGTTAACTGCAAAACTGGTACTCTAGCTACACTAGGTGTGTTGGTGTCAACTTGTGAAAGCATCAAGCTAAAATGACTAAACACAAGGTTAATACGCAGACACACTTAGAGATATAAGCAGTCAAATAGAGATAAAACGCATTCTTATTGATTCAAGGTGAAATTTTGGCAGGGCTTCGCCTTACAAAATGAGAGAGATAGATCCATTTCTCAAATGATAGTTTACAATATATAGAGAAAGAGAAAGCAATGGCACCTTTTTCCACAAGTGGCCCATGTTGCATTCAATTCATTGGGAAGAGGAAGTCCGGTGAAGGAAGCCATGCTGCGGCAGTCTAAGTCTTGACTTTGGTGTTTAAATTATATTAAACGTCATTGTGAAAGCATGGGTCGCACCTTTCTGTTTGAAAACAAGACCTCTTCTTAAAGAGGTTCACGCGGTTGTTTGCTCATTAATGCTTCAATGAAGAAAAACAGGCCATGCCATTCACTGTTTGCGCTCTTTGATGACCATTTCGTAAGGACTGTTCCAACCATTGGAATAACTCCTCTGCCAATGTCTCTTTTGCCACCTGGACTGTTCTATCCGTGTCTGTGTTTGGCTCTTTGGGCTCCTTTCTCGACGGGTCGCTGAGTTTACTCTTGGTTTTGTCTTTTCTTGGCTCTTTCGGCCCTCGGGGCTATCATTGTCATTTTCTGGCTCTTTCTGGAAATTTGAGCTCTCGAGCTCTCTTCTCGGCGGGTCGCTGGGTTTCCACGCACGGGCCCGTCTTTAAACATTTGAGAATCAATGCTTATCTTATCACCGTAAAGTTGACCTTCGCGCACCCGTCGCCATTTGAAAGCCAATGGCTATTCCATTGTCCTGAATTTGACGTGCTCGGGTCCGTCACCCCTTTGACAATTCCTTCGGCCCTTTGCAATTGAACCTTCCCAAAGGGAAGGTGTCCCTTCGGAGCTTGGAAAAGATCCCCTTTTGGGCGTTGAGAGTCCCCCGCAAGGGCACTTGCCCTTCAGGCTCCCTTGGTCATCTCAATTTCTTTGGACAAAATGTACGAAGGTTTCCAAAGGAAATTCAAAGGGAAAGAGACCGAAAGAAAGAGCTGAAATATGAAGGAAAGATTTCCTTCATATTTCAACTCTTTCTTTCGGTCTCTTTCCCTTTGAATTTCCTTCGGAAAAAATCCGAAGGAAAACCTGCCTTAGCTTCTTGTGAATTTCTTCGGACAAAATGTTTGAAGGAATTCCTTCGGGCATTTTGTCCGAATGAATTCTCCCTTGCTTCTCACGGATTTTCTTCAGATAAAAAGTCCGAAGAAATCTTTTGCATCTTTTCCTTATGAATTTCCTTCGGACAAAAGGTCCGAAGGAATTCTTCATCTTTTGCCTTGGATTTTTCAAAGAAAAGTTACCTTTCGGTCTTCTCTTTTATCCCTCCGCAAGTGAAGTTCCCTGCCCTCCGCAAGGGCACTTTTGGGTCCATAATTGCCCTCTGAAGAAATTCTATTGCCCCTTTTGCGAACTGCTTAAGCCATTTCAGGTTTTTCAATTATGACTTTGAACCTTTCGATTGAACCTAAACCCCTTTTCAGAGTTCAATGGTTCAATAGTTCAATACTCTATGTTCTGCAAAGAGTCGTGTTCACTAAGTTTCCTTGTGAATTTAATGTATCATTGAACCTACTGGTTGAATCAACCGCTTGAACCAACGGTTCAATATTTCAATATTTCTAAGTTCAAAGCTCTTGGAAAGATCATGTGACTATTGGTTGGTCTGTGTAGTTCATTTCATATCTCTAAACCCCGACGTTGAACCACTTTTTCCATTTTTTTAGGAAATGTGCCTCTAAATTTTGGTTTCCTTCCTCGTGAATTTCTTCGGACAAAATGTCCGAAGAAATCCCTTCGGGCACTTTGTCTTTAGAGCTTTGTAAAAGACTTATATCTCTTTGAAGTTGGCCCATTCATTTGCCAAAAGGCTTGTGAAAACTAGCTGCCCACAGCGAAATAAACCTCCAGATCAACTCGAAACATCTACCAAGCTCGAGTCATTTGGTTCAGAAAACAGGCCTATTACAAAAGGGGAAAAGCATAGCTGCAGAAAGGTGGATACATGACTAACTGCTCAAGATAGTAGGGAAGTAAGGGAGACCAATTTTTGGCTTGCAGGGCCAAAAATAGTCAACAAGAATGCGAGAGGTTGTTCAAGGTTTTCATCATTTGCTTGAGTGAGCATAACAGAGATTACCTCTTCATTTCCAAAAGTGTGAAGGTTGAAATTCTTGGAGAAATCAGGACTGATCAAGGTGGGACCCTGGGCGACAGCTTGCTTAATCCCTTCAAAACTATCTTTTCTTCGTGCTGTCCATGTAAACATCTCATCTTTCTTCAGCATGGAAGTTAGCGGCTTGACTATTTCAGCAAAATTAGGGATAAATCTCCTAATAAAATTTTTTCTGCCAAAGAAGCTTTGCAGACCCTTCTTGTGTTTAGGTAAGGACAGCGCTAAGATGGCGTGTACTCTTTCTGGATCAATGGTCAAGCCCTTTTTTGAAACGACATGACCCAGGAGTTTGCCTTCATGGACAACGAACACACATTTCTTTGGGTTGAGAGAGATGCCAAACTCTCTACACCTCTCAAAGATTTGCCTTAGGTGTTTTAGATGTTCTCTTGCATCCTTGGAGAAGACTGTCACGTCGTCAAGATAGACCAATACAATACTATTTATCAGACCCTGAAAAGCCATATCCATGGCTCGCTGGAAGGTAGCTCCAGCATTTGACAGTTTAAATGGCATCTTCTAGTAGGCAAAAGTTCTCCACTTGGTGGTGAAGGTTATCTTGTACTGATCGCAGTCTTGCACCAGAATTTGATTGTACCCAGAATACCCATGCATGAGGGAGAAAAGTTGACTGCCTGTCACCATTTGAAGGATCTACTCCATACTTGGGAGGGGATAGTGATCTCTTAACGAGACTCTATTGAGGTCTCTAAAATCAACACATAGTCTGATCTCCCCATTCTTCTTCCTAACAAGGACGAGATTGTCCAGCCGAGAAGAGAGCCAAGAAGAGTGTTTGATAGGAAAAATGATCTTGGACTCAATCAACTTGGTGAGTTCCTTCCGCGTGAGAGGCTCAATCTTTGGATTGATGGGCCTTTGTTTTTGTTTGATGGGTTTGGCACCTTCTTCTAGCTCAATGGTGTGTTGGGCCAAGCTTGGGTCAAAACCCTTCAGGTCGCTATACTCCCAAGCAAAGACATCAACAAACTCTTGGCATAACAAAATGAAAGAATGTCTTTCATCATTTGCACATATCTTCCCAAGTGCAAGCAACATATTCTTGAATATTTTGACTCTTTCGTAATTTTTTTTCTTGGTTGTGATGCTTGCTTTGTCATTTTTGAGTTGGTCATCCTCATTGAAAATGCTTTCGAGAGTGACTAAACCTTTAGGAAGTTTGTTGTTCTTCAGTTGAACAATCTGGCTGTCGTACTGTTGTTGCAGCTTAGATTGATTCCTAGAAGCAAAGTCAGCCTCCTCTTGTAAGAAGAGTGCTATCTGCTGGTCACTGTCAAACACTTGCCAATTGGTGACATTATCAGGTATGGAGGGTCTTATTATCACTTTTAAATGGTGCTGACTGCTGTCTTGACTTATTCCCTTGGGAATGTCAAACTGAGCACCAACTGCTGCTAGTTTGTCTGCTTGCTTATTTTGTTCTCTTGGAATGGAAATAATGTTGGAATCAAGGAAACTTTCTATTAGGTCCCACACCTTGTGCTTGTAAGACTTAAGCAAGGAATTCTTGGTCGATTTTTGACCTCTCACCTGGTTTACAATTAACTCACTGTCTCCAAAAACTTGCAATTCTTTTATCCCTCTTTTTTTTGTCCACTCTAAACCATGAACGAGAGACTCATATTCTGCAACGTTGCAAGCGCAGGAGAATTGGAACCTGAAAGTTGAAAAGTATCTTTTCTTTGAGGGTGAAACTAGCATTGCTACACCACCATCTCCTAACTTGCTTCTTGATCCATCGAAGAAAAGTTGCCACAAACCACAGCTCTCTTGGTTTGCCTTCATCAAATTTGGCATGAAAGTACCTTTTTCGTGCATGCAATAAACTCCAAGACCTACATCTGCGGTGAACTTGTATGGGTCATGTTCAAAATTGTCATTTCCCCATTCATCTAAGAGCAGGTCAGCAACTCCTTCAAGGGAAGAGGGTGGGGATTGGTCTATTTGGAATTCTTCTTCATCAATGATGGCGTAGCTGACGTTTGTCGCCTTGAGAGAGTATGGTTCCAGATGATCTCCGTGGATGGGCTCCGACTCAATCTTCACTTTAGTTCCATATTTAGTCCTAAAAACCATGTAAGACCAATTTGCTGCTAAGTACCCACCTATTTTGGACGTGAAATCCCTGGATAAGCAAAGAGCGAAGTAAGGGGGAACGTCCGCCACTACCACGTCGTGGGGAACGGAGAAGGTTGGACAAGCATGAAGTGTTAGATTCAAGCCTCTTACCACTTCTAATGTTTTGGTCATTTCTTCATATTTGAGTCCTAGCTTGTCAGCTATGCATTTGGGCATTACTGAAGTGCTTGCTCCACTGTCAATAATGCAATTGTGAACCAAAAAATCTCCAATGACAAAGGATAGATAGAAAGAAGGAACCTTTTCATCCTTCTTTGCTTGACCTCCGATGGAAGGAGCACCATTCATAATCAACACATTATCAACATTTGCTGGAACAATTTGCTCACTCAGCCCATGTAATTCCTTTTGGAGTATATCCTTTTGTCCTGACATTGCTAAGGAATCCCATAATGAGATATTCATGTGCAGCTTTTTCATTTGGTTGACCACATTGATTGAAGGGTTGCCCCCTTTTGAATTTTCTTTGGGGGCATTTACAGCTTGAGGTGTAACTCGAGGAGTTAAGGTTACGATTGGCTGCCTGTAATTGGGAAACTTCTGGTTCACTTGCGATGAAAAAGATACTGCAGATGCTTGAGTAGTTGCTTGAGCTTTCTCCATAGCTCTCTTTTTGGACCTTTTATTGGCTACAACACAATCATCCTGGTTATTTGTACTCCCTACATAATTGACTGCATAGAATTCTCCTTTCAGGTGGTTCATAAGAGTGGAATCAGATCGAGCTTGCCTGTTGTCCATCCCAGGTTGTGTTGATGCCTCAAAACTTGGGAATGGGGCTGTTTGATTTCCTTGTGTGTTCATACATTGATTTGGCAACTCATTAGTATAAGCAACCTGTTCTTGACCATACCCCAGGGGTGGGCAATTAGGTTGTTCCTGTACCAAATTATTTTAAGTGGGAACAAGAGCTTTGGACGATGAAAGGGCACTTGGTTTATAACCTTTGTAAGGTCTAACCTGGGTAATCTGACCTTGTCCTTGATTATAATTTTGGAAAAGAGGTCTATTCGTTTGTCTGAACTGCTGATATCCTTGATTTGGTCGATAGCTTTGAGCTTGTTGCCTCTTGAGAGCCACCAATTCATTGGTAACACTTTGTAACAAACTCTTAACTTCATGGAGGTCATTTGGCGAGGTAGCAGTCGGCTTTTCTGCACCAAGCAGAGGAGCTAAAGTGGGTGCAACAGTTTGAACTGAGGGTTGCAATTCAAGAAAAAGCGGCATATGAGGTCTAGGTGATAACACTGCAGTCAGAATAAGAGGCAAAGGAACCTTGCACATAGATGGCAAGCTTCCTACACATGACGTCCTATACGTTAAAAGACTTAAACATAATCTGTTAAGTGTAAGTCAAATGTGTGATAATGGTTATGAAGTCACATTTAATGTTGAAGGTTGTAAATTGAAAAGTGCTGGAAAAACTGTTGCACAAGGAAGAAAAACTGGAAGCAACATATACAACCTGATTGAAGAAAATGATGCAAATTGTCTCATGAAAAAAGTCGAAGAGAGCTGGTTATGACATAAAAGAATGGGTCATGTCAACTTCGGCAATCTAGTCAAAGTAAGCTCTAACAAGTGTGTTGGACATATGCCCAAAATTGTCAAACCTGCAGACGTCACATGTAGAGCATGCCAACTAGGAAAGCAAACAAGGGTCAGATTTGAAACAAAAGAATACACGACCTCAAAACCCCTACAAGTAGTTCATATAGATTTATGTGGTCCTACTAGGACAAAAGGATCCAAAGGTGTATACTACTTTATGCTATTTGTAGATGACTTCTCAAGGATGACATGGGTAACTTTCTTGAAAGATAAATCACAAGCCTTTTAGAGATTCAAGATCTTCAGGGCCATGGTTGAGAATGAAATGGGAAGAAAAATCAAGTGTCTAAGATCAGACAAAGGTGGAGAATTCACCTCCAATGAGTTTGTAGAATATTGTGAGAAGCATGGGATTAAGACACAGTACTCTGTTGCACGTACTACATAGCAAAATGGAGTTGTAGAAAGAAAAAACAAAACTGTGAAGGAGATGCCCAGAACAATGTTGAAAGAGGCAAAACTTCATGATGGATATTGGAAAGAGGTAGTTCAAACATCAGTATATATCCTAAATAGAGTTCAACTTAGGGTAAAGAGTGATAAAACCCCATATGAACTGTGGTTTGGAAAACCTGCATCCGTGAAATATTTCAGAGTGTTTGGAAGCAAGTGCTACATCAGAAGAAAAGAGGCCAAACTGGGAAGTTACGAGTCAAGATGTGATGAAAGAATTTTTCTTGGATACGCCACTCACAACAAAGCCTATGTGTGTTACAACAAACCGCTGAATAAAATAGTTGAAAGCATCAACGTAAAGGTAGAAGAAGGATTCAAACAAGTTGAGCTAAATGAGGAGATTAGAATTGAAGAATCAGAAGGAGCAAAAAATGAAGTAGAAGATAGTGAACAGGAGGAAGAAAAGAGCAAAAAGACACCTGTAAGGTTTGTTCAAAAAGAACATCCCAAGGACCAAATAATTGGCAACAAAGATGAGGGTGTTCACACTAGGAGAAGAGCTGTAATAAACAAGGAGCAAGTAAACTTTGCTCTACTTTCAGAAATTGAGCCTAAGACCTTCAATGAAGCGAACAAAGATGAAAACTGGCTAACAGCCATGGAAGAAGAACTCAGTCAAATTGAAAAGAATAAAATTTGGGAACTAGTTCCTAGACCCTCAAACAAGAATGTAATAGGACCTAAGTGGGTTTACAGAAACAAACTCAGTGAAGATGGAGCAGTCATAAGAAACAAAGCTAGACTGGTGTGCAAAGGATATGCACAAGTAGAAGGCATAGATTTTGAAGAAACATTTGCACCTTTGGCAAGACTGGAAGCTATTAGAATGTTCTTCGCATTCTCTGTTCACAATAAATTCAAAGTGTATCAAATGGATGTGAAGTCAGCATTCCTAAATGAGAACTTAGACGAAGAAGTGTACATTGAACAACTAGAAGGATTTCAGTTAGCAGAGGAAGAAAATTATGTGTGAAAACTAAAGAAAGCTCTGTATGCTCTGAAACAGACACCAAGAGCATGGTATTCACGATTGGATCAATACCTGTAACGACATGGTTTCAGAAAAGAGTGCGTAGACAGCAATCTGTACTTTAAATCAGAAGGTGAGCGTACGCTGATTGTTGTATATGTGGATGATATTATCTTTGGAGGTGGTGATAGTAACATGTGCAAAGAATTTGTCACACAAATGCAAAACGAGTTTGAAATGTCAATGCTGGGAGAACTCTCCTTCCTTGGTTTACAAATTACACAAACTAATGAAGGGATATTCATATCTCAAGCAAAGTACGCAAGGGAGATGTTCAAGAAATTTAGAATGTAGGACAACAAACCAGTTGGTACTCCCATGATGACTGGCTGCAAGCTAAGCAAGGAAGATGGGTCTCCTAATGTAAATAATACGTTGTATAGATCAATGATTAGTACCCTGTTGTATCTAATAGCATCAAGACCAGATGTCATGCAAACAGTATGCATGGTTGCACGGTATCAAGCAGCCACCAAAGAATCACACGTTAATTTTGTAAAAAGAATTTTCAGGTACATCAAGAGCACAATAGAGATTGGGTTGAGGTACCCAACTAGCGAGGATCTTACTTTGGTTGCATATACTGATGTTGATTGGGTAGGAAGTGTGGATGACAGAAAAAGCACAAGTGGTGGTGCATTCTTTCTGGGTAACAGACTTGTGTCTTGGCTAAGCAAGAAGCAAGAATCGATTACACTCTCTACAATTGAAGCAGAGTATGTCGCAGTAGCTGCTTGCTACACTCAAGTCTTATTTGTGAAGCAAACTCTCAAGGACATAAAGATAGAATATCAAGCACCTATCTCTATTTATTGTGATAATTCAAGTGCCATAAATCTATCCAAGAATCCAGTGATGCATTCCAGAACCAAGTATATCTCCATAAAATATCATTTTTTGAGAGAAAAAGTAGCAAGTCAGGAGGTCACAATGGAATATGTGCCAACCAAGGATCAGATTATAGATATCTTTACCAAGCCTCTTCCCAAGGAGCAATTCGAGTATCTGAGAGAGAAGTTGGGAGTTGTAGCTCCCACCCCATATCACTAGCCTCTTGTGATAGGTTAGAAGTCCAAGGGGAGCGTTGCAGGCATCTTATTAAGCTCCTGGATTAAGAGTAAAGGCAATCTGCTATGTACCTTACACATTGTTTGTCATCTGATGTTAAGGAACAGACTAAGGTATGTTGGATCTAGATTTCTATGCTCATCTATTATTGATTGGTCTTTTAGACCAATGCTATATCTAGGATCGGTTGAAGCATATGAAAGCTGAAAGAATCATAGGAACAGTTCAAGTCAGTGTGCATTATCCAAGGGGGAGTCTTTATCATAATGCTCTATCCAAATAGGTCCAAGGATCATAACAACTCAGCAACAATGTGTCTTATTGGTTCAACAAACACTCTTTGTCATCTATGTCAAAGGGGGAGAAATCAGAATAAGAGCAAGCAAGCAGAATGCGAAGGGACTTTTGAGGATGCCTTTGCTCATTGAGGATGTTTTGCCATCAATGACAAAGGGGGAAATTGTTGGAAACTTGAGCAAGGAGACAGTTGACAGCTTTGATATCAAGATACAGAGAGTAGTCTGAGAACTGAACAATTATCATTTCCATCTAGGACAGCATGGAATTGTCATTGATGTCAAAGGTTAATGTCCTTGATGTCATTGAGATTGAAACTGATCATGCATTAATGCCAACGGTTGAGTTGAGCAAACTTGTGGAGTAAATCGCATTTGTGAAGTGCTTTTACTCAAAAGAGGCAATCGGGATAAGTCAAGAAGACTTGAGTTGAGCAGATTTGATTGAGGGAATTCTTTCGGAAATATTGGTAAAGACAATTTTATTGGACAAACTGTCCGAAGCTAATAAGGGAATTCTTTCGGGAAAATGTTAAAGGCAATTTTTTCGATAAAATTGACTAAGTCATTGTCGAACAAATTGTCTGCAACAAAGTTTCTGAAGGAAATGAGTGCCACTTGGAATTCTTTCGAAGAAAGTGTCTTGGAGAATTCGTTCTAAAAAATTGTCCCAAATAAAAGTTCCGAAGGGATCTTTTTAGAAAGTCCGAAGGGTAAGTGGACCATTCAAAGCTTCCGAAGGGATCTTTTCAAAAATGACGAAAGGTATGTGGACCGCTGCAAAAGTTTTGAAGGGCAAGTGGACCTTTTCAAAAAGTCCAAAGGGCAAGTGGATCATTGCAAAAAGTTCAAAGGGTATCTTTTGAACATTGCAAAGGGCATGTGGACACTTGCAGAAAAGCGGAAGGGTAGATTGCAAAAAGTCCGAAGTAATGACTTGCGGACAAAAAGTCCGAAGAAATGCCTTGCGGACAAAAAGTCCGTAGAAAATATTTCCGAAGGACATCTATTAGAAGCCAATGACGATTTCTTTTGGAGAAATTGGAGGACACTTCAGGATGAAATAAACCCGGACAAAAAGTCCACGAAAATTGTCTCGAAATGCCCTTGACAAAAATCCCGCAACAAATTGTTCGAAGAGAAAGGTCACTTGCAACTTTGCCAAAGATAAAGTGTGGAAGTCTTATAGGGCATTCTCAAAGGGACAAGGCATGTTAAAGATCGAGCAAGTCTACAAGGGTCAACGGTGCAAAAGCATTACAAGAATGCTGAAGAAAATGAGATCACACCAACATGCCGAAGTTTAACGCTAAATACAAAGGATAAAGATCGAGCATATCGAGGCTAATCTAAAGGAGCGGAAGTGAACACATGGTATAGAAAGCATCGAGATGCAAAAAGGGAAGAAAAAGAGCTCGATGGTTAATGGCAAAGCAAACTCATATGATCCTCCGAGAGCACGCGCATTTGACAAGTGTCAAAAGGTCATAAGGAAAAATCCGACAAAGAAAAGAACGTGAACTTGGTGCGACAACAGAATTTGAAAAAGCCTGCAATCAATGTCTTCCAACTGTCTATATAGGAACAACTGGAACTGGTGATGAACTCGATATATCTTCACAGAGCTCGAGATATTTCAATCGAAGTGATTGAGGAAGCGGCATAGTTAAGTAGAAGTGTAGATGCCAATGATAGTAAAGGCATTTGAACGTTGCCGTTTCAAGTATGAATCGAGACATGAAGTCAGAGTCACATTGAATGCAAACCGGAAGTGATCGAGGAAGCGGTGTAGTTAAGTGCAATAGAAGAGCAGACAACAAAGAAATTTTGAACGTTGCCGAGTGAAGCATGAATCGAGACAAAGTCAAAGTCGCATTGAATACAGATCAAAAGCTTAAACCGATTAAGTTCAGTTGAAGTGTGAACACTTTACAGAGATACGACCCTAAGATGCATCTGTCTGTATATTCTACGAACAAATCATTTGAATAGTGGTCTTTCTACTATTGCTGCAATAGTATTTGGAGTGTTAACTCAAAATTGTCGAGAGAGGACATATGCAGACAACATGAAAGGGGCAAAGAAAATAAGGTGTGTCAAAGTAGAAGATATCCAAACACAAAGAGACAAAGGCAGAGAAGCCGAGAAGACACACAGCTAAGACGCAGTTACAGACTAGACTTGTAACAAAAAAGTGTACAAGATTCATTCTGAATCTCTTTTGTATTTTGAGGTTGCAGCTTCATTTCTCTGATAGGTTGGTGCCATTAAAAAAACTGAGTTGGTGCTTAGTTAGGAAGTTGACGCTTCCTTAGAGTGGGTGCTCTTGAATGTAACCAGTGAGGTTTGTCTGTGAGACTTCTTTTCTGTGAGGCTGGATTAGAACAGTAGCTTCTAGCAACTTTTCTTGCTGTGGTTTTTCCCTTTGGGTTTCCACATTAAAATCTGGTGTTGAGCATTCTTGTGTGTGTGTGATCTTTGTTATGTTCTTTTCTTTGCATATACTTTGAGTATCTTGTTTAAAAGTTTTAAGAACCAGGTTTTAGCTCATCTACTGATTCACCCCCCCTTCTTAGTAGATAGTGTGTTCAACAGCAAGATAAAAAGTCAACTCTCATTTTTTTCCCCTCTTCTTTTCATTTGTAGGTTTGGAGATGGAGCTCAAGAGGAAGGCCAAGTGGCTTCATGATCCATTAGTGGGAGAGTACATACATATTTTATATACCTATTTTTTTTGATAATATGTATATATAATTCTCTAGAAACCCAATTATTTGTTCACAAATTGAGTATATATATACTCACATGGTCACACCCATCAATATATAAAAAAAACAATATATATACATGGATCTTGTGTATAAATATAATTATTTGAGCATATGAACTCTCTCTCTCTCTCTCTCTATATATATATATATATATTTAATAACATTAGGATTTTATTTAATAAAACCAAGTAATAAAATTAAAAAAAGAATTAAAGGGTCAGCTGCGCAGAACTTGGCCACGACCATGGGCTGATGGTCGGCTTGTGGCCTGCTCTAGCATAGAGGAGGGGAGTGCGGGGGTCAAGTAGCTGGCCCGAGCCTTTTCTAGAAGGGGGTTAGGGTCAGCTCAGGCATTGCTGTCCCCCCCTTACAATAAATAATAATAATAATAATAATAATTATTATTATTATTATTATTATTATTTTAAACAACTACTACATTTAAAAAACAAGCAAACCTATATTTGTTTAACATGTTTTTATTTTTATTATTATTTTTAAAACGAAGCCCTTCTTATATTATTCAAATTAATATGTATTTTTTTCACTCATTCTAATTATATATATGTGTGTGTTTTTGATTGTTTTTATTTAATCATATATATAATTACATTCATGTTTTTATTTAATCATATATAATTACATATATACCATTTTGACTATATATATATGCACACCCCCATATATATATATATATTTTATATGCATTTTGTAATGTTTCAATTAGAATAAAATTTTGTAATTTTCATATTTTGATTTGCAATAAATATATAAATTCGAAATAACCATTTTCACTTTCAAGACTTATTTTCAATTCAATTTGAGAGGAGAGGAAGAAGAGTAACATATCCTTATTTTCTTTTGCATCAAATAAATTTTACGTAAATTATATTCTCTATAAAACGAATTCAATTCCCAAATTTAAAAGGAGATACTGGGAGAATATATATGTTTGTTATAATGAAATTACCAAGAATAAACTCCTTTCAACCAAAGTGTAAGGGGGAGAGAGGTCATTTAATTATAACAACTCATTTTCAACCTTATATAGAGATTTGAGTGTGTGTGTGTGTATATATATATATTGTGTGTGTGTTTGTTATAACGAAATCACCAAGAATAAACTCCTTTCAACCAAAGTGGAAGGGGGAGAGAGGTCTATTAATTATAACAACTCATTTGCAACCTTATCTAGTGATTTAAGGTAAATGATTTTTACTCTCAAATTTTAATCTTTGTGACTTAAGAGGGGAAAAGTATTTTTGTTAGTTGAAAAAATGTAGATATTCAAGTTTTATTTGCAATTCTTAAGTGGGAGAGGAAGAGAGAGAAGGGAAATGAGAGAAGAGAGAGTTCAAGCATACAAAAACTACTAATTCTAACTTTTCATTTTCATTATTTGATTAAATCACTCTTACTTCTACACAAAACGTATTAAAATAATACTTACCTCACCTCCTCCAATTGCCATGCATACAACAAGCTCCATGAAGATCTCCTCCTCCTTCCAACAAGCTTTTCTAAGCACCACCACTCTATGCTTTTCTTCTCACCCCAAAAGAATGAACCACCCAACAATAACCAAGAGTTTGAAATAAAAAGAGAGTCAAATTCCTCTTCCCCAAAACCCATTGAATGGAGAGAATACCATCCCTTAAATGGATCCTTTCATGTCATAAAAGGACCCATACTTTTCTTACACACTTCTTTTTTGCAAGCAATATGTCTTACACAATAATAAATTCAGTTACATGCCCACATGGGCTTCTTACACACCACAACTTCCCAAACGCTCAATCTAGTGGGTCCAACCTACCAAATAGGCTACGACCCTAAGGGTTGTAGTTTCTTAGGAGGCCTACTAGATAGGGATCATAGCCTTTCTAGAAGGCCTATGACCCTTTTGATTCAATTAAAATTATCAACAATTTTAGGAATATGGAAATACATGTTTAAGGTGTGCAATTTTAATTTAATTAATCCTTAATTTATTAGCGAACATCAATCCATTAGCAACAAAAAGGGAAAACACCAATTCAAAATTATTTATCATTACGAGATATTGCATTTGGCAAATGCCTCAAATTGGCAGGGAAAAAGGGTTCCTCATGCTGGGTATTACACTAGGCCCATCTCTGAAACAATTCTTGTGGTTGCATAGGGTATAAAGGAATAAAGTTTCTTTTTAGTGGTTCACTTGTTCTCTGGCAAGTGTTGCATCCAACTTTTTATTCTTTCGGATCTTGAAGTAGGGCAGGCCACCAAAAGCTTGTGAGAAAAACTTTTCGTACTGTTGCATCTGGCCTTAAATGTCATCCAACTTGTCCATCATGCACTTCTATTAGGGTCTCCTAAATATCTTCTCGGGGCATACATTTCTGAAGTATTTGGTTGGAACCCATTTTATACTATAATCGATGTATTTATTGAAATGACTTGGACTTAGTCAATATCTTCATACATTCCGACTTGTCTTCTGGAAAGATATTCGTCGAGATGAAATTTCCTATGTTTTCATATTGTGACGGAAGTACTACTACGTGAAACAACTTTGCATTTGGGAACTCAACACATACTTTGTGTGTGGGCTCTCTTGACTTAGTTCTCAACAATTGGTCTATTGTCACATGGTGCTTCCTAGGTTGCACAACTATCTCGAATGTGAGCTCCTAGAGTAGAAACAACCATCTACTAATTTCCCTTATATTACCAACTTGTTTGCTAAGTACATTGGTACGTGGTGGTCCGCATAGAATATGAAAGGATTTGTGAGGAGGTAGTACCAAAACTTCTAGATGGTACACTATCCCCAATACTTCTCTCTACGTCCTACCATAGTTTATCTTGGCCTTTGTCATCAGTCTGCTTGCAAAATGCACTAGGCGATCTAACTTGTGCTCACCCTCTTGAGGTGATTTATACTTGAACACGTATTTTGATATGTCCACATGAATGTGAAACTTCTTACTCCATTTAGGGTATGCTAGGATTGGTGCACTTATTAGTCTTAACTCCTTGACAACTTCCTATTGTTTCTTCCTCCAAATGAACGAAACTCCCTTAATTGTTAGCATGTCCAATGGGTAGGAGACTTGTGTGAAGTTATTTATAAACCTACGGTAGTTCCTAATGTGTCTTAAGAATGATCATATTGCTCCTGTGTCTTGTGGAACTTCCATCCTTTAACTACACAAATCTTTTTTGGATCTGTGTAGTGTTCATGCAAACACAAGAGGCACAACTACACTAAAGATAAGATCAATGGGAGTACCTAGACACCCAAAATGTAGGATTGCACCTGCAAATCCGAAGGATGGAGAGGACTTTTCTCCTAATAGATAGTTTTAATATGAAAGGCAGTGGTTGAGAATAAGGTTGTGCAAGCCACTTTATGAGGTAACAAATGAGTTTCCAATTGAGCCATTGTTCCACATGGTTGTACTCCCATCATGGTATTATAGCACAAAGAATTTTATTTCGAGGGGTAGCCTCTTGGAGGACAAGTAAGACATAGCAGAAGAAGATCCCAAGTATGTTTGTAATGCCCATAAAAGTTCACACAAGAAAACAAGGGTAAAATATGGGATTTTTTTTGAAGATAAGTGATTTAATAAAGTGAGTATCAACTGAAAATTAGATTATCGTGTGCAACTTAAGCACACTAGAGGACCCCCTTATGCCCCTTAAATTATTTTAATGGGAATTAATCATAGGCACTTGGGAGTACTTGCCTAAGCTAGCCTGTGTTTGCTTTGGATGTTAAGCCTTATTGTGACCCTTTAAGTGATCTTGCCTTAGCCCAGTCGCACCTTCACCTGAGGGCCTTTTAAACTTGACCACTCTTCGTTTGGGGTATAACCTTTGACCCATCAAACCGTCGAGCTCCTTTGGGCCACTTAGGCCATTAGGCATGCTAGGTCGTCTTGATTGCTTAACTCGTTGAGATGCCAAGTGTTTCCTATTTTGGCCATCGAGCCCCCATTGGTTGTCAAGGTCATTTGAGTCTGCTTAGGTCGCCTAGACCTGCAATGTAATTTTGGATGACCCTGTGTGGTCTTTTCTTGTGCCATTTGCATTGCAGCGTGGCAAACTTAAAAAATAATTCCTTGTTTTTCCCTTTATTTGTTGTATGAAATTTTATGGGCATTAAAAAGTCAAAATCATTTCAGTTAATACATGGACTCTTGTGTAACATGGGTCTTGACCAAGTGCTTTGAAGCTCTGTGCTCCAAGAAGAAATCCAAGGTAACCTAAGGGAGGTGCACAAAGGTTTTGGTGGAGGACATATAGGACTAGCTGTAATTGCAAAGAAAGTTTGTTAGAGACCTGTTACTCTCAACAAGAATAAATAGTTGAATCAACTCATATATTGACCAAAATGTAGATTACAAATACCAACTCCTTTTGTGGAAGGAACAACTCCGTATTGTGGGCTACTTCGAGGGGGCTACCTCCTTTAGTGCAAAGCTCTATTACATTTCTTCTTGGATGCTCTACAACATCAATTGGCCCTTTTATGTATACTATCTCTTACCTACCCATCTCCTTAGTCTAATGCATGTGGGACTATTACATGATACTATTTCTACTAGTTATTCCCCTATCTAGGTACATTACATTCCATCCCCCTTAAATATGTTTCGCCCTCGAAACATGATAAGAATTAGGAGGACCAAATGAAAGCCAGACCAAAAATAAGTTGAAGACCAGATGGAAGTTCTACCATGCGTGCGTTTCTGCTCCCACTTCTTTTGGTTTTGCTATGATAGGAGCATGTACAATAATAAGGCGAACATAAGCACTGAAATAGGAGGTGGATGTTTATAAAGATGAATGAGTGGACTAACCGCAACTGGAATCCGACAGTGAGAGTCAAGCAATGAAAGTTGAAGCTTGGCAATGATCACCTCAAATCTAGAAGATGGGTACACAAAATAGTTGTCTGTGTGAACCAACTAAGGGTACATGCCATCCCCCTTAGCATTGTTTCCTGAGGGAGGTGGAGCCTCAATTCCCTGTTTGGGATCTGTGACTGTCGGCTTGAGCTCATCTGGGGTCTGCTCGAGCATGGTGGTTTCCTGAATGGATTCGTTGGAGGAGTGCTCAGGCACTTCTGGTGCTTGCTCTGGTGTTTTTGCGGTTTGAGGGAGCGTGGGCTGGAGACGCTGCCAGTTGATGCGGTCTTTCGCGAGCTTCCATCGCTTCCATCATTGTCTGAGGGTGCCACATTTGAACCTCTGCTCGAATCGCATCTTGAAGTCCGTTGATGAAGCAACGAATGAAGAATGCAGTAGAGGTGCCATTGGTTAATGTCTCGAACTCAGTCTAATATTCCCGTACTATGCCGCTTTGTTGAAGCTAAGTCAATGCACCGGTGAGATGATTTCCCGATAGAATGGGAAACCCCATGAGAACCAGAAGATTGGACGTTGGTTTCAACCGAAAATGCGTCCTTACAATATGACCATTTTTTTATATTTTTTTGACCCTAACACACATGACTAAACATTAATCACTAAAACTCATGAACACCTAACGACTAAGATATCCCTAGGACACCACTATAAACATATCCCTAGTTAAATATCACCCTAATATGACTCATAAAAATTACACAAATTTTACGGACCAAGTCATATTTATAAAACATACTATATTTGCACATGACACAAACATCGTAAATATTTGCACACGACACAAACATACTATAAGACATACTAACCAAAATAGGATGTCACACCAATACTTCCACATATTATGGAATATTGATTAAGTAAATTATAGTTTGACTTGGGATTATCGACTTAAGACTAAACACATGAGAAAGTGTTTAAGTAAAAATGAATTTAAGGAAGTACTACGTAACATTGACACTACAGAGTAAAAGACAAAATACTGCCAAACTGAATTTACCAACCACTAAGGGTTAATATCAAACTAGTAATCACACTAAACATGAGACCTAAGAATTAACACACAAACCCTAAAATACAATTACAACTTTTAGGTTGAACAAACCCGCAACTGCCAAGAGAGGTGGTTTCAAGTTTACCCAAGTGCCGTAGAGAAGTTTGCAGGATCAGGGAGGTGAGGAGTGTCAGCGATGGCTGATTCTGCTAGGTGGAGAGCTCGAGGGAAGACTGTGGAGCGATAGTTCGTCATGGACAAGGGGCTGTGAGAGGTCGTTGAAGAAAATACCACCAACGGTATGATAAAACCGTATTTGGTATGGTGTCACCGAGTGGAGAGAGATCATTGTCGAAAGAAGCTAGATCCAGAGGACTGCGGTGAAGGTTGAGTTACATCTGCAGCATAGTTGAGTCTGAGCATGACGAGCCGAGGAGGTGAGAAGGATGCTCGTGGCACTCAACGTTGTCTATCCGATAGAGAATGCACCACAACAAGCCGATTTGGGAGAAGCAAGATCCAATGACTAGATTTAATAAGATCCGTCGAGCAACACAAGAGCTGAGGTCCTGAGCCATTGTAGATCTGTCAATACAAGCTGAGTGTATCGGATTTGCAGTGAGAGGGTGTCGAATGCCACCGGTTGGGGGATTTGCAAATCAATGCAAAAAACTATGTTGACAAATAAGCCAAACGACGTGCAGGCTGTGTCGGTTATGGCCGTGGGAGGAGCGAGCACCGAGTGCGGTGGCATCAATGAGATTCGAGCCAATGCAATCCTGTCGATGCAACTGGTAGATGAAGATATGTGTGTTGGTAATGGGCCTTAAGAGATCCATGGGTGCAAATGATGGAACCAAAGTAAAACCAGATCTTGAAACAAAATTACTACAAACAGATTTTGATCAATTGAACCGTACATAGAAACTTGCATACACACGGTGCATGCAGAAAACCAAACCCTTGTATATTATATGCACCAGAATACTGCAGATTATGACGTAGCGAGAGACAATAGGAGATTCGGTACAAAAACTCTAATATACCAGACTAACAACAGAGATCTGTAATATTTTTGTCTGGGTTTTGACACTTTTACACTTAGAATAACCACGCTTGTGTTGGTTTTGACGCTTTTACACTTAAAATAACCATGCATATATTGTGGACTGCAATATTGACTACCAACAAAGAAAGATCTACGACAAACCTCACAAGAAACAATACTCAAATTCACAAATACTGTAAATTACTGCAAACCTCACAAGACTAAATAACGAACTCAAATTTTATGGCAATGAAAAAAAACAATTGGCTCGAGAAAGTGCTCTGATGCCAATGTTAGAGACCTATTACTCTCACCAAGACTAAATAGCTGAATCAACTCATATATTGACCAAAATGCAGTTTACAAACACTAGTTCCTTTTGTGGAAGGAACAACTCCGTATCGCGGGCCACTTCGAAGGGGTTACCTCCTTTAGAGCAAGGCTTTATTACAATTCTTCTTGGATGCTCTACAACATCACCTGCCCCTTTATTTATACTCTCTTACCTACCCATCTCCTTAGTCTAATGCATGTGGGACTATTACATGCTACTATTTCTACTAGTTATTCCCTTATCTAGGTACATTACAAAGTTCTTCTCTCTGGCCTTTGGTGGCCTACGCTATTCATAGACGCGGAATGGGTAGTTGGTGCGATATTTTCAAAAGAACAAGTTAACCTCTGACAAGGGAGTTTATGCCTTTATACCCTATGCAACCACAAAAACTCTTTGAGAGATGGGGCATGGACTTCATTTGGCCTTTTAAGAAAATGAGTAGAGAAAGATGTAAGTACGTGGTCATATCAACAAGATACTTGACGAAGTGGCCAGAAGAAAGAACCTTGCCAAACATCTCTGTGGAAAGTATGTCCACTTTCCTATACAAGCAGATAATCATGAGGTTCTGAATACCTCTTTACTTAACTGACGACGAGACACTTTGTGAATCATATAATTCAATACTTGAAAAAGGAATTCAAAATATTTCATTGCATGTATCGCCTAAGAGGTAATGGACAAGCAAAAGCTATGAACAAAGTTTTGGTCTTGGTTATACACAAATCTTGTGGGAAACAAGTAAATGACTAGGATGTGCGACTTCTAGTACTATTAAGGGCATACAAGAAGAGTTATAAAGTCATGAGGGGACATACCCATTTTCTATGGATGCACTGATACGAAGATGTGGTTTTGATTGAATTCATGGTTCCAAGTCTAAGAATAGCCTTGGAGATCATGAAGGTAATGAAGAGAACCAACTACAAGACTTGCTGATCTACGTAAATTGCGTGAGAAGAGAGTGAATGCTTAGTGCGCCATTCAGATTGCCTAGAAGTGGAGAAAAGATTGACATGATAAACATTTGAAGAAACCGAGTTTGAAATTGGGAACATTGATGTTAAAATTCATTAGATGAAGGAAATCAACCTAGGCAAATTCAAGATGATGTGGCTTGGACCGCTCTAAATACATGAGATACAAGACAACATAGAGGTGGTGCTCGAGAATCTTATGGCGATGTAATTGAAGATGCGATAAATGGTTCAAGGTTGAAACTATACAAAGTATGAAACAACCTTTAATCACCAGTTGTGGAAGAGATTGCTAAGGGACAATAAAAAAGATAAGTCAGTGTTTGGATGAGAATCTACAATTGTTATTCATAGAACTAGTACTAGGAGACACTAGGAAATAAACCCATTGTAGCATGTGTCATGACAAGGGGCACGTACTAGTAGACTGTCAAGCATGAAAGGGAAAAGCGAAGCACATAATTGAAGAGGGGAACAATTCCAAAATGTTGGGAGAGTTTTAAATTTATAAATTCATAAAAAGAAATATACATACCACCACCTTTCATAAAAATAGAAAGTGGGGTACATATGGAGTTGAATGGAGAAGGGTTCAACTAACAAATGAGTTTTTATTGACAGACATGTATTGGGTCCGCTTTAAAAAAATTAAGGAAAAATGAGGAAATGAGAATTGAAATTCTCAACGAAATAAAGCAATTTCAAAAAAATTGTTAAACCTTAGAAGCATAATTGCAAAGTGAGGTTTTAGAATTTAAATTAGTATTTGATAATCCTTGCTCGAACATTGAAGCTCGAAAATAAAGCAAAACTTAAAATTGAAGCGTATAAAAGTTAAGAAAAAGAAACGTAATTCAATTGAAAGAAGACAACAAGAATAGTCTAGAATGTTTTGGTTGAAGAATGAAGACTTTGGACAAAAACCCAAATCAAGTTGAAGGCCATGGTGATTTTAGAGATAGAAATTTCATTAAGTCCCTATTTTCGAAAAAATTAAAGCCCCTTTTCATGATGCGATTTTCCTAGTTCGGAAAGTTACGATGCCAATGTTGACAATTTTGACCCTATAGGTCAAAATTGCAACCTCTATCATTCAGAACTTTCCTTAAACATGCCTTTCGAAGAAGGGGAAGAGGACCAGGCCGAGGGGATACTTTGAAAAGTCTTAAGACAGAATTCCTTCGGACTTTTGTCCGAAGGAAATACAAGAGGAATGCTCCATTACAAAAAGGCCAAAGGACTATTTTCCAAAGGCCGAATGACTATTACATTTTTCTCAAAGGGTACTCGAGAAGGGCTTGTCACGATTCCGAAGGGACATTACAGAAATCCCGAATGGTAATTGCCCTTCGGGAAAGTTCAAAAACAGAGGATCCGAAGGGACATTTCCTTCGGACTTTTTGTCCAAAGAAATTGTCTGCGAGAGAGATGTTTGAAAGAAAAGTCTTTTGGAAAAGCTGAAGGGTTCTTTCAAAATCCCAAAGGGCAGTTTTGTGTGACGGAGGGACAATTCAAAAATCCGAGGGGGCCATTTGCAAAAATCCAAAGGGTATCTACCCTTCGGAAAGGTTCATTTACATAAGCCCAAAGAGTTACTTCCTTTCGAAAAGGAGCATTTGGAAGCTTCCAAAGGGTCACTTTCCCTTTGGGAAAGTTTAAGTCAAAGCCCGAAGGGTATATGCCTTTCAAAAGAGGACATGTAAAATCCCCTTACCAATATGACGAACTTTGATCAATTTTTCTGATTTATGGCTCAAAGGAATTTCGTCAAACACTTATCTGAATATTGCTGATCTGATATGATATGGTGCACTATTTGGTTTGGTTTGATCGTTTGAATTGCCACATATGTTTTTGAATGAAGCAAAGATAATATAACAATATAGCAATGATTGTAACGATAAATAGAGCTTTGACAAGGCACTTGTATTAATTTTTTGAGTATTACAAATGACTGTCATACAATGTTTCAGACTTATAACAGCGAGTATAAATAATAACAAACTTGCCAAATAGTAACGAACCTGATACAATGATGAATGTAGAAGATGTGCCTTTGGTTCTTGGATAAGTGGGGAGCTTGAAATGCAAATCTGGAACCAAGTGCTTCAGAATTTACAGTCTTATATCAGACCTCTAGTATAGTGCCACATGAAAGATAACAATGCCTTACAATGATCCCTAACAGCTGGAACCCTTCCTCAATGTCCCCCTTTGCTTCTTAGCTTCAATGTGCAACTCTGATTGACAGTGCTTCAGACTTTTACAGTCTGATTCAGACCTGATTAGTGAGCTTAAATGATGCCCCAAGTGTCAATAAAGTGCCCAGAAATGTTTCCCAAGGTGAGGCGCCCCCTTTGGTGTGTTTTATATGATTTTTAGACCCCTCTAAGAGCAAATTCGACCCCTATCTTTGTTTGCAGACCTGAATGTTTCAGACCATGAAAATACTTGCATTCCTTCAACAAATGGCCTTCCAAAAGTATCAAAAATGTTCTCCAATGCTGGCCGCCTTTTTTGGGAGTGTTGGCAGAATTTTATGATGCCATGTGGGTGAAAATCGACCTACTTTAATGGTCTGATCTGAGAATGGTGTCTTTAGAAAAACTTGCAATATCATTCAATATGAAACCCAATACTCATGAGAAACACTTCTAATTTTATTGCCAATCCTAGGCAATCCCAGTGGTGATACTCACAATGCCAAGTAATGCCTATCCAAGAAGATTCGAACAAAAAGGTAAGTCTGAAGTATTAATGGCAGCCTGTAACATTCACCTTTCCTTAAGCATTCTAGCCCCTATAGACCTTCAAAATGCATTCAACATCATTGTAATACCAAGGCGCTTCCCAAGAGGGCATCCATGATGCTAAAAAGTGCCACACCAAGGAGAATTGAACCAATGGAGAAGTCTGAAACAAAAATTACAGTCAACCATAAATCATCATACCCTTACCAAAATCGACCTCCATTGCCAAGCAAATCTTCTCCACACTAGGCAGCCTCAAATGGATGTCTTCATTGCTTCAAATTGCACCTAGAACGAGAGGATCGAACCAAATACCATAGCTGTAATAAATCTTCAGATTTTGCAATGAAACCCTTATTCTTCCAACCTGCAAATGATCTCAATAAAGCACAAGTTGAGCCTCAAAAGTGAAGCCCACAACTGGTAACAATTCGGTTGATATTTCACAACCTCAAAGTCACACAACCAAAAGGGTTTTCCTCCTCAATGGCTATTCTGTAGAAACCCTAGGTCTCCTCAACCACAAATCAATATCAAAACATAAACTTGGATGATAAGAAAAGAGCCCAACACCTCCTTATATACTTTTTATGTCTCCACTTTTGGTGGGGGCTAGAAACTTCTAGAAATAAATAACTTTATTTCTTTTATTTATTTTTAATTTCTTTTTTTTAATAAAATAACTTTATTATAAAATAAAGTTATAATTCATAAAGTAACTTTATAACATAAAGTTATAAAGATACTCTCTCTAGGTGTCGAAACGCCAATACGCCCAAGGGAAACAACTGAATGTGGTAGAGAAAACCCCTCGAAAGGCCAAGTAACTGCCGAAGTAACCCTCTAATCATCCTGTCTTGGCCTACGAAGGTCAATGATAGGCCAATCTCATCGAAAATGTGATGACTAGGAAAAAGGGGACATTACGGGACATTGGAAAGAATCCCGAAGGATATCTACCCTTTGGGAAGGTTCACTTCACAGTCGAAGGGGTCATGGGACCATTGTAACCCTTGCCTACTCCGTTCTTTATGTTAGCCCTATACATGCTAGCAACACTATGTTGATAGAGTTCACCTAGATCCCATATCCATGAGGGGTATTGGTCATGTTCTTTCCTTGAACTTACTTGGAAGACTTCTTTTTCTCCTTAGGTGTTTCTTACCTCCATCTCAATGATAACACAAGCTTTGCATCTAAGGTAATGAAAGAACCAATCATGAAGAAAAAACATTGAATGATTACCAAGTTGACAACTTAATTGTTTCCCCATCAAGAAATCTGATTCTCCTTCCTTTATATGCAAAGTGCATCCTTCTTCTTTCCTCCTTGGCATCACTCCCTCAATAGACTTCTTTACTATGTCCCTTCTTGTTAGGACATGTGCTTCCTTAACAAGACATAACAACAAGTGTTTCCTCCAAGCTTCCTCTTGCAATCTGAATTTAGATAAGGAATATGATGCATGAAAATGAACAATATAAAAACCTTCTTCCTTGGCATAACTTTCTATTATGATGTCCTTGTTCATGCTTCCTTTTTGACCTTTTGTTAACCAATCAAAAGTATATTCACCCATGGCGAGTTTCAATCCCAAGGTGTTGGAAATGCGTGGAATGGAGGAGCCATGCCACACTGTTACTTTAAATCCCTCATTGTCTTTAGTGGGCAGCTTATGTCTTGCAACAATTTTAGCATTTATAAAATTATGAGTGGTCCCATTGTCCATTGACACAATTACCTTTTTGCCACTAATGGTTCCTTTCATACGCAAAACATGGCGTCTATTGGCACTTGATAGGGTAGCAATCATACCTTTCCTTGTTACATGTTGGCTGTCCATTCCTCCTTGATGTATTTGCCCTTTAATTTCAGTTTGATCTATCTTCACATACCCATTTCTTTGCTCCCAATTTTCAGATTGTTCCTCCTTAGGTAGCTGCCCTTCTATGCCCTCTTTACATGCCTTTAACCCTTATGAATTTTATGCCTTCAAACCCAGCTGATTGCTTATCTCCTTGGGTCCACTATTGTCAAATTTTTGATACTCAATCATCAAGGACTCTTCATTTGGTGACTGCCCTTCAAATTCAGCCTCACCATTGATTTTTTTAAAATTTTCTGAGTTAGTTTTATGCTGTTCACACCTCACAAAGGGGCTATGTTGGACTGATTTTTGATTATTGGCAAACTTGTGGAATGGCTGCTCCTTGTACAATTGGAAATTGGGCTCTCTTATTTGTTTTAAGGGCTGCTTTTCATCCAATTGGAGGTCCTTGTTATGTGCCCTTATTTATTTAGGCGTAGGTGGCTCCTTCTTTTCAAACTTATCAACTATATTTTCCAACAATTCTTCATGTGTCCCATTAGTGCTATGCCCTTGTGTCACCTCTTCATGTTGCCACCATTCATGGGCAGCCCCATCCAAATGTTGGATAATAAAAATTAATGCCTCTTTCCTACCTCTAGGCCTAAGTCAAGACAATCATGTTGTTAAGCCATGCTCGTACCGGAATACCTGGATCACCATTAAAAGTTGGAAGAACTATATTCCCCAAATCATTTTGTGTAGCTATGTGCTCATGGTGCCCTTTGCCATGTCTCAAACCTAGTCAATTCCTGAAGCTCTTTCCCTTTTTGTACAGTGGTGCAAGTGTCAAGTATTCATCATAATCTTCCATCAAATCCCAACGAACCAAACGCTGGTTCTCCATCCTAAAGGGCCGACTCCTATGATCCTGGGCCTGTGTAATACCTTCCATCATTCCCTTATCCATGTTATTGTTTGATATAAACCCTGAATCCCACATATAGCCAAGATATGGCTATGATACCATTGCAATGTCCCCAAATGGGACAATTATGACAAATTGAGGTTTTCCAACAAATCCTTATGCACAACTGAAAATAATGAGTGTTTCCCTCAAAACCAACAAACCCTAGCGGCAATAGATGTCTCAATTTCCAAGCAATAACACTCCACAATAACTCCAATAATTATTGAATATGCAAATACAATAAAATACCTCTTTTTATGGTAATATAGAATGGATATGTGACAGGGAATTCCTTGTAATAATTCTGATTTTTAAGATCTTGTTACAGCTGCATTTTCCTTCCAATCAGCCTTGAATCCCTTGTACGAACTCACGAAAAATATACCAAAAATCCCTGCAATTTATTAGGGCTTCCAAAAAACAAATTAGGGTTGTCAATAGCCAATTTAGCCCCTCCAAACAAGTTGCGAGATTCAAAAAAATAGAAGAAACAAATCTGAAATTCAAACCCTTGTTTTATCTCTTCAACAAGGTCTCCAAGTTCCTTAAATCAAATCACCCCACTTGGAAAAATATTAAAATAATTTTCAAAATATAAATGACCTTATTTTCAGCCCACAATAATTTATTATTTGCCTTAGCTGAAACTTCAAATATTCATATCTTTCGGAATATTTGGAATTTCAATGTAAATATTAGCTCAAAATGATCACAAAAATAGTAGTTTTTAAAAGAAATTAGAATCAGAATTTTCCCTGCATGGGAAGTCCCTCAAAAGCTACAAAAGCCCTAGTTACAGCGCTAGATTCTTCCAAAATCAACAAAACTTCTTCAAACCAAGTTCGCCCACATCTTTGACCTGCAAATCATGAATTTCTAGCTCTCCGAAAGGTTTGAAATAATTCTTGATGAAGGTGACGTCCAAAGACACTTTTGTAGATCCACTTGCATACAACTATGCAAAATTGAGGTGCAATTACAACACTTGAATAGAGTTTCTCTAGTAGAAGAATGGAGGTTTTCGTCCCCAAACTCCTTGGTGCACTTGAAGGTTTTCGTCTTTAAGTCACTTGTTTAAGCTTGACATACTTGCACAAGAATTTCAATATCCAAATTGCATAACCTTTTCAAAAGAGCCTTTCTTTTCTTTTTATATCCCTCTTTCAAATGTGGCACCCAAAAGAGAGAGCAAGAGTTTACCTTTTCCTTTTTAAAAAAGATATATTACAAGCTTCCTTATAAAATTCACTTTTTGGCTTTAAGTGGCCATGACCCTCAAAAGGTCCCAACTTAAGTGAAAAGCAAATTAGACAATTATTACATTATTTTAAGTATTTAAGAATACTTTTTATTTCAGTAATAATAATATTTTAATTCCAAGATGGGGACATTACACTTAATGTTTGTGTAAAGGAAGGAAAGTACTCAGAATTAAGATATGCGTACCTAATTTTTAACTTACCCAAGTTTTGATAGAAGTTGAAAGTACTGAAAACGAAAATCTGGCACAGAGCAGAAGATCATCCAAAAAGTAGATAGTGATCTGAGACAGTGACCAGAATTAGATTGTTCTGACAGTGACATGACTAGTATTGGACCCTTCCGATAGTGATAGTCCTCTCGACAGTGGCGGTCCTCTTTTGACAGTGGTTGTTTAGGTCCATTAACTCTAAAAATTTCTAAAACCTTCGTTGGTGATGATGCCCATAAACCTCTCCTAGATTTTTAAATTGATGTGCGCAGATGTTAGAATTATTTCTCCTTCGCTTGAGCTCCAATCCACACTTGCTAAGACAAAAAAAATTGGTTTTTTGTTCAAGGGGCTTGGCTCAATCAATCCCCTGCTTACATTAGGGCAAGTTTTGTTTTCAATATTAGAAATCAACACTCATGCATGTCAACATTCAATTTTGTATATATGATAATCCCTCCCTTATCCCTATGATATGAGATGCAAGATGAAACTAGGGTGGGATCTATATGCTCTTTTACTAATGCAAATATCCTTCTTTTTGTACAAGTATGCAACAACACGCCTAAATAAATAAGAGAATGGAATCAAAGGGCATAATGCAAGAGAATATGGCAACATGCAATGTGATCTCTTGATAAGACTTATTAAAAATTAATTCGGGTACAGCTATATAAATAGGCAATTCAAATTCAAATTAGGAGTTCAGTAGCATGTAAGCTGACAACATGGAAGTGAGAAAGCCAACAATCAAGGCACAAGGAAACATGGAAAAATGGAGGGGAGTTCCTACAACCGATAGGACCAGAATTGGGATGGTCCGATAGTGGTCAAACCACTATCGGACTATTATGATTTAGGTCAAGATGCATAAAAGCTTAGTGAACAAATATCAATAAGTTTGTAGGAGTGTTATTTAGTATCGTTAGGCAAACAAATGACATATCTAAAGGTGTTCATGAGTAATGACAACGAAGAAAGGTTGTATGGGGTCCAATGTAAAAGGAAAGTGTGCCAATAAGAATTTAATGTAGACTAAAGATCCAAATGTATGAAAATGATGATAAAATTACTAAAACTACAATACTTATACCAAATTTAGGTGCCTACACCATGCAAAGGTAGGGAGTGCAAAGCACGAGATGCAACAAGAAAAGATGAATACATAGCTGCCTCTTGGTTCATAGTGAGGAAGTAAGAGGAATTGATTGACATGGACATGCTCCACAAAGATGGTACAAGAGAGCAGGGGCACTTGGTCATGGCATACATTGTGGAGAAACAAAGGAGGCGGCGATTGGAGGAGGAACGTGACAACCTTTGGAAATGACATATTTTGGCTGAAATTGTCAACAAGAAAATTGAAGAGACATGCCTAAAGCTCATTGAGGAAAATTATAGTTTGAAAAATCAAGTAGTGTAGACAAAGGTGGACCATGAAAACCAATTGCATATGAGGGAACTTGAAGTGAGCTGATAGAAAAGGCCAAGAAGAAGTTTGGTGAAACCTCTTGCAAAGCTTCTATGCTTGAGTTGGATTTGGAAAAATATAAGAACAAGGAAGCAAAATGAGAGATGAAGATGAAAGTAAAGGTAGCATATTAGGTGGAAAATTACAAAGCAATACAATAATTCCATGAGAGTTGTGGTTCACAAAGCAACTTGGTGGAAGGACGTTTCCCTCTTCCTCTTCTCACACATTCAGAGCACTTTGGCCTCTTGCCTTTACTATTTCTATTACAATTCCTACCTTAGCTATGACTTCAACATTTATTTCTTCATATGAGGCCAGCATAGTGATTCCTCCAGATGAATGTCATCTTGTTTTTAAGTGACATTCATAGTGAATAGCATTGTGAGTCTTCTGGAAACAACTGCATTGATAAGATTTGAATTCGTTGTTGCCTACAACATGGAAAGATTATGGTCTACAGAACCTGTTGGCCACTTTTGGCCCACATGTAAAGCTCTTGCATGGTTTGATGAAGCAGTGGATCAAAGGCTTAGAAATGGATCCAACATTTGCAAATAGAGAGGATCCAAACAAGGTTTTCTAAGGATCCAGCAGCAGTGTTCAAGAATAAGCCAAAAGCTAAGTGCAAAACCTTTTATTCAACTAAGTCTTTACTTGTTCATTCTTTCGGACTTTGCAGGGACTAAGTGTTTCTTTTCTTTCGGGACCCTTTTTGGCTAAGTGTTGAATTCTTCCGGACAATTTTCCCAAAGGATAACTCTTTAATGGTCCTCTTCAAAGTTCGAAGGGTTCTTTCCAAGATTCCGAAAGGTACTTTCCTTTCGAAAAAGATATTTTCAAGGTTTCCAAAAGACCATTTCAAGAATTCCAAAAGGTTCATTGCAAAAACTCCGAAGGGCACTTCTCGGGAAAATGGGTCATTTTCAAGAAGGTTGAAGGGTACTTTCCTTTCAGAAAGGGCATTCCAAGCGAAAAACAAGACACTTTATAAATTCTTCCGAAGGTCCATTTTCGAAGAAAATTGTTCAAGGCCAAATAAATGGGTTAATTCTTTCAGGGGATTTGTCCATGAGCAAATAGTCCAAAGAAATGGTTGAAAACAAAAGTCTGAAGGAATTAATGACGAGCTCGCAAATGTCAAGTTTGAGCCCCTGCAAGTAGCCATTGCCTTTGGTTAAGTTTTTAAAAAAGTTCATCAAGATTGCCACGAGCTTAACACTTGTCAAGATCTAGCAAGGAGATCAACGGACGAGAAAAGGCCAAGTTTTCAAAAGGATCCTAGTGGGATTTCGACAGCGAACCAACAGAAAAGGACGAGGATTTCTTCTTTCAACTCTTATGATGTGGTCTACAGCTCGTAGTCAGAACATGTAAAGTGGTCAAAATAAGAATAGATGCGTCCAGGTGGAGCAAGGGACATGCAAAGTGAAGAAGCACGCCAAGTTTTAAATGCAAAAGATCAAATCATTTATACTTGGTGGGAACATGCAACTACCCGCGACATGGCTCTCTCAGCTCCAATCACGGGAGACTTGAATGCATGAGGGGCTCGAGGAGATTTGCGGTGATCTTGGACAACTCATCTCATGGTCAAGGCAATTGCAAGGACAGAGTGGTGGTTGCAGCCATTTATGACCCCTCTCTCCATTTTCTCACGCAAGCCCTCTCTTCTCTCATTCCTTTCTACTATATATAGAGGCTTTTGAGCTTAAAAAAGGATCCTCATTGGACAAGGAAAAACTCTGTCAAAATTTGTAAGAAAGACCTTTTGAAGCAATAAAGATCAATTTTTACCTATTTCTTGTCTGAAAATTGTGTTTAGCAAGCTTGCGCATGATGGCCTTGTGAAGAAGTGTTTGTCCATGTCCATTGTCCTTTCTTGCCTAGTTTTAGGTGTTTTCAAGTTAGTTGCAGGTCTGAACTTGAGCTCTTTCCGCCATTAATGGACGTTTGGTGTGGATTTTGAAAATCCTCGTTGCTTCATGTATTGTTTGGTGAGCCTAGTTTATGAAACACTTATGCAAATTAACCAGTTTGTGAGGTTGTGTGAGCAAGAATTATTTTATGCTGAATTAGTGTTTATTTCATGCTTATGTGAGTGTCAATCAGTTTGGTGTATCACTCATTTAGCTCTCTTAGTTACCTTATACCCTCTCTCTACCTCTTTTCCAAGCAGAAACATTAGCTTAGGTGATCTACTAAGAGGAAACCGGTCTTCTCCGGACGTTCAACCTCACTACAGGATACGCACAGCCTGAGGTTGCTCCAATATTGTGGCTAGGAGTGAGAGAGCCTAAAAAACTCTTTCACAAGGGTGTAATTTTAGCCTACAACAGTTTCTGGCATGCCTGGTGGGGCCACTTTCGAGGAAGATTGGTCAAGTTTGATGCTGGTTTGATCAAGTTGCAGCGATTATAGCTTTCATCTTTCAGTATTTGGCGACTCCGAAGAACACTAAGCAATCTGGTGGTAGAATAGTAACTATTTTTCATGCCAAAGGTGACTACAAGATCAGCATCTAGAGGTATTTATTTTGAGCTTGTTGAACTCCCTTTAAATTTAGTTAAAAGGTTAAGGTTCATCTATACTCACCCATACGAAGGAAACCATTTTCCTAAACCAGTCGTAAGGTATACCTATGCAAGAAGACCTTTGTTAGCTCCTTTTTTTACCATGATTCCCCAAAGAGCTTTTGTAGGTTTCAGTGGCCAAAGTCCTTTGAATTTGCCACAATACGATCCTATGCCAATAGCAGCTCTCAAAAGCGTCCCATATTTACAAGAGACCAAGCTACAACCTTGCTTAACACATCAATGACATAGCCAATTTTTTGCAATATCCATAATGTTGTCGTAGAAAATATAGCTATTAGATTGTTAGCTGTATCCCTTATGGGAAAAGCTTTAGATTGGTATAAAGGCTTAGCTCCTAATTCTATTCAATCATGGAATCAGTTAGGAGAGGCCTTGTGTAAAAGATTTACAGACAAAAGTGACCATTTGTCACTAACAAAACAACTTACCACAATCAAGAGAGCCCCCCATGAAGTCATGCAAAACTTCAACACAAGATTCCAAAAAGCTTGGGACAAAATTCTAGCTTTTGTTAGACCGTCTCCTAACTTTGCGTTCCTATACTACTTGAAGGCTCTAAATAGCGATATAGCTATAATGATCCAATCCATGGGAGGGGACATATTGCCAGATGCTTATGATGTGGCTATTACAGCAAAAAATTGTTTAGTTCAGGCTGACAAGCTTTCTCTTAGACCCCTAATGCCTCTTTTCCTTGAAATCAGACCACCCTCTGCGGTTATTGCCCCACTTGATGTTATTCTTCCAACTCCAACAATTGCTGGTATAACTTCACCTAAACAGGAAAAGGCATCCACTAGCGGATCAAATGATTCCCAAGAGCAAAAAAACTACGTAGAACTTAAGAGCATGCTCCAATCCTTGGGAAATGATGTGGTAAATGTTAAAAGGCAGCAAACTTAGCTCAATAAACCTTTTCAAGCTCCATATCAGTCTCAACAACAATCTTATCAAGAGAATAGACCATACTTCAAGGGAAATTTCTAAAACCAGAACCGTGAGCAAGGTCAAGGACAACCTAGCTCCAATAAGCAGGGCAGTTATAACCCAAATGTCGTAGGCTCTTCCAACTCCTTGGTTCCTGTTCAAAACAATATGGCTCAAGAGGCTGAAGGGACCATACCTTGGGATCAATCGTTTGGGCAATCCATTGTCCCAACTAATGGTTTTAACCAGTCATTCAATGACCAATGGCAACAGGGTGTTGCTTATGGATACAATCAAGCCTTAATGGTTCAAAATACAGAGATCCCCATGATGACAAAATCAGGACAGTCTCCACAAGACCAAGGATCTGATCAGGTACCAAACCAGTTGGATCTACAATGGTCATCAGTGAGCAAGAAGAGTGCTATGCACTCAATCAACCGGCTAGTTCTAGCTAAGCATACATTCCAGTGGTAGCTAATACAAGGTTCAAAAGAAGGAATATGGATGGTAATCAAGAGGCGTTCAAAGAACCTCTTGTCATGACTCCATTGTCTAAGCCTAACGAGCCTGCTATCACCCCAAAGGTCCTGGCACATCCTAAAAATCAGAATTGAGAGAAAGGTTCTGATCCACAAAACTCGCAAATTCAACAAACAACAATAGTGGTTCCCAAAGCTCAGGTAAAGGTTGGTGGTCCACCAATCAACATTGTTGAACAAATGAAAAAGTCCAATGTGAGTGTGCCAATGTGGGACACACTTTCGATGCTCGGTCAAGTAGATATCCTTCAAGAAGGTTTGTCTAAGATAGGTTTTACAACAACTGCAGGCAAACAACCAAAAAAAGAAATTGAGGTCCTCACCAATGCAACCCAAGGTCCTATGGGAGAAGGATCAAGTAAGGTGGTCAAACCTCCTCCGTTCTACATTTCATTAATTATTGGTGATTCCTTGGTGCATAATTGGTGCATAATTGCTTGATAGATAGTGGAGCTAGCACTTCAGTAATGCCGAAGTCTATAGCTTATTAGCTGAACCTCAAATATGAGCCACATACTAAGGGAGTTCTGCAGCTTGACGGTTCTTCCACAAAGCCATCTGGTATTATCAAAGGTCTCAGCTTGACCCTGCATGCTTGTCCTAATGTTTCGGTGGTTAAAAATGTGTTGATCCTTGATGTAACTCCTCGCTTTACGTTATGCCTCTCTAGAGAATTCACAGTCAAAATTGGAGTTTATCTAGCAGTAGATTGGTCTTACATGGCTTTCAGAACAAGGTATGGGACTAAGGTATCAATCAACGCTGAGCCTATGGCACAATTCCACATTGAACCCCATCAGCCAGATAGCATAAACCTCAATTGTACTATCCTTGATGAGGATGAATTTACAATTGGTCAAAAACTGAATACTTATCTTGAGGGATTCCAGACTTATTTTTGGATGAGCTATGGTTGGATAATCAATTTCTCAACCCTTTGGAAGGTGTTGAAGAAAGAGACATGGGTGTCTCTTTGCTACATGAAGAGAATCAACGCATGCCTTCCCTCATTAGACCTAAAGAGGACCTCAATGGTATGTGAAAGTTGTTCTTTGATGGTTCAAGGAGCAAAAATGGAGTAGGTGCAGGGGCAATGCTAGTTTCCCCTTCAGATGATAAGTATTTCTCTTCTTATAGGTTCCATTTCAGTTGCTCCTCCAACGCAGCAGAGTATGAAGGCCTAATCCATGGGCCTCCAATGGCCTAGTAAGAGGGGAATCAAGCGATTGCAAGCATATGGAGACAGTGAGCTTATAGTGTACCAAGTCAAGGGCCTGAACATTACGAAGAATCCTTTGATGAGGTCCTACAAAAATAGAGTGTGGAATCTAATTGAAGATTTTGAAGCCTTTAACATTCAAGCTATGCCTAGAAACTAGAACCAGCATGCTGACAGGTTGGCACTTGTGGGAGCCCAGTTTGATATTCCAAGTAAGCTAAAAGAGGCCAAGGTTCAACCACATGTGAAGGTGGTGGTGAGGCAATCAATACCAGATAATGAAGTCCATTGGCAGGGCTTCGAAAATGACAAACAAATTGCTTGTTTCTTATAGCAAGAAGCAAAGTTCTCCTTTGCCAACCAGGTGAAGTTTCAACACTATTATGAGGATCTAATTGTTCAACTAAAATCGAACAAGCTTCCTAAAGGGCTGGTCACCCTCGAAAGTCTTTTCTATGAGGGAGACCATATGAGGAAAGACAAGGCAGTGATGTCAACTGATGAGGAGAATTATGGAAGAGTCCTTATTTTCAAAGACAAGCTCCTCAAGCTTGGAAAGGTAAGCAATGAGACAGAAAGGCATGCTTTCATTGAACTTTGTAGCGAATATTCAGACGTCTTTGCTTGAGAATATAGTGATCTGAAAGGTATTGATCTGAAGTTAGCTCAACATACTATAGAATTGGAGGCTAATGCTAAACTTGTGAGGCAAAAACGAAGACCTGTTAACCCCAAAATAGAAGAGCTTATGAGAAGAGAGCTAACCAAGTTAATTGAATCCAAGATCATCTTTCCCATCAAGCACTCACATGGGCAGTGTTGACGCTGTGGATTGCACCCTTGAGAGGAGGCTCGACTCCTCTCTTCCACGCGGCACGATGGAGACTCCCCTCTTGTTGTGGGTCTGGCAAAATTGGGGGGAGAATCTCTAGATAAGGGCTAGCTCCCTGTGATGCATCTCTGAGGTCCTGGATTTTCTACTGCTAACAATGGGGGGGATGAAAAGAGAGAAGGATTACTTAAAATATAACCTAAACTAAAGCAGTGATACACCAAAATGATTGATCGACTTAGCTTTGACATACACTTTACACCAAGAACAAGCTGATATACAGTTTATTTGATACGAGAAACTCTTCTGCATCAGTGAGCTAGGGGTCCTCTGGAGATACAGGGAGGAAGAACTACCAGAGGTGTTCTAAAACACACTATGGCAGCTTGTTCACATGCACCTAAACTCTGTTGTGGACATTTCTGGCTGACCTGCAAAAGAACTCACAATACACTAGACATGCTGGAATCATTCTGTGAAAGCATGAAAGAAAATGACTTAACACAAGACAAAACCATAGACATATGCAAAAGTGCAAACTCAAAATGGAGGTAAAAATGCTATGTCTTGATTCAAGGTAAAATCCTGTAGGGCTTTGCCATACAAGCTGAGAGATCCCTTTTACAAAATGAGAGATTACAATATATAGCATAAAAGAAAAAACTTTAGCGCCTTTCAAAACAAGTGGCCCATGCTGCGTTGAATACATTAGGAAGAGGAAGTCGCTGAAGGAACCATGTTGTGGCAGTCGCCAGTCTTGACTTTGGCATTTAAATCATATTAAATATCGCTGCAAGAGCATGGGTTGCTTTTTCTATTTAAATGAGCAGGCCGCTTCTCCATGAAATTCACGCGACTGCCTGCTCATTATTACAAAATGAAAAAAAAAGGGGCCATTCTATTGAATGCCCGTGCTCCCCTTGGCAGCCACTTGGAGACTTTTTCATCCATCTAGCAACTTCCTGCCGACACCTTTTTTTGCCACCTGGCTGATCTGATTTGTGTCTGTGCTTGGCTGGGTGCGTCTTTTGGAACATTCCAAATGTTGTCATATGTGTGCATGGCCGTGTTCTGGATTCTCTATTTTGTTCCCTCTTTCTTTGCTATATTTTTGTCTCTTTCTAGCAATTTGAGCTCTCGGGCTCCCTTCTCATCTTTTGCTGGCTCCTTGGGCTCCTTTCTCAATGGGTCGCTGAGTTTGTCTTTGGGTCTTTATGCCTCTTTTAATTCCGTCAGGCCTGCGCCATTTGAAAACCAACTGCTATTCCATTGTCCTGAATTTGACGTGCTCGGGCCCGTCACCCCTTTGGCAATTCCTTCGAAAAAAGTCCGAAGTAAAACCTACCTTAGCTTCTTGTGAATTCCTTCGGACAAAATGCCCGAAGGTTCGGACAATCCATGAGAAGCAAGGGTGAATTCACCCTTGCTTCTCATGGATTTTCTTCGGACAAAAAGTCTGAAGAAATCCTTTGCATCTTTTCCTTATGAATTTTCTTCGGACAAAAAGTCCGAAGGAGTTCTTCATCTTTTGCCTTGGATTTTTTTCGAAGAAAACTTACCTTTCGGCCTTCTCTTTTATCCCTCTGCAAGTGAAGTTCCTTGCCCTCTGCAAATGAAGTTCCTTGCCCTCCGCAAGGGCACTTTTGGGTCCATAATTGCCCTCTGAAGAAATTCTGTTGCCCCTTTTGCGAACTGCTTAGGCCATTTCGAGTTTTTCAATTATGACTTTGAACCTTTCGATTGAACTTGAACCCTTTTTCGGAGTTCAATGGTTCAAGGGTTCACTAGTTCAATACTCTATGTTTTGTAAAGAGTCGTGTTCACTCAGTTCCCTTGTGAATTTAATGTATCATTGAACCTACTGGTTGAACCAACTGCTTGAACCAACCACTTGAACCAACTGCTTGAACCAACAATGGTTCAACGGTTCAATATTTCAATATTTCTATGTTCAAAGCTCCTGGAAAGATCATGTGACTATTGGTTAGTCCGTGTAGTTCATTTCATATCTCTGAACCCCGACGTTGAACCACTTTTTCCAATTTTTTAAGAACCAAATTTTGGTCTCTTTCCTTGTGAATTTCTTTGGACAAAATGTCCGAAGAAATCCCTTTGGGCACTTTGTCTTTAGAGCTTTGTAAAAGACTTATATCTCTTTGAAGTTGGCCCATTCCCTTGCCGAAAAGGCTTGTGCAATTGACTGCCCAAAGTGAGAAAAAAACCTGTGGATCAACCCGAGACGTCTACAAGACTCAAGTCATTTGGTTCTTTATAGAAATAGGCTTGTTCAAAAAGGGGGAAAGCACAATTGCAGAAAGGTGGATACATCAAAGACTGACTGCTCAAGATAGCAAGGAAGGAAGGAGACCGACTTTTTAGCCTGCAGGACCAAAAATGGTCAACAGGTAGCCAATTTTTTGCTTGTAAGAAAAAGGAGTGGGAAGATTAATTTGTGTGTTGACTTTAGAGATTTGAACAGGGTCTCCTTGAAGGATCATTACCCTTTGCCATCCATGGAGTAGCTTCTTCAAATAGTTGTAGGTTCAGAACGTTTTTCTCTTTTGGATGGATATTCAGGTTACAACCAAGTATTAGTAAAGAAAGAAGATCAGTACAACACTGCCTTCACCACCAAATGGGGCACATATGCTTATCAGAAGATGCCTTTTGGCTTATCAAATGTTGGGGCCACTTTTCAAAGAGCAATGAATATGGCCTTCCAAGGATTGATGAATCAAATGGTGTTGGTCTACTTGGATGACATCACAGTTTTCTCCAACGATGCCAACGAACACATAGACCATCTGAGGTTAATCTTTGAGAAATGCAGAGAGTATGGGATCTCTTTGAATCCCAAAAAATGTGTGTTTGTTGTCTATGAGGGCAAACTCTTGGGTCATATTTTTTCAAAACAATGATTAACTATTGATCCCGATAGAATAAGTGTTATTTTGGCCTTATCCTTACCCAAGCATAAGAAGGGACTCCAAAGTTTCCTTGGAAAAATAAACTTTGTGAGAAGGTTTATACCTGATTTTGCAAACTTGGTCAAGCCCATCATTGCTATGCTGAAGAGAACCAAGTGTTCACTTGGTCAAATGAAGGTAAATCAGCATTTGATGCTATCAAGCAAGCCATTGTCCAAGCACCCACACTCATGAATCTTGATTTCTCAAGGGATTTCATATTGTATGCTTTTGTCAATATTGATAATATATCAGCTATGCTAATGCAAAAGAATGGTGAAGGACTTGAGCAGCCAATAGCATTTTTCAATCAGGGGCTTGAGGGGTATGAGGTGAGGTATACTTTTGTGGAAAAGCAAGTCCTTGCAGCAATAAGAAGCCTTAAAAAGTTCAGGGCAATGTTTTCCAATAGCAAAATCTATCTTATGGTGTTTCATCCTGGAATGAGAGACTTCCTTATTAACAAAGACTTGAACGAAAAGAGAGTTGGTTGGATTACCAAGGTCATGGAGTATGACGTGGAGATCAAGGTCATTAAGCTAGTAAGAGGTAAAGGCTTGTGTAAAAATATGATCGATGACCTTCATGAAGACAAAGAGGTTATATTGGTAACACAAGATAACCCACAAACAGATGCACCTCCACCTTACATTAGTTGGCTCCAGGATATGACACGTTTCTTGATAACATGTGAGTGCCCTCACGGTATGGACAGGGTAAAAAGAAGGTATTTTAGACTTCAATCCATACCTTATGCATTGGTTGATGGGGTTTTATTCAGAAAGGACCTGAATGGAGTGCTCCTAAGGTGCATAGATAATGACCAAGTGACCAAGCATTTGGAGCAATTCCATGATGGACCTGCAAGAGGTCATTTTGCATCTAGAACCACAACCCTCCATCAAGTGCAGGACATAAATGGGTGCTTCCGGCAACTGACTACTTCACCAGGTGGGTGGAAGCCATTGCATTGAAAGAGCTAATGAATGTGCAGTCCTAGACTTCTATGATAGCATTGTGACTAGGTTTGGTGTTCCATCCACTATCATCTCTGATAATGCATTGGCATTCCTCGATATAAAAACGAGTGAATGGGCTCTCAAGATGGGTATCTACCTCAAACTATTATCCTCAAGGAAATGGATTGGCTGAGTCCACAAATAAAAATTTGCTAAGAGTCATCAGGAGAACTATGGAAGAGAATCAGAAGACATGGCACACTAAACTAAAGACAGCCTTGTGGGCTGACAGGGTGACTCCTAATGTTGCCATTGGCAATTCTCCATATGTCTTAGTATATGGAAGGGAGGCCAAGTTGCCCATTTCTCTTGAACTACCTGCATTAGAACTAGCCCATCAGCTGGAGTTGATGGAAGATGAGCCCATGCATGTGAGACTTGCAGAACTCATGGAACTTGAAGAAACGAGAGACCTTGCAATGAAAACATTAGAATCACATCAAGCTCAAGTCAAAAAAGCCTTTGACAAGAGAACCATAACAAGGGACTTCAAGGAAGGGGATCTAGTCCTTAAGTGGGATTCAAACAAGGCCAAGTCAGGCAACCATACCAAATTTGACAGCTTGTGGAGTGGTCCTTATTTGATCCACGGATGCAAACAACATAATGCTTTGTAGCTGGCCCAACTCGATGGAGAGGTACTACCCATCCCAGTCAATAGGATTCATCTAAAGCCTTGCTATTAGAAGAGTTTGCATCTATTGTATATATTGTACTTTTTGTATAGTTTTTCATATTTTCTCGTAAGTGCCTTGTGCACATCTTTTTAGTTGTGTGTTTCCCTTCCCTAAGTTCCTTAGGCATATTGTTTGTTTTGTTCTTGTTGTCCTTGTTGCTTCAAGAGGAAGTTTCAAAAAGGGTCAGACTTGTATCCAGTTTCAGAAGAGCTCAGTTGCAGAGGCTAATGACTCCATGCCCAATGGACTAGACAAGACAACATGGTCTAGGTTTTCTTGCATCGACAGGCATGCAACCCCTGTGAGCCGCCAAAGATGTTCGCCACTTTTGGCCAACATATAAAGCTCTTGCATGGTTTGATGAAGCAGTGGATCAAAGGCTTAGAAATGGATCCAACATTTGCAAATAGAGGGGATCCAAGCAAGGTTTTCTAAGGATCCAGCAGCAGTGTTCAAGAATAAGCTTGCAAGCCAAAAGCTAAGTGCAAAACCTTTTATTCAGCTAAGTCTTTACTTGTTCATTCTGTCGGACTTTGCAGGGACTAAGTGTTTCTTTTCTTTCGGGACCCTTTTTGGCTAAGTGTTGAATTCTTCCGGATAATTTTCCCAACGGGTAACTCTTTAATGGTCCTCTTCAAAGTTCGAAGGGTTCTTTCCAAGATTCCGAAAGGTACTTTCCTCTCGGAAAAGATATTTTCAAGGTTTCCGAAAGACCATTTCAAGAATTCCGAAGGTTCATTGCAAAAACTCCGAAGAGCACTTCTCGGGAAAAGGGGTCATTTTCAAGAAGGCCAAAAGGTACTTTCCTTTCAGAAAGGGCATTCCAAGTGAAAAATAGGGCACTTTATAAATTCTTTCGAAGGTCCATTTTCGAAGAAAATTGTTCAAGGCCAAAGAAAAGGGTTAATTCTTTCAGAAGATTTGTCCACAAGCAAATAGTCGAAAGAAATGGTCGTAAACAAAAATCCGAAGGAATTAATGATGAGCCCGCAAACGTCAAGTGTGAGCCCCTGCAAGTAGCCATTGCCTTTGTTCAAGGTTTTAAAAAAGTTCATCAAGATTGCCGTGAGCTTGACACTTGTCAAGATCTAGCAAGGAGATCAACGAACGAGAAAAGACCAAGTTTTCAAAAGGATCCTAGTGGGATTTCGACAGCCAATCAGCAGAAAAGGACGAGGATTTCTCCTTTCAACTCTGATGACATGGTCTACAGCTCGCAGTCAGAACATGTAAAGTGGTCAAACTAAGAATAGATGCATCTAGGTGGAGCAACGGATATGCAAAGTGAAGAAGCACGTTAAGTTTTAAATGCAAAAGATCAAATCATTTACACTTGGCGGGAACATGCAACTACCCGTGACATGGGTCTCTCAACGGCAATCAAGGGAGACTTGAATGCACGAGGGGCTCGAGGAGATTTATGGTGATCTTGGACGGCTCATCTCATGGTCAAGGCAGTTGCAAGGACATAGTGGTGGTTGCAACCATTTATGATCCCTCTCTCCATTTTCTCACACAAGCCCCCTCTTCTCTCATTCCTTTCTGCTATATATAGAGGCTTTTGAGCCTAAAAAGGGATCCTCATTGGACAAGAAAAAACCCTGTCGAAATTTGTAAGAAAGACCTTTTGAAGCAATAAAGATCAATTTTTACCTATCTCTGGCTTGAAAATTGTGTTTAGCAAGCTTGTGCATGTGGCCTTGTGAAGAAGTGTTCTTCCATGTCCATTGTCCTTCTTTCTTGCCTATTTTTAGGTGTTCTCAAGTTAGTTGCAGGTCTGAACTTGAGCTCTTTTCGCCATTAATGGACACTTGATGTGGATTTTGAAATTCCTCTTTGCTTCATGTATTGTTTGGTGAGATGAGTTTATGAAACACTTATGCAAATTAACTAGTTTGTGAGGTTGTGTGAGCAAGAATTATCTTATGTTGAATTAGTGTTTATTTCATGCTTATATGAGTGTCAATCAATTTGGTGTACCACCCATTTATCTCTCTTAGTTACCCTATACCCCCTCTCTACCTCCTTTCCAAGCAGAAACATTAGTTTAGGTGATCTACAAAGAGGAAACCAGCCCTGTCCGAAAGTTCAACCTCACTGCAGGATACCCACAGCCTGAGGTTGCTCCAATATTGTAGTTGGGATTGAGAGAGCCTAAAAAACTATCCCACAATGGTGCAATTCTAGCCTACAACAGGTCCCATCATTAGGGAAAGAATTGAAGCTAATGTTTGTCCAAAAGGATAGATTACTGTTCATAAATAATGTTGCGGGAAAGTGCAAGCGAAACGAGGAGAACAAATCAGCTACTTAAGATTGATAAATCAACCTAATTAATTGATAATTTGATTAACTTGTTAGAAAAAACTAGTTTATACTAATGTTTTAATAAGTAACTAAATAAATGATTAATTAATAATAAGGCCTATAGAATAAGGCATGAGGCAAAAATCAATTAACCTTAAAATAGCTAGGAATGATGCAAAACTTGAGAAAGTTTTGGAATAAGCGATTACCAAGAATGATTGAACATCCAACCATCGTCCCTGTTGAGATTATTAGCACACTTCTTAATTTCTATTGCTTCTCTTATTCTCTTGGTCTTCCAATGGTTCCCAATAGCTAGAATTTCGGATTCCCCAATTTGGATGGGGTGGTTTAAGATCATTTCATGTTTCGTGAGCGCAAACTGTTTGACCTTGCCTTGTTGGATGTCCATAGAATGTTCTTTAATTCTAGTGTGGAAGGATCTCCTTGTTTCACCTACATATGGAATACCACAAGCACACGATATCTAATAGACACCTATTTGAGCAACAATTCTTGCTGGTCTTTGGCACTTCTAAGACTATTTCTTAAGGATTAGAATGGTTTGAAGCAAGTCTATATACCCTTCTTCAAAATTCTGGTTAATTTTTCTGTCGTGCCTTGTATATAAGGTAGGAATGCCTTCTTTTTCACATTTTTGTCTTCTTTGTTTATGCGGTTCCGTTTTCCTCTTTTTTCTTTCATGACAGCTTTCTTGATTTTCTAGTTATGATAGCCATTCTTTTTCAGGGCTTTACCAATATATTTTTCCTCAATTTCCAGGTGTTATGGGTCCAAGATTATAAGAGCCCTCAGAAATAGGGTGTTCATCATACCAGCTTTCTCTGATGGGTCGTGGTGGGAGTCAACTTTATTGTATACATCCGTCTGCATATTTTTTGTGTAGACTTGTCTAGCAAGAGAATCATCACTGTTTCTTGTGATGAGAACATTTAAGAAAGAGAGGGAGCACTTTTCTTCTATCTCCCTTGTGACTTATATGTGTTCTCATTTTGCTTTGAGATGTTTTAGGAATAATTCCAAAGAATCCTTACCATGTGGCTGAAGTACATTAGTGTCATTCACATAGCAATATCACCAATTAGGTATTAATGGGGCAGATTCTAGTGTGGCCTTTTAAAATTTCTCCATAAACAATTTTGCTACAATGGGTGATAGTGGAGAACCCATTGTTACTCCTTTTGTTTGTTCAAAGATCTCCCCTAAGAAACTAAAGTATGTAGATCTTAAGCAAAATTCCACTAACCTAGTGGTCTCTTTGTCTGTGACATCTCTAATCACTTGAATCCCTTTGTCTAAGGGGATCTTTGTGAAGAGATAAACCACATCAAAGCTGACCAATAAGTCGGTGTTGTCTATCTTATCCTTAACAAGGGTGTTGACAAATGTTGCAGTCTTTAATGAAGGAGGAGGTGTTCCCTACCAATGGTTCTAACTTTCCTGCTATGTTTTAGGTAGGCGAGTGCTATCCACAATGGATTGGAGAGGGGTTCCTGGTTTGTGTATTTTGGGGTCCCATAAATTCTAGGCATAATAGGGTATTTAGGAATTAACTTTCATTTCATTTCCCTAGTAAGCGAGGATTTATTTATTAATCGTGTCACCTCTATATTAATTTTCTTTAGTGGGTGCTTGTTGACTTGTCTGTAGCTGCCACTACTATTCAGGTGGTCCATCATCTTCTCCATGCATTCGTATGTATTTAACATTACCGTTGTGTTACCCTTATCAGCTATGAGTATAATTAGGTCCTTGTTGTTGATGAGTTGCTTAATTAAATCTCATCTTACCCTAGGCAATCATCAAGGGTGAAAAGTTGGTTTAATTGTGGGGGTAGATGTAGACATCACTGAAATAAGATTTGTTATAAATTAATCAAAAGGTTTGTTATGTAATGTTTGTTTGAGAATTGGATTAGGAGTAGGAGGGGTGGTGTTTTAATTTTTTTCAAATTTGAAAGTTCCCTTTTGGTCTTTGCTAACTACAATTTCATTCCGGTGGGTCTGTAATAGCTATAATGTATTATTATACTACCAAAAAGCAGGCAGTTTCTGTTTTGTAATTCTATATTCTACAAAGAGACTGATGTTTTGCAATATATGATGAACTATTTTGGCTTTGGACTCGAATTTTCTTCCATTCTCAGGTCATGTTCTCAGATTCCAAAATAAATTTGCATACTCTGGCATGAGCTGATTCATTTGATATATACATCCTTTGTTTGTAGGGACCTCCATGGCAATAAATTGGTTGGTGCGATTCCCCCCCAAATTGGACGACTTAAGCAGCTTAGGACATTGTGAGTTGTGTACTGAAACTTTGAAAGCACCATGCTACCATTTGCTTATTCTTTTTTAGCTATGCAATGGTTTTTAATAATGTTAGCATATAACTGCTGCTTTGAGGTGTGTTTTGTGCCATTTATGCATACCAAATTTCTTGACTCTATTATAACCATTATGACGACAATAGAAAGCAATCACTTTACCATGTTTAGCATAATTTTGTTTTAGTTGATAGTGGGATAAATGTTTAATTGACATATAACCAAATATTTACAGGATTGAACATTACTTTGTTTTTGTTGTTTTAATATGTATTATCATGGCTATTTTTGGTATAGGTAAACCACTATATCTTTGCTTTCTAAGGTAGAAGAATTTCCATCAATATGGGCAGCTCACTTTGGCTCATTGCTGACAATTTAACAACCACTGATGTGATTTTCATGAGTTTGTAGTCAACCCTTTGGCTTACTTTATGATATAAAAGCATAATCAAAGACCGGTGTTATGAGATTTTGAGTTAAGTGCTTATCATGCCATTTATTGGGGACGTGATGTTATACCTTAGTAAAAAATACATTGATGCTGTTAAAGACTGCCCCATCAAAACATGCACCAAATGACAAAATACAGGCGACAAGCCAAACATAACTCACACCCATTTCTTTACATCTTTCTTCAAATCCCTCCAAGATATGGATGCTTAAGACTCTGAAGCCCAAATCTTAACTGCTGTTGTTGTTGAAGAGCTCCAATGAACTCTAGAGACTTCTTGAACATGTGTTGAACACTTGGAATTTTGCTGCAACTTACTCTTGTTTTATCATGTTCTCCCACTCAAACTCAAGCTAAACTTCTCACACAATGGAGAAGAAGGCTTTCTCATGAATCTGCCCTCTTCCATGAATTAAATCTTACAAGAAGTGAACTTTATCTCATACAAGGATCTCTCCGTGTGGAATGGAAAACTATCAACCCAACTCATGGAGAATCCTCTCAAGGCATGCAAATCTTGCTGTACTCTCTCCTTTCAAGCCCTTAAGGATTCCTCCTAGATAGTCAACAGAATGGTTTATAAATAGACAAGAACAGATTGTGGGAAAATTGCTGTGTGAAATAAAGATAAAATTGGGATGGATTGGATTGGATCCATGTTTGACCTCTAATCCTCCAAGCAAGTTATCCTATGCACTCCCTCATAGGTGCCCATACCTTTCTCATGCCTTTAAATGGTTACAATTACCTTGCATAAGTCTTTGTCCCTCTATTATTGGAGTTGGAAGACCCCTGTTCCCTCCTCTTTACTTCATGTCCCCTAACCACAAAGGAGCATTGAATGCCATCAATTCTTAAATTTCAAAGAATAAAATAGTCTCTTCCTAGAGGAAAGCTTTTCATTTAAAATATAAAGTCAAGCTCACTTTGTTTTTAAAATAAATTTTCATTTCTTTTACTCCAAAAAACAAATTTTGATTATAAGATAAGAATACAAACTTGTAGAATAGTTCAAGTCATATCATTGGCACCTAATGTGCCATCTCATCTCTTGCGTGGCATACCAAAGACTCCCATGACACCACCATGTCACCACCGAACACATCATTCCACAAGATGCAAGGTACATGAAAAGGGCTAACAACTTAACATCCATGTGTAAAAAATATGGTCATGTTGTGTATCAAAACAAGAAGCAAAGGAATGGGATCAAAAGTATATGACTCCACTTGCTTCCGAAGTACCCCTTACCTTGAAATGCATGTCATGGTGGCTTCTTCAAGCTCGTTTGCACCCAATGGTTGGGATATCCCTTGGATCTCGCTTGATGTCATGGAACTCAAATCCTGCATGCTTGAACAAATTAAACTTGTCAAAACATCACCTATTCCAAAAAATATATAACAATGATAACCAAAGTATGATGTCATCATACATAAGTCAGGGCAGTTAGTCTGCATAAACACGTATCATCTATAATTATATATTAAATAAAATATGATTGATAGTTAGTAACATCACCATTATTAGATAAAACTACAATCACTATCTAAGATGAAGAATGCCATCAAATATATTATCTTAAATTCATGTAATTTAATAGCAGATGGTTCTCAAAGCATCATAATCAAGTGTGTAGTGAGGCTACTGTGTAGCATGCAAGTCCTATATATGAATAATACACCCCAGTGATAATTAAGGTGCATAGCCCCACTAACCAGAGTAAGGCTGAATAGCTGACAAGATATGTGATCAAGGGCATCGATGTGCTGTAGAGGAGGGTGTCACTAGATAAATTTGTGAAGGGTGACCAATCTCTTGGGCTACTATTGACCATTTTGGTCTTGCAGGCCAAAAATCGCTCTCTTTTCTCTCCCTGTTGTCATGTGTGTTAGTCTTGGATGCATCCACCTTACTACAAATACTCCATTTCCCTTTGCAATAGCCCTGTTCTTATGAAAAGTTGAAAGATCTAAGACCTATAGGTGCTCGGCTTGATATGGGGCTTATTTTGCTTTGGGCAATTGCCTTGGACATGCCTTTTATTGACAAAGGAAGGAGCCAATTTGAAATAAATACAAGTTGTTGACGCAGTGGATTGCACCCTTGACAGGAGGCTGAGCTCCTGCCTTCCACACGCAACAATGGAAACTCCCCTCTTGCCTGTGGGCCTGGCAAAACTGGGGGAGAGTCTCTAGATAAGGGCTAGCTCCCTTCGATGTATCTTTTAGGTCCTGGATTCCCTACTGCTAACAAATAAATGAAAAAAGGGGGGGGGATGAAAAGGGAGAAGGATGCTGAAAACATAACCTAAACCTAAACTAAAAGGTGATACACCAAAAAAGTTGATCCACTCAGCCCGAACATACACTTTTACCAAGAACAAGCTCCCATACACTTCATTTGACACGAAAAATTCTTCTGCATCAGTGGGCTAGGGGTCCATGGATATACAAGGAGGAAGAACTACCAGAGGCGTTCTCAGACACACTATGTCAGTCTATTCACAGGCACCTATACTCCTCTAGGGACACTTTTGGCAGACTTGCAAAAGAAAAGCTCACAACGCACTAGACATGTTGAAATCATCCTGCGAAAGCATAAAGGAAAATGACTTAACACAAAGTAAAGGCATAGACACATACGAAAGTGCAACCTCAAATAGAGGTAAAAATGCTATCTCGATTCAAGGTAAAATCTGGCAGAGTTCTGCCTTACAAGCTTAGAGGTTTTTTGGGTAGAGCTTTGCCTTACAGGCTAAAATATCTCTTTCAAAATGAGAAGTTTACAATATATAGAAAGAAAAGAAGTAAAGGTGCCCCTTTGGAAAAGACTTCGGCGCCCTTTTACAAGCTGGCCCATGTGCGTTGAGAGCATCGGGAAGAGGAAGTCGTTGCTGATATCATCCTTCTAGAAGAGGCCTGCTAGAACCATGCTGTGTAATTGCCGGTCTTGACTTTGGCGTTCAAACATTAATGTGAAAGCATGGGCCGCGCCTCTTTTTCTGCAAACAAGACTGCTCCTTTAAGATATTCACGTGATTTGTCTGCTCATAAATGCAAAGTGGATAAAACAGGGCGCGTCGTTTACTGTTTGCGTTCCTTGATGACCACTTGGCGGACATTGTGTCAACCGCTGGAATAACTCACCTCTCCTTTGCCACCTGGGTTGTTTTGTCCATTCCTGCGCTTGGCTCTTTTGTCTCTTCCTGGCTTTGTCTTTTCTGTCTCCTTCGGCCCTCGGGGCTATCTTCTTGGCGGGTCGCTGAGTTCACTCGAGGCCTGTCCTTAAGCTTTTCAAAATCAACGGCTATTTCACCGCCTTAAATTTGACGTCTGTAGGCCCATCACCGTTTGAAAGCCAACGGCTAGTTTATCGCCCTGAAATTGACGGCTTCAGAGACATCACCGTCCTTGGCAATTCCTTCGGTTCTTTTCTCTTCGGTCGGGCTTTTGTCTCGGCCATTTTTCCCGCAGACAAAATGTCTACAAGAATTGTCTCGCTCGCTTCCTTTCCTTCGGAGCTTTTTCTCGGGTTTTTTCTCGCGACTTCTCCCGAATGTCTTCGGACTTTTTGTCCGAAGGAATTCCTTTGGACAAAAGTCCGAAAGAAATCACTTTATGCCTTTATGCCTTTGTCTTTTTATTTTTGCGGGATTTATTCCGAAGGATTTCCTCAGAAAAAATGTCCGAAGAAATTCTCGTCCTTTGCCTTGTAAAAATTCCCGAAGAAAACTTAACTTTTCAGCTTTCTCCTTGTTCACTTTTTTAATCCTTTTTCAAGTGTTCCTTGCCCTCCGCAAGGGCACTTGTCCTTCGGGAGACTCTTTTGAACCAAATGTTGAACCAACTGAGTGAACCGTTCCTTTGAACCAAGCCGATTGCACCAAGCTGTTGAACTTTGTCGATGAACCACTTTTCCAACCTGAAGGAAAAGTGTCTCGAACCATTTTAGCTCTCTTTCCTTGTGAATTTCTTCGGACAAGAGTCCGAAGAAGCTTTGTAAAACCTTGCAATCTTTGAATTGGTTCTTCATCTGCTGAAAGACTTGCCTACATAGTCCGTAGAAACACCCTGCAGAGTTCGTAGAAAAGTCTGCAGAGTCCGTAGAAACTTCACCTGCAGAGTCCGTAGAAGTTCTTGTGGAGTCCGTAGAATTATTGTGGAGTTCGTACAAAACCTGCAGAGTCCGTAGAAATAGACCTGCAGAGTCTGTAGAAACTTTCTCCTCGTTGATGTTCCATGACTCAACCACTTTGTTCCAGCTCAAGATATTCGGACTGGGAACCTCCTTTTGGGGTGATGGGGCCACAATGTGAGAGGGTAGTGAGGGTTTGGATTCCACTTCCCTTGCTGCCAAAATAGACTGCTGCATTTGAAGATTTGCCAATCCGATCTGTCTATCAAGATTAACCTGAAACACAAGATTTACTGTCTCGAAACTCTCCTCAACATGATTGGGGAAAGGACTTTGACAGGCTTGACTTGGCTCATAAGTAGGGGCTGTATATCACTAATATGATACTTGGGGCAGCGAGTATGCGGGTTGATAGACTTGGTATGGCTGCCTCTCATAAATACTCAGCTTCTCTTCCAAAGATGCAATCATACCACTTACATCCAGCATCTCACTTGTAAGCCTTTGCCAATTGGCTCTTTCAATAGGAGCCCATTCACTCTTAACCTGATCCAGTGCATTTCTCACTTGATGGATGACATGATCAGGAATTTCTTGGCCACATCCCTTTCTGGTGTCAAGATCTATTACATACTTTTTGTATCCCAGTAGTGCTCGTTTGAAGGTGGAAATGGGTTGATTGGCAAAGAGACTGGATTGAGTAGAAGTGACACATTGAGAAGACTGGGCATAACGCTGATATAACTTATGACAGGGTTGAGACTGGTCATATTGAACCGGATAAGGATCACCATAAGGCTGGTAAGGATCATAGCCAGGTTGGCCAAGAAAAACAGAGTCCATGGCTCTGAACGATGGAATTATACATACCCAAAATACTGTTTCTTGATGGCACCAGAACTGCTTAACCAGTTGATTTAACTCGGAGTCGCCATTGGTGTTGATGCAAAAGCCTCCAAAGGCTGGTCGGTAGAAGAACACACCCAAAATTCTTCAACTCTATGGACACAACTTGTCCTAGTTGGTCCCACCGGGCATGCCAGAAACTGTTGACGCAGTGGATTGCACCCGGGGTAGGAGGCCGAGCACCTGCCTTCCACACGTCAAAATGAAAACTCCCCTCTCGCCTGTGGGACCGACGAAGCTGGAGGGGAGAGTCTCTAGATAAGGGCTAGCTCCCTTTGATGCATCTGAGTTGTTCCAATAAGTGCTAATACAAGTATATAGATATATAATGGGGGAGAGGGTGAAAAGGGAGAAAGATTACAGGAAAACAAAACTACTCTAAAAGAGGTGGTGCACCAAATGATTCGACCTACTCACACTCACACTTGAAACCATACAAACACATACGTACACTTTAAACTGGCAAAAGGACCAGGCTACAGGAACTTAACAGGGAGGCTTCAATGGAACACAGAAAATAGGGACTCACCATAGGTGTTGTGGAAAGGGCACACTGTATAGTAGCTTCTTCTGTCTCTGCGCTTCCAGGTGCAGCTCTCCTTATCACTTGCAGGAATAGCACCTTATAGACACTAGGTACGTTGGTGTTAACCCTGTGAAAGCATTAGAAAGCAATGACTAAACACAAAACTAACACTCAGACACACACAGAGATATCTAACCAGAATAGAGGTAAAAATGCGTTTATTAATTTTAGGTGAAAATTTGCTAGGGCTTCGCCTTACAAATGTGACCGATCCTTATTCAAATGACAAGTCTACAATATATAGAGGAAGAAAGGAGGCCTTTTGGTGCCCTTTTTACAAATGACCCATGTACGTTCCGATCATTGGGAAGAGGAAAGCCGATCCAAAGTAATGCTGTGTCGGCCCCTTGTTTCAAGGTGAAATTATGGGCCGCGCCGTTTGTCTGCAAAAGACTGCTCCTTTAAGGCATTTCGCGGCTTGCCTGCTCATTAATGCAGAATGGGGAAAGATGAGTTGCACCGTTCCTTGCCTATTCGCGCCTCTTAGTAATCAATTGGCGAACCTTGTTTCAAGTGCAGATATAACTCACCTCTTTTTTGCCACTTGGGCTGCCTTCTCGATTTCTACTCCATCTCTCGGGTTACCTCTGCTAGTTCTTCGGCTCTCCGGACTTTAGTCTTTGAATTCCTTCGGGTTCACGCCATTTGTTTGAAAACCAACGGTTATTCATTCTTGCAAAGTTTGATGTCTGCACACTCGTCGCTTGAAACTCATAAGGCACTTTGAAACACGGATGCTGATGCGTGGCGGCTTCCGCTGAGTTTGTGATGGGACACGTGGCAGTATTCGCTAAATTTATAGAAGTTTCAAATACCTTTGGAGAGTACTGCAGAAAACGACGCGTGGTGGCTTCCGCTCTCTTTAGCAGTTCGTCGGGGCCCACCACCTTTCTCCGCGGGACAAGAGAGAGACTGCGGATGTTTGACACTTGTCGGCTTCCGCCGAGCCTTGCAGGGGACACGTGGCATGTTTCGCTGCTCCTAGAAAAGCATTTCAAAACCTTCTGCGGTTGCCACTTGGCGCCTTCCGCGCTCTGGATTTCCTGTTGTAAAATTTGACGTTCGCGGGCCCGTCACAGCTTGAAAACCAACAGCGAGTCTATCTTCTTAAAGTTGACGGCTTCCGAGACGTCACCGTCCTTGGCAAATTCCTTCGGCTTTCCTTCTTTGCGGGCTTTTCCTTCGGACAATTTTCCCGCGGACAAAAAGTCCGCAAGAATTGTCTCGGTTGCTTTGATTTCTTCGAAATTTTCCTCGGGTCCTTTTCTTTGGAATTTCCTCGGCTTTTTTCTCTCTTGTGGCCTCCCCAAATTTCTTCGGACTTTTTGTCCGAAGGAATTCCTTCGGACAAAAGTCCGAAAGAATTCGTCCTTGTCTTTTGCTTTCGGGTTTCTTGAAAATGACCCTTCCGAAGGGTGCCTTTGCGCCTGACTGCCTTCTGAAAGGGCACTTGTCCTTCGGCTCTGTGGATGCTCCTTTGAACCGCCGGATTGAACTAAGCGGTTGAACCGACCGATTGAACCAAAATGGTTCAACGGTTCAACGGTTCAACACTGCGCGCCACTCATCCGTTGAACCGAGCCTTTGAGCCTGCCGCTTGAACCAAGTGTTTGAACTTTGCCGATGAAATAAGGCAAATGAACCAAGAGTGTTGAACCAACGTATTGAACCAAGCTGATGAACCGAGGCGTTGAACTGAAATTGTTGAACCAAAACGTTGAACTTGGGTGACGAACTTGCCGATTAAACCAAGGCGTTGAACCAAGGCACTGAACCGGTTCAAAGGTTCAAGGATGCCAACCTTGTGAATTTCTTCAGACAAGAGCCCGAAGAAGCCTTGTAAAAACCCAACACTCTCTGAACTGGTTCTTCATCTGCCGAAAAACTACATCTACAGAGTTCGTAGAAATGGATCTGTAGAGTCCGTAGAAATGGACCTGCAAAGTCCGTAGAAAATCAAGCCCTGCAGAGTCCGTAGAAATAGACCTGCAGATTCCGTAGAAATTCTTGGACTTGTGCAAAATCAAAAAATGAATTGGCATAGAACAGCAGGGAAAGAAGGGGACCGATTTTTGGCCTGTTGGGCACAAAATGGTCAACAAATTGGCGACTCCCAGGGGAAGCATGCCTGCTATGCTTAGAGACTAGTTGCCTTGTAGTCCATTGGGCACGGAGTCAGAATGCAGCTTTGAAGAAAGGTTAGCAATAGCCTCAAAGATCCAAGAATCAAACATGAAACTTTTTACCCCCAGACACAAGGGAAAGCACACACAAGACTAAAAACACTACTTGTACAAACTGCACTTAAGGAAAGCAGGAAAAGAAACTGAAAGCAAACTACTATATACAACTAACTAGGTACATCTGCTTCCCTCCTGGATCAAAGGGAAAACTTCTTAAGTCCCCTCCTTGGCAAGGAAGCTTATGGTGCCAGACAAGTGGCTGGATCAAAGGGAAAACTTCTTGCCTGCCACCTGGGTTGGCTTGTATCCGAGTGGATCAGATTCAAACATGCTTCCAACATACACGTACTCCGTTTGTTCTTGGAAGCTTGCCTCCTGTTGGTTCTTCATGCCAGTGTATCTTATCAAGAAATCAATTGTTGTTGGCTCATCACCATAAGCCCCTTGATATGCATCATTGACTAGCTTGTTTCTTCAGCCTCATGCTCGGGTTCCATGGTATGACCATCATCTTTTATGGTTTCAAAGAAAGTATCTTCAGATTCACCAACCTCTTGAAAAGATAAATCTGAAAGCCTGCAGCCCCTTTGCATACTTATTTGAGTCCCAATGCTGCCTTCTCCACTCTTATCCAGCTCATAGCCTCCTTGAAGAATAGAGCAGCCTGCCCCAATGACTTCAAATGAATCATTCAAAACATGAACAAGATATTGGCCATGCTCTTCCATGACATCTAAGGTGATCTCCTCCTCATCCGTACTCATGAAGTCTCCCTGATCAGTCATGAATTGAGCATACTCCTCTTCACTTGCTTCCTTCAAGGCAGGTTCCTCCTCGGGAAGGGGTGAAGTGGAACGCTGACAAACGAACTCATGTGGAAGAGGAGGCAGTCCTTGAACTAGAATTGAATGATTCTCGTCTTTTCAATTGGTCAGCACTTCATCTATATCAGGTGTGGCATGATAGCTCTCTTGGAGGTGTGTGGATGGAGCGTGTTCAGACATGGAATCTGCTATTTGGTCTGAAACGTCCATCACACGTTCACAGAGGAAACTTGCTCTGGACTCTAACTCTGCAATCCGTCTATCTATATCTTCCTGAAAAATCTTTTCTTGGAGGTCACAATCTTCATCGGGAGCAGGAGCAGCCTCATCTTCTTCAAGGGTTAGAGCAAAACCTTTCTCCTCCTCTTCCTTTCTGCCCCAAGATTCCATTGTTTCCTTCCAACTCATGATCTTGGGATTGGAATCTTGCTCCTGTGAACAGGCAGCAACTTTATCCTCTTCAAGGTCCTGAGTTGGTTCATGATGTTCCTTCTTCCAGCTTGGAATTTGGAGATCATGTTGAAAGACTTGAGGAGGTTGGGGAAGATATGGGAGGGTCTGCTCCTGTACAGGAAGAGCTGTGTAAAAAGAGGCGTGCTGAAAAGCTAGGCGTACAGGGTTAAAGGCAGGATCGATTGATGCATCGGATGAATCAGAATGAGCAAGTGCCATCTGATAGAAAGGATTTGGCACACAAAAGGGAGTTTTCTCTAGAATAGGAGGGGGCAGACCTTGGGCCAAAATTTCTTGATTCTTGTCCCTCCACTTTACCAACACTTCATCAATATTGAAATTAGCTTGTGGATTGGTGGAAGGGGTGTCTTTTGGCGTCGGCTCCTCTACAAGGTCTGAAAACTCCATCTCTCTTTCTCCAAGCAGTCTCATCTTAGCCTCTAATTTCTCAATCCGCTTAGCCAGATTATTCTCATTTTGTACCTCTTGGAGCTCATAGGAATCATTATAGAGATGGGGAGTGCATGAAGGTTGCCATGAAATGCAAGAAGCTTCCTGAGGAAGGGTGGGAGGGACTTGAAAAGGACTAACCTCATTTTGTACCTCACACTCTTGGACAATGTCTTTCTCATCGATGTTCCATGACTCAAGCACTTTGTTCCAGCTCAAGATATTCGGATTGGGCACCTCCTTTTGGGGTGATGGGGCCACAATGTGAGAGGGTAGTGAGGGTTTGGATTCCACTTCCCTTGCTGCCAAAATAGACTGCTGCATTTGAAGATTTGCCAATTCGATCTGTCTATCAAGATTACCTTGAAACACAAGATTTACTGTCTCGAAACTCTCCTCAATATGATTGGGGAAAGGACTTTGACAGGCTTGACTTGGCTCATAAGCAGGGGCTGTATATGACTGATATGATACTTGGGGCAGCGAGTATGCAGGTTGATAGACTTGGTAAGGCTGCCTCTCATAAATACTCAACTTCTCTTCCAAAGATGCAATCATACCACTTACATCCAGCATCTCACTTGTAAGCCTTTGCCAATTGGCTCTTTCAATAGGAGCCCATTCACTCTTAACCTGATCCAGTGCATTTCTCACTTGATGGATGACATGATCAAGAATTTCTTGGCCACATCCCTTTCTGGTGTCAAGATCTATTACATACTTTTCGTATCCCAGCAGTGCTCGTTTGAAGGTGGAAACGGGTTGATTGGCAAAGAGACTGGATTGAGGAGGAGAAGTGACACATTGAGAAGACTGGGCATAAGGCTGATATAGCTTATGACAGGGTTGAGACTGGTCATATTGAACCGGATAAGGATCACCATAAGGCTGGTAAGGATCATAGCCAGGCTGGCCAAGGAAAACAGGGTCCATGGCTCTGAACGATGGAATTATACATACCCAAAATACTGTTTCTTGATGGCACCAGAACTGCTTAACCAGTTGATTTAACTCGGAGTCGCCATTGGTGTTGATGCAAAAGCCACCAAAGGCTGGTCAGTTGAAGAACACACCCAAAATTCTTCAACTCTATGGACACGACTTGTCCTAGTTGGTCCCACCGGGCGTGCCAAAGACTGTTGACGCAGTGGATTGCACCCGGGGCAGGAGGCCGAGCTCTTGCCTTCCACACGTCAAAATGGAAACTCCCCTCTTGCTTGTGGGACCAGCGAAGCTGGAGGGGAGAGTCTTTAGATAAGGGCTAGCTCCCTTTGATGCATCTGAGTTGTTCCAATAAGTGCTAATATAGGTATATAGATATATAATGGGAGGTGAAAAGGGAGAAGGATTACAGGAAAACAAAACTACTCTAAAAGAGGTGATGCACCAAATGATTCGACCTACTCACACTCACACTTGAAACCATACAAACACATACGTACACTTTAAACTGGCAGAAGGACCAGGCTGCAGGAACTTAATAGGGAGGCTTCAATGGAACACACAGAAAACAGGGACTCACCATAGGTGCTATGGAAAGGGCACATTGTATAGTAGCTTCTTTTGTCTCTGCGCTTCCAGGTGCAGCTCTCCTTGTCACTTGCAGGAATAGCACCTTATAGACACTAGGTACGTTGGTGTAAACCCTGTGAAAGCATTAGAAAGCAATGACTAAACACAAAACTAACACTCAGACACACACAGAGATATCTAACCAGAATAGAGGTAAAAATGCGTTTATTGATTTTAGGTGAAAATTTGCCAGGGCTTCGCCTTACAAATGTGACCGATCAGTTTTCAAATGACAAGTCTACAATATATAGAGAAAGAAAGGAGGCCTTTTGGCGCCCTTTTTACAAATGACCCTTGTGCGTTCCGATCATTGGGAAGAGGAAAGCGGCTCCAAGGTAATGCTGTGTCGGCCCCTTGTTTCAAGGTGAAATTATGGGCCGCGCCGTTTGTCTGCAAAAGACTGCTCCTTTAAGGCATTTCGCGGCTTGCCTGCTCATTAATGCAGAATGGGGAAAGATGAGTTGCGTCGTTCCTCGCCTGTTTGCGCCTCTTGGTAATCAATTGGCGAACCCTGTTTCAACTGCAGATATAACTCACCTCCTTTTTGCCACCTGGGCTGCCTTCTCGGTTTCTACTCCTTCGTCTCTCGGGTTACCTCTGCTAGTTCTTCGGCTCTCCGGACTTTAGTCTTTGAATTCCTTCGGGTTCACGCCATTTGTTTGAAAACCAACGGTTATTCATTCCTGCAAAGTTTGACGTCTGCATGCCCGTCGCTTTGAAACTCATAAGGCACTTTGAAACACGGATGCCGACGCGTGGCAGCTTCCGCCGAATTTGTGATGGGACACGTGGCAGTATTCACTAAATTTATAGAAGCTTCAAACAACTTTGGAGAGTACTGCGGAAAACGATGCATGGCGGCTTCCGCTCTCTTTAGCAATTCGTCAGGGCCCACCACCTTTCTCCGCGGGACAAGAGAGAGACCGCGGATGTTTGACACTTGTCGGCTTCCGTCGAGCCTTGCAGGGGACACGTGGCATGTTCTGCTGCTCCTAGAAAAGCATTTCAAAACCTTCCGTGTTTGCCACTTGGCGCCTTCCGCGCTCTAGATTTCATGTTGTAAAATTTGACGTTCGCGGGCCCGTCACAGCTTGAAAACCAATGGCTAGTCTATCTTCTTAAAGTTGACGGCTTCCGGGATGTCACCGTCCTTGGCAAATTCCTTCGGCTTCCTGCTTCGGCTTTCCTTCTTTGCGGGCTTTTCCTTCGGACAATTTTCCCGCGGACAAAAAGTCCGCGAGAATTGTCTCGGTTGCTTTGATTTCTTCGGAATTTTCCCTGAGTCCTTTTCTTTGGAATTTCCTTGGCTTTTTTCTCTCCTGTGGCCTCCCCGAATTTCTTCGGACTTTTTGTCCAAAGGAATTCCTTCGGACAAAAGTCCAAAAGAATTCGTCCTTGTCTTTTGCTTTCGGGTTTCTTGAAAATGACCCTTCTAAAAGTGCCTTTGCGCCTAACTGCCTTCCGAAAGGGCACTTGTCCTTCGGCTCTGTGGACGCTCCTTTGAGCCGCTCGATTGAACTAAGCCGTTGAACCGGCCGATTGAACCAAAATGGTTCAACGGTTCAACACTGCGCGCCACTCATTCGTTGAACCGAGCCTTTGAGCCTACCACTTGAACCAAGTGTTTGAACTTTGCCGATGAAACAAGGAAAATGAACCAAGAGTGTTGAACCAACGTATTGAACCAAGTCGATGAATCGAGGCGTTGAACTGAAATTGTTGAACCAAAACATTGAACTTGGGCGACGAACTTGCCGATTGAACCAAGGCGTTGAACCAAGGCACTGAACCGGTTCAATGGTTCAAGGATGCCAACCTTCCTTGTGAATTTCTTCAGACAAGAGCCCGAAGAAGCCTTGTAAAAACCCAGCACTCTCTGAACCAGTTCTTCATCTGCCGAAAAACTACATCTACAGAGTCCGTAGAAATGGATCTGCAGAGTCCGTAGAAATGGACCTGCAAAGTTTGTAGAAATTCCTGGACTTGTGCAAAATCAAAAAATGAATTGGCCTAGAACAGCAGGAGAAGAAGGGGACCGATTTTTGCCCTGTTGGGCAAAAAATGGTCAACAGCTGGTAAGGATCATAGCCAGGATGGCCAAGGACTTGCTCAAACTGAGGTGGAAGAAGCAAAGCCCGAAATGTTTCACCAACTTGTAAATAGCATCCTTGTTGCTTGAGGTGAGTTTATGAACAAACTGAGCTTGATCAAAACTATATAAAGGAAAGCAAGGTCCATGGTTCTGAACGATGGAATTATACATACCAAAATACTATTTTTTGATGGCACCAGGACTGCTTAACCAGCTGATTCAACTCGGAGTCGCCATTGGTGTTGATAAAAAAGCCTCCAAAGGCAGATTGGTTGAAGAACACACCAAAATTCTTCAACTCTTTGGACAAAACTTGTCCTAGTTGGTCCCACCGGGCGTGCCAAAAACTGTTGACGTGGTGGATTGCACCCTTGACAGGAGGCTGGGCTCCTGTCTCCCACGTGTCACAATGGAAACTCCCCTCTTGCTTGTGGGCTTGGCAAAACTGGGGGGAGAGTCTCTAGATAAGGGCTAGCTCCCTTCGATGTATCTTTTAGGTCCTGGATTCCCTACTGCTAACAAATAAATGAAAAAACGGGGGGGATGAAAAGGGAGGATGCTGAAAACATAACCTAAACCTAAACTAAAAGGTGATACACCAAAAAAGTTGATCCACTCAGCCCGAACATACACTTTTACCAAGAACAAGCTCCCATACACTTCATTTGACACGAGAAATTCTTCTGTATCAGTGGGCTAGGGGTCTGTGGATATACAGGGAGGAAGAACTACTAGAGGCGTTCTCAGACACACTATGGTAGTCTATTCACAGGCACCTATACTCCTCTAGGGACACTTCTAGCAGACCTGCAAAAGAAAAGCTCACAATGCACTAGACATGCTGAAATCATCCTGCGAAAGCATAAAGGAAAATTACTTAACACAGAACAAAGGCATAGACACATACGAAAGTGCAAGCTCAAATAGAGGTAAAAATGCTATGTCTCGATTCAAGGTAAAATCCGGTAGAGTTCTGCCTTACAAGTCCAGAGGTTTTTTGGGTAGAGCTTTGCCTTACAGGCTAAGAGATCTCTTTCAAAATGAGAAGTTTACAATATATAGAAAGAGAAGAAGTAAAGGCGCCCCTTTGGAAAAGACTTTGGCGCCCTTTTACAAGCTGACCCATGTGCATTGAGAGCATCGAGAAGAGGAAGTCGCTGTTGCTGATATCATCCTTCTAGAAGAGCCTGCTAGAACCATGTTGTGTAATCGCCGGTCTTGACTTTGGCGTTCAAACATTAATGTGAAATCATGGGCCACGCCTCTTTTTCTGCAAACAAGACTGCTCTTTTAAGATATTCACGCAGTTTGTCTGCTCATAAATGCAAAGTGGAGAAAACAGGGCACGCCGTTTACTGTTTGCGCTCCTTGATGACCACTTGGTGGACACTGTGTCAACCGTTGGAATAACTCACCTCTCCTTTACCACCTGGGCTGTTTTGTCCATTCCTGCGCTTGGCTCTTTTGTTTCTTCCTGGCTTTGTCTTTTCTGTCTCCTTCGGCCCTCAGGGCTATCTTCTTGGTGGGTCGTTGAGTTCACTCGCAGCCTGTCCCTAAGCTTTTCAAAATCGAAGGCTATTTCACCACCTTAAATTTGACGTCTGTAGGCTCGTCACAGTTTGAAAGCCAACGGCTAGTTTATCACCCTGAAATTGACGGCTTCGGAGACATCACCGTCCTTGGCAATTGCTTCGGTTCTTTTCTCTTCGGTCGGGCTTTTGTCTCGGCCATTTTTCCCGCATACAAAATGTCCGCAAGAATTGTCTCGCTCACTTCCTTTCCTTCGGAGCTTTTTCTCGGGGTTTTTCCCGCGGCTTCTCCCGAATGTCTTCGGACTTTTTGTCCGAAAGAAATCACTTTATGCCTTTATGCCTTTGTCTTTTTATTTTTGTGGGATTTATTCCGAAGGATTTCTTCGAACAAAATGTCCGAAGGAATTCCTTCGGACATTTTGTCCGAAGAAATTCTCGTCCTTTGCCTTGTAAAAATTCCCGAAGAAAACTTAACTTTTCGGCTTTCTCCTTGTTCACTTTTTTTAATCCTTTTTCAAGTGTTCCCTGCCCTCCGCAAGGGCACTTGTCCTTCGGGAGACTCTTTTGAACCAAACGTTGAACCAACTGAGTGAACCGTTCCTTTGAACCAAGTCGACTGCACCAAGTTGTTGAACTTTGTCAATGAACCACTTTTCCAACCTTAAGGAAAAGTGTCTTGAACCATTTTAGCTCTCTTTCCTTGTGAATTTCTTCGGACAAGAGTCCGAAGAAGCTTTGTAAAACCTTGCATTCTTTGAACTCGTTCATCTGCCGAAAGACTTGCCTGCAAAGTCCGTAGAAACAGCCTGCAGAGTCCATAGAAAACCCTGCAGAGTCCATAGAAATCAGACTTATGCAAAGTCAAAAAATGAACTGACTCAGAACAGCAGGGAAGGAAGGAGACCGATTTTTGGCCTGTTGGACCAAAAATGGTCAACACAAGTCTTTTACAAGGCCCCGAAGGTCAAGTGCCCTTGCGGAGGGCAAACAGGTGACAAATGGAACCATTTGGCAAGCTCTGAAGGACAACTAAAGACAAGATTTCTTTGCCGAGGGTAGAGTTTTTCTTCAAAAAAATGACAAGGCAGAATCCCGAAGGGTAAGTTTTCCTTCGGAGAAAATCCATGCAAAAGACAAAGGATTTCTTCGGACTTTTTGTCTGAAGAAAATCCATTTAGAAACAAAGGTGAATTCCTTCGGACATTTTGTCTAAAGAAATTCACAAAGGAAGAAACGCAAGGCAATTCTTTCAGACAAAATGCCCGAAAGAATTCCTTCGGACATCTTTGTCTGAAGGAATTTGCAAAGAAAGGGCCGAGACACAAAGTCAAGTTTTTCCTTCGAGCAAAATGTCCGAAGGAGGTGACCTTAGCTGAGAGTCTCCCGCAAGGGCACTTGTCCTTCGGGCTGCTTCGTCTTTTCAATTCCTTCGGACATTTTGCCCAAAGGAATTGAAAAGACGAAGCAGCCCGAAGGACAAGTGCCCTTGCGGGGGACTCTCAGCTAAGGTCACCTTCCCTTCGGGAAGGTTCAATTGCAAAAGACCGAAGGAATTACAAAAGGCCGAAGGTTCAATTGCAGAAAGCCGAAGGAATTACCAAAGTAATGACGGGCCCGAGCACGTCATTTTCAGCATGGCGAACTAGCTGTTGGAGGTTAAAAGGTCTAGTGACGGGTGCACAAACGTCAAATTCATGACAATGAAATAGCCGTTGGCTTTCAAAATGGCGATGGGCCTGCGAACATCAACTTTATGGTGATAAGATAGCCGTTGATTTTCAAATGCTTAAGGACGGGCCTGCACATGGAAATGGGTTAACAGTTGGAGAAGAATTCGAAAGAATTCATAAGCGCAAACTTGAAGGAATTCAAAGGCCTTGCTAGGCCAAAAGGAAAAGACCGCCGAGAAAGGAGCCTGAAGAGCCAAGAAATGATGGAAACTAGCCCCGAGGGCCGAAGAGCCAGAAAAGGACAAAAACCAAGCGCATGAGCAGACAGAACAATACAGGTGGCACAGAAAGCGTCGGCACAAGAAGTTATTGCTGCGGATGAAACAGTCTCCGCCAAGTGGCCACCAAGGGGAGCACAGGCATTCAATAGAATGGCCTGTTTTTTTCTCATTTTACATTAATGAGCATACAGCTCAACGTGAAAACTATGAACACGTTACAATGACATTGCCCATGAGTCTATTATATAGATCTCATGCAGGCCAATAATTAGACACCTAATTACAATAATTAGATCCGCAGGCTCAAGACTAAAAATAGCCTTTCAACATGCAAACAAGTCTGGGATTTTCTACGGACTCCACAAGAATTTCTACGGACTCTGCAGGTCCATTTCTACGGACTCTGCAGGTCCTTTTCTATGAACTCTGCAGGCATGGATTTTCTACGGACTCTGCAGGTCCATTTCTACAGACTCTGCAGGTGAAGTTTCTTGGATCCCGCAAAGAAGATTTCTACGGACTCTGCTGGCGAGTCTTTCGGCACATGAAGAACCAGTCAAAGAGTGCAAGGTTACAAAGCTTCTTCAGACTCTTGTCCGAAGAAATTCACAAAGAAAGAGAGCTAAGATGGTTCAAAGACACTTTTCCTTAAGGTTGGAAAAGTGGTTCAACGTCAAAGTTCCACGACATAATCTTTCCAAGAGTTAGCATCTTTGAACCGTTGAACCATTGAACCGGTTCAACGCTTTGGTTCAATGCTTTGGTTCATCGCTTTGGTTCAACGACTAGGTTCAACGACTTGGTTCAAAACTTGGTTCAACTGCAAAGTTCATCAAAGTTCAATGGCGAGGTTCAATCAAATGGTTCATCGACTTGGTTCAAGGCTTGGTTCAACTGTTTTTGGTTCAAACATTCGGTTCGATGCCTTGGTTCAACAACCTTTTTAACCATTGAACCGGTTCAATCAAATGGTTCAACGGTTGGTTCAAAGGAGCGGTTCAAGCAAAGAGTTCAAGAGAGCCTCCCAAAGGACAAGTGCCCTTGCGGAGGGCACTTGGTCGGCAACAGCACCCTTCGGAAGGGTCATTTTCAAGAATCCCGAAAGGCTTTTTTTTTAAAGGGCAGTTGAAAAAGGGGCGCAGAAAAGACTAAGGCAAGAAACGAATTCTTTCGGACTTTTTGTCCAAAGGAATCCCTTCGGACAAAAAGTCTGAAGAAATTCGAGAAGCAAGTAGAAAGCCCAGGGAAGAACTCCGAAAAAGGAACAAGACAATTCTTGCGGACTTTTTTTCGTAGGAAAACGTCCGCGGAAAAATGTCCGCAGAGAAAAGCCAAAAAGACAAAGGCCGCCGAAGGACCCCGAAGGGCAAGTGCCCTTGCGGGGGACTCTCGGTTGCCAAATGAAGGGCACTTCTCAAAAGGCCAAAGAGAAAAGACTGCAGAAATTGCCAAGGTGACGTTTTCGAAGCCGTCAACTTCAAGGAGATAGACTAGCCGTTGTTTTTAAACAGCAGCGGGCCTGCGAACGTCATTTTAACACCAGGAAAGCCAGAGCGCAGAAAGCGCCAAGTGGCAACCTCGGAAGGCTTTAACATGTTTTCTCTAAAAGAAGCGGAATGCGCCACGTGTCCCCTGCAGAGCTCGGCGGAAGCCGACAAGTGTCAACACCCGCCGTCTCCCTTTTGTCCCGCGAGCACTGTGGTGGGCCCTGGATGAACTGTCAAAGAGAGCAGAAGCCTCCACGCGTCCTCTTCCGTAGGACTCTCAAAAGGTGTTTGAAGCTTCTATAAACTCAGCGGACGCTGCCATGTGGCCTGCCTGTTTCAGCAACAGAACACGCCACGTGTCACTTATTGGAATCCGCAGAGAATAGCCAAGGCAAGCGGGAAAGACACGAACAAATTGTCAAGAAGGACGACGGACCCGAGGACGTAAAATTTGTGGAAATGAAGTAGCTGTTGATCTTCGCAAACTTAAGCGCGAACCTGAAGGAATTCAAAGGCTTAAAGACAGAAGAAGGCCCAAGTGCAGAAACGGACAAAGCAGTCCAAGTGGCGAAAGGTGTCAACTCAAGCAGTTACTCCAGCAGGTGATACAGTGTCTGCGAATTGATCATTAAGAGGCGCAAATGGCTAACGATGTGACCCGATTTCTTCATTTTGCATTAATGAGCAGACAAGCCGCGTAATCGCCTTGAAGGAGCGGTCTTGTTTGCAGACAAACGGCACGGCCCATAATTTCTCATATGATGTTTAAGCGGCTTGCTCTTCCCAATGATCGGAACACACATGGGTCATTTGTAAAAAGGGCGCCGAAGGCCTCTTTTCTTCCTCTATATATTGTAGACTTCTCATTTGGAGTGATATCTATCACATTTGTAAGGCGAAGCCCTGGCAAATTTTCACCTGGAATCAATAAAATGCATTTTTACCTCTATTCTGGTTAGATATCTCTATGTGTCTGAGTGTTAGTCTTATGTTTAGTCATTGCTTCCTAATGCTTTCACAGGGTTGACACCAATGCATCTGGTATCTATAAGGCGCCATTCCTGCAGGTGACAAGAAGAGTTGTACCTAGAGCGTAGAGACAGAAGGAAGTCATTACAAAGTGTGTTTTTCCTACAGCATCTATGGTGAGTCCCTGCTTCTGTGTGTTCCATTAAAGCCTCCCTGTTAAGCTTCCTGCAGTCTGGTCCTTTTACCAGTTAAAGTGTATGTATGTGTCTTATGGTTCAGAGTGTGAGTGTGAGTAGGTCGAGTTATTTTGGTGATCACCCTCCTAGAGTAGGTTTTGTTTTCTGTAATCCTTCTCCCTTTTCACCCCCTCCATTATATATATATATATATATATATATATATATGTATTAACACTTATTGGAACAACTCAGATGCATCAAAAGGAGCTAGCCTTTATCTAGAGACTCTCCCCTCCAGCTTTGCTAGTCCCACAGATGAGAGGGGAGTTTCCATTTTGACGTGTGGAAGGCAGGAGCTAGGCGTCCTGCCCCGGGTGCAATCTACTGCGTCAACAGACATTTAATACGGGTTAAGCACCAAAAGTCAAGACTTGCGACTGCCACAACATGGTCCCTTCAGCAGTTTCCTCTTTCCAATGTATTCAACGCAGCATGGGCCGCTTGTTCTAGAAAGCGCCAAAGTCTTTTCCTTCATGCTATATATATTGTAACCTCTCAATTGAGAAAGATATCTCTCATTTTGTAAGGCGAAGCCCTGCCAAAATTTTACCTTTGATCAATAAGAATGCGTTTTACCTCTATCTGGGTAGTTATACTTTTGAGTGTGTCTGTGTATCAATTCTGTGTTCGGTCATTTTTAGCTTGATGCTTTCACAGATTGACACCAACATACCTAGTGTAGCCAAAGCACCATTTCTGCAGGTTAACAAGAAGTGCTGCATCTGGAGCGCAGAGACAGAAAAGTAGTTATCTGACAGTGTGTTTTCTACAGCGCCTGTGGTAAGTTCATTTTTTGTCTTCATTAAGCCCCTTGTTAAAGCTCCCTATAGTCTGGGCTTTTTGTCAAATAAAGTGTCTATTCGCCCCCCTTTTGGTTTGAAGTGATAAAATAGCTGAGTAGATCAAAATCATTTGGTGCATCACCGTTTAGATAATTTCTATTTTGGTTATATCCTTCTCCCTTTTCACCCCCCCATTGTTAGTAGTAGTAGTGAAAGACCTCAGAGATGCATCAAAAGGAGCTAGCCCTTAACTAGAGATTCTCCCCTCAGTTTTGCCAAACCCACAGCAAGAGGGGAGTCTCCATTGTGCCGCGTGGAAGAGAGAAGCTCAGCGTTCTTTCAGGGGTTCAATCCACAGCGTCAACAGTTTTTGGCACGCCCAATGGGACAAATTTTAATGCTCAGAAAAGTTTCAGGATTGGTGCTCATCTTGTTATAGCAAGAATGAACCACTAATCCAACATCTGTTGACTCCATTTTCAAGAACATCAATCTGTGGTCAAAGATCAGTCTGACATCCCATGCCTAATGTCACCACAAGATCTTCTGCCAAGGGTGTCCCTTTTGAATTTGTTGAACTACCATTAAACTCAGCAAGGCGACTGAGATTTGCAAGGACCCATCCCTATACAGCAAGTCATTTTTTCAAACCTGCTATAAAATATACTTACGCAAGACCCCGGTAGAACCCTGTTATCACCATGGCTTTACCTTTTGTGGCCTTTCATAGTCAAAGCCCTTTAAACCTTCTACGTTATGGCCCATCCCAGGGACAGCCCTTAAGAGTGTTCTTCCCTTTAATGGAGAGGGCCTATTACTGCTATTGAGCACATCAGAAATATTGCCAACCTCTATAATATTCACAATGTCACTAAAGAGAACATTGCTATCAAGTTGATGGCATTGTCTTTTAAGAGTAAGGTTCTGGATTGGTATGGGACTTTGCCTATGAATTCAGTCGGCACATGGAACGAATTAGGCACTCTCTTAACAAACAGATTTAGAGAGAAGAGTGACCACCTCTCACTTGCTGAGCAACTAACCACCATGAAAAGAGCTCCGCATGAATTCATGCAAGATTTCAATACCAGGTTTCAAAAGACCTAGGACAGAATCCCCATTTTGGTAAGGCCGACCCCAAGCTATGCTTTCTTCTATTACTTGAAAGCTTTGAACAGCAACATTGCTGTCATGATACAGTCAATGGGAGGACAAGTGTTGCCAGCTGCCTATGAAATTGCTATAGCTGCTGAAAATTGCCTGGTGCAAGCAAGAAAGATAGCCCCTAGATCTCATATGCCGCTCTTTCCTGAATTGCCACCTCCAGTTCAAACCGTTGCACCCACCTTAGCTCTTCTGCCTGGCGTAGAAAAGCCAACTGCTACCTCGCCCAATGACCTTCATGAAGTTAAAAGCTTATTACAAAGCGTGACCAACGAACTAGTGGCTCTCAAAAGGCAACATGCTCAAAATTATCGGCCAAATCAGGGATACCAGCAGTTCGGACAAGCAAGTAGACCCCCTTTTCAGAATTATAATCAAAGACAGGGTCAATTTGCACAAGCTAGACCTTATCAAGGGTATAATCCAGGCGCCCCTTCATTGTTCAAAGCTCTTGTTCCTACTCAAAATAATCTGGTACAGGAACAACCAAACTGCCCACCCCTAGGATATAGTCAAGAACATGTTGCTTAAAGAAATGAGATGCCGAGTCAATATATGAATGCACAAGACAATCAGGCAGCTGCCCAATTCCCAAGCTTTGAGGCGTCAATACAACATGGGGTGGACAATAGGCAGGCTCAATCTGATTCCACTCTCATGAATCACATGGAAGGTGAATTTTGTGCAGTCAACTATGTGGGTAGTATGAATGACCAAAGTGATTATGTTGTAGCCAACACAAGGTCCAAAAGGAGAGCTATGGAAGAAGATCAGGTAGCGGCCCAAACGTCCGCAACATCTTCTTCATCACATATGAACCAAAAATTTCCAAATTACAGGCCGCCAGTTACACCCTCAACTCCTCGGCCTGCGACTTAGGCTGCAAGCGCCTCCAAAGGAAATTTAAAAGGTAGCAACCCTCAGATCAACGTGGTAGACCAGATGAAGAAGCTTCACATGAATATCTCTTTGTGGGATTCATTAGCAATGCCAAGACAAAAGGACATACTCCAGAAGGAGTTGTACGAGCTAAATGAATCAGCTGTCCCAACAAAAGTTGATAATGTTTTGATCATGAATGGGCACCCTTCCACAGTAGGCCAAGCAAAGAAAGACGAAAAGGTTCCCCCTTTCTATCTATCTTTAGTCATAGGATATTTCTTGGTACACAATTGCATTATTGACAGTGAGGCAAGCACCTCGGTAATGCCCAAATGCATAGCGGATAAGCTGGGACTCAAATACGAGGAGATGACCAAGGGAGTCCTGCAACTAGATGAATCACCAGCCAAGACACTAGGACTGGTACGAGGCTTGAATCTAACACTGCATGCCTATCCCACTTTCTCAGTTCTCCACGACGTGGTAGTGGCGGATGTTCCTCCCTACTTTGCTATCTGCTTGTCCAGGGATTTCACATCCAAAATAGGTGGGTACCTAGCAACAAACTGGTCTTACATGGTTTTTAGAACCAAATATGAGACTAAGGTCAAGATTGAGTCGGAGCCAATCCATAGAGATCATCTGGAGCCGTACTCACTTAAAGCGGCGAATGTCAGCTATGCCATTATTGATGAAGAAGAATTTCAAGTGGATCAATCTCCACCCTCTATCCTTGAAGGAGTTGCTGACCTGCTCTTACACGAATGGGGAAGTGACAACTTCGAACACAACCCATACAAGTTTATAGAACAGGCAAGGCTTGGAATTTATTGCATGAATGAAGAAGGTACCCTTGTGCCAAATTTGATGAAAGCAAACCAAGAGAGCTCAGGTTTATGGCAACTCTTCTTTGATGGCTCAAGAAACAAATTGGAAGCTGGTGGTGGAGTGGTGTAATTGCCCCCTCAAAAGAGAAATATTTTTCGATTTTCAGGTTCCAGTTTTTTTGCACTTGCAATGTTGCAAAATATGAGTCTTTCATCCATGGTTTGGAGTGGGCAAGGAAAAGAGGAATTAAAGAGTTGCAGGTTTTTGGGGATAGCAAGTTGATCATAAATCAGGTGAGAGGCCGAAATCTAACAAAGAATTCCTTGCTTAAGTCTTACAAGCACAGGGTATGGGACTTAGTGGAGAGTTTCCTTGCTTTCATTGTTATTTCTATTCCAAGAGAGCAAAATAAGCAAGCGGATAGACTAGCAGCAGTTGGTGCCCAGTTTGACATCCCCAAGGAGATAGGCCGAGACAGCAGTCTGCGCCATTTAAAAGTGGTAATCAGACCCTCCGTGCTTGATAACATCACCAACTGGTAGGTGTTTGACAATGATCAACAGATAGCGTTCTTCTTGCAAGAGGAGGCTGAGTTTGCCTCTAGAAATCAAGCCAAGCTACAGCAACAGTATGGCAGCCAGATTGTTCAGCTGAAGAACAACAAACTTCCCAAAGGCTTGGTCACTCATGAAAGTATCTTCAACGAGGATGACCAATTGAAAAATGACAAAGCAAGCATCACAACGAAGAAAGAGAACTACAAAAATGTTGAAATATTTAAGAACAGGCTGCTTGCACTTGGGAAGGTATGTACAGATCATGAAAGGTAGGCTTTCATCTTGTTGTGCCAAGAAGTTGCCGACGTCTTCGCTTGGGAGTATCGCGACTTGAAGGGTTTTGACCCAAGTTTGGGCCAACATACTTTTGAGCTGGAGGAAGGCGCCAAGCCCATCAAACAAAAACAAAGGCCTGTCAACCCAAAGATTGAGCCTCTCATGCGGAAGGAACTCACCAAGCTGATTGAGTTCAGGATCATATTTTTGATCAAACACTCTTCTTGGCTGGCCAATCTAGTCCCTGTTAGGAAAGAGATTGGAGAGATCAGACTGTGTGTGGATTTCAGAGACCTCAATAGAGTCTCGTTGAAAGACCACTATCATCTCCCAAGTATGGAGCAGATCCTCCAAATGGTGACAGGGAACGAACGTTTCTCTCTCTTAGATGGGTATTTAGCGTACAATCATATTTTAGTGCAAGATTGTAATCAATACAAGACAACCTTCACTACCAAGTGGGGGACGTTTGCTTACCGGGAAATGCCATTTGGACTGTCCAATGCTGGAGCCTCTTTTCAACGAGCCATGGACATGGCTTTCCAAGGTCAGATAAATAATGTTGTACTGGTCTATCTTGATGATGTGACAATATTTTTTAAGGAAGCAGGCCAACATTTGTAACACCTTAGGCAAATCTTTGAGAGGGTTAGAGAGTTTGGTATCTCTCTCAACCCAAAGAAATACGTGTTCGTTGTCCATGAAGATAAACTCCTTGGCCATGTTGGTATCTCTCTCAACCCAAAGAATTTTGCCTTGTGTTTTTTCCTTGTGAATTTCTTCGGACAAAATGTTCGAAGGAATTCCTTCGGGCATTTTGTCCGAAGGAATTCATCCTTTGGTTCTTCCTTGTCTTTTCTGTTGGATTTCCTTCGGACAGAAAGTCCGAAGGAAATCTTTATCCTTTTGTCTTGGTCTTCCTCCGCAAAAAAACTTACCTTTCGGCCTTCTTCTTTAATTATTTTCTCGGAGGTGCTCTCTGCCCTCCACAAGGGTACTTTTGGGCCCATAATTGCCCTCCGCAGCCTGCTGGAACGGTCCAGTTTGCTTCTTGACTACCCTCTGCAAGAGCACTTTGTCTTTAGAACTTTGTAAAAGACTTTCATTCTTTGAACTGGGCCATTCCCTTGCCAAACGGCTTGTGCAAACCGACGCTCGAAACAGGATAAGCCTATGGATCAACCTGAGACGTCTACAAGACTCAAGTCATTTGATTCTTTACAGAGACAAGGTTATTACAAAAGGGAGAAAACACAATTTGCAAAAGGGTGGATACATAAAAGACTGACTGCTCAAGATAGTAGGGAAGGAAGGAGACCGATTTTGGCTTGCAGGACCAAAAAATAGTCAACAAATTTGGCAATTCCCAAGGGAAGCATGCCTACTATGCTAAAAAGACTGGTAGCCTCAAAGTCCATTGGGCATGGGGTCAAGATGCAGCTTGGAAAAGTTAGCAACAGCCTTCTAAAGACTTATTGTTGACCATTTTGGTCCTGTAGGCCAAAATCGGTCCCCTTCTTCCCTTGAATGTTCTGAGCAGTCGAATTCGGGTTGCACAAGTCTTTCGGGAGAAGATGAACCAGTTCAAAGAATGAAGATGAACCAGGGCAAAAGAAAGTCCAAAGGCACTTTTCAAAGGGGAGCCTATGAGCAAAAGGAAGTAATTCTTTCAGACTTTTGTCCGAAGGAATACTTCAAAGAATCCAAAAGACCATCCAAACAAGCAAGGCAAAGGAAGTACCCTTCGAAAGGGTCGTTTTCAACATTCCCGAAGGGCACCTACCCTTCGAGAAGGAACAGGAACGAATTCGGGACATTTTCGTAGCACCCGGGTGCCCTCCAATTTTCTTGAAGGGCACTTTTTGGAAGGCAATTGAAGGAAAAGACAAGGACATAATTCCTTCAGACAAAAAGTCCAAAAAAATTCGGAAAGGCTACGAGCAAAAAGGTCCGAAGGAAAACATGTAAAAAAGACTAAGGCAAGACTAAGGCAAAGGCAAGAATGTTTTCTTTCAGACTTTTGTCCGAAGAAATTCGGGAAAAGCCGCAGGAAAAACCCTGAGAAAAGGCTCTGAAGGAAAGGAAGCGAGCGAGACAATTCTTGCGGACATTTTGTCCGCAGGAAAAATGGCCGAGACAAAACCCGACCGAAGAGAAAAGACCCGAGGAAATAAGTAAAAACAAAGGAAGAAATCCTTCAGACAAAATGTCCGAAGGATGTGACTATCAAAAGGAGCCCAAAAGACCCCGAAGGGTAGGTACCCTTGCGGGGGACTCTCGGCCAAGATGAAGGGACACTTCCCCAAAGCCGAAGGGACACTTCCCCTTTGGGAATGAACTAAGAGAGAAAGAGACAAAAGCCAACAAAAGACAAAACCAGAAAAAGACAACGCTGGGAAAAGACAAAAGTTAAGAATGAACTCAGTGACCTGCTAATGAAAGAGCCCAAGGAGCCAGCAAGGCCGAGAAGATAGCCCCCGAGGGTCGAAAGAGCCGGAAAAAACAAAGCAAGGAAGAGACAAAAGAACCAAGTGCAGAAACGGACAAAACAGTCCAAGTGGCAAAGGGAGGTGTCGACTCAAAGATTTACTCTTGTAGTTGGAACAGTGCCCACCAAGTGGTCATCAAGGGACGCAAACAGTGAACGGCGCGCCTTGTTTTCTCCACTTTACATTTATAAGCAGACAAACCGCGTGAATGCCTTCAAGGAGCGGTCTTGTTTGTGGACAAATGGCTCGTCCTGTGTTTTTAAACGCCTTAAGTCAAAGCAGGAGCCGACACAACATTATCTATCAAGTGGCTTCCTCTTCTCAAGGCTCGAAACGTACATGGGACACTTGTAAAAAGGGGTGCCAATGTCTTTTTCAGAAAGCGCCAAAGTCTTTTCCAGAAAGCGCCAAAGTCTTTTCCAGAAAGCACCAAAGTCTTCTTCTCTCTATATATATATTGTAAACTTCTCATTTTGAAAGGGATCTCTTAGCCTGGAAGGCAAAACTCTGCCCAAAAAATCTCTCGGGCTTGTAAGGCAGAACTCTGCTGGATTTTACCTTGAATCAAGACTTAGCAATTTTTTACCTCCATTTGAACTTGCACTCACGCATATGTTTATGTTTTCTTTTTGTGTTAAGTCATTTCCTTTTATGCTTTCACAAAACGATTCCAGCATGTCTAGTGCATTGTGAAGTTTCTTCTTATGCAGGTCTGCCAGAAGTGTCTACAGCAGGAATATAGGCGCATGTGAATAGGCTGCCATAATGTGTCTCAGAACACCTCTGATAGTTCTTCCTCCCTGTCTCTCCAGAGGACCCCTAGCTCACTGATGCAGAAGAGTTTTCCATATCAAATGAAGTGTATGCCAGCTTCTTCTTGGTGAAAAGCATGTGTTTGAGCTAAGTAGATCAACTTTTTTGGTGTATCACCTTTTAGTTTAGGTTTAGGTTTTGTTTTCAGCATCCTTCTCCCTTTTCAACCCCCCCTTTTTCATTTATTTGTTAGGAGTAGGAAATCCAGGACCTAAAAGATACATCAAAGGGAGCTAGCCCTTATCTAGAGACTCTCCCCCCAGTTTTGCCAGACCCACAAGCAAGAGGGGAGTTTCAATTGTTGCGTGTGGAAGGCGGGAGCTCAGCCTCCTGTCGAGGGTGCAATCCACTGCGTCAACAGTTTTTGGCACGCCCGGTGGGACCACATTCGGACACTCAGAAAAGTTCCAGGATTGGTGCTGGTCTTGTTACAGCAGAATGAACCATTAATACAGCATCTAACGTTTAATCAAGCGATTGTGGGACAAGTTTTGTCCAAAAAGTTGAAGAATTTTGGTGTGTTCTGTTGACCATTTTGGTCCTGCAGGCCAAAATCGGTCCCCCCTTTTTCCCTGTTGTTCTGAGCCAGTACATTTTTTATTTTGCACAAGTCTTGGAAAGTTCTACGGACTCTACAGGTATTTCTATGGACTCTGTAGAGAATTTCTACGGACTCTGCAGGAAAGTCTTTTGGTAGATGAAGAACCAATTCAAAGAATGAAAGGGGCTTGCACAAAGTTTCTTCGAACCATTGAACCATTCAGTTCAATTGGCTCAGATTCAATTGGTTCAAACGGCTTACTTCAACGGCTTGTTTCAATGGCTCGGTTCAACGGCTTGGTTCGCTCAATTGGTTCAACGGCTCGGTTCAAATGAGTTGGTTCAACTTAGGCGCAAAATGGACCATTTCAAGTGCCCTTGCGGAGGCCAGTTCCAGACTCAAGTGCCCTTGCGGAGGGCAGGGAACATTTGCAAAGAGGCCAAAGAGATAGCTGAAAAGGTAAGTTTCCTTCGGAAATTTGTTTAAAGCAAAGAAGAGAATTTCTTCGGAAGAAAATCCCGCCACAAAAGGACAAGGCAAAGGCAAGAAGCAATTTCTTTCGGACTTTTTGTCCAAAGGAATTCCTTTGGACAAAAAAGTCCAAAGAAATTCGGGAAAGAGCCGGAGGTAAAAAATCCGAAGAAAGTCTCCGAAGGAAAAGAAGCGAGCAAGACAATTCTTGCGGACTTTTTGTCCGTAGGAGAAGTAGCCAAGAGAAAATCCGCGGGAAAAGTGGCCGAGTGAAAAGACCTGGGGAAAAAAGCAAAAAGCAAAGGAAGAAATCCTTCGGACAAAATGTCCCAAGGAATTCCTTCGGACATTTTGTCCAAAGGCTTTCAAGACCAAGGGAGTTGAAGGACCCCAAAGGGCAGGTGTTCTTGCGGGGGACTCTCGGCCAAAATGAAGGACACTTCTCCAAAGCCGAAGGGACACCTTCCCTTCGGGAGGGTTCAAAACAAAAAGCCAAAGGAAAGAAAAAGGCCGAGGAAATTCCAAGGGGTGTCGGGCCTGAAGACGTCAAAATCAAGTACGGCGAACTAGCCGTTGGAAGTTCAAATGCCCAGTGACGGGTGCGCAGACGTCAATTTTAAAGGCGGTGAAATAGCCATTGATTTTGAAAAGCTTAAAGAGCAGCCCAAGGAACTCAGCGACCCGCCAAGAAAATAGCCCCGAGGGCCGAAGGAGCTAGAAAGAGACAACCAGGAAGAGACAAAGTGCAGAAGCGGACAAACAATCCAGGTGGCAAAGAAGAGGTGTCAACTCAGGGATTTATTCCTGCAGTTGGAACAGTGCTTGCCAAGTGGTCATCAAACGGCGCAAACAGTAAGCGGCACGGCCTGCTTTCTCCACTTTGCATTTATGAGCAGACAAACCGCGTGAATATCTGGAAGGAGCAGTCTTGTTTGCAGAAAAAGAGGTGCGGCCCATGTGTTAACATTAATGTTTGAACGCCAAAGTCAAGACCGGCGATTACACATCATGGTTTTAGCAGGCCTCTTCTAGAAGGATGATATCAGCAACAACGACTTCCTCTTTCCGATGCTCTCAACGCACATGGGCTAGCTTGTCAAAGGGCGCCAAAAGTCTTTTTAAAAGGGGCGCCTTTACTTCTTCTCTTTCTATATATTGTAAACTTCTCATTTGGAGGAGGATCTCTTAGCCCGTAAGGCAAAGCTCTGCCCAAAAATCTCTGGATTTGTAAGACAAAACTCTGCCGAATTTTACCTTGAATCAAGACTTAGCATTTTTACCTCCATTTTGAGTTTGCACTTTCGTATGTGTCTATGTTTTTGTTTTGGTGTTAAGTCATTTTCTTTTATGCTTTTCACAGAACGATTCCAGCATGTCTAGTGCATTGTGAAGTTTCTTCTTCTGCAGATCTGCCAAAAGTGTCTACAGCAGGAATATAGGCGCATGTGAATAGGCTGCCAAAGTGTGTCTCAGAACACCTTTGATAGTTCTTCCTCCTTGTATCTCTACGGACCCCTGACTCACTGATACAGAAGAGTTTCCCCACATCAAATGAAGTGTATGGGAGCTTCTTGATGAAAAGTGTATGTTCGGGCTGAGTGGATCAACTTTTTTGGTGTATCACCTTTTAGTTTAGGTTTAGGTTCTGTTTTCAGCATCCTTCTCCCTTTTCATCCCCCCCCTTTTTTTTCATTTATTTGTTAGCAGTAGGAAATCCAGGACCTAAAAGATACATCGAAGGGAGATAGCCCTTATCTAGAGACTCTCCCCCAGTTTTGCCAGGCCCACTGGCAAGAGGGGAGTTTCCATTGTTGCGTGTGGAAGGCGGGAGCTCAACCTCCTATCAAGGGTGCAATCCACTGCATCAACATGTTTTTCAACCAACCAGCCTTTGCAGGCTTTTTTATCAACACCAATGGCGACTCCGAGTTAAATCAACTGGTTAAGCAGTCCTGGTGCCATCAAGAAATAGTATTTTGGTATGTATAATTCCATCGTTCAGAACCATGGACCTTGTTTTCCTTCATATAGTTTTGATCAAGCTCAGTTTGTTCATATACTCACCTCAAGCAACAAAGATGCGTACGGTTATGAGTTTTGCTATTTACAGGTTGGCGAAACATTTCGGGCTTTGCCTCTTCCTCAGTTTGAGCAAGTCCTTGGCCAGCCTGGCTATGATCCTTACCAGCCTTGTGTTGATCCTTATCAGGTCCAATATGACCAGTCTCAGCCCTGTCATGAGCTATATCAGTCTTATGCCCAGTCTTCTCAATGTGTCACTTCTACTCAACCTAATCTCTTTGCCAATTAACCCATTTCCACCTTGAAACAAGCACTGCTGAGATACGAAAAGTATGTAGTAGAGCTTGACACCAGAAGGGGATGTGGCCAAGAAATACTTGATCATGCCGTCCATCAAGTGAGAAATGCATTGGATCTGGTTAAGAGTGAATGGACTCCCATTGAAAGAGCCAATTGGCAAAGGCTTACAAGTGAGTTGCTGGATGTGAGTGGTTTGATTACATCTTTGAAAGGGAGGCTGAGTATTCATGAGAGGCAGCGTTACCAAGTCTATCAACCGGCATACCCGCTGCCCCAAGTATCATATCAGTCATACACAACCCCTGCTTATGGGCCAAGTCAAGCTTGTCAAAGTCCTTTCTCCAATCATGTTGAGTAGAGTTCTGAAACAGTAAATCTTGTGTTTAAGGCTAATCTTGATAAACAGATTGAATTGGCAAATCTTCAAATGCAGCAGTCTATTTTGGCAGCAAGGGAAGTGGAATCCAAACCCTCACTACCCTCTCACATTGTAGCCCCATCACCCCAAAAGGAGATGCCCAGTCCTAATATTATGAGTTGGAATAAAGTGGTTGAGTCATGGAACAGCAAGGAGGAGAAAGACATTGTCCAAGAGTGTGAGGTACAAAATGAGGTTAGTCCTTTTCATGGCCCTCCCACCCTTCCTCAGGAAGCTTCTTGTATTTCATGGCAGCCTTCATGCACTCCCCATCTCTATGATGATTCCTATGAGCTCCAAGAAAGACTCTTTCAAGAAAATCTAGCTAAGCAAATTGAGGAATTGGAAGCAAAGGTGAGATTGCTTAGTGAAGGAGAGATGGAGTTTTCAGACCTTAGAGAGGAGCCTATGCCAAAAGACACCCCTTCTACCAATCCTCAGGGCTCTCAACATGATGTCAAGATTCCAAGTTGGAAGAAGGAATATCATGAACTGGCTTAGGACCTTGAAGAGGATAAAGTTGTTCCCTGTTCACAGGAGCAAAATTCCAATCCCAAGGTCATGAGTTGGAAGCAAATAGTGGAATCATGGGGCAGAAAGGAGGAAGAGAAAGGTTTTGCTCAAAACCTTGAACGAGATGAAGCTGCCCATACTCATCATAATGATGATTGTGACCTCCAAGAAAGGTTTTTTCAAGAAGATCTAGCCAGGCGAATTGCAGAGTTGGAGTCCAGAGCGAGATTCCTCAGCCAACGTGTGATGGATGCAGCAGATTCCATATTTGAACACACCCCATCAACACACCTCCAAGAGAGCTATCAGGCCACGCCTGATATAGATGAAGTGCTAGCCAAATGGAAGGAGGAGAATCATTCGATTCTAGCTCAGGGACTACCTCTTATTCCACATGGTTCTAATCATCAGCCTTCCACTTCATCCCTTCTCAAGGAGGAACCTGTTTTGCAGGAGGCGAGTGAGGAAGAGAAGATCCAATTTGCAGTTGTCCAAGAGGCTATCATGGATGTCAAAGAAGATGAAATCATCATGGAGGCTCTTTCGGAAGACATCATCAACAATGGGGAAGACACAGGTCATGCATACATGCGGATGTTCCAGCAATACGAAGAGGAATGTAAGCATGGTGAGCTCTCTCCTCCTTTGTTTGATGAACTTCCTTGTTGCTTTGATGAGGAGGATGACTATACCGAGGAGCCTGAGTTGGAGGATGATCATATGGATGTCTTTGAACAACTAGAGACTCTGGTCTTTGAGCAAGAAAAGGAGAGGCTTGCCCATCTTGAGGAAAGCCTTGAAGAAGAGAGCTTTGAACAAAAAAATGATGTCTATGGGATGAGCAATCAATTTGTAATTCCATTTCAGACATTACAACAGTCACCCTTCAAGAAAGCCATGAAGGAGCAGAGAATGAGTTTGACAGGGTCTTCAATGAAGCAGAAGGGAACGGGTCAAACCATGATGCACTGCAAAGGGACTATGCATATCAAAGGGCTTATGGTGATGAGCCAGCAACCATCGATTTCTTGATGAAACACGCCAACATGAAGAGCCAGCATTCGACAAGCTTCCAAGAACAAGAAGAGTACATATATGTTGGGAGCATGTTTGACTCTGATCCACTCGGATGCAAGCCAATTGAGGTGGCAAGCAAGAGGAGCAGGTCACTAAATCTCCATTCCATTCAACCACTTGTCTGGCATCATAAGTTTTCTTGCCAGGAAGGAGACTTAAAATTTTTTCCCTTCGATCCAAGAGGGAGGCAAATATACCTGGTTAGCTGTACATAGTAGTTTGCTTTCAGTTTTCTTTCCTATTTTCCCTAAGTGCAGTTTGCACAAGTAGTGTTTTTAGCCTTGTGTGTGTTTTCCTTTGTGTGTGGGGTAACGGGCCCGAGGATGTCAAAGTCAAACACGGCGAACTAGCCATTGGTTTTCAAGCGATGACGGGTGCGCGGACGTCAATTTTAAGACGGTGAAATAGCCATTTGATTTTAAAATACTTGAGCGCCAACCAACCAGAAAGGAGCCCAAGGAACGCAGCGACCCGCCAGGAGATAGCCCCGAGGGCCAAAAGAGCCAAAAAGGGACAAAATTAGGATGAGACAAGTGCAGAAAAAGACAAAGCAGTCCAAGTGGCAAAGGGGAGGCGAGTTATTGCCAGATGGTCATCAAACGGTGCAAACAGTGAGTGGCGCAGCCTGCTTTCTCCATTTGGCATTTATGAGGGGACAAACCACAGTCTGTTTGCAGGAAAAGAGGCACAGCCCGTGCTCTCGAACGCTAAAGTCAAGATCGGCGATTACACAACATGGTTCCAGCAGACCTCTTCTAAAAGAATGACATCAGCAACAGTGACTTCCTCTTCCTGATGCTCTCGGCGCACATGGGCCACTTGAAAAAAGAGCGCCAAAGTCTTTCCCAAAAAGCACGAAGTTCTCTTTCTCTTTCTATATATTGTGAAAATTCTCATTTGGAAAGGATCGACTCTCTTAGCCTTAAGGCAAAACTCTGCCCAAAAATCTCTTGGGCTTGTAAGGCAGAGCTCTGTCAGATTTTATCTTGAATTAGGACTTAGCATTTTTACCTCTATCTGGACTTGCACTTTAAAGTATATGTCTGTGTTCTTTTGTGTTAAGTCGTTGTCTTTCATGCTTTTCACAGATCGATTACAGCATGTCCAGTGCATTGTGAAGTCTCTTTTCTGCAAGTCTGCCAGAAGTGTCTACAGTAGGAATATAGGCGCATGTGAATAGGCTGCCCAAGTGTGTCGCAGAGCACCTTTGGTAGTTTCCTTCCTCCCTGTATCTCTACGGACCCCTAACTCACTGAAATAGAAGAGTTTCCCACGTCAGATGAAGTGTATGGGTGCTTCTTCCTGGTGAAAAGTGTATGTTCGGGCTGAGTGGGTCAACCTTTTCTAGTGTATCACCCTTTTTATTTTTAGGTTTAGGTTCTGTTTCAGCATCTCTCTCTCCCTTTTCATCCCCCCCTTTTTCCATTTTATTTGTTAGCAATAGGAGAAACCAGGGCCTAAACGATACATCAGAGGGAGCTAGCCCTTATCTATAGACTCTCCCCTCCAGCTTCGCTGGTCCCACAGGCGAGAGGGGATTTTTCATTTTGACGTGTGGAAGGGCGGGAGCTAGGCGTCCTGCCTTGGGTGCAATCCACTGCGTCAACAAGTTCTCTGCAGTCTGGTCCTTTTATCAGATAAAGTGTATCTATATGCTCTTATGGTTTGAAGTGTGAGCAAATGAGTAGATCAAACTTTTTTGGTGCATCACCGTCTTGGCTTAGGTTCTGCTTCAGTAATCCTTCTCTCTTTTCAACCTCCCCCCCCGCCCCCCCCCCCCCCCATTATATATATATACATATTAGCAAATGTTACTGGAATAACTCAGAGATGCATCAAAGGGAGCTAGCCTTTATCTAGAGATTCTCCCCTCAGTTTTGTCAAACCCACAGGCAAGAAAGGAGTCTCCATTGTGCCTCGTGGAAGAAAGAAGCCCAGTCTTCTCTCAAGGGTGCAATCCACAGCGTCAACAGTACTTGTTTTGAAGATTGGTCCAAAGCACACTAGTTACAGTGGCATTTGGAACCTCAGGTATCAAATTATCAGAAATAGATAACTTCAATAGTAGAAGAGCCTCCTTATGATGTTTGTCATATTCGAAAAAAAATTGTTGTAGGTTTTGATTCCTTGTCAAGAATAATTTTATCACAATCACAATATTTTGCAACTGTTAAAATCTTATGACTTTAGACATTGAATTTTTGGCTGGTCAATTCATGCGCTTTAGACAAGAAATTTTGGATATTGGCCATTATACCCACAAAATATGACCTTTGACCCAGAAGTCATTGCAAAGGAAAATTCAAAGTCTGAACTTACTATTTTTCTATGGAAAATTTGATTGTATTGACTGATTTTTTTTCAAAGTCGTGATGCAATTGTCAAAGTCATGATGTAGAGTCAACTATTGTGACTCTCTGGAATTGAATGTCTCGTTCTTCTCTCACTTTCATCCAACCACCTGAGTTGCAATCTTGTCATTCCCTCAAACAAACCCTAAAAATAGCGACCGTAAATTGCATCAAGTCTGCAAGGTCATCATATGTAAATCCTACACTTCTTCCTTTCACGGTCTCACTTGATGCAAAAGGTCTATAAATCCAGCCATGCCCTAGTGGATTATTCTATTCTGAAAATTGTGACTTTTGTTTGCAAATTGTGACATTTTGTTCTTCCTCTACCATGATGTTGTAATGTCCCCTTTTCATATAATTTTAGTAATTAATAAAATTACTTGAATAGTGATTTTAACCATTGAAAAATAGAAGGCAATTTAATTAATTATTAAAATAGAACTATCTTGGATAATTATTTGAATTACCGGAAAAGTGGTTTTAACCATTTGGGAAATTAAGATAATTTTAATGATGATTTTAAGGGGTTTTATAATTAATAAATTGCTTGAAAAGTGATTTTTATAATTTCAATTATTAGAGCAATTTAATTAATTATTGAAGCAAGGACCTAATATAAAACAATTATTTAATTTGCCCAAAAGTAGTTTTAATTATTAATTTACTAAGGCAAGTTATTTATTTAATTCAAAAAGGCCTAAAGTGAAATTAAAAGTAATGTCGGCTTGAGAGCTAAAGCAAATAAAAGGAAAAGATATCCTAAAAGTTGGCAAGAGAGGGTTATGAGGTATTTTACCTTTCCAAGGTGTTTTGCACCCTTTGAAAAACACAAATACAAGACAAAGATCACAATTGAAGACATGCTATAAAGTGATATTGTTTTTTCATGTTTAAAGAAGATATTAGGATGCATGCCCAATAAGTGTTTGTAGATTTGGAGCTGATTATTCTACAAAATGTGTCTTTTGATGCCGCCTATTGCTAAGGTGGATTTGCTATTTGCCCTAGAGTGAGGCGATTTGTTTTTTGTGTTTATTAAGAGGGTTTGGTGGACAATTTGATATCCAATTGGAGCATAATAATTATAATTATTATTTATATTAATTTCTCAAGTGTGACGACTTGATTGAGATTGAGGGTTTGATGTTTGAAGAGGTAAATTTTAAAAATTAGGGTTTTCAGAATTTTAGAGCAAGTTTTGGTGACCTTTCTATAGAAGGAAAATTCTGAAATTATTTTTATTTGATAGTCATTAATTTTGTAATCAATTTGAGCTCTTATTTGCATCATAATTCCAAATATTGAGGAAGTTATGAATTTTTAAAGTTTCAATTGTTTGTAGGAAATAATATTTGTTGAGGGCAGATTTGCAAGGGTTTTTGTAAGTGGATTCAAGGCACAAATGTTGATTTAATTATAGGAGTAATTTTATGAATATTGGCGATTGGATTGGACTATAGTTTGATCACTTTGGAACCCTAATCATTGATGATACATGGATGATATGATTGCTGTGATTTTTGCATGATTTTGTCTACAATTTATGAAAGCTTGAGCGGAGATTAGAGTGAGAAAGGACATCATTTCAGCTAGTGTGGCGCTAGGGTTTGGAGGATTGAAACATTCATTTTAGGCTCTTTCTTCATTGCGATAAGAGCCATTGGTCGCCAAATTCACAAGAATTTAGAAAATTGTGGATTTTAGGGGAAACTCTTTTTGGGTTGAATCGTCCAATTTGGAAACATTACAGTGGTATTAAAGCACCAATCTTGTCCATCTGTGAGGTTTGATATTAATTTGGATACAAGTAGGTAAAAGGATTTTGTGTTATCAAAAAAAAGGAAGAAGCCATGGAAGAAATGGAGAAAAAGAGGCTCTATAATGCAAGAAGAAAGCTAGGGAACCTGCCAACCGGTGAAAATCGTAATCAACACCTTGAAAGAAGTAGAAAGGAGGTTATCCAAGGTGAGTCAATCATATTATGAGTCCACGAAGTGGGTGATTCAACCCTCAAGGACTTACTTGGTTCAACATGGATTATTGAGAGATACAAATGAGGAGGTAAGGCTCTTGGTTACTAGTTGTATTGATGACGATTTAAGACTAACAGTCCCCGAAGTTCCCTACAGTGATAAAATCATGAGGGAAATATTTTTGTTGATTGTGGAGAGCTTTCAAAGTCTCAAAGAGGACAAAGGACACTTGGCTACAAGGGTCATGTATTGTGATATTAGATATGGAGTGTGATGAACTTATTGTTAAGATATTTCAACATTTCCTTGCAATTGCTTGTAAGAATCTTACCAAAAATGTTGTAGCTTCTCTGCAGAGAATTTTGACCTTGACACTCAATTAGAGATGATCTTTTCAAGTCATTATAATCTATCTTGTTGATAGGTTTGAGGCTAGAAAAGAAAAAATTTCCAATTGCACATATGCTATTTGGAATTGTTGCAATTAATTGTGAGAAAAAATTGAGGCCTTATTTGATAGTGGAGCATGTAGAGGAAAAGAAGATTGAACTACATGGAGAGTTGGAAGGAAAGAATGAAGGGACAGCCCTTCATGAGGGTTCCTATGAAGGAGCCAAAGAAACAAAAAAATCAAATTTGAAGGAGGAAAATGAGCTACAAAAAGATGACACTTTGGGGCAGCATAGAGTGGGAGATTGTAAGGACCAAAAATCTGAGTTTTTGGAGCAGCAAAGAGGGCTGCAAATGATGGATGAAAATAAGGAAATGCTAGGTGCTTTGGGGCAGCCAAGTACCCCAACTTTGGTATTCAAAAAGATGATTTTGAAGAAGCCAAGGAAACCGAGATATTCATAGAAAGGTATGAGTTGAATGATGATTTTTGTTTGGTATCTAATAATTGTTCAAACTAGTTGCATGACTCTAGATTTGATGAAAGATCTTGGAAGGAACAATTTCTAATTGCAAATGAGAAAGGGGTGCAAGCCTTGACAAGGTTGGATGGCACAAGGGGGCTTCTTGATGAATTAATGCACCACGAAAATGAATGCTTGAAGGTAATGATTGTTGATTTTTATTCAACCCCAATCAAATATGCAATATAAGTAATAAAATCAAGAGTTGCAAGGGTTGCCAACCATGAAGAAGAAATGAGGGGCATGAACGGAAGTGAGGAACTCTTCCTTATCAATTCATGGGTTTGACATGGCAAGCTTTTGTTATGGTTGTGGGATCTAGGTGAGCACTATAAACATGATTTTGTTATTTTGTTATGTTGTGAAACAAAGGACAAGGTTTGGATCCTCATGGAAAAGGGCATAAGCAAGAAGCACTATGATCCAAGAATCAAGGGAAGGGCTGTAAGTAATACATTCGTTGTTGTTTTTCATATTTTCAGTTTGCTTCTCACTAAGCTTTTTGTTGCCATGAAAAGTGTTGGCCCTAGGAAGGTGTGCATCTCACACCCCAACACCTTGGAAGTGATTTCTACATGTATAAGTGGTTTTCCAACCACTATTAAGGGAATGTTGAAGGAGAAAAAGGCATGCTATAGCCATGATATGAAAAAGCTAAGACACCACAAGGGAGCCCATGTCATGCTCACGAGGCATGATGAAGTGATTGTAAAAGTGTTATTAAACACTAATATGTTTGCTTCTTGTGTAGAATCACTAGAGAAATCATGTGCTATGAATACAAAGAGTGCAAGAAAAGTTGTAGTCCCCATACTTGAGCAACCAAGGGAAGGTAACAAAAACTACCCAACCTCATGTTTGAAGGGGATGATAAAAAATTAGGAAGAAGTAAATGAACAAGGGGCTGCAGTTGTTGATCATGGACAGCCTATGTCATCAAGGGAATCTTGGTTTCCTACATCTTTGGTAAGTGTAGCAATTTTTGAAAGTTGTCATGCTTGTATTGGGAGTGATGAAATGAGAGTCGATTGTCAAGGGCAACCCAAAAATTACTTTGGGCAGCACCCTATGCCTTTTTCAAGGGTGGAAATGGACGTGTTTTAAGGAAAATGAGATCCCTCTTGAATTTCGAATGGGATACAAATACAAGCAGCTGTTCACAAGGTTTGAAGGGCAAGCAAAGTGGGTCATTTTGCTTACAAAAGAATGATAAACACAACTGGGCTTACATATGGACTCTTTTGGGCATCAAAAGCAATTTATTTTGTAAATGGCAGCCACGGGGAAGAGTTGGGAAAAGAGGTATGAAGTCTGAATTTTTTGATTTAAATTTTTTTGAGTCAACAAAACAAATCCAGACACCAAGCGAGGTAAAAAAATTGAAAAATTGGAGCGTGAGACAACCCAAAAGGGGAAAGATGAATGCACAAATGAACTATGAACTTTATCACTCGGAAAATTATGAGTTAGGAAGGCAAGAATAGCCACATCATGAAGGTGAGAGATCTGATTTTTTTGACATATTCCAGCCTTTAGCAAGTTCTGAAAATGCTCATGGTTGTGAACACTTTGTGCAAGAAGGGTGAGAGAACACAAGAAAGGTACAGCCTTCTCTAATGGTTGAAATGAAACTTTTGTTAGACTTGATTTGTGTTTCCATATGTGCACAGAAATATTGATAAGGGGGAGCAAATGGAAAGATTATATTTTTGAATTAAAGAAGGTTTGGTATGGCATTCTTTATCCATTGGGGGTATGTCACACTATGCTTTTTGGCAAAAGTTATTCCACTTAATAGGTACAGAAGCAAGGCTTTTTGAGCACTACAACAGGTTTTACCACTTGGACATGGTAATTGGGCATATGAGCTTGCATTTGCTTCAGGGCAAACAAGTTTGGAAAGGGAGGATTGTAATATCCCCTTTTCATATGATTTTAGTAATTAATAAAATAGCCCGAATAATGATTTTAATTATTCGAAAATATAAGACAATTTAATTAATTATTAAAATAGAACTATTTTGGATAATTATTTGAATTACTAGAAAAGTGGTTTTAACCATTTGAAAAATTAAGGAAAGTTTAATGATTATTCTAAGGGGTTTTATAATTAATAAATTGCTTGAAAAGTAATTTTTATCACTTCAATTATTAGAGCAAATTTAATTAATTATTGAAGCAAGGACTTAATATAAAATAATTATTTAATTCATCAAAAAGTAATTTTAATTACTAATTCATTAAGGCTATTTATTTAATTTATTCAAAAAGGCTTAAAGTGAAATTAAAAGGAATGTCGGCTTGGGAGCTAAAACAAAGAAAATGAAAAGATATCCTAAAAGTTGGCAAGAGAGGGTTATGAGGTATTTTACCTCCCCAAAGTGGTTTGCCACTCTTTGGAAGGTACAAATACAAAGTGAAGATCACTATTAAAGACATGTTGAAAATTGATATTGTTTTTTCATACTTGAAGAAGATATTAGGATGCATGCCCAATAAGTGTTCACAGATTTGGAGCTGATTTTTCTACAAAATGTTATTTTGATGCCACTTATTGCTAAGGTGGATTTGTTATTTGCTCTAGAGTGAGGTGATTTGCTTTGTGTGCTTATTGAGAGGGTTTGGTGGACATTTTGATGTCCAATTGGAGCATAAAAATTCTGATTATTATTTATATTAATTTTCCTAGTGTGACAACTTGATTGGAATTGAGAGTTTGATGTTTGAAGATGTAAATTCAAAAAACTAGGGTTTTTAAAATTTTAGAGCAAGTTTTGGTGACCTTTCTATGGAAGGAAAATTCTGAAATAAATTTTATTTGATAGTCATTAATTTTGTGATCGGTTTGAGCTCTTATTTGCATCATAATTCCAAATATTGAGGGAGTTATGAATTTTTTGAAGTTTCAACTGTTCGTAGGAAATAATATTTGTTGAGGGCAGATTTGCAAGGGTTTTGGTGACCTTTTTGAGGGTCAAGATAGGCCCTAATTGTGGGACAAATATTATCATAATTATTTGTGGATTTTTTGGCATATTATTTTTAAGGTTTTGACGTTATTTTGAGGGTGAATTCAAGGCACAAATTCTGATTTAATTATTGCAGTAATTTTCTGAATATTGGTGATTGGATTGGACTAGGATTTGATCACTTTGGAACACTAATCGTTGATGGTTCGTGGATAATATGACTGCTGTGATTTTTGTATGATTTTGTCTACAATTTGTGAAAGTTGGAGCAAAAAGATTAGAGTGGGAAAAGACATCAATTCAACTAGTGTGGCATTAGGGTTTGGAGAATTGAAACATTCATTTCAGGGTCTTTTTTCATTGCGATAAGAGCCATTGGTGGCCAAATTCACAAGAATTCAAAAAATTGTGGATTTTAAGGGAAACCCCTTTTGGGTTGAATCGTCCCATTTGGGGACATTACAAACCCCCCCCCTAGTCTACACTTGTCTTCTCTATCTTTTTTCCCTCGTATACGTATGCAAATTGTGTCTTTTGCAATTTGGTCATGATTCCTTCACTGCAAACTATTGTCTAGAATTCATACCGAACTAAGGCTTCTTTGAACTGCTGCAACTCATTGTTTGTACCTTTATCCTAGGGTTTCCTTGAACAATGGCTCTAATACCAATGTTAACAAATACAAACACTGAAAAAATGAAGACAAACTGGAAAGCACACATTGATGTCTGTGTGCACCCTTCTTTTATTATGCAGAAAGACATAGCCAGTGTAGTTTATAACTAACCATTAGTTAATGAGTAACTAATTATTAATTAATATATTTGATATTATGCATGTAACCATTATATAATAAACATCAATAGTTAACCAAACATTGCCTTAGAGGATCCCAATGAAATATATACACATGCATGGACGATGATTTTTCATGATATAGTAATAATGGCATGGTAAACATTGTATCTTTTTTTTCCTCATTTATATGGGTAGGTTTTCTATCATAATTTGTTATAATTGTTTTGTATGAGCAACTATTTCAAAATTAAAAAAAATGGCTTGATGCATGAACACAACTAAAAGATGCTCTAGAAATTGCATGAGGATATATGTTTTATGATGTGGAAATGAATATACTATTTTTGTCATGAGAATGTGTATCTGAAAGCTTGTGCATGTGCAATTCTTTTGGAATTGAATTCATCATAATGCAGGGCTTAGATGGGTCTCACAGAGACTTGGATTCTTTATACCTTTTTAAGACAAGGCTCCATAGCCTCAACTTTACTTCTCTGCCACTCAAAAGTACCAATTATTCATTTCGTATATCATTTTACAGCAATGGTGCAATACTTTCTTTATATTGGTGTTTATATGAAATCTTACAATTTTTTTATATTTGGGTATGGGTTGGATAAAGATCTTCTTTTTCCTTGTATTCATGTTGTCAAAAATCTACAACATATTTTCACTTTGTTTTCTGTTTAATGAAATTTGTAAACCATTGTATTGTGATTTTGTACTGTAATGTCAAAGTGATCTGGTACTTATACTTCCTGACAGGAATTTGAGATGGAACAAATTGCAAGATTCAATTCCACCAGAAATAGGTGAACTCAAGAAACTAAGGAATCTGTAAGTTCAAATTATTGTTGTCTTTTTTTGATCCATTTCTATTCATATGATGTTCAACCCCCAATGGAAAACTAAAACTGGCGTCTAGTTTTCATTTTCTTTCATGTTCATAAAGTTATACCGTTAATAATTTCTAATGAGGATAATGTGAGCAGATACTTGAGTTTTAACAACTTAAAAGGCCCAATTCCAAAAGAACTTGGGAATTTACCTGAGCTTCGCTACCTCTATCTTCATGAAAATCGTCTTATGGGTCATATTCCTCCAGAGCTTGGGAATCTTTCCAACCTCCGCCACTTGTAATTTCTCTACCCTGAATCTGAACGATTTGCCAGCATTATCTTTGATTTTTAGAATTTTATTTTTGTGGGAATGCTTATAAAAAATATTAATTGTTTACTCTTGAGCTTGCATTCTTATTTCATTGTTCGAGGAACATCAAACTTAAAAGGCCAATGGAAGTTTGCTTTCTGTTTTCAGGGATGTAAGTAACAATTATTTGGTGGGGACAATAAGGGAGCTGATCCGAATAGAAGGCTGCTTTCCTTCTCTGCGTTATTTGTGAGTACATAATTCCTTGTATAGAGGAATCCTTTCTCAAAAAAACTATGCATTAGACAAAGACGTGTGCTTTTTGCAAAGTGAGAAAAAGCCAAAAAGATTAATGATAGGGTACATATAGTTCAAACACTTAGTCAAGATCCATCAATGTGCCACAGTACCAGTCAAGTAATGATACTTGCATCAGAACAACATGGATGAAACATAACAGCATCATAAAGGAGATGCAAAAGAAATACACTGTCAAAATGGTTTAGATCATGATTCTTGAGGAAGTGTAATTTCTGAAGAATCCTCTTTAACTACACGATTTCTTGAACAACAATGCTAGTCTTTGTATTCATCTTTAGTTGAGGACAAAGCAATACTAGTTTCTTTTTTTTTTAGACTAAGTAATAGCACCTGAATTAAGCTAAAACAGGGTCAGAAGTGGAGTTTTTATCATCATATCACCAATCCAATTAGAGTTAGTAAAACCAACGAACTTAAAACCTCACTTTTCAGTATACTTTATCCAAATTTCTTTTAACATATGTAAAAAGAATTTATCCAACTTTCCAATTCTCTATAGAAGTATTAATTTATTAAACATGTATCTAGAAACCATTCCAAGCGTAAAATATATAGTAGTCCTTTTATTTGAATCAATACAAGGACTAATATTTATTTTACGCTTGGAATGGTTTCTAGATATATGTTTAATGGTCATGTAGAGACTGTTGATGCGGCGGATTGCACCCTTGACAGGAGGCTGAGCTCCTGCCTTCCACGCGTCAAAATGGAAACTCCCCTCTTGCCTGTGGGTCTGGAAAAACTGGGGGGAGAGTCTCTAGATAAGGGCTAGTTCCCTTTGATGTATCTCTGAGGTCCTGGATTTCCTACTGCTAACAATTGGGGGGGGTGAAAAGGGAGAAGGATGCTGAAAACAGAACCTAAACTAAATGGTGATACACCAAAAAAGTTGATCTACTTAGCTTGAGCCTACACTTTCCTCCAAGAACAAGCTAGCATACACTTCATTCGATATGGGAAACTCTTCTGTATCAGTGAGTTAGGAGTCAGTGGAGATACGAGGAGGAAGAACTACCAGAGGTGTTCTGAGACACACTATGGCAGCCTGTTCACATGCGCCTATACTCTGCTGGAGACACTTTTGGCAGACTTGCAGAAGAAGAAACTTCACAATGCACTAGACATGCTGGAATCATTCTGTGAAAACATAAAAGAAAATGACTTGACACAAAACGAAAACATAGACATATACGAAAGTGCAAGCTCAAATAGAGGTAAAAAATTGCTAAGTCTTGATTCAAGGTAAAATCCAGCAGAGCTCCGCCTTCAAAGCCAAGAGATTTTTGGGCAGAGCTTTGCCTTACAGGCTAAGAGATTTTTTCTCAAAACGAGAAGTTTACAATATATAGAGAGAGAGGAAGTAAAGGCGCCCCTTTGGAAAAGACTTTGGCGCCGTTTTACAAGTCGGCCCATGTGCGTTGAGAGCATCGAGAAGAGGAAGTCGTTGTTGCTGATATCATCCTTCTAGAAGAGGCTTGCTAGAACCATGTTGTGTAATCGCCGGTCTTGACTTTGGCGTTCAAACATTAATGTGAAAGCATGGGCCGTGCCTCTTTTTCTGCAAACAAGACTGCTCCTTCCAAATATTCACGCGGTTTGTCTGCTCATTAATGTAAAGTGAAAAAAACGGGTCGCGCCGTCCACTGTTTGCACCCCTTGATGACCACTTGACAGATATTGTGTCAACCGCTGGAGTAACTCCTTGAGTCAACACCTTCCTTTGCCACTTGGACTGTTTTGTCCGTTTCTGCACTTTATCTCTTCCTGGCTTTGTCCTTTCTGGCTCCTTCGGCCCCCGAGGGCTATCTTCTCGGCAGGTCGCTGAGTTCACTCGCGGCCTGTCCTTAAGCTTTTCAAAATCAACGACTATTTCACCGCCTTAAATTTGACGTCTGTGCACCCATCACTGGGCGTTTGAACTTCCAACGGCTAGTTCGCTGTGCTCGATTTTGGCGTCTTCGGGCCTGTCACCCTCCTTGGCAATTCCTTCGGCTTTCTTGTTTGATCCTTCCCAAAGGGGTAGTGTCCCTTCGGCTTTGGAGAAGTGTCCCTTCATTTTGGCCGAGTCCCCCGCAAGGGTACCTGCCCTTCGGGGTCCTTTGGGATCCTTTTGATAGTCACATCCTTCAGACATTTTTTTCTAAGGAAATGTTTCCTTTATGCTTTTCGCTTATTTCCTCGGGCCGTCGGCTTTTCTTTCGGCCATTTTCCCACGGACAAAATGTCTGCAAGAATTATCTCGATCACTTGACCTTCAGAATTCTTCTTCGGGTTTTTTTCCACGGCTCTTTCTCCAAATTTCTTCAGACTTTTTGTCCGAAGGAATTCCTTCGGACAAAAGTCTGAAAGAAATCATTTCCTGCTTTTGCCTTAGTTTTTTTGTATTTCGCGGGATTTTCTTCCGAAGGATTTCTTCGGACAAAATGTCCGAAGGACTTCCTTCGGACATTTTGTCCGAAGAAATTCTGCCTTTCTTGCCTTGAACAATGTTTTCAAAGAAAAACTTACCCTTTCGTCCTTCTCTTTGATCCCTTTGCAAGTGTTCCCTGCCCTCCGCAAGGGCACTGAAATGGTCCCTTTTGCGCTTGACTTCCCTCCACAAGGGCACTGGTCCTTCAAGAGACTCTCTTGAACCTTCTGATTGAACCATTGATTGAACCAACCAGTTGAACCAACAATGGTTCAACGATTCAATGGTTCAATGGTGCGTCCTGCTCATTCAATTGACTGTTTGAACCACCCGCTTCAAACCATCTGATTGAACCCTTTGATTGAACTGACCGATTGAACCATTAGATTGAACCAAGCCGACTGAACCAAGTTGTTGAACCAAACCAATTGAACCGACTGCTTTGAACCGAGCCATTGAATCGAGCCGTTGAACCGAGCCATTGAACCGAGCCGATGGAACCAGCTGAGTGAACCAACCGTTTGAACCAACCGATTGAATGGCTCAATGGTTCATCGGTTCAATGGTCCGAAGAAGCTTTGTACAAGCCCTTTCATTCTTTGAACTGGTTCATCTTCTGCCAAAAGACTTTTGCAATCCGAATTGAACTGGCTCAGAACAACAGGGAAAGAAGGGGACCGATTTTGGCCTGTTGGACAAAAAATGGTCAACATAGACACCAACTAATTGTCTATAGAAGGCACTGTTATAAACTGGATTTGCACCCTTGTGAGAGAGTTCTTCAGGCTTCTCGCACTTCCAGCTATAAGCATGGGAACAACCTCAGGATGTGGATGTCCTATGGTGAGGTTGAACCTCTAGTTTTTTTATGAGGCTAGTTCCTCAGGTGCTTCACTTCAGCTCTTTGGGTTTCTGCACTAAACTCTACTAATGGCCAAGGAAAACGGGAGAGAGATTACTTGAAAATAAAACTAAGCTAAGAGAGGTGATGCACTGAAAGTAAGTGATCCACCTGGCCTGGGAAAGACACTAATTCAGCATAAGACAAGTTGGCTTACACAACCTCCTAACCAACTAACTTGCATAAGTATTTCTTAAGCTAGGCTTATTGAACCACACATGAGACAAAGAGAAATTTTAAAATTCACACCAAGCATCCATTAATGGCCGAAAAGCACGAGTTCAGACCCTACAATTAACTGAAAAGTACCTAAAAACAAGCAAGAAAGAAGAGTAACAAGGTTGGAAGGATGCTTCTTCACAACGCTATTAGTGCACAAGCTAACTCAACGCAATTTTTAGACAAAGAGATAGGTAAAAAACAATCTTTATTGTTTCAAAGGTCCATTACACAACGATTTTCGTAGAGTGATTTTATCCCCAGTCCGGGGATACATTTCTGGGCTTCAAGGCCTCTATTTATAAAGAAAAGGGGGAAGAGAGAAAGGGTGGACAGAAGAAGTCGCAGATGATTGGCACCTCCCGTTGTCCTTCCCTGATGTTCATAAATGCGTTGTTTCAGATCGCTGCCCAATACTCTTGAGCCCCTCCAATTTTTAAGACTTTCTTTGACGCATATGAAAAGTCATGCTTTGAGCAGTTGGAATGTTTCTTCTTGGCGTGATGCATTTAAGCATCGAACTACGACTGCGGGCAATGAACCATGGCGGATGGGAGCCTTCATAACTTCCAGCTACCAGCCACTTGGACTCTCCCATGTTTATTGAACATCCTTGTGCCACTTGTCATTTACAGATTGGCCCTTTCTGCTCTAGTTACGCCACGTGGCAGCCTTCCATTCGTTGCATCATGATTCTAGCATTGCCAGACCAAGCTTAAGTCGAGCCCTTGGATAATCCCGATATATTCTATGTAGAGTAATTCGGGTTCTTTGGCCTTTCCAACTCGGACTTTCCCAGATCTTTCGCTTAAAAAACCTTTTAAGTAGAGTACTTTGAGAAACCCAATTTGCACTATGCAGAGTAATTTGGGTTCTCTAAGCCTTCTTAATTCGGGCTTGTCCATCTTGAAGTTTTCTCACCTTGCTGCTTCCCAAGCCTTAAGACTTTGAGCTTTTCAAACCTGATTACTTCCAACAGCTAGTCGTTTACCCTCATTTTGACGTCCATTCGCCCGTCATTTTCTTCGGACTCTTGGTCTCGGGCTTCTCTCTTTGCTTATTTCTTTCGGGCAAATCTCCCGAAGGAATTTTTTCGGACAATTTTCGGACTTTTCATAATGGACTTTCCCGAAGGGTAAGAGACCCTTCGGGCTTGTTGATGCTGTGGATTGCACCCTTGAAAGAAGGTTGGGCTTCTCTCTTCCACGCGGCACAATGGAGACTCCCCTCTTGCTGTGGGTCTGGCAAAACTGAGGGGAGAATCTCTAGATAGGGCTAGCTCCCTTTGATGCATCTCTGAGGTCTTTTACTACTATTGCTAACAATGGGGGGGTGAAAAAAGAGAAAATACTGAAAATAGAATCTAAACTAAAGCAGTGATGCACCAAAATGGTTGGTCTACTTAGCTTTGGCTTACACTTTACACCAAGAACGAGTTGATAGACACTTCATTTGACATGAGAAACTCTTCTGCATCAGTGTTCAATAAGGGGTCCTCTGGAGATACGGAGAGGAAGCACTACCAGAGGTGTTCTAGGACACACTATGGCAGCCTGTTCACATGCACCTATACTCTGTTGTGGACACTTCTTGCTGACCTACAAAAGAAGAACTCACAATACACTAGACATGCTGGAATCATTCTGTGAAAGCATGAAAGAAAATGACTTAACACAAGACAAAACCATAGACATATGCAAAAGTGCAAACTCAAATGGAGGTAAAAAGGCTGTCTTGATTCAAGGTAAAATCCTGCAGGGCTTCGCCATACAAGCTGAGAGATCTATTATTCTCTTAAGAGGTTACAATATATATAGCATAAAGAGAAAGACTTCTGGCGCCTTCCAGAACAAGCAGCGCATGCTGCGTTGAATGCCCTAGGGAAGAGGAAATTGCTCATGCTGATATCATCCTTCTAGAAACGGCCTGACAGAACTATGCTATAGATATCACAAGGCTTGACTTTAGTGCTTAAAACGTATTAAACGCTACTGCAGAAGCATGGATTGCTTGATTGTTTTAATGACAAGGCTGTCCCTCTTTAAGACTTATGCGACTGTCTACTGCCGACGCCCTCTTTTGCCACTTGGGTTGATCTATTCTTTTCCACGCTTGACTGGGTGCATCTTTTGGAACATTCCAAATGTTGTCGTATGTGTGCATGGCCATGTTCTAGATTCTCTGTTTTGTTCTCTCTTTCCTTGCTATTTCTTGTCTCTTTCTAGCAATTTTGAGCTCTTGGGGTATTCTTCTTGTCTTTTTCGGGCTCCTTTCTCAGCGATTTGAGCTCTTTCGGCTGCTTGTCTGAAGGCATTAGTCCTTTAGCTTCTCCTCAACGGCCGACGCATCTCGTCAAAATTGGCGTCTACGGACCCGTCACTATGTAAAAAACCAAACAGCTATTTCGCCACCGTAAATTTGACATCCGCAGGTCCGTCGCCATTTGAAAGCCAACGACTAGTTTGCTGCTTTGAATTTGACGTGTGCGCACCCGTCACCAGACGTTTGAACTGCCAACGGCTAGTTCGCTATGCTAATTTTGACCTCTTCGGCCCGTCACCCCTTGTCTTCTTAATTCCTTCGGACATTTTGTCTGAAGGAAATCTTTCTTCAAAGTCCCGGCCTTTTCCTTTCGGTTCTTTTCTTTGAGAAATTCCTCCAGACAAAAGTCCGAAGGAATTCCTTCGGGCTTTTGTCTGAAAGAATTATGCCTTGTGTTTTTTCCTTGTGAATTTCTTCGGACAAAATGTCCAAAGGAATTCCTTCGGGCATTTTGTCCGAAGGAATTCATCCTTTGATTCTTCCTTGTCTTTTCCATTGGATTTCCTTCAGATAGAAATTTCGAAGGAAATCTTTATCCTTTTGTCTTGGTCTTCCTCCGCAGAAAAACTTACCTTTCGGCCTTCTTTAATTATTTTCCCGAAGATGCTCTCTGCCCTCCGCAAGGGCACTTTGTCTTTAGAACTTTGTAAAAGACTTTCATTCTTTGAATCGGGCCATTCCCTTGCCAAACAACTTGTGCAAACCGACTGCTCGAAACAGGATAAGCCTATGGATCAACCCAAGACGTCTACAAGACTCAAGTCATTTGATTCTTTACAGAGACAGGTTTATTACAAAAGGGAGAAAACACAATTTGTAGAAGGGTGGATACATAAAAGACTGATTGTTCAAGATAGTAGGGAAGGAAGGAGACCGATTTTGGCCTGCAGGACCAAAAAATGGTCAACAGGGCTTTTTGCATGTCCCCTCGGATTTTCGCAAATGATCCTCCCTAAGGGAAAGATACCCTTTGGTAATTTTGAAATGGTCCTCCCAAAGGGTAACATACCCTTTGATAAAATTGCAACTATCCACTTGGAGAAGAAAAAGCCCTTCAAAAAAGTTGAAGTGTACCTTCGAAAAAGTTGACTGGTCCCTTTTGCCCTAAAAAGACGCTTCGGATTTTTTGAAAAAGACTCGTCTCTTGAAGAACCTGAGAAGCACCATTTTTTAAGGCCAAATCGGGTTTGTCACACCCCTTTACTTATTTCGGGTTTCTGACTGCTCACAACTTATGAAGTAACCAAAGTAGTGCCATTTGGCAAACCCGAAATACACTGTCTATGAGTAATTCATGTTTGTAACCCTTCGGAATTTTTGAAAAAGACTCGTCTCTTGAAGAACCTGAGAAGCACCATTTTTCAAGACCAAATCGGGTTTTTCATGCCCCTTTACTTATTTCGGGTTTTTGACTGCTCACAACTTATGAAGTAACCAAGTGGTGCCCCTTGGAAAACCTGAAATACACTGTCTATGAGTAATTCAGGTTTGTAAACCTGAATTACTTCTACTTATGAAACATTTAGAAGCTAAGCACTACTAGAAACCCGATTTGCATTGTGCCTTCAAAAAACCCAAAGTTGTCACTGTTGGAAAACCCAAAGTCCTCCCAAAGACCTACCATTTTCTTGCCTGAAAGCTCCCTTTTCTATACTTAGGTGAACTTTGATATGTGGGCCAAAAAATGGCCAACAAGGACTATTAGCTATTTTACTTGAGCAATGACCACTTAAATTTAGACTAACTTTTAAACTTGTAGATAGAGTTTTGCAATCATTCTTACAAAACCTAAGTTTCAGCTCATGCACTGGGCGTTTCTGCCTAGAAACACTTCCAAAGCAAAGTGGGGACCTGAAATGGCCCAAGAATACATCAAAAGTGCCAAAAAATTACGGACCTACCGGAAATGACGTTTCCATTTTTGGGGCATTTTCGTCAGTTTTTGGACAATTCTAGCAGATTTCCAGGTATTTCCAGCAGGTTTTTGGGCATTTCTGGCACTTTTTAATTTTTTTTAAAAACCTAAAAGAAAAACTTGGAAAATATAAAAGGGATGCCATATTTTTTAAGTCTTTTATTTTATTTATATATATTTCTATTTTTTAATAATTTATTGTATTGATGTTTCCATGCCGTTTCGTTTCCTTTCCAAGGGTTCTTCTAAAATCGGGGTTTCCACATTTCAGACCCATTTCTTAGGAACTATTGCCTTTTCCAGCCACACTACCAAAACCTTACCTGGGTTCATTCTAATTTGAAGAGTCATAGTGAGTCGGTTGGAATTAATATATGCAGGGTTCTTAAGAATTATTCAAGAGCATTTACAACACTTGCAAGGTTGTCAAGATCAGAGGTCTTTTAAGAGGTTTTCAAACATCTCAAAGCATGGAAGATAACTAGAAATATTCCTCTCAAAAGTGCAATCTCTTTTAGTGATTGTCGTTAATGGAAGCATGTGAAAGCTTAGTGGGTTGGCATCTTTCTAAAAGTGGTTGGGATCTATGTAAAAGTGATTGGTAGCATTCTAAAAGTGATTGGTAGCTTTCTAAAAGTAATTGGCATCTTTCTAAAAGTGATTGGTATCTTTCCTGAAGTGATTGACATTCATGAGAACATATGCAAAGGCTCTAAGTGGGGTGAGTTATGTCACTTTAAGGCACTGTTTGGGTTAGAATCAAAAGCCTTTTGGTATAACAGACCTAATAGGAGATTTAATCATGCCAAAGGTCAAGAATAAGTCTAATCAATCGCCTTTTTTCCATGCCCAAGAGAAAGTGGCGAGTTGGTGAAATTATTGCTATCTTCTCTCTCACTCCTTGTATTCTATAAATATGACTATAAAAAGAGTCTTAACAACGCTCTATTTTTACTACAAAAAAACCTGTTCATTGGAGATTGTGCGTATTGGTTTAAGCCTTGAAAATCAATAAACTATTGAATTTTGCATCTCTTATGTGTCGTTCCATTGTGAAAATTTATGAGTTTCAATCATATTCGTGGATACCTAACTCCTTTTGGCTTGATTTCAAGTGAATTGTGAGCCTTGTCATCCCTTTTTGTAGCTGTTATCTCTCTGCATTGCCTATGTGCAGCACCTTGTAGGAGTTGTGTGAACAATAATCAGTCATAAAAAAGGTTTTCTTGTGCTATAAGCAAGTAGGGAAGTTCTCTAGACCATTGGTGCATCACCTCAAATTGTATTTTCAGTTTCTTCTCCCCTTTTTCTTGTCAAGTAACTAGTTTTAAAATTGTTAAATAAGAGTTTAGAGGTCTATAAGCTGGAGATACACTAGGTGCATTCAGTTTAGGCAGGAAGCTGGCCTTCTCCGAAGGTTCATTCCAAGGAGCGAAGGTCCCACACTTGGAGGATGTTCCCATTGTTGCATTGAATCACTAAGCTGATCACGGGTGCATGATTCATGTGACAATGGGAACTTAATATGACACCTTTCAACCAAGTTGGAAGCATATTTAGAATGTGAAATAAGGAAGCTGATTTTTCTTGCTGCACTTTCAATCCAAGGAAGACATGGAATAATCCAAGTTCCAGTCATATAAAATAATTCTTTCAAATCCATTTTGATTTCAGCAATTTTTGCATCCTTGTTGCCAATAATAATTAAATATCCACATAGAACACATCAAAAATATAATTGTTATTTTTTCACATACAAATTGAAAATTGGTATTAATGTAGCATTTCACAAATCAATGAGCAAGAAAGTAATTATTGAGTTCAGTATACCATATTCTAGGAGCTTTTCTCAGTCCCATACAAAGATTTCTTGAATTTGCACACAAATATATATTTTAGTTTTTAAACACCAGGTGGTTATTTTATACAGATACAACTATTGAACCATAACTATACGAGTATCATGGAATTGAGAGATATAATATGGTTCTATGGTAAAAATTGTTACAGAACCTAGTCCTTTGAGTTTTTTCATTCCAACATCTTTACGTCAAATATAAAGGGGAAAATATAGTTTTTGGTTAGGGCTTTGTGGAAGTTATTAATGGTATTCTTATTTCAGTTTAATGAGGACTGTAATTTTATACGCTATATTTATGGTTTACTCTGTTGATAAAGAATACATAGTCATGTAGGAGGATGGTGGATTTATAGAATGTTTTTGACACGGACTTATAACTTTCCTTTCCAATGAAGAGGTAACGGTTTTGATCTGTTTACTGTCCAGGTATATTAATGACAACTATTTGACAGGTGGTGTTCCCTCACAGCTTTCAAATTTACAAAATCTTGAAATTGTGTAAGTATAAAGCTAATTTAGATTTCTGGTCTTTGAGCTTAATTTAGTTGTATTTGTAAATATTTTTAGCTACTATTTCTAACCACATAAAACTAAAAGATAATAACTATTACTTATCTTCCTTTCTGCTACTGTTGCTCAATAAGATTGTATGTTTGTTCATCAGGTACTTGTCTCACAACAAAATTTCTGGGTCTGTACCAGCAGAGCTTGCTTCTCTTCCTAGATTAACATACTTGTAAGTTTAATTGGTAACTTGGATCCATTTTTAAATACCATGGACATCTTGCTTTCCTTTTTTCCTTTATATAACAGTTTATCAATCCGTGCAATTGTTTCTTAGCCCCATCATGTTTACCAAAATAATCACCCACTCTTTTGATTTAGTTGCTAGTCAGAGAGCAACAATGCATTAATGTTTCTGTTAATTTGGATTATGCTTGCATCAGTTTTCCTTCAATGCCATTTTTTTTCCGTTTCACATGTTTTTTCTTCTGCATCTGCATTGTTAGGATCCTGGATTTCTTCTATGCGTGCTATACTCAGATTATGATACTCAAGGGTAGAGTTGTTGGCTATGCTATTGGTAGACAGAGTGGATATAGGATAGGTAGGCGACGTTGGTTAGGGGGGAAGTTTGGCCTTGATGTCCTTTGGGTGATCTCTATTGCCAATTTTTTACTACGTTATCTAGCTCATCGTCATCAGATTCTATGCCTGATGGTGGTAGTCGTTTGGTAAGTTCAATATCAGCCTCATTGATCCCTGCTTTAGTAGCAACTAAGGGGTAAGATCTTAGAGGTATGAATGGGATTTCTTCAATGGTAGGCATAGGTTGTTCATGGTGTGGGGTCCAAGGATCCATTTCACCCATGATACACATGATTTTGTCACTGCGAGGGAACTTAACCTGCTGATATGTAATTGTTGCTATTGGCCTCATATGATGGGTCCAAGATCTTCTGAAGAGAACATTTTTTTATTAGTGGATAATTGAAGGTGTGACAATTTGAGGGCTGTGTGTTACAGGTAGCCAAACACAGCCTATGTGCAAGTTCTTTTGTCTATCGAAGTCATGACAATGGGTTCATATGACCTTTAGGTTGTCATCGGTTATCCAAGTTTGCTAATGAATTCAAATAAAGCAACAGAAATATTGGCACCTTCATCTACTAATGATATCTTGACTTTGCATGGGCTGATGCACACACTGATGAAAAGAAGTTGATCTTTAGGCTTGAACATTATTTCACCAAGAATAATGTGGTTGGTTGGGAAGGGGATTGTAAGGTTTGGGTTGTAAGAATGATCATTTTCAATGGAATTGACAAGAAATGTTCGTTTGGTCCTCAAGTGACCTTGGGGTTACAGGTTTCTTGTCTATATGTTGGAGGGGCAGGTTTAGCCAATTCTAATACGATATTGGATCAAGATTTGTCTATGGTAAAGTGAAGTCTTCATTAGTTCCCAAAAGGAAATTTTGCTAGTTGTTAAATTGAGCTTAGCAATAAAGTCAAATCCTCCATATTTATTGGGCCCTTGATTGTTTCCGGAAATCTTTTTTGCATTGCAGGGTAATATTTTTTTATTTTATGGGATACTGAACTTTCTACTTGCTTCTATGAACCGATTTGAGTGAGTTTGAAGTCTTCATTAGTTCCCAAAAGGAAGTTTTGCTAGGTGTTAAATTGAGCTTAGTAATAAAGTCAAATTCTCCATATTTATTATGCCCTTGATTGTTTCCGGAAATCTTTTTTGCATTGTAGAGTAATATTTTTTTATTTTATGGGATACTGAACTTTCTACTAGCTTCTATGACCCGATTTGAATGAGTTTGGATTGAGTCAAAACTGTCTATTTTAAAGTTTATTGGGTTTTTATTTCTTTGATGAATTTGGCAGTATCCAAATTTGTCATCTTCGTCGATTTTTTTTTTTGGGTGTTTGTTAATTGGGTGGTGCTTTTCCCTAAGGTTTTTTGGGTTTTTTGTATTGTACTCTTGCTGTATAACGATTGTGGTATATAAAATTATCTGAAAACTGATATGCATAATGTGATAATGCCAATGGTGTGGTTTGCTGAATTGTATTTTCAATGTTGTTTACAAAAGTTTGAAGGGGCTGTGTTTGATCAGGCATTGATTGTTTTTTAGCTACATTAGGTGGTGCAATGGCTGTATTCTGTGCATGGGCATCCCAATTAGCTATTTCTGTTGGTAAGTTTGTTTGCCTTCACAGACGAATCCATCTAGATCAAAGTTTTATTATATAATGTGATGGAGCCAACTTGGCTATCCTGATATGCATAATGTGATGGTGTGGCTTGTTTGGGCGACTTTAATATCCTTCAAAAGGTTAGGGGAAAGCATGCAAATATACCAATTAATATATGTAACTGAGATGAAATAATTTCACCTTCAAATCCTATGTCTAAACATGGTTTTGGTGTATTGGCCTCACTTAAGTTGCCCAGGTGAGACCAAGTCCTGGCAGCGGATAGGGATTCCTAGCATCAAGAATGAAGGATGGACTTTGCTGTGTCATCAAAAGAACCTCTCCTATAAATCTGATCCTATTGCAGCAAATCTGTTTGAGAAGATCTTGAGGGATTGATTTTAAAATGCTAAGTGTAAAGAAAGTGTGTAAGGAAGTGTTTGTGAGTGCTTTATAGATAGATATGAATTTTCATTTTCGGAGTGTTAGTAGTTTCCGGTTCTTTTCCTTTCAATTTCCTAAAAAGGTGCATGGGCAACAGTTTCAGCTGAAGCCAAATCTGTAGGGTATGGATAAAGCTAAAGTTACAGTTTCGGCTGGTCCGAAATTATCCATTGGTGCCTGAATACAAGGTGAAGGGCTTGATGGCCCTGGATAAGTGATGATGTGGGCTAACATGTGGAAAGCATAAAATTTCAGTTTTCTTCCAAACGTCCAGCAATCTTGGAAAGCCTTCTGCACTAGGATGAATCTTTTCTGTTACTCGTTTTCAGGCAACCTTCACTTACAAGTCCTCCTCTCTGCTTTTTTCTTCTTTTTTTAGGTGCCTTTAAGCTGTCAGATTTGCTGCTGTAAATTGGTCTGTACTTCAAAATAGCACCTCTAACAGCTTTTAGTTGTTTGCTGGGAAAATGTGAATTAAATATGATGCCTTTGGAGTTTTTATTTTATATTTTTAACATCTCTGAGGCTCCGTTATTTCTACACTTCTGCTATTTAGAGATCTGCAACCTTCTTTGAGGCACTTCTTTTAACTTGTCACCTCCTTTCACTCTTATTGGTGGGAACTTCTTTACAAATGCCCCCATGCAGCTGTAATGCTAGCCAGATGCCAATTTGTAAGCCTTCAATTGCATACATTATCCAAACAAAATAGCAATTTGAACGCCTTCCTTTAATCACGTTGTCTATTCTTTGTTATTTGCTTTCTGCTATTTGCAACCATGTTGTACCTTTAGATGCAGCAGTTCTTTATTATTTTTATTTTTTTATTATTCTCAGCTTCCCGCACTTCCCACACAGGGTATACTATTTTCCCTTCAGCCCCAACAACCAAAACCTTGCTGTTCTTTGTATGCACTTTCCTAAATTCTAGTAAAAAAATAACAACGAACTCTCACAAATGACACACACTAAAAAGAATTAAAGGAAAAACTACAGCTACGTCCACATTTAACCAATGGAGCTATCATCAATTGGGCAATTGAAACACCTTGGAGTTACCCATGGACCAAAATCAAAATATATTATTCATGTTTTGGCTTTCACAGGTTCTCACCCCCTCTGATCTCAACTGCTCTGATACCGATTTAAAATTTGGTGAGTTCAACACAAGAAACTTTAGACATGACATTTCATATATTTTATTCAAACATGTAGTGTACTTATGCAAGGTGTTTAATCCTATTTTCTATAATTAAAACCATATCTTCATATGTTTAATACTATTCTACGTTGGGTGTTGTAAGAACCCAACAACCTAACCTCCGTAAATAACCTAACTTCCTAAGAAACTGTTGGCCATTTTTGGCCCACATATGAAGCTCTTGCATGGTTTGTTGAAACATTGGGTGAAAGGCTTAGAAATGGATCCAGCAGTAGTGTTCGAGGATAAGCCTATAAGCCAAAAGCTAAATGAAAAATCTCTTTTTCAGCCAAGTCTTTTACTTGTTTATTCTTTCCGAGAACAAGTGAAAGGTGATTTCTTTCAGAGAAAATTTGAAAGGTGATTTCTTTCTGGCCTATTTTGGTTTCATTTTCCTTTCGGGAAAATTGTGCGGACAATTTCCCCGAAGGAATTCTTTTTCCTTTCAGCTAAGTGTTCTCTCTTCAGGAGTTTTGCCTCGGTTTCTTTCATTCAAGTGTCAGAAAATCTTCGGAAAAATTGTTTCGAAAGAATTATTCCAAGCAAAAGTTCCAAAAGATATCTTTTAAAGCGAAGTGACCAAAACAAAAACTCCGAAGGATCAATTCAAGATTTTCGAAGGGATCTTTCCCTTCGGGAATGTCCTTTTCAAGAAACCCGAAGGGCTCTTTCCCTTAGAGAAAGTTCATTTTCAAAAATCCGAAGGGTACCTTACCTTCGGAAAGGGACTGTTGACGCTGTGGATTGGACCCTTGAGAGAAGGCTGGGCTTCTCTCTTCCACGCGGCACAATGGAGACTTCTCTCTTGCCTGTGGGTCTGGCAAAACTGAGGGGAGAATCTCTAGATAAGGGCTAGCTCCCTTTGATGCATCTCTGAGTAATTCCAGTACTATTGCTAATATATATATAAAAGTGGGGGGATGAAAAGAGAGAAGGATTACTGAAAACAAAACCTAAACTAAACGGTGATGCACCAAAAAATGGTTGATCTAATTAGCTTTGACATACACTTTACGTCAAGAACAAGCTGATATACACTTCATTTGATAGGAGAAATTCTTCTGCATCAGTGAGCTAGGGGTCCTCTGGAGATACAGGGAGGAAGAACTACCAGAGGTGTTCTAATGCACACTATGGCAGCCTGTTCACATGCGCCTATACTCTGCTGTAGACACTTCTGGCTGACCTACAAAAGAACTCACAATACACTAGATATGTTGTAATCATTTTGTGAAAGCATGAAAAAAAATGACTTACACAAGACAAAACCATAGACATATGCAAAAGTGCAAACTCAAAATGGAGGTAAAATTGCTATGTCTTGATTCAAGGTAAAATCCTGTAGGGCTTCGCCATACAAGCTGAGAGATATTTTTACAAAATGAGATATTACAATATATAGTCTTTAGGAAAAGACTTTGGTGCTTTCTGGAAAATAAATGACCCATGCTGCGTTGAATGCCTTGGGAAGAGGAAGTCGCTGATGCTGATATCATCCTTCTAGAAATGACCTGACAGAACCATGCTGTGTAGTCGCCAGTCTTGACCTTAGCGCTTAAAATGTATTAAACACTACTACAGAAGCATGGGTCGCCCGATTGTTTTAATGACAAGGCCGCCCCTCTTTAAGACTTATGCGATTGTTTGCTCATTAATGCAAAAAGGAAAAACAGGCCGCATCATTCACTGTTTGCACTCCTTGATGACCATTTGGCGGACACTGTTTCAACTGCTGGAATAACTCCTCTGCCGACGCTTTCCTTTTGCCACTTGGGTTGTTCCCGTCTTTGTTATTTTTGTCTCTTCTTGGCTTTGTCTTTTCCTAGCTTTGTGAGCACTCAGGGCTATCTTCTCGACGGTTCACTGAGTTCACTTGCGGCCTAGCCTTAAGCATTTCAAAATCAATGGCTATTTCACTGCCTTAAATTTGACGTTCGTGCGCCCGTCACTGGGCGTTTGAACCTCCAACGGCTAGTTCGCCATGCTAGATTTTGACTTCTGCAGGCCCGTCACCCCCCTTTGGCAATTCCTTCGGACTTTCTTTCCTCGGACTTTCTATTCCTTCGGCTTCACTTTCCTTCGGACTTTCTGTCGGGCGAATTTCTTTGGACAAAATGTCCGAAAGAATTCCTTCGAGCATTTTGTCTGAAAGATTTGCCTTGTCACTTTGCCGCAGATTTCCTTCCGAAGGATAATCTTTCAAAGTTTGGTTCCTTTTTTGCCTTGTTCACTTTCCCGAAGGAACACACTGCCTTCCGCAAGGGCAAATCAAGTCCAAGGATACCCTTCAGACTTTTGCAATGGTCCATTTGCTCATCACCTGCCCTCCGCAAGGGCTGCTTGGTCTCCAAAATTACCTTTTGGAAAAGTTACAAAGGTCTTGCTTGTCGTCTGGGTGCCCCCCGCAAGGGTACCTACCCTTCGGGTTTTTGGAAGCGATCCTTTGGCCCTTTCTTTCTCTGGGAAAAAACCCCAACGAATACCTTCGGACAAAAAGTCTGAAGGAATTCCTTCGGACATTTTGTCCGAAGGAATTCATCTTTTGAATTTCCTTGGATTTCTTTTGCCTTAGTCTTTTCTCCAAAGGAAAACTTTGCCTTTTTGGCCCTCTTTCTAAGTGTTTTCCGCCCTCCTTTGGCCCTTGAACTTGGTTCATTTTGCCAATAAAAGGCCCTCTGAAGCAGTTTATTTGCTCTATCAAATTCCTGCATAATCATTCCATCCAATCCTGCCTATTCTTTCCGTAGCAAATGCTTGAAGTTGAGCCTTTTGCATGCCAAGAGGGGAAAATGAGTTGCAGAAGCATATTTCTGCATTATCCTTCATGTCTAGGCGTGGAAATGGGAAGAAAGAGAAGGGGGACTGATTTTTTTGTCCACGGAAAAAAATGGTCAACAATTTGGCGATTCCCAAGGGAAGCATGCCTGCTATACTTAGAAACCAATAGCCTCAAAGTCCATTGGGCATGGAGTCAGAATGCAGCTTGAAAAGAGTTAGCAACAGCTTTCTAAAGACCTATGAACCAACAAAGCTTTACCTGAAACACAAAGGAAAACACACACAACAAAGGCTAAAAAACACTACACCTGTGCAAACAGCACTTAGGGAAAACCAGGAAAGAAAAACTGAAAGCAAACTACTATGTACAGCTAACCAAGTATATTTGCCTCCCTCTTGGATCAAGGGGAAAAATTCTTAAGTCTCCTTCATGGCAAGAAAACTTATGGTGCCAGACAAGTGGCTGAATGGAATGGAGGTTTGGTGACTTGCTCTTCTTGCCTGCCACCTTGATTGGCTTGTATCCAAATGAATCAGGGTCAAACATGCTTCCAACATATATGTATTCTTTTTGTTCTTGGAAGCTTGTCTCTTGTTGGTTGTTTATGCTGGTGTGTTTCATCAAGAAATCAATGGCTGTTGGCTCATCACCATAAACCCTTTGATATGCATCATGGATTGGCTTGTCCCCTTCTGCCTCATTGAAGACCGTATCAAACTCATCTTTTGCTTGATCATGGCTTTCTTGAAGAAGTGTGACTGTTGTGATGTCTGAAATGAGATCACAGACTGATTGCTCATCCCACAGAACATCACCTTCTTGTGCAAGGCTCTCTTCTTCAAAGCTTTCCTCAAGATGGACAAGCCTCTCCTTTTCCTACTCAAAGACCAGAGTCTCTAGTTGTTCAAAGACATCCTCCTGATTCTCCTCCAACTCGGGTTCCATGGCATGGTCATCCTCCTCATCAAAGCAACAAGGAAGTTCATCAAACAAGGGGGGAGAGAGCTCACCATGCTTACCTTCCTCTTCATATTGCTGGAACATCCGCATGTATGCATGACCCGTGTCTTCTCCATTGTTGATGATGTCTTCAAAAGGAGCATCCATGATGATTTCATCTTCATTGTCTCTCATCATAGCCTCTTGGGCAGCTGCAAATTGGATCCTCTCTTCTTCACTTGCCTCCTGCAAAACAGGTTCCTCCTTGAGAAGGGATGAAGTGAAAGGCTGATGGTTAAACTCAAGTGGAAGAGAAGGCAGTCCTTCAGCTAGAATCGAATGATTCTCTTCCTTCCATTTGGCCAGCACTTTATCTATATCAGATGTGGATTGATAGCTCTCTTGGAGGAGTGTAGATGGGGTGTGTTCAGACATAGGATCTTCTGCTTGGCCTGAACTGTCCATCACACTTTGGTTGAGGAACCTCATTCTGGACTCCAATTCTGCAATTTGCTTAGCTATATTCTCTTGAAAGAGTCTTTCTTGGAGCCCATAGGAATCATCATGGAAATGGGGAGTGCATGAAGGCTGCCATGGAGTACAAGAAGCTTCTTGAGGAAGGGTGGGAGGGATTTGAGAAGGACTAGCCTCATTTTGTACCTCACACTCTCGAACAATGCTTTTCTCCTCCTTGCTGCTCCATGACTCGACTACTTTACTCCAGCTCATGATCTTAGGACTGGAAGTCTCCTTTTGGGGTGATGGGGTTGCGATGTGAGAGGGTAGTGAGGGTTTGGATTCCACTTCCCTTGCTGCCAACATAGACTGCTGCATGTGAAGATTTGCCAACTCAATCTGCTTATCATGATTGGTTTTAAACACAAGATTTACTGTTTCAGAACTCCCCTCAACATGATTGGGGAAAGGACTTTGACAGGGTTGACTTGGCTCATGAGTAGGGACTACGTATGGCTGATATGAAACTTGGGGCAGCGGGTATGCAGGTTGATGGACTTGGTAAGGTTGCCTCATAAATACTCAGCCTCTCTTCCAAAGATGCAATCAAACCACTCACATCCAGCATCTCGCTTGTAAGCCTTTGCGAATTGGCTCTTTCAATAGGAGTCCATTCCTTCTTAACCAAATCTAATGCATTTCTCACTTGATGAATGGAATGATCAGGAATTTCTTGGCCACATCCCCTTCTAGTGTCAAGCTCCACTACATACTTTTCATATCCCAGCACTGCTTGTTTGAAGGTGGAAATGGGCTAATTGGTAAAAAGATTAAGTTGAGTAGGAGAAGTAACACATTGAGAAGATTGGGCACAAGACTGATATAGCTCATGACAGGGCTGAGACTAGTCGTATTGGACCCGATAAGGATCAACACAAGGCTGGTAAGGATCATAGCCAGGCTGGCCAAGGACTTGCTCAAATTGAGGAGGAAGAGGCAAAGCCCGAAATGTTTCATCAGCCTGTAAAGGGTAAAACTCATAACCGTATGCATCCTTGTTGCTTGAGATGATTCCATGAACAACCTGAGCTTGATCAAAACTATATGAAGGAACACAAGACCCATGGTTCTGAGCAATGGAATTATACATACCAAAATACGATTTGTTGATGGCACCAAGACTGCTTAACCAGTTGATTCAACTCGGAGTCGCCATTGGTGTTGATGAAAAAGCCTCCAAAGGCTGGCTGGTTGAAGAACACATCAAAATTCTTCAACTCTTTGGATAAAAAGTTGGTCCCACCGGGCGTGCCAAAAACTGTTGATGCTGTGGATTGCACCCTTGAGAGAAGGCTAGGCTTCTCTCTTCCACGCGGCACAATGGAGACTTCTCTCTTGCCTGTGGGTCTGGCAAAACTGAGGGGAGAATCTCTAGATAAGGGCTAGCTCCCTTTGATGCATCTCTGAGTTATTCCAGTACTATTGCTAATATATATATAAAAGTGGGGGGATGAAAAGAGAGAAGGATTACTGAAAACATAACCTAAACTAAACGGTGATGCACCAAAAAATGGTTGATCTAATTAGCTTTGACATACACTTTACATCAAGAACAAGCTGATATACACTTCATTTGATAGGAGAAATTCTTTTGCATCAGTGAGCTAGAGGTTCTCTGGAGATACAGGGAGGAAGAACTACCAGAGGTGTTCTAAGGCACACTATGGCAGCCTGTTCACATGCGCCTATACTCTGCTGTAGACACTTTTGGCTGACTTGCAAAAGAAGAACTCACAATACACTAGACATGCTGGAATCATTCTGTGAAAGCATGAAAAAAAATGACTTACACAAGACAAAACCATAGACATGCAAAAGTGCAAACTCAAAATGGAGGTAAAATTGCTATGTCTTGATTCAAGGTAAAATCCTGTAGGGCTTCGCCATACAAGCTGAGAGATATTTTTACAAAATGAGAGATTACAATATATAGTCTTTAGGAAAAGACTTTGGCGCTTTCTGGAAAATAAATGACCCATGCTGCATTGAATGCCTTGGGAAGAGGAAGTCGCTGATGCTAATATCATCCTTCTAGAAACAGCCTGACAGAACCATGTTGTGTAGTCGTCAGTCTTGACCTTAGCGCTTAAAACGTATTAAACACTACTGCAGAAGCATGGGTCACCCGATTGTTTTAATGACAAGGCCGCCCCTCTTTAAGACTTATGCGATTGTCTGCTCATTAATGCAAAATGAAGAAAAACATGCCGCGTCAATCACTGTTTGCACTCCTTGATAACCACTTGGCAGAGACTGTTTCAACTGCTGGAATAACTCCTCTGCCGACGCTTTCCTTTTGCCACTTGGGCTGTTCTCGTCTTTTTTATTTTTGTCTCTTCCTGGCTTTGTCTTTTCCTGGCTTTGTGAGCACTCGGGGCTATCTTCTCGGCGGGTCACTGAGTTCACTTGCGGCCTATCCTTACGCATTTCAAAATCAACGGCTGTTTCACCGCCTTAAATTTGATGTTCGTGCGCCCGTCACTGGGCGTTTGAACCTCCAACGGCTAGTTCGCCATGCTAGATTTTGACGTCTGCGGGCCCGTCATCCCCCTTTGGCAATTACTTCGGACTTTCTTTCCTCGGGCTTTCTGTTCCTTTGGCTTCACTTTCCTTCGGACTTTCTGTCGGGCTTTTCTGTTGGGCGAATTTCTTCGGACAAAATGTCCGAAGGAATTCCTTCGGGCATTTTGTCCAAAGGATTTGCCTTGTCACTTTGCCGCGGATTTCCTTCCGAAGGATAATCTTTCAAAGTTTGGTTCCTTTTCTACCTTGTTCACTTTCTCGAAGGAACACACTGCCTTCCACAAGGGCAAATCAAGTCCAAGGATACCCTTCGGACTTTTGCAATGGTCCATTTGCTCATCACCTGCTCCCCGCAAGGGCTGCTTGGTCTCCAAAATTACCTTTCGGAAAAGTGACAAAGGTCTTGCTTGTCGTTTGGGTGCCCCCCGCAAGGGTACCTAACCTTTGGGTTTTTGGAAGCGATCCTTTGGCCCTTTCTTTCTTTCGGGAAAAACCCTCAACGAATACCTTTGGACAAAAAGTCCGAAGGAATTCCTTCAGACATTTTGTCCGAAGGAATTCATCCTTTGAATTTCCTTGGATTTCTTTTGCCTTAGTCTTTTCTCCGAAGGAAAACTCTGCCTTTTTGGCCCTCTTTCTAAGTGTTTTCCGCCCTCCTTTAGCCCTTTGAACTTGGTTCATTTTGCCAATAAAAGGCCCTCTGAAGCAGTTTATTTGCTCTGTGAAATTCCTGCATAATCATTCCTTACAATCCCGCCTATTCTTTCCATACCAAATGCTTGAAGTTGAGCCTTTTGCATGCCAAGAGGGAAAAATGAGTTGCAGAAGCATATTTCTGCATTATCCTTCATGTCTAGGTGTGGAAATGGGAAGAAAGAGAAGGGCGACCAATTTTTTTGCCCACGGGAAAAAATGGTCAACAGGGACCATTTCACAAACCCGAAGGGTACCTTGCAACAATCAAAAAGGCATTTTTTCTGAAGACAAATTCCTTCGGACAAATGGTCTGCGGGAAAGTGATAAACAAAAGCTCGAGAAAAAAGAGCCCAAAAGGATGTCAAAGACAATGCCCAAAACGAAAGTCCGAAGAAATTGATGACAGACCCGCAAACGTCAAGTTTGAGCCCTTGCAAGTAGCTGTTGGCGTTTAAAAGACCAAAAGGAGCTGTGTAACCTATGGACTCGCATCGACATAAATATGATAAATTCAGGAAAATCGATGTCCTTAGATTGGTTTTCCATCTATAGGGAAGATCTGGTCTAGGTTTCAAGGCAAGCGCTAGTAGGTGAAGTTAATGGGGAGTGCTTGTCCTTCGACATGGCCATCCTCTTCGACAAACAATCAACAAATGTAGAAGCAACATGGCTCAGTTAGGTTTATAGATGTAAAAATTTTGTCCTCATACGTAAGCAGACAAGTGGAGTATGGCGTGGAGATGAAAGATAAAGATCAAGCAATTAGAAAAGATAGCTCGGGCATTTTAGACGTTCCTGGACTTTTCCTTCTTGTGGACCATGACATCGTTGTCCTCAGCGAGTTTTTTATTCTAGAGCGTTTTTTGACCAATGAGAGGGCTGGAAGACTTTTGGAGCTAATGGCGGTTATTTCGTTGGAGAAGGATTAGTTCTAATTAACTCAAGTGTGGGTGAGAATTCATGGAGGGTGATTGGATCTCATTTATTGATTTCTGTTTGCTCGCCTCTTCTCTTTGGGTCTTCCCCTTTTCTATATATGTCTCGATTCTTTTAAAAAGAAGATATCCTCATTTGATAAGGAAGAGCCTTGTCAAAATTTGTAAGAAAGACCTGTTGAAGCAATAAAGATTATTTTTACCTATCTCTTGTCTGATAATTGTGTTTAGTAAGCTTGTGCATGATGGCCTTGTGAAGAAGTGTTCTTCCATGTCCCTTGTCCTTTCTTCTTACCTATTTTTAGGTTAGTTTCAGGTCTGAACTTGAGCTCTTTCCGCCATTAATGGATGCTTGGTGTGAATTTTGAAATTCCTCTCTGCTCCATAAATGGCTTAGTGAGCCTAGTTTATGAAACACTGATGCAATTAACTGGTTGTGAGATTGTGTAAGTAGAATTATCTTATGCTGAATTAGTGTTTATTTCATGCTTATGTGGGTCACTCTCTATTTGGTGCATCACCTTTCTTGGTTCAGTTTTCCCTTTTTATGTTACCTTTCCCTTTTTTTTGGTCAACAATAGGTTTTAGTGTGTGGGAACAGCTAAAGTGAAGCATGTGAGGAGCTAGCCTCATTAAAAAGCCTAGAGGTTCAACCTCACTATAAGATACCCACAACCTGAGATTGCTCCAATTTTGTAGCTGGGAGTGAGAGAGCCTGAAAAACTCTCCCAGAAGAGTGCAATTCCACGCTACAACAGAAACTATATTGATCAAGTTATTGACAATACTATGGTGTAATAACTTAATTTTCTAAATAGTCCTTTCTAAACACATTGACTATTTTGGTCAAGATATTCTGTAATTTTCTGCCGGGTACCTCAACTTGACCGTTCTCCTATGGATGATATGGCATTGACTTATTCCGTATTGTATATTCTTTGATCAAATCCCTAATGAGGTTGGAGGTAAATTGTATTCCTTTGTCTCTAACTCTCCCACAAATGATATGGCATTGACTTATGACTTATGTCGTATCGTATATTCTTTGATCAAATCACTAATGAGTTCAGAGCTAAATTGTACTCCTTTGTCTTTGACTCTCCCACGGAACTCCATAGCGTGTGATGATGTCTTCATATAATTTTTTTGTCATCGCATCTCTTGCATGTTGTATGTGCTTTACATCCACCCATTTTGTTAAGTAATCAGACTCATGTTATTGGCTCAAAAGAAGATCAACGGGACATAAAAAATCCAATTCCCACTTATTGAAAGGTTCGATGACAACTTGTGGTTTCAATAGCATCTCATTAGACTTTTTTAGTGTTTGATATAGTTCCTTGCATCGCTGCACATAGTTGGCCAATAGCATCCTATATTTGATGCTTTGGTGCTTGTTCTTCTGGTTGCAAAATGTCCTCCACAAGCCTCATCGTGGCTAGCACATGACTTGAAAAACTAAATCTTCTTTAACACTTCCTTATGACATTGTCCAGCCTTCTCTTGTACATGTAACCATTTATCTAACTTTATTGTCCACTTTTTAAAATTATTTGTGCTTGTTCTTTTGGGGAAAAATGGCCAGGAGTCTAGTCGACAAATAGATGGTATCAATATTTGCAAACCATGGTACTTTCACTTTGACAACAAAAAGATGCTCATCTAGAAATGTATCTTCAATGGACTTTTATGTCTGATATGTTTGGTAAATGTGAGAAGTGATCTACAACAGTTTTTTTTAAAGTTATTAATTAGCTATTAGTACATTGTCTACTAGTTAGTTATAAACTACTCCAACTATTATAACTTCTTTTTACTCAATAAAAGAAGGATGCGCACACACTTCAATGTGTGCGTTCCAGTTTTCTCTTCATTCTTTCAACATTCATATTTGCTAACATTGGTATTAGAGCAATTGTTCAAGGAAGCCCTAGGAGAAGGGTACAAACAACAAGTTGTGGGACTTTGAGGAAGCCCTAAGAAGGGTACAAACTACACAATGAATTGAAGAGGTTCAAGGTTTGAAGTTCAAGAAAACCCTATGCAGATCACTATGGGTACGAATTATGGAAAGGAGGAGGCACAAAACAATGCAAACTCACAAGTTCGAATGATTTCAAGGGATGTCATTGCAGAGGTGTTGTGCAATCCACTGGGACAGGAGGATGTGACTAGACACAAGCAACAAAAATAAAATTGTGATTTGATGAGTAGATCAACCCAGACACAACAAAATGCCATAGAACAGATCGTTAAGGAAGAACACAAATAGAGAACATGACGAATTGCAAACAAAAGAATGTAGAAGAAATCGCAAATAGCAAAAAAAATGTGAACATAAGAACAACAAAAATGCAGCAGAAAGAAATGCATAAGTGTGATAGGTTTACAATGTTTTGCCAGGATTTACAATGCAAAATTTCCAGTCATGTTAGGGAATGATTTTTGATGGGATCAAAGAAGTCTATATTTTTTTACGCAAACTTCCAATTTTAGTGCAAGGGCACAATAAAGTATAGTCTAGCAGTCCAATTTTCACCTTTCCAACCAAAATCACAATTTCTAGTGTTTAGGGCACAGGGGGAGAATTTGCAAAAGTTATTTTATACATTGTTTTTCAGTAGTCAGAATTGTACTTTGTTTGTTGCATTAATCTTGATCAAAATTGTATTTTTCCTATTGCATTGATGTCTGAATCAAAAGTAAAAAATTGTGTATAAAATGGCTAATATTCAAAACTTGGTTTTGTAGAAGCGTTGGAGTTAACTAGCCATAATTATATTGTTTGGAGTCATACGATTTTAACAATTGTGGAATATCGTGATTGTGATACCTTCAACACTGAAGCAAGAGTTGTTACAAATTACGCTAATTATGACAAGCATCATAAGGAGGCCTTTGCTATTGTTGAAATTATTTGTGTCAGATGACATGATTCATGAGGTTTAGAATGCCACGGTGGAAAATGCGTTGTGGACTAGTTTGAAAAACAAGTATCAAACTTTGGAGAAAAGTCGAGTCCTATATCTGAAGAATCTACTAGTTTCCACAAATATACCTGAGGATGAGTCTCTTTCAGAACACCTTCTTTGGATGGAAGATCTTAGAGACTAGTTAAGAGCCATTATTTAAAATTTTGGAGAAAATATGAGTTTTGTATCTGAAGAATCTACTATTTTTCACAAAAATGTCTGAGGATGAGTCTCTTTCACAACACATTCTTCAGATGAAAGATATCTAAGACTAGTTAGGAGCCATTAACAAAAAGGTCGATAATGACGACATGGTGTCTCTTGTTTTGAACAGCTTGGAGCCACCATATGAATCTTTTGTGGAGGCTTTACACTTGATGGCCGAAAGCCAAAACTTGACCTTTGATTAGATTAGTTCCTATTTGATGCAAAAGGAACACGAACAAACTCAAAATGAGTCCAGAGTTGGAAAATCAGAGAGTGCACTTGTTGCTCAGTCAAAAGGGAAGTGAAAACGTATCCATATTGATTCCATCTCCTAAGTACCAAGTAAAGTGTTCTTGCTATCATAAGGTTGGTAATCTCAAAAAAGATTGCTAAAAGCGATAATATGGTAGCGGTTGAAGAAAAATGAGGTTTCGAGGAAGAGTATGCCCTCATGGCATCATACTCAGATGATCGTGCTACTAGTGGCTAGTTCATTGATTTTGGCACATTCACACATTTCACATGTTGTAAGGATTGGTATGTCAAATTTACTTTAAGTACAAACTTTTTTGATTTAGGTTCATTAGTTGATGGCCAATCATATGCAGTGGAGGGGATAGGAGATATTTGTATATTGTTGAATAATGCTAAAAAAATAGAAGTAAGAAATGTCCGGTATGTTCCTAGCATGAATAAAAATCTCTTGATTTTCAGCTAGTTAATAGAAAATCCCAACATTTTTTTTTAAATTTTGGAAAATATATCTTATATAAACAAAATAATATTTATAGAGAACTATTCAAAGAATGGATGGTTATATACAATGAGGATCATAACCTCATCCTATGAGCAACAAGGGCTGAAATAAAATCATAATACAATGTGGGGTCCAAGGCATGGGCATCTTCGATCAATAGAGCTCCTTTAGCAAAGAGCTAATGGTGTACCTCGTCCTTCCACATAGAACAAAGGGTAGACAGAGGGCTGTACTCATGAGCAAAGACATTCTTGAACCTTATTTTCCAGAGAATAAATAAGATTGAGATCCTCAGGCAGTGCTATATCCCATCAAACATTGGACTAGTGTTGTACATTTCTACGAGAAACAGTGTATTGTGTCTAATATAAAACATGACAAAGCAATTTCCCTGGGTATTGGGCGAAGTGGATTGTATAAGCTTGTTGAACCTACCACAATCATCATAAATGCACATGTGGAGGGAGATTCCACCATACAGGATGTGCTGGAGGACGAAATTTCTCATAGGCTTGTTGACCCTGCGCTAGTCAATTACATGCACTTTTGTGGAGGGAAAATCGAGTGTAAAGAATGTGCAAGAGGTTGCAATTCCTCAATCTCAATCAAATGCACAAGTAGTTGTGCAAGATAATGATATGCTCAGTCAAAGGAAGTTCAGAAGAGCATGGTCATTTTGCTCTCGCTCTTACATTCGGTTACACCACCCATTGGCTGCAAAGGGGTGGATAAACGTTTCACTTTGGACAAGTACATGACTCATGTTGTTGCAAAAGGCTTTTCCCAATACGAGGGAATAGATGCAGAGATGGTTTTTTCTCCCACTGCAGAGTTGGTTTTTAGTCCCACTGCTACTACAAGGATGGTCACATTTCAGTAGTTGCTTCTCTCTAGATGTTTGGATGAGGAGGTCTACATGGTGAAGTCTGAAGGTTTTTCAGTTGGTCGTGATCATTTGGTTTGAAAGTTTATCAAGTCCCTGTACAGACTTAAGCAGTTTCCATGGTCCTATTATATTTTGTTTGATCAACATCTCTAGGATTTTGGATTCAAAACAATGGAGGTCAGGCTGAAGTTATCAACCAATGATGGTTCTCACCGGTCAATGAATCACCCTACAGCGAATTGGTGGACAGCTTGATACATCTTGTCCACATGGCCAGATCTTTGTTTTTTTGCTGGCTATCCTCTTCAATTTTCATCTACACCAAAGTTCCTACATTGGACAATAGCAAAATGTCAAAGGATTGAAGATTGAATGTTGATATTTAAAGAGTAATCTATAATTGTAATGACTAAACTATTTGCTCCTACTTCGTTTGTAAATTTGTGGGACAAACATGGAGTAGTCTCCGGTTTAGTCATTAAGGGAGGGTGTTAAAGTTATTAATTAGCTATTAGATAGTACATTAGCTAATGGTTAGTTATAAACTATCCCAATTACTGTAACTTCCTTTTATTCAATAAAATAAGGATGCACACACACTTCAATGTGTGCCTTCCAGTTTTATCTTCATTCTTTCAGCATTCATATTTGCTAACAGTTATCACATCTAGGTTTTGTCCAAAATGCTAATATCAAATTCTTGAAAAAGCAACAACCATCTAATAATACAAGTATTTGAAGTGCTCTTATTCATTAAATACTTGATGGTTGAGTGGTCAGTATGAACATAAGTCTGATAACTAGCAATGTAATGTCTAAATTTGTTAATTGCATATGCCATAGACCACAACTAATAAATTCTTTTTAATAACAATATAGCTCAGTTCAGCCCCTGCCAAGATTTTGCTAACATAGTAAATTGCATGTGTATGAAGCATCCAAGTTTTTTATTATCTTATTTTTGTCCTAACACAACTCCTAATGCAAAATCAGATGCATCTTTGTGGATGTGGAAGGGTTGTGTCTGGTTAGATCTTCTCAACAGGGTGATCAGTGAGCAAGTAAATGATGAATGAAGTCATCCAACCAGCCCTTGATGAATTTGCTGTCATCGACCAATTTTATCAACGGAACTATATAATGACTAAGGCGAATGAGAATGAAAAATATGCAGATGCATTTCATACATCACAAAAAAATGAAATGGGGCTTATGCTCAAAATTAAGGAAGAGATTTAGGTGCTTTAGCTAAAAATGCTGTTGGAAGTTGTAAATTTTGACAAAGAAGCTAAATGAAACAAGAAAGAAAAGATTGAATGGTAAAGTGCATGTGTATGAAGCATCCAAGTTTTTTATTATCTTATATGTGTCCTAACACAACTCCTACTGCAAAATCAGATGCATCTTTGTGGATGTGGAAGGGTTGTGTCCAGTTAGATCTTCTCAATAGGGTGATCAATGAGCAAGTAAATGATGAATGAAGTCATCCAACCAGTCCTTGATGAATTTGCGGTCATCGACCAATTTTATCAATGGAACTATATAATGACTAAGGTGAATGAGAATGAAAAATATGCAAATGCATTTTATACATCACAACAAACTGAAATGGGGCTTATGCTCAAAATGTAGGAAGAGATTTAGGTGCTTTAGCTAAAACTGCTGTTGGAAGTTGTAAATTTTGACAAAGAAGCTAAATGAAACAAGGAAGAAAAGATTGAATAGTAAATTGCATGTGTATGAAGCAACCAAGTTTTTTATTATCTTATTTTTGTCCTAACACAACTCCTACTGCAAAATCAGATGCATCTTTGTGGATGTGGAAGGGTTGTGTCCAGTTAGATCTTCTCAACAGGTTGATCAGTGAGCAAGTAAATGATGAATGAAGTCATCCAACCAGCCCTTGATGAATTTTCTGTCATCGACCAATTTTATCAACGGAACTATATAATGACTAAGGCGAATGAGAATGAAAAATATGCAAATGCATTTCATACATCACAACAAACTGAAATGGGGCTTATGCTCAAAATGTAGGAAGAGATTTAGGTGCTTTAGCTAAAAATGCTGTTGGAAGTTGTAAATTTTGACAAAGAAGCTAAATGAAACAAGGAAGAAAAGATTGAATAGTAAATTGCATGTGTATGAAGCAACCAAGTTTTTTATTATCTTATTTTTGTCCTAACACAACTCCTACTGCAAAATCAGATGCATCTTTGTGGATGTGGAAGGGTTGTGTCCAGTTAGATCTTCTCAACAGGTTGATCAGTGAGCAAGTAAATGATGAATGAAGTCATCCAACCAGCCCTTGATGAATTTTCTGTCATCGACCAATTTTATCAACGGAACTATATAATGACTAAGGCGAATGAGAATGAAAAATATGCAAATGCATTTCATACATCACAACAAACTGAAATGGGGCTTATGCTCAAAATGTAGGAAGAGATTTAGGTGCTTTAGCTAAAAATGCTGTTGGAAGTTGTAAATTTTGACAAAGAAGCTAAATGAAACAAGGAAGAAAAGATTGAAAGATACACTTGCATAATGCAAGGAAACAAGTAGAACAAGCAACAAAATAACAAATAATATTTAAGGTTGCAATCTTGATGTTGGAATTCACCGATATCAATCATAAGAGAGGAAAGTGGGACAAGATAAAGAACAAGGACGCCAAAAAAAGAAACTTGAATAGAAAGTTAGTAAATTTTTGAAATGTACTACGGCTGCCATAAAGTCATTTCATACTGCTAAGAAGGAAAAATACGTGTTGGAAAGGAAGTTGGGCCAAATGATAGGTAAGACTCTCAACGATATCTTCTCCCTTTACTATGCCAACACTAAACACCAAGATCCTCATCGAAAATAAGAGCACCACGAGCATTGATGACATTATCGTCAACAACAGGACAACCACCATTGACGAAAACTTCCTTAACGATGACACTATCAATTTCCCTTCCTTTCATTACCTATGTGACCTTGCAAATAGAGACAAACACTCCCCTTGAGAACAATACATGTACAATCATGCCTTCCATCTCCTAGCCTTCTATCGATGGTCATCAAGGATGAGTATTTTTTTAAGAGTAGGGGATCGATGTAGACATGATTTATGATCATTGTACATAGTAATAAAATAATTGAAGTTGAATAAAATCAAATAAAAGAGTGGTTGTTAGAGGACCCACCAAAATTCATGTAATAAAATTCATTCAATAAATAATAAAGCTTAATTAATAAAGGTTTTAATGATGTTTGGTATAGGTAGTTCAAGAATTGGTTGTAGATGCCATAGTTTAAAAGTCAAATTGAATTATTGGAGGATTATATTTTTTAACCAACCATTTTTTCTGTACATTGTATCATAGTTTGCATACTCAAACTTGACTTGGACTTGGCAAACCAAAAATTTTCTGACTCAGAAAGTACTCGACAGCTCTAAAAAATACTTAAATTTAAAAAAATTATAAATTTTATATATTTTACAATTACAAAATATATGTAATGAGTCTTTAAGATGTTGGAGAAGTGTTTTCTATTAGATTTGAACTACGTTGTTTGGATACGGGTACGGGTACAAGTACAATTCGGGTACGCGGGTACGCCATTTTTCAAAAACCTTGATTTGGATACGTCGTGGGTACGTCTTTATATATATATTTTAAAATATATATATATATATATATATAAATTTAAAAGAATTTTAAAATTAAAAATAAAATTTAAATACTACCTAAAGATATAGTAAACTGTAAATTTAAAATAACATATAAATTATAATATTAAAAATGTAAAAACTAAATAGTATTTAGTTTAAATTTTTAATATTATTTAAATTTTTAATATTATATTTTATTTTATTTTTAATAGTTATATTATATGAAATGAAAAATTTAAAATTAATTAATTTGATCCTGCTTTAAGGAGAAGGAAACATGGTTTCCCTCATCCTTTCAGTATTTCTTTCCCAACTCGAGTATCCAATTACGATCAAGCTCGTTGTTCCAAGTGCAACTTGTTAGATCGACCCAGCTCGGGCTCGAGTTGTGCAAATCGCACTGAAATGGCAACTCCAACAGCATTCCGAAGGTCCACTCCCGGAACCATCCTCAAAAGCGTAAACCGAACTGGCAAAGGGCGGCTAGATCCAATAGTTTCGGAGAACAACTCTAGGAACAATCAAAAAAAGCCAAAATACATGTAATCAAGTCTGTTACTGGGTGGGTGAGTTGGGATTCGGGCATCGACAATCCTAACAATGGCCTCAGGCCAAAGCTCAAATCGATTAAGTTTTTAGGGTTTTTTTTTTCACGCTCTGAGTTTTTTTTTTTTTCGTTTTTCGCTGGAAATTTTTGAGGACGCCCCAGAAACGCCCCGGGTACACCCGGAGTCATCCCGGAGGCGCCCGCCGGCGTGCCAGACGTTTTCGGCATGCCGGCAGGCGCCTTCGGGTGTCCCTGGGACGTCCCCATGCCGGAGGCGCTTCGAACAGGAGGCGTCGGGCCGGGGGGCGTACCCCTGCAACACAGAATTTGAATACAAATAGAGTACAAAATCGCATTGTCATGCGAATATGATAGCTAACTGATAACTGGTATAGCTTATGAATTTATGATGATTGACATAAAAAATCATCATCATAAATTGCATATTGATGCAAGTTACAAGTTAAAAGAATTTACAATTTCCTCTTCCCTATTTTGCACATGCCTTATCTACTTCCTTGTGCACCTCCTTGTTCCACCCTATACCTTGCAGTGAAGGTTGTGCCCTAGGTATGTCTCTAGGTACAAAACAGCTATGCCATTGGGCTTTACTCGAACTAGATGAGGTGATGTGCCTTGTATGCATGATTCGTGACTAGAGACGACAATCTCTGGCATATCTACCTTCGTTTTCGTTGCCAAGTCGAGAGTAATGGTTGTTGCTATGGCTACTTGTATCCGTGCACTCTCTAGTTTCTTCTCATCCAACAATGCAAGCTCTATTTGCATCTCTCATGTTGCCTCTTCCATGGTATTGGACACAGTCGCGGCAAGGAATGCATGCGATATGGTACTTGAGACAATTGATGCCTCCAAAAACCTTATTTGAGAAAAACGTGCAAATCACACTCACCTGGGTCTGCCCAGATATGCCATGCTTCCAAGTGGTGGTACAAATTTTTAATAGGACGGTTTCCACTCTGATGTTGAGCTTGATGCGGAGCTGAATGGTATTTTATGCTAACCTGCAGCACATTCAAATACCAAAAAAATAAAAAAAACAGCATTTAAAAAATAAACCTAAACCATAAAGTTTTAAATCCTATCCATAGGAAAACAACCAGCAATTTCATTCATAAATTATGAAAAACTAGCGTAAATCACAAACAAAAATAATGGGAATTGAATGGAATACATGTAAATTTGTAAATCATGTTTAGAAACCTTATATTAACATTTTAGAAATAATTTACATGCTTGGAAAAAAAAGAACTAACTTGCAAATCAAATTTCCTCAAATCTGTTGTACAAATCTGCTATAAATGCCCTCCAATTTGTTCAAAGGATGCTCAAATGTTGTGTGATGAAATTGTGTGGGTGCACGGGCTTATAAAGAAGAAAATGCAGCATTTTTACAGCGTCCAAACCGTGTGGGTGAGTTCTGTGCTTAGACTCACTGAGTTCTCGTACAGAACTAACCAATACTTGGCATTGACATAATCGTGAGTATAACTGGGAAATACTCACCGGAGGAAAAACTTGCAAGTACTCGCAGACTCGCCGAGTATGTATGCTATAAATTGTATGGTCATATTCTTGAAGCAATAATAATAGAGGCAAAAAAAAATTCAAAGAAGCAAGAAGTGATAGTATATTTTAAATTACCAATTGTATTGCCACATATCGATCTATAAAATCTTTTTTTGATAACTTTTTAAATTACCATTTGTATTGTTCATTTGAAATACGGGATTTTTATGATAAGTAAGCAATATATGTCCCACCAAAAGGTACCTGATTATAATCTAGTTTGTTATTGCTGTAAATATGTAGTCTTATTATGAATTTAGCTATTGCAATGTCATATTGTACTTCATACTTTTGTAATTAGGATTGTAAACCGTCTTATTGCTGTACAGATATTCTATTTGAATATTTATTGAGAAAAAAAATTCATTCATAAGTGATTGGAGAACATCCGAAAAATTGATGTAAATTGGTTGTTATTTCTTTTCTATTTCTCCCTTTCTATTCAAACTAACATTAGGATTAGTTGACAGGTATTTGGACCATAACTCATTTTCAGGAAGGGTTCCTGATGCTTTTTACCAACATCCATATTTGAAGGAAATGTAATCATCTCCTCCCTCCCCCCAGCTCTCTCTTGCTCACTTTCTGATACCCACACATACGCACTACAAAAATATTTTCTTTTCAATAGAATTTCCAATACAAAATCCAGAGTTTTTTGGTATTCAATATTTTATATTAAGAACCATTGTATCACACAAGTAGTGAATATTTATCATGTTGAATGCATAAAATGTGTTTGGAGGCAGCTCTAGATTAAGCTCTGTATATTTCAATGTATTGGGTGCCACAATATAACGTACAAGACTAATATTTTAAACCAAAATTGTGTTGAACATCCAGGTATATCAAAGGAAATAAATTTCGCCTAGGTGTCCAACCAATTGGTTCTCATAGAACAATGGAGGTGTCTGACACAGAATTTCTCTTCTAGGTATTGTTACTTTACTCTTAATTCTTCCATTCAAGTGTACAAATGATATTTCCTTTCTAGTTATTTTAAGTATTGGAAACAAATAATTTGATTTTGTATTTATTATCTTTCTTGTCTTCTAGGTAAGAAAAAATAACAATACAAATTGCATTGCATCTGAGATCAGGGTTTGAATCCCAGCCCTGAATTTACACAATTTGGCATACAAACCAGAACCCTTATGTTAGCCGCCCCCCCAGCCGCCCGCCCTCGCCCCCCCGCCCCCCCAAAAAAAAGGTGATCAGTGCACTGAACAAGTAGTTGTCCACAAAATATTTGATCATAACTACTAGCAATAAATGTCACTTGTTAAAAACTAGTTTAATCACCAAAATTAAAACCAATATCGAAAAATAGACATAAAAAAAAACTAAAATTGTCTAATTGGAGAAGAACAAGGAATGCAAGCATGAGGTCAGTCTAGGATATCAGCCACATTCTTCTTCAAACACTTGAGATCGAATTATTTGATCAAACGCTCTTGATCCTCCACATCTACATTATTTTTGCACCTTTTCGTCTCCACAATAACTTCCCAAAGTGTTGGCACTGCCTTCCTCATGTCCACTTCATGGAACTGATGTTACAACTGAATTGGTGTAAGAAACCCATCCATTGAGAGTGACCAGATTGCTGCAACTTACTAAGTTTGGAAGAACGTAAATAGTTGGTGAGCGATATGGATCGCACATTCTTTTCCAGGCAAATAGTGCTTCCATTTCTTTATGACCTGTATTATTTAATACAATTCCTTGTCATAAGTGGGATGGTACAATACTGCTCCCCAAAATAATTCAAATTGCTAACATATTAGTTTTCCTCTTAGTGTAAATACTTCCATTGCATATCACAATGCATCCATCTCGATCTTGAATGGAAGTGCAGATTGAGCAGAATTAACACCGACACATTGTAAATCTTCGTCTCCAATGCCTCATGAACTCGGTGTTGAAGTTTACCACAGACAAAAGACTTACTCCTTGATGGCAAGGCATAGAAAGGTTTCACAATCTTGGAGAAATACAATATGAATTCTCATAAATACTAAGTAGCATCCACATAACTCCTCAAGTCTGCTACATTGGAAGGTCTTAGCCACTTCAGTATGGCTCCTATTTTGGTTGGATCGATTCTCGATTCACCTCCATAGACCTTGAATCCTAGGTATATCAATGATTATCATGTGCAATCACATCTTTTCAATTTATGAGTTAGTTTATTGATATTCCTGTTGACGCAGTGGATTGCACCCTGGCAAGAGGCCGAGCTCCTACCTTCCACACGTCAAAATGGAAACTCCCCTTTCGCCTGTGGGACTGGCGAAGCTGGAGGGGAGAGTCTCTAGATAAGGGCTAGCTCCCTTTGATGCATCTGAGTTATTCCAATAAGTGCTAATATATATATATATATATATATATATATATATATATATATATATATATATATATATAATGGGGGGGGGGATGAAAAGGGAGAAGGATTACAGGAAAACAAAACCTACTCTAAAAGGGTGATGCACTAAATGATTCGACCTACTCACACTCACACTCTGAACCATAAAAACACATACGTACACTTTAACTGGTAAAAGGACCAGGCTGCAGGAAGGTTAACAGGGAGGCTTTAATGGAACACACAGAAAAAGGGACTCACCATAGGTGCTGTAGAAAAATCACACTGTCTAGTAACCTCCTTCTGTCTCTACGCTCCAGGTACAGCTCTTCTTGTCACCTGCAGGAATGGCGCCTTATAGATACCAGATGCGTTGGTGTCAACTCTGTGAAAGCATTAGAAAGCAATGACTAAACACAAGACTAACACTCAAACACACTCAGAGATAACTAACCAGAATAGAGGTAAAAATGCGTTTTATTGATTCCAGGTGAAAATTGCCAGGGCTTCGCCTTACAATGTGAAAAGATATCATCTCCAAATGAAAAGTCTACAATATATAGAGGAAGAAAAAGAGGCCTTTTGGCGCCCTTTTTTACAAATGACCCATGTGTGTTCCGATCATTGGGAAGAGCAAGCCGCTTAAACATCATATGAGAAATTATGGGCCGCGCCGTTTGTCTGCAAACAAGACCGCTCCTTCAAGGCGATTACACGGCTTGTCTGCTCATTAATGCAAAATGAAGAAAACGGGTCACGCCGTTAGCCATTTGCGCCTCTTAATGGTCAATTCGCAGACACTGTATCACCTGCTGGAGTAACTGCTTGAGTCGACACCTTCTTTCACCACTTGGACTACTTTGTCCGTTTTTGCACTTGGTCTTTCTTCTGGCCTTAAGCCTTTGAATTCCTTTTGGTTCGCGCTTAATTTTGTGAAGATCAACAGCTACTTCATTTCCACAAATTTTACGTCCTCGGGTCCGTCACCTTCTTAACAATTTGTTTGTGTCTTTCCCGCTTGCCTTGGTTGTTTTCCGCTGATTTCTATAAGTGACATGTGGCGTGTTCCGCTGCTGAAACATGCAGGACATGTGGCAGCATCCGTTGAGTTTATAGAAGCTTCAAACACTTTTTGAGAGTCCTGCGGAAGAGGACACGTGGCGGCTTCCGCTCTCTTTAGCAGTTCGTCTAGGGCCCACCACAATTCTCGCGGGACAAAAGAGAGAGACTACGGGTGTTGACACTTGTCGGCTTCCGTTGAGATTTGCAGGGGACACGTGGCGCGTTCCGCTTCTTTTAGAGAAAACATGTCAAAGCTTTCCGCGGTTGCCACTTGGCGCTTTCTAGCTCCTTCGGCCCTCGGGCTATCTTCTTGGTGGGTCGCTGGCTCCTTGGGCTCTTTTTTGGTTGGCGCTCAAGATTTAAAAATCAAACGGCTATTTCACTACTGTAAAAATGACGTTCGCGGGCCCGTCACCGTTTGAAAAAACAACGGCTAGTTTATTTCCTTGAAATTGACAGCTTCAGAGACGTCACCGTCCTTTGACAATTCCTTCGGGCCTTTCCCTTTTCTTTGGCTTCTTGTTGCTTTTTTTCCTTCGGATTTCTTTTTTTGCATCCTCCCGAAGGTAAGGTGACCCTTCGGCTTTGGGGAAGTGTCCTTTATTTTGGCAGCCGAGAGTCCCCCGCAAGGGCACCTGCCATTCGGGGTCCTTCGACGGCCTTTCCTCTTCGGCAATTTTCTTATGGACAAAATGTCCGCAAGAATGTTTCGCTCACTTCTTTTCTTCGAAACTTTTCCCCGCAGACTTTTTCCGCGGACAAAAGTCCGCAAGAATTGCCTTGTCCGCTTTGCCTTCGGAAATTCTCTTTCAGGCTTTCTGCTGCAGCTTCCCAAATTTCTTCGGACAAAAAGTCCGAAGGAAATGGTCCTTGTCTTTTCTCTGCCTTTAAAAGTGCCCTTCGGGAAAGTTGAAAATGACCCTTCCAAAGGGTGTTGTTGCTGACCAAGTGCCCTCCGCAAGGGCACTTGTCCTTCGGGAGGCTCTCTTGAACTTTTTTATTGAACTGCTCCTTTGAACCAACCGTTGAACCGAATGCTGAACTTTGTCGTTGAACCAAAGCATTGAACCAAAGCGTTGAACCAAGTCGATGAACCATTTGATTGAACCTCGCCGTTGAACTTTGCCAATGAACTTTGTTGTTGAACCAAAGCATTGACCAAAGCGTTGAACCAAGGCATTGAACCGAAGCATTGAACCGGTTCAATGGTTCAACGGTTCAAAGATGCTAACTCATGGAAAGATCATGTCATTGAACCACTATTCCAACCTTAAGAAAAAGTATCTTTGAACCATTTCAGCTCTCTTTCCTTGTGAATTTCTTCAGACAAGAGTCTGAAGAAGCTTTGTGAAACCTTGCACTTTGTGAACTGGTTCTTCATCTGCCGAAGGAACAACCTGCAGAGTCCGTAGAAATTTGCAAGACTCGTGCAAAAAATCAAAATGAATTGGCTCAGAACAGCAGGGAAGGAAGGGGACCGATTTTTGCCTTGTTGGGCAAAAAATGGTCAACAATTCCTTTTAGAGATTGAATATTTTAGCAAATGTTCTTCACATGTTCTGATGAAAATGAGTAATATTTTCCTAGTAGACAATCACAAATAAGTCTAGAAAAGTACACAAAACTTCTTTCATTAGCCTCATGAAGGTGGTTGGTGCATTACACAAGTCAAAGGAAAATTCAACCATTCATGCAAACCTTGTTTGGTCTTTAAGGTGATCTTCTAGATGTCTTCTTCCTTCATCCAAACTTTCATGTTGCAACTGATGAAGTAGATCATCAATCTAACGCAAAGGATATCTATTCTTGATGGAAATCTTGTTAAGTGCCTTATAATTAATACACATCCTTCTAGGTTTCCATATTTCTTAAGCACTACAACCCTATTACAAAATGCATTGGAATGTATGTCGGCATAGCAGGATCTTGATTGGTCAAACCACCTTGCACGTTATAGAATACGTGTATAAATGATAGGCTTTTCCCACCTACATCCAAGCATCATATCTTATCATGAATTCTTTACTTTTATTGAGTATATTGGGTTTTGGGAATTCTTAGGGAAATCCACCTCAATATTTGTATCTTTTGTATGATCTCTTGAATATTTGCCTATATTTGTTATCTTTTTCATGGGATCTTGCACTTAATTCTCACATAGTATCAAAGCCCAGGTTTCAAGGCCCTCAGGTTTTGGTTCTTTGCAACTGCTTGGTGCACAAAGTCAAGGCGAAAACATAGGAGGCATTGGTCGTGTTCGTCATTCTTATGGCATCGAGATTCTAAAGAGGAAATGGCGACATTTTCTAGTGATAGATCTTGGAGTCTTCCCAGTTCTGAGGTGGAGAATTCTTATTTTTCACATCTGATTAGATTTTTAGATTCCTCACAAAAATTCATCTAGGATCACTTTTCTGCTTTTAAAAAAAAATCCCATTTAGGGCTAAAACAGCTAGGTTACTGTTGTGGCATTAGAATTGCACCCTTCTGGGAGAGTTTTTTAGGCTCTCTCACTCCCAGCTACAATATTGGAACAACCTCAGGCTGTGGGTATCCTGTAGTGAGGTTGAACCTCCGGAGAAGGCCGGTTTCCTCTTGGTAGATCACCTAAAACGAAAGCTAAACTAATGCTCCACGGGGAAAAGGGTTAGAAAGGGGATAAGGGCTCCTAAGAAAGCTAACCAGGCGATGCACCAAAATAAAATGGAAAACTTCTATAAGCTTGAACCCACACTCGTTTTGCAGAGGACAATACTGACTTACACAACCTCAAGATCAAGTTGGTTGCATTAATATTTCATGGAGGAGGTTCAAGAAGCAATGAATGCAAACAAAGAGGAGTTCTAAGACTTACTGAAAGTTCACATCAATGGTGGAAAGAGCACTCAACCAAACCTGTAAACAGCGTTGAAAAACTCCCTAAATAAGGTCAGAAAGGAGGACCATGGACGAGAAAGATTCTCCTTCACACAATGCCATAGTGCGCAACTCAATAGAAACAAATCCAAGGCAAGAGGTAGGCAAAGAAAATCCGTTATTGCATCAAGAGGTAGTTCTTACAAATGCTTGGCAAGGTTGAGCCTAATCAAGCTGAGCATATTTTGCAATATCTCAAAGAGTATCCCAGTTCCTCTAAAATTTTCAAATCAAAGAGAACTAGTCTTTGAAAATTTTAAATCGGAGAACCCCTTTACAAAATGAAAAAAATGGGATATATAGAAGAGGGAAGAGAAATAGAGAGAGAAAGGAGAGGGGCACGTTGTCCATGATCATTGAATGAGCTCCTTTCAAGGGATGCCCCACCACCCCTTTGTCCAATCAAGACAAGTCCATCATCAACATTTATCCTTCGATAGCTCCAGTTAGTTCTCAAGTTCTTGTTGGCTGAGAAAAGTGCACTAGAGGATAAGAGTTTGTTTTATATGGTGAGTCATGATTCTTTCAAGGAGAAAGTATCTTCAAAGGTTTTGATCATTATTGAATGCTCCAACTGTTTCCCCAATCTCCCAAATTGGCTCCGTGAATCTCGCCATACCTTCCACTTGGCTTCATTATGAGGACCAAGGTCCTCATATCTTAAAACTGACAGAGCCATGCCGTGTGTGCTCTGAGCGGCGGTTTGTCGAAAGCATGGCTCGAGCCTCTCTTTTCATTAATCACATACATGCTCGCTTTGAGACCTGAACCTGAATTAACTATAGGTTGAAAACCAATCTAAATTATTGGTTTTCTTATAGTTATGATAGATGACACTTTGCTCGATGCCTAGTCTTTTTTTCGTTGACGAGTTGCTGACCTTTGATCTATACTAGGTCTAAAAGACCTATTCTGTCCCCCACTCACTGTTGATCTAAATCCGTGATTGAACACTTGCCATTGATTTGTCTGAGCCCATTAACCTATCAGTCGCCGCTCGCCTTTCGATCTTCTGTATGATTGAACGCAAGTCGTCGATCCTTTTTTTGAACCCAAACATCTATTTCATGAGGCTTCACTTTGACATCTGCACGAACATATTTGATGTCCACGCAAGTGTCCTGGACCTTTTGAATTCAAACGACTATTTCCTGTAGCCTTAAATTGACATTTGCGCAACTGTCATTACTCTGTTGGAAAACCAATTCCCTAGGCTATTTCTTTCAGACTTTTGTTTGCGAGCTTTTTGTTGAAGAAATACCCTTTGGAATTTTTTTTAAAGTGCCTTTAGCTTTTGGAAGATGCCCTTTTGGGGAAATTGTTTCGGACAAAATGTCCGAAACAATTCCCGACACTTATATTAGCACTTGGCCCAAAATATTAGCATTTAGTCGAATAAAAAGGTCCGCAAGAATTGAACTTAGCCAAACAAAAGCCCAAAACAATTATGCCAAGGACTTAGCCAAAAAAAGGGTTTTGCACTTAGCTTTTCCAAGGCCTGTATGTTCTTCCGAACTCATGCTTGAAATGTTTCTTGATCCATGACCTTGAACAGCTTAGTTTCACCATGAACCTGCTCAAGAACCTTTTCATTGCTCTGCAGACCTGTCGCTTAGAATTTGACAAAATACACTTTAAGCAAACTTAAAGTGTTTCAAAAGCTTTATGAGCACTATAAGATCTCTCTGGTCCACTTATTCCATCCAGAACATTTGTTCATCCGCTCATCCATTAGCAACTTGATCCATCTAGGCACAACTTGGTATGTGGGCAAACATTTGGCCAACATTTTTGGCGACTCACAGGGAAGCATGTCTATTATGCTTGAGAACTCAGATCAATTTGCCTTGTCTAGTCCATTGGGCATGGAGTCTCCTACCTATGCAACTGAGCTGGTCGAAAACTGAATAACTCCTCTTGAAGCAACAAGGACAACACAAAACAAAGTGCCCAAGGCACCAGGAAAGGAAAAACAAAACATAAAGGAAATGTGCACAAGGCACTTGGAGGAAAGCATGAAATCTATCATAATATATACAAGGTTACAATTTACAAGTATCTCCCTCTTGGTTCAAATGGGAAACTATGAGTATTATTCACTTGTAACAATCCAAGATGAAAAATACCTTGCTTTGGAGGTACCAGAATTGGTGAACCAAGCAGCTTTATGGTCAATCCTTTTGATGTGCTCTCTAATGGATGGAATGGAATGACATGTCTCCGATGTAGACATACTGGTTCATGTCCTCCAAACTTGGTTCATGTTGGACCGTAGGGGCTTTTGCAATCTTCTCATTTGATGGCTCAATTTTGTGCTCTTAATCAAGCACAACATGTGATGGCTCCTTTGAACTGGTGCTTGGCTGACTGTCTAGACTTAAGCAGAAAAGCTCTAAGTCATCCCAAAAGGCAGCTTACTCTTGGTCATCTGAGACAATGCCAACTTCAACTTCATATTTGCTTTGCTTGCTTTGAAAGGGGCCATATGGTAGTTCATCAATCCACCTAAGGCCCAACATGTCATATTTTTGTGGCTCTGGATCTGACCATTCCCCCTCATTCTTGAAGATATCAGTACTGCCTTCAAAGGACAATTCATCTTGAGATTGGTCAACTTCTTCAACTTGATTGGCGAGTTCATCGTCATACTCTGGAGGAGGCATAAGCTGGTTTAGAACCTCTACCTGATCCATGAAGTCATGGTACAGCTGCTGCCATACTTCATCTTGATCCTCTTGGGACCAAACAAAATCCTCTTTGCTCTCAATTGCATCTTGAATACACACCTCTTTAAGTATGAAGGCATCAGTACTGCCTTCAGGCTCTAATTCATCAATGTCAAAGCCATGCCACAATAGCTGGTCCAAACCTGATTCTCCTCCCTTTTCTAGAGTGGACTGCCTATCATGATCTCCTCATCATAGACACTAAGCTCCTCTATTCCTTGCAAAACAGGCTCTTCCTCCAAGAGGGAGATGGTGGAGGGTGAAGAAGTTCATTTTGCTCGCAGCTTAAGAGAGTGTCTTTCCAACTAGGTACTTTGAGTGGTCTCTTTGGTGGTTCTTGAGGGAGAAAGAAAGAGTCTTGGAACTCTTGTAGGGCAAGCTCACTGAGTTGAGCTAACACCTCTTTTTTATTTTCTTCAACCACTAACTCCTTCTCTTGAAATGATTCTTGGACTTGTAGGCTAGAATTGCACCCTCGTGGGAGAGTTTCTTAGGCTCTCTCACTCCCAGCTACAATATTGGAGCAACTTCAGGCTGTGGGTATCCTGTAGTAAGGTTGAACCTCTGGAGAAGGCCGGTTTCCACTTGATAGATCACCTAAACTAATGTTTCTACTTGGAAAAGAGGTAGAGAGGGGTTATAGGGTAACTAAGAGAGCTAAATGGGTGATACACCAAATTGATTGAAACTCACATTAAGTATGAAATAAAACACTAATTCAGCATAAGATAATTCTTGCTCACACAACCTCACAACTAGTTAATTTGCATAAGTGTTTCATAAATTAGGCTCACTAAACAATACATGAAGCAAAGAGGAATTTCAAAATTCACACCAAGCATCCATTAATGGCGGGAAGAGCTCAAGTTCAGACCTGCAACTAACTTAAAAACACCTAAAAATAGGCAAGAAAGAAGAACAATGGACATGGAAGAACACCTTCACAAGGCCATTATGCACAAGCTTGCTAAACACAATTTTCAGGCAAGAGATAGGTAAAAATTAATCGTTATTGCTTCAAAAGGTCTTTCTTACAAATTTTGATAGGGCTTTTTCTTGCCAAATGAGGATATCTCTTTTTATGAGGGAGCCAATGGAGATATATGAAAAAAGGGAAGAAAAAAAGAGAAGATCCAACCACCCTCTGTGAATTCTCACTCACATTTGAGTTAATTAGAACTAATCCTTCTTCAACAAATTAACTACCATTAGCTCCAATAGTCTTCAAGCTCTCTCATTGATTGAGAAACACACTAGAAGACGAACTTGTTGAAGATGATGATGTCATGATCCACTAAAAGAAAATATCCAGGAATGTCTTTAATGCTTGATTTACTTTTTCTAATCACCTGATCTTCATCTTTCACTTCCACGTCATCCTTCACTTGTCTTGCACGTATAAGGACAAAATCCTCATAACTTTGAATCTGAATTGAGTCATGTTGCCTCTGAATTGAGCGATTGTTTGTCAGAGATGATGGCCATGTCGAAGGACGAGAGCCTCTCCATTAATTGTATACACCAGCTCCTACTTTGAGACCTGGGCCAAATCTTTTTTATAGATGGAAAACCAATCTAAGGACATTGGTTTTCCTGTATCCATTTATGTCGATACAAGTCTATAGATTGCATAGCTTCTTTTGATCTTTTTAAATGCCAACGGCTACTTGCAGGGGTTTAGATTTTAACGTTTGTGGGCCTGTCACCAATTCCTTCGAACAACTTGTTTCGTCCATTTTCTTCGGATAATTCCTTCGGAAGAATTTATTCGGGCTATTTGTTTTGGCCTTTTCTTTGGATAATTCCTTCAAAGGAATCTTTTCGGACTTCTCTCCCGAAGGGATTGTTTCAGCACTTTGAGATGAACCTTTCTTTCGGACAATTTGCTTAGACCCTTCCCGCGGACAATTTGTCCAAAAGAAATCATGTCTTCGGATTTTTTGCCAAGGATCTTTCGGATTAAATGAAATGGACCCTTCGGAATTCTTGAAAAACTCCTTTTGCTTTGAAAATACCCTTCAGAATTCTTTGAAAATTTCCTTTTGCTTTGAAAATACCCTTCGGAATTCTTGAAAAGCTTTTTTCGGAACTTTTGAAATGGTCTTTCAGAAAAAGTGTTTGGCTCTTTGTGAAGGGAAAGTACCCTTCAGATTTTTTAAATGGACCGTTGGAATTTGAAAATGCCTTCGGTTTCTTGCTTGTTTGAAAAGTCCCTTCAAAAAATGCAAGATACCCTCCGAGACTTCAAAAAATAACCTTTCCTCGAGAAAAGAGTCTTCGGAACCTTTCTTTCAGACAAATTGTCTGAAAGAATTCCAACACTTAGTCATAAACAAAATTTATGAGAGAAGAGAAACACTTAGTCCCAAACAAATTCCGAAAGAATGAACAAGAAAGATTTAACCAAAAAAGAGACTTTGCACTTAGCTTTTTGGCTTGCAGGGTTATCCTTGAACACTGTTGCTGGATCCTTAGAAAACCTTGCTTGGACCCTCTCTATTTGCAAATGTTGGATCCATTTCTATGCAAGAGAACTTAGCTTTATATGTGGACCAAAAATGGCCAGCATCTTTGGCGGCTCACAAGGCTTGCATGCCTGTCGATGCAAGAGAACCTAGACCATGTTGCCTTGTCTAGTCCTTAGGGCATGGAGTCATTAGCCTCTGCAATTGAGCTGATCTGAAACTGGATACAAGGCTGACCCTTTATGGAACCTCTTCTTGAAGCAACAAGGACAACAAGAACAAAATAAACACTGTGTCCAAGGCACTTAGGGAAAGGAAACACACAACTGAAAAGATGTGCACAAAGCACTTAGGAGAAAACAAGAACTATACAAAAAGTGCAATATATACAATGACTGCAAAATCTTCTAATAACAAGGCTTTAGATGAATCCCATTGACTGGGATGGATGGTACCTCTCCATCTAGTTGGGCCAGCTGAAAAGCATTATGTTTGCATCCGTGGATCAAATAAGGACCATTCCACAAGCTGTCAAATTTGGTATGGTTGTCTGGCTTGGCCTTGTTTGAATCCCACTTGAGGACTAAGTCTCCTTCCTTGAAGTCCCTTGCTATGGCTCTCTTGTCAAAAGCTTTATTGACCTGAGCCTGATGTGACTCTAGTATTTTCATTGCAAAGTCTCTCGTTTCTTTAAGCTCCATGAGTTCTGCAAGTCTCACATGCATGGGTTCATCTTCCATCAACTCCAACTGATGGGCTAGTTCTAATGCAGGCATCTCAAGAGAAATAGGCAACTTGGCCTCCCTTCCATATACTAAGACATATGGAGAATTGCCAATGGCAGCTTTAGGAGTCACCCTGTCAGCCCACAAGGCTGTCTTTAGTTTAGTGTGCCATGTCCTTTGATTCTCTTCCATAGTTCTCTTGATGATTCTTAGCAAAAATTTATTTGTGGACTCAACCAGTCCATTTTCTTGAGGATAATAGTTGGAAGAGGTGTTGAGGTAGATGCCCATCTTGAGAGCCCATTCACTCATTTTCAGACCGAGGAATGCTAATGCATTATCAGAGATGATAGTGGATGGAACACCAAACCTAATCACAATGCTATCATAGAAGTCTAGGACTGCACCTTCATTAGCTTCTTTCAACGCAATGGCTTCCACCCACCTGGTGAAGTAGTCGGTTGCAGTAAGCACCTATTTATGTCCTGCACTTGATGGAGGGTTGATCATTCTTATGAAATTTAGCTCCCATTGCATGAAGGGTTGCTCTATCTGAATTGGGTTGAGAGGAAGGGCTGCTAATCTTTGCTTACCCACAAAGAAAGCACACTTATGACACTTTCTTATCCATGCATACGCATCTTTGAAGAGGTTGGGCCAGTAATAATCGACCCTCATTATCTTTGTTGCTGTGGTTCTAGGTGCAAAATGACCTCCTGTAGTTCCATCATGGAATTGCTTCAAAAGCTTGGTCACTTGGTCATTATCTATGCACTTTAAGAGCACTCCATTGACTTCCTTTTTGAATAAAACCCCATCAACCAATGCATAAGGTATGGATTGAAGTCTAAAATACCTTCTTTTTGCCCTGTCCATACCTTGAGGGCACTCATTTGTTATCAAGAAACGTGTCATATCCTAGAGCCAACTAGTGTAGGTGGAGGTGCATCTGTTTGTGAGTTATCTTGTGTTACCAAGATAACCTCTTTGCCTTCATGAAGGTCATCGACCATGTGCTCACACAAGCCTTTACCTCTTACTAGCTTAGTGGCCTTGATCTCCACATCATACTCCATGACCTTGGTAATCCAACCAGCTCTCTTTTCATTCAAGTCTTTGTTAAAAAGGAAGTCTCTCACTCCAGGATGAGACACCATAAGATAGATTTTACTATTAGAGAGCATTGGCTTGAACTTTTTAAGGCTTCTTACTGTTGCAAGGACTTGCTTTTCTACAAAAGTATACCTCACCTCATACCCCTCAAGCCCCTGATTGAAAAATGCTATTGGCTGCTCAAGTCCTTCACCATTCTTTTGCATCAGCATAGCTGATATATTATCAATATTGGCAAAAGCATACAATATGAAATCCCTTGAGAAATCAGGATTCATGAGTGTGGGTGTTAGGGCAATGGCTTGCTTGATAGCCTCAAATGTTGATTTAGCTTCACTTGACCAAGTGAACACTTGGTTGTTCTTCAGCATGGCAGAGATGGGTTTGACCAAGTTTGCAAAACTGAGTATAAACCTTTTCACAAAATTTATTTTCCCAAGGAAACTTTGAAGTCCCTTCTTATGCTTGGGTAAAGATAAGGCCAAGATGGTACTTATTCTATCAAGATCAATAGCTAATCTTTGTTTTGAGACAATGTGTCCCAAGAGTTTGCCCTCATGAACAACAAACACACATTTCTTGGGATTCAAAGAGATCCCATAATCTCTGCATCTCTCAAAGATCAACCTTAGATGGTCCATGTGTTCGTTGGCATCCTTGGAGAAAATTGTGATGTCATCTAAGTAGACCAGCACCATTTGATTCAGCAACCCTTGGAAAGCCATGTCCATTGCCCTTTGAAAAGTGGCCCTAGCATTTGATATGCCAAAAGACATCTTTTGATAGGCATATGTGCCCCATTTGGTGGTGAAAGCAGTCTTGTACTGATCTTATTTCTTTACTAACACCTAGTTGTATCCCGAGTATCCATCCAAAAGAGAAAAACGTTCTGAACCTGCAACTATTTGAAGAAGTTGCTCCATGGATGGTAGAGGGTAATGGTCTTTCAAGGAGACCCTGTTTAGATCTCTAAAGTCAACACACAGTCTAATCTCTCCACTCATTTTTTTTACAGGCACCAAATTGGCTACCCATGATGAGTGCTTGATGGGGAAGATGATTTTGGATTCAATTAACTTGGTTAGCTCTCTCCTCATTAGCTCTTTAGTTTTGGGGTTAATGGGCCTTTGTTTTTGCCTCACAGGCTTAGCATTGGCCTCTAGTTCTATAGTATGATGGGCTAAATTTGGATCAAAATTTGTTAGGTCACTATATTCCCAAGCGAAGATGTCTGAATATTCTTTACAGAGTTCAATGAAAGCATGCCTTTCTGCCTCATTGTTTACCTTCCCAAACTTGAGGAGCTTGTCCTTGAAAGACTCTTTCATAGTTCTTCTCATCAGTTGACATCATTGCCTTGTCTTTCCTGATATGGTCTCCCTCATGGAAAAGACTTTCAAGGGTGACTAGCCCTTTAAGAAGCTTATTAGATTTTAGTTGAACAATTTGATCCTCATACTGGTGTTGAAAATTACCTTGGTTGATGGAGAACTCTATTTCTTGCTGCAAGAAACAAGCAATTTGTTTGTCATTTTTGAAGATCTGCCAGTGAGCTTCATTATCTGGTACTGATGGCCTCACCACCACCTTGACATATGGCTGAAACTTGGCATCTTTTAGCTTACTTGGAATATCAAACTAGGCTCCCACACTCTATTTTTGTAGGACCTCATCAAAGGATTCTTCGTAATGTTCAGGCCCCTGACTTGGTTCACTATAAGCTCATTGTCTCCATATGCTTGCAATCGCTTGATTCCTCTCTTACTGGCCCGTTGGAGGCCATGGATTAGGCCTTCGTACTCTACTGCGTTGGAGGAGCAACTGAAATGCAACCTATAAGAAGAGAAATACTTATCATCTGAAGGGGAAACCAGCATTGCCCTTGCACCTACTCCATTTTTGCTCCTTGAACCATCAAAGAACAACTTCTACATACCATTGAGGTCTTTTTTAGGTCCAATGAGTCAAGGCATGAGTTGATTTTATTCATACATAGCATTACCCCTGCACCTACTCCATTTTTGCTCCTTGAACCATCAAAGAACAACTTCTACATACCATTGAGGTCTTCTTTAGGTCCAATGAGTCAAGGCATGAGTTGATTTTCTTCATGTAGCAAATAGACACCCATGTCTCTTTCTTCAACACCTTCCAAAGGGTTGAGAAATTGATTATACCCCCATAGCTCATCTAAGAACAAGTCTGGAATCTTCTCAGGATAAGTATTTAGTTCTTGACCAATTGTAAATTCATCCTCATCAAGGATAGTACAATTGATATTTATGCTATCTCACTGATGAGGCTCAATGTGAAATTGTGCCATGGGCTCAGCGTTGATTGATACCTTGGTCCCATACCTTGTGCTGAAAGCCATGTAAGACCAATCTGCTACTAGATAACCCCCAACTTTGATTGTGAATTCTCTAGAGAGGCATAATGCAAAACGAGGAGTTACATCAAGGATCAACACATCCTGAACCACTGAAACATTAGGACAAGCATGCAGGGTCAAGTGCAATTCCTTGATGATACCAGACGGCTTTGTGGAAGAATTGTCAAGCTGCAGAACTCCCTTAGTATGTGGCTCATATTTGAGGTTCAATTGATCAGCTATAGACTTTGGCATTATTCAAGTGCTAGCTCCACTATCTACCAAGAATTATGCAACAAGGAATTACCAATGATTAATGAAATGTAGAACGGAGGAGGTTTGACCACCTTACTTGATCCTTCTCCCATAGGACCTTGGGTTGCATTGGTGAGGACCTCAGTTTCTTTGCTTGGTTGTCTACCTGCAGTTGTTGTAACACCTATCTTGGACAAACCTTCTTGAAGGATATCCACTTGATCGAGCATGAAAAGCATGTCCCACATTGGCACACTCACATTGGACCTTTTCATTTGTTCAACAATGTTGATTGGTGGACCACCAACCTTTGCCTGAGCTTTGGGAGCCACTACTGTTGTTTGTTGAATTTGCAAGTCTTGTGAATCATAACCTTTCTCTCGATTCTGATTCTTAGGAGGTGTCGAGACCTTTAGAGTGATAGCAGGCTCATTAGGCTGACAATAAAGGAGTAATGACAGGAGGTTCTTTGATCGCCTCTTCATTACCATCTATATTCCTTCTTTTGAACCTTGTATTGGCTGCCACTTGAATGTATGTTTGGCTAGACCTAACCTACTGATTGAGTGCATAGCACTCTTCTTGCTCACTGATGACCATTGTAGCATCCAACTGGTTTGGTACCTAATCAGATCCTTGGTTCTGTAGAGATTGACCTAGTTTTGTCATCGTGGAGATCTCTATGTTTTGAGCCACAAGAGCTTGATTCTATCCATAAGCAATAGCTTGCTGCCATTGGTCATTGAATGCCTGGTTAGAACCATTAGTTGGGACAATGGATTGCCCAAAAGATTGATTCCAAGGTATGGTCCCTGCTGCCCATTTTTGGTTCAAATATAAAGCTCTTGCATGGTTTGATGAGGCAATGGATCAAAGGTGTAGAAATGGATCCTGTTGATGTTGTGGATTGCACCCTTGAGAGAAGGCTAGGCTTCTCTCTTCCACGCGGCACAATTGAAACTCCTCTCTTGCTAATATATATATAAAAGGGGGGGCTGAAAAGAGAGAAGGATTACTGAAAACAGAACCTAAACTAAACGGTGATGCACCAAAAAATGGTTGATCTACTTAGCTTTGACATACACTTTTTGGGAGAAATCATCCAGAACAGAAAAACCGAAGGGTGTTTTTTGAAGTCCTGAAGGATATCTTGCATTTTTCCAAAATGACTTTTCAAACATTCAAGAAGTCAAAGGCATTTTCAAATTCCAATGGTCCATTAAAAAAATCCGAAGGTTACTTTCCCTTCGCAAAGAGCCAAACACTTTTTTCGAAAGACCATTTCAAAAGTTCCGAAAGGAGCTTTTCAAGAATGCCGAAGGGTATTTTCAAAGCGAAAGGAGCTTTTCAAGAATTTCGAAGGGTATTTTCAAAGCGAAAGGAGCTTTTCAAGTATTTTGAAGGGTCCATTTCATTTAATCTGAAAGATCCTTGGCAAAAAATCCAAAGACATGATTTCTTTCGGACAAATTGTTCGCAGGAAGGGTCTAAGCAAATTATCCAAAAGAAAGGTTCATCTCAAAGTGCTGAAACAATCCCTTGAGGAGAGAAGTCCGAAGAAATTCTTCTGAAAGGATTGTCCGAAGAAAAGGCCAAAACAAATACCCTGAATAAATTCTTCCGAAGGAATTGTCCGAAGAAAATGGACGAAACAAGTTATCCGAAGGAATTGATGACGGGCCCACAAACGTCAAAATCTGAACCCGTGCAAGTAGCCATTGGCATTTAAAAAGATCAAAAGAAGCTACACAATCTATAGACTTGTATCGACATAAATGGATACAGGAAAACCAATGTCCTTATATTGGTTTTCCATCTATAGAAAAGATTTGGCCCAAGTTTCAAAATAGGCACTGGTGTATACAATTAATGGAGAGGCTCTCATCCTTCGACATGGCCATCATCTTCGGCAAATAGCCGCTCAATTTAGAAGCAGCATAACTCAATCTAGATTCAAAGTTATGGGGATTTTGTCCTTATACGTACAAGACAAGTGAAGGATGGCGTGGAAGTGAAAGATGAAGATCAGGTGATTAGAAAAGGTAGCTCGAGCATTAAATATATTCCTAGCCTTTTTTGTTTTAGTGGATCATGACATCATCATCCTCAACAAGTTCTTGTCTTCTAGTGTGTTTATCAATCAATGAGAGGGCTTGAAGACTATTGGAGCTAATGGTGGTTAATTTGTTGAAGAAGGATTAGTTCTAATTAACCCAATGTGGGTGATAATTCACAAAGGGTGGTTGGATCTCATTTATTGAATTATGTTTGCTTGCCTCTTCTCTTTTCTTCTTCCCTTTTTTCATATACCTCCATTGGCTCCTCCATAAAAAGAGATAACATCATTTGACAAGAAAAAACCTTGTCAAAATTTGTAAAGACTTTTTGAAGCAATAAAGATCAATTTTTACCTATCTCTTGCCTAAAAATTGTGTTGAGCAAGCTTGTGCATGATGGCCTTGTGAAGAAGTGTTCTATGTCCATTGTCCTTTCTTGCCTATTTTTAGGTGTTTTCAAGTTAGTTGTAGGTTTGAACTTGAGCTTTTTTACCATTAATGGACGCTTGGTGTGGATTTTGAAATTCCTCTTTGCTTCATGTATTGTTTAGTGAGCCTAGTTTATGAAACACTTATGCAAATTAACTAGTTGTGAGGTTGTGTGAGCAAGAATTATCTTATGTTGAATTAGTATTTAATTCATACTAATATGAGTGTCAATCAATTTGGTGTATCACCCATTTAACTTTCTTAGTTACCCTATATTCCCTCTCTACCTCTTTTTCAAGCAGAAGCATTAGTTTAGGTGATCTACCAAGAGGAAACCAGCCTTCTCCAGAGGTTCAACCTCACTACAAGACATCCACAGCCTAAAGTTGCTCTAATAACTTGCTGGGAGTAAGAGAGCCTAAAAAACTCTCCCACAAGGGAGCAATTCTAGCCTACAACAGTTTCTAGCACGTCTGGTGAGACAAATTTTGAGAAAGACTGGTCAAGTTTGACGCTGGTTTGATAAATTTGCAGCAGCTATAGATTTCATCTTTCAGTATCTAGTGACTCTAAGGAACACTCAGTAATCTGGTGGCAGAATAGTAACTATCTTTCATGTCAAATGTGACTACAAGATCAGCTTTTAGAGGTGTTCCTTTTGAGCTTGTTGAATTACCTTTAAACTCAGCAAGAAGGTTAATGTTCATCTATACTCACCCATATGTAGGAAACCATTTTTCCAAACCAATCGTAAGGTATACCTATGCAAGAAGACCTTTGTTAGCCCCTTTTGTTACCATGATTCTCCAAAGAGCTTATTCTCCAAAGAGCTTTTGTAGGCTTCAGTGGCCAAAGTCCTTGGAATCTACCACAATACGATCCTATGCCAGTAGCAGCTCTCAAAAGCATCCCATATTTTACAGGAGATCAAGCCACAACCCCTGTTAAACACATCAATGATAGCCAATTTTTGCAATATCCATAATGTCATTGTAGAAAATATAGCTATCAGACTATTAGTTGTATCCCTTAAGGGAAAAGTTTTAGATTGGTATAGAGGCTTAGCTCCTAATTCTATTCAATCATGGAATCAACTAGGAAAGGCCTTGTGTAAAATATTTGCAAACAAGAGTGACCATTTGTCACTAGCAGAACAACTTACCACAATCAAGAGAGCCCCCATGAAGTCATGCAAGACTTCAACACAAGATTTGAAAAAGCTTGGGACAGAATTCCAGCTTCTGTGAGACTGTCCCCTAACTTTGCGTTCCTATACTACTTAAAGGCTCTAAATAGTGATATAGCTGTAATGGTCCAATTCATGGGAGGGGACATATTGCCAGATGCTTATGAGATGGCTATTAAAGCATAAAATTGCCTAGTTCAGGCTGGCAAGCTTGCTCCTAGACCGTCAATGCCTCTTTTCCCTGAGATCAGACCACCTCCTGCGGTTATTCCTCCACTTGATATTATTCTTCCAACTCCAACAATTGTTGCTATATCTTCACCTAAATAGGAAAAGGCATCCACTAGTGGATCAAGTGATTCCCAATAGCAGAAAAACTATCTAGAACTTAAGAGCATGCTCCAATCCTTGGGAAATAATGTAGTAAATGTTAAAAGGCAGCAAGTTCAGTTCAATAAACCTTATCAAGCTCCATATCAGCCTCAGCAGCAATCCTATCAAGGGAATAGACCACCCTTCAAGGGAAATTTCCAAAACCAAAACTGTGAGCAATGGCAAGGACAGCCTAACTATGCTAGACAAAGCAGCTATAATCCAAATGCCACAAGCTTTTCCAACTCCTTGGTTCCTGTTCAAAACAATATGGCTCAAGAGGCTGAATGGACCATACCTTGGAATCAATCTTTTGGGCAATCCATTGTCCCAACTAATGGTTTTAACCGGTCATTCAATGACCAATGGCAGCAAGTTGTTGCTTATGGATACAATCAAGCTCTTGTGGCTCAAAACATAGAGATCCCCACGATGACAAAACCAGGACAGTCTCCACAGGACCAAAGATCTGATCAGGGTACCAAACAAGTTGGATGCTACAATGGTCATCAGTGAGCAAGAAGAGTGCTATGCACTCAATCAGCAGGCTAGTTCCAGGCAAGCATACATTCCAATGGCAGCTAATACAAGGTTCAAAAGAAGGAATATAGATGGTAATCAAGAGGCCGTCAAAGAACGTCTATCACTCCAAAGGTCCTACCACCTCGTAAGAATCAGAATCGAGAGAAAGGTTTTGATCCACAAGTCTCACAAATTCAATAAACAACAGTAGTGGTTCCTAAAGCTCAGGCGAAGGTTGGTGGTCCACCAATCAACATTGCTGAACAAATGAAAAGGACCAATGTGAGTGTGCCAATGTGGGACATGCTTTCCATGCCCGGTCAGGTGGATATCCTTCAAGAAGGTTTGTCCAAGATAGGTGTTACAACAACTGTAGGTAGACAACCAAGCAAAGAAACTGAGGTCCCCACCAATGCAACCCAAGGTCCTATAGGAGAAGGATCAAGTAAGGTGGTCAAACCTCCTTTGTTCTACGTTTCATTAATCATTGGTGATTCTTTGGTGCATAATTGCTCAGTAGATAGTGGAGCTAGCACTTAAGTAATGCCAAAGTCTATAGCTGATCAGCTGAACCTCAAATATGAGCCACATACTAAGGGAGTTTTGCAGCTTGACGATTCTTCCACAAAGTCGTCTGGTATCATCAAAGAATTGTGCTTGACCCTGCATGCTTGTTCTAATGTTTCGGTGGTTCAAGATGTGTTGATCCTTGATGTAACTCCTCATTTTGTGTTATGCCTCTCTAGAGAATTCACAACAAAAATTGGGGGTTATCTAGCAGCGGATTGGTCCTACATGGCTTTCAGGACAAGGTATGGGTCCAGGGTATCAATCAAGGCTGAGCCCATGGCACAATTTCACATTGAGCCTCATCAGCTAGATAGCATAAACATCAATTGTACTATCCTTGATGAGGATGAATTTACAATTAGTCAAGAACTGAATAATTATCCTGAGGAGATTCCAGACTTGTTCTTGGATTAGCTATGGGGGGATAATCAATTTCTCAACCCTTTGGAAAGTGTTGAGAAAAGAGACATGGGTGTCTATTTGCTACATGAAGAAAATCAACTCATGCCTTTCCTCATTGGATCTAAATAAGACCTCAATTGTACGTGGAAGTTGTTCTTTGATGGTCAAAGTGCGAAAATGGAGTAGGTGCAGGGGCAATGCTGGTTTCCCCTTCAGATGATAAGTATTTCTCTTCTTATAGGTTCCATCTCAGTTGCTCCTCCAATGTAGCAGAATATGAAGGCCTAATCCATGGCCTCCAATGGGTCAGTAAGAGGGGAATCAAGCAGTTGCAAGCATATGGAGATAGTGAGCTTATAGTGAACCAATTCAGGGCCCTGAACATTATGAAGAATCCTTTGATGAGGTCCTACAAAAAAAGAGTGTGGGACCTAATTGAAGATTTTGAAGCCTTAAACATTCAAACTGTGCCAAGAAACCAGAACCAGCATGCTGACAAGTTGGCAGTTGTGGGAGCCTAGTTTGATATTCCAAGTAAGCTAAAAGAGGCCAAAGTTCAGCCACATGTCAAAGTGGTGGTGAAGCCATTAGTACGAGATAATGAAGCCCACTGGTAGATCTTCAAAAATGACAAACAAATTGCTTGTTTCTTGCAGCAAGAAGCAAAGTTATCCTCCGCTAACCAAGGTAATTTTCAACACCAATATGAGAATCAAATTGTTCAACTAAAATCTAACAAGCTTCCTAAAGGGCTTGTCACCCTTGAAAGTCTTTTCCATGAGGGAGGCCATATGAGGAAACACAAGGTAGTGATGTCAACTGATGAGGAGAACTATGAAAGAGTGCTTATTTTCAAGGACAAGCTCCTCAAGCTTGAGAAGGTAAGCAATGAGGCAGAAAGGCATGCTTTCATTGAACTCTATAAAGAATATTCAGACATCTTCGCTTGGGAATATTCAGACATGCTTTCATTGATAGCTATATTTTCTACAACGACATTATGGATATTGCAAAAATTGGCTATGTCATTGGCGTGTTCAGCAGGGGTTGTGGCTTGGTCTCCTGTAAAATATGGGACGCTTTTGAGCGCTGCTACTAGCATAGGATCGTATTGTGGCAGATTCAAAGGACTTTGGCCACTAAAGCCTACAAAAGCTCTTTGAGGAATCATTTTAACAAAAGGGGCTAACAAAGGTCTTCTTGCGTAGGTATACGTTACGATCGATTTGGGAAAATGTTTTCCTACATATGGGGAGTATAGGCAAACCTTAACCTTCTAGCTGAGTTTAAAGGTAGTTCAACAAGCTCAAAAGGAATACCTCTAGAAGCTGATCTTGTAGTTACATTTGGCATGAAAGATAGTTATTGTTCTGCCCCCAGATTGCTGAGTGTTCCTCGGAGTCACCAGATTTTGAAAGATGAAAGCTATAGCCACTGCAAATTGATCAAACCAGCATCAAACTTGACCAATCTTCCTCGAAAGTTGTCCCATCGGGCGTGCCAGAAACTGTTGTAGGCTAGAATTGCACCCTTGTGGGAGAGTTTTTTAGGCTCTCTCACTTCCAGTTACAATATTGGAGCAACCTCAGGCTGTGGGTATCCTATAGTGAGGTTGAACCTCCAGAGAAAGACGGTTTCCTCTTGGTAGATCACCTAAACTAATGTTTCTACTTGGAAAAAAGGTAGAGAGGGGATTTAGGGTAACTAAGAGAGCTAAATGGGTGATACACCAAATTGATTGACACTCACATAAGCATGAAATAAACACTAATTCAACATAAGATAATTCTTGCTCACACAACCTCATAACTAGTTAATTTTTATAAGTGTTTTATAAACTAGGCTCACTAAACAATACATGAAGCAAAGAGGAATTTCAAAATCCACACGAAGCATCCATTAATGGCGGGAAGAGCTCAAGTTCAGACTTGCAATTAACTTGAAAACACTTAAAAATAGGCAAGAAAGAAGGGCAATAGACATGGAAGAACACCTTCACAAGGCCATTATGCACAAGATTGCTAAACACAATTTTCAAGCAAGAGATAGGTAAAAATTGATCTTTATTGCTTCAAAAGGTCTTTCTTACAAATTTTGATAGGGTTTTTTCTTGTCAAATGAGGATCTCTTTTTATGGGGGAGCCAACGGAGATATATGAAAAAAAGGGAAGAAGAAAAGAGAAGAGGCAAGCAAATAGAATTCAATAAATGAGATCCAACCACCCTTCGTGAATTCTCACCCACATTTGGGTTAATTAGAACTAATCCTTCTTCAACAAATTAACCACCATTAGCTCCAATAGTCTTCAAGACCTCTCATTGGTTGAGAAACACACTAGAAGACAAGAATTTGTTGAGGATGATGATGTCATGATCCACTAAAAGAAAAAGTCCAAGAACGTCTTTAATGCTTGAGCTACCTTTTCTAATCACTTGATCTTCATCTTTCACTTCCACGCCATCTTTCACTTGTCTTGCACGTATAAGGACAAAATCCCCATAACTTTGAATCTGGATTGAGTCATGCTGCCTTTGAATTGAGCGGCTGTTTGTCGAAGATGATGGCCATGTCAAAGGACGAGAGCCTCTCCATTAATTGTATACACCAGCTCCTGCTTTGAAACCTAGGCCAAATCTTTTCTATAGATGGAAAACCAATATAAGGACATTGGTTTTCCTATATCCATTTATGTCGATACAAGTCTATAGATTACATAGCTTCTTTTGATCTTTTTAAATGCCAACGGCTATTACATGGGTTCATATTTTGACGTTTGTGGGCCCGTCATCAATTCGTTCGAACAACTTGTTTTGGCCATTTTCTTCGAACAATTCTTTCAGAAGAATTTCTTCGCGCTATTTGTTTCGGCCTTTTCTTTGGACAATTCCTTCGGAGGAAATTTTTCGGACTTCTCCCGCAAAGGGATTGTTTTGGCACTTTGAGATGAACCTTTCTTTTGGACAATTTGCTTAGACCCTTCCCACGGACAATTTGTCCGAAAGAAATCATGTCTTCTGATTTTTTGCCAAGGATCTTTTGGATTAAATGAAATGGGCCCTTCGGAATTTTTGAAAAGCTCATTTCGTTTTGAAAATACCCTTCTGAATTCTTTGAAAAGTTCTTTTCGCTTTGAAAATACCCTTCAGAATTCTTGAAAAGCTCCTTTTGGAACTGTTGACGCAGTGGATTGCACCCGGGGCAGGAGGCCGAGCTCCTGCCTTCCACACGCAACAATGGAAACTCCCCTCTCGCCTGTGGGACTGGCGAAGCTGGAGGGGAGAGTCTCTAGATAAGGGCTAGCTCCCTCTGATGTATCTTTTAGGCCCTGGTTTCTCCTATCGCTAACAAATAAATGGAAAAAAAGGGGGAGATGAAAAGGGAGAGAGAGATGCTGAAAACAGAACCTAAGCCTAAAAAAAAAACGAAAAGGTGATACACCAGAAAAGTTGACCCACCCAGCCTGAATATACACTTTTCACCAAAAAGAAGCGCCCATACACTTCATCTGAAGTGTGAAGCTCTTTTGCAACAGTCAGCTAGGGGTCCGTGGAAATACAGGGAGGAAGAAACTACTAGAGGCGTCCTCAGACACACTTATGGCAGCCTATTCATAGGCACCTACATTCCCTTAGGAACACTTCTGGCAGACCTGCAGAAAAGAGACTTCACGATGCACTGGACATGCTGTAATCGATCTGTGAAAAGCATCAAAGACAATGACTTAACACAAAAGAAGAACACAGACATATACTTTAAAGTGCAAGTCCAGATAGAGGTAAAAATGCTAAGTCCTGATTCAAGGTAAAATCTGGCAGAGCTCTGCCTTACAAGCCCCGAGAGTTTTTTGCGCAGAGTTTTGCCTTAAGGCTGAGAGAATGGATCCTTCTCAAATGAGAAATTTTACAATGTATAGAAAGAGGGGAAGAGAATTTGGCGCCTCTTTTGAAAAGAGTTTGGCGCTCTTTGACAAGCTGGCCCATGTGCGCTGAAAACATCGGAAAGAGGAAGTCACTGTTACTGATGTCATTCTTCTAGAAGAGGCTTGCTGGAACCATGTTGTATAATCGCCGAACTTGACTTTGGCATTCAAGCATTAATGTGGAAGCACAGGCTGCGCCTCTTTTCTGCAAACAGATTGTGGTTTGTCCCCTTTTAAATGCAAATTGGAGAAGACGGGCCGCGCCGTTTACTGTTTGTGCCGTTTGGTGACCACCTGGCAAATGACTCGCCTCTCTTTTGCCACCTGGACTACTTTGTCTGTTCCTAAGCTTTGTCTCATCCTGGTTTTGTCTCTTTCTGCTCCTTCAGCCCTCGGGGGCTATCTTTTGGCGAGTCGCTGCGTTCCTTGGGTTCTTTTCATGGTTGGCGCTCAGGCAATTTAAAAACAAATGGCTATTTCACCATCTTAAATTTGACGTCCGCACACCCGTCATCACTTTAAAAAACAATGGCTAATATATCTCCTTGAAATTGACGGCTTTCGGGACGTCACCGTCCTTGGCAAATTCCTTCGGGCCTTTTCTGCGGGCTTTTTCTTTTTCGCAGGCTTTTTGCGCGGACAATTTTCCCGCAGACAAAAAGTCCGCGAGAATTGTCCCGGTCGCTTTGACCTTTTTTGGAATTTTCCCCAGTGATTGAACCAAGCGATGAATTGAGGCATTAAACTGAAACTGTTGAACTCGACTGTTGAACCAAAGTGATGAACTTGAGCTTTGAACCACAGCAGGGACAGAAGGGGACCGATTTTTGGCCTGTTGGGCAAAAAATGGTCAACAAGAACTTTTGAAATGGTCTTTCAGAAAAAGTGTTTGGCTCTTTGCGAAGGGAAAGTATCCTTCAAATTTTTTGAATGGACCATTGGAATTTGAAAATGCCTTCGGTTTCTTGCTTGTTTGAAAAGTCCCTTTGGAAAAATGCAAGATACCCTTTGGGACTTCAAAAAATACCCTTTCCCTGAGAAAAGAGTCTTCGGAACCTTTTTTTCGGATAAATTGTCTAAAAGAATTCCAACACTTAGTCGGAAACAAAATTCTCGAGAGAAGAGAAACACTTAGTCCCATACAAAGGTCCAAAAGAATGAACAAGAAAGACTTAACCGAAAAAGAGACTTTGCACTTAGCTTTTGGCTTGCAGGCTTATCCTTGAACACTGTTGTTCGATCCTTAGAAAACCTTGCTTGGACCCTCTCTATTTGCAAATGTTGGATCCATTTTTACGCCTTTGATCCATTGCCTCATCAAACCATGGAAGAACTTTATATGTGGACCAAAAATGGCCAGCACTACCACCACAACTGACACCTCTTCCTTCTTCTCTATGCCTTTCTTAACCAATTTCCATGATGGAAATGTGTAGGGAACAACCACCTTTTCTTCTTTTTGAACGGGTATAGGAAAGGGTGGTTTCACAAGAGAGGGCATGACATAATCAGGGTCAAAGGTGTAGGAGAAGATCCACAATGGAAGGGATTCATGCTTTTGAGTGGGAAGGGGCATTGGGGTAGGAGAGGGCAAACTGATTGACTCTTGGAAAGGATAGGACACATAAGACTGATCTAAATGAGCCTGCTGATTTTCATAAGATAACACACTTTCCAAATCTTAGACAATGCTTCTCACCCACACTTTATTCTCCCTCTTGCAAATTGTCCATTGTTCATCCTCACAAATTGACCACCTGTTCTTGACAAATTGAAGAGAACTCCTTGCCTCTTATAGATCAAGAATAGGGATGACTAAAGAAAGTTTTAAACCCCTACCAATCTCCCTTATCAACTGAATATAATCTGATAATTCTTGCTTGAATCCTAACAAGGATGTAACAGAATAAACATAGTCCTGTCAAGGGGAATTATAGGACTGATTTGAATGCAAAGGAGACTGATCTTGGTCATACGTAGGAGTGGGAGGAAGGCAAAGGCCATGATAGGGCTGATAGGTTGTTTGAGGGCCACTTGAGGAGAACACAAAAACATTGTTAGCTTGATAAGTGTGATGTTGAGGTAGAGAACAAGCATGTTGATCAAAAGATGATTGCTTGAACATAATAGATAATGATGATTAGGCACTTGGACTGTTTAAACCAGCTGATAGATGTTCGATGTCTCCATTGATGTTTGCTAAATGCTTCTAAAGACTGATATGCAGAAAAATAACACCAAAAATTCTTCTACTATTTTGGACCTTAGTCCCACCGGGCGTGCCAGAAATTGTTGTGGCGTTAGAATTGCACCCTTGTGGGAGAGTTTTTCAGGCTCTCTCACTCCCAGCTACAATATTGGAACAACCTCAGGCTGTGGGTATCCTATAGTGAGGTTGAATCTTCGGAGAAGGCCGACTTCCTCTTGGTAGGTTAGAATTGCACCCTTGTGGAAGAGTTTTTCAGGCTCTCTCACTCCCAGCTACAATATTGGAACAACCTCAGGGAGTGGGTATCCTGTAGTGAGGTTGAACCTCCGGATAAGGTCGGCTTCCTTTTGGTAGATCACCTAAAACTAAAGCTAAATTAATGCTCCACGGAGAAAATGGTTAGAAAGGGGATAAGGGCTCCTAAGAAAGCTAACCAAGCAATGCACCAAAATAAAATGGGAAAACTTCCATAAGCTTGAACCCACACTAGTTCTGCAGAGGACAATACTGACTTACACAACCTCAAGATCAAGTTGGTTGCATTAATATTTCATGGAGGAGGTTCAGGAAGCAATGATTGCAAACAAAGAGGAGTTCTAAGACTCACTGAAAATTCACATTAATGGTGGAAAGAGCACTCAACCAGACCTACAAACAACGTTGAAAAACTCCCTAAACAAGGTCGGAAAGGAGGACCATGGACGAGGAAGATTCTCCTTCACACAATGCCATAGTGCGCAACTCAATAGACACAAATCCAAGGCAAGAGGTAGGCAAAGAAAATCCTTTATTGCATCAAGAGGTAGTTCTTACAAATGTTTGACAGGGTTGAGCCTAATCAAGCTAAGCATATTTTGCAATATCTCAAAGAGTATTCCAATTCCTCTAAAATTTTCAAATCAGAGAGAATTAGTCTCTGAAAATTTCAAATCGGAGAACCCTTTTACAAAATGAAAAGAGTGGGATATATAGAACAGGGAAGAGAAATAGAGAGAGAAAGGAGGAGCACATTGTCCATGATCATTGAATGAGCTCCACCTTTCAAGGGATGCCCCACCACCCCTTTGTCCAATCAAGACAAGTCCATCATCAACATTTATCCTTCAATAGCTCTAGTCAGTTCTCAAGTTCTTGTTGGCTGAGAAAAGTGCACTAGAGGACAAGAGTTCATTTTATATGGTGAGTCGTGATCCTTTCAAGGAGAAAGTATCTTTGAAGGTTTTGATCATTATTGAATGCTCCAACTGTTTCTCCAATCTCCCAAATTTGCTCTGTGAATCTCGCCATACCTTCCACTTGGCTTCATTATGAGGACAAGGTCCTCATAGCTTAAAACTGATAGAGCCGTGCTGTGTGTGCTTTGAGCAGCGGTTTATCGAAAGCATGGCTCGGGCCGCTCTTTTCATTAATCACATACTTGCTCTATGCTTTGCGACCTGAACCTGAATTAACTATAGGTTGAAAACCAATCTAAATTATTGGTTTTCCTATAGTTATAATAGATGACACTCTACTCGATGCCTGGTCTTTTTTTCGTTGACGAGTTGTTGACCTTTGATCTATACTAGGTCTGAAAGACCTATTCTGTCCCCCGCTCACTATTGATCTAAATCTGCGATTGAACGCGTGCCATTGATTTGTCTGAGCCCATTAACCTGTCAATCCCCACTCTTCGTTGGATCTTCTGTATGATTGAACGCGAGCAGTCGATCTTGTTTTTTGAACCCAAACATCTATTTCATGAGGCTTCACTTTGACGTCTGCACGAACGTATTTGACGTCCACGCAAGTGTCCTAGACCTTTTGAATTCAAACGACTATTTCATGTAGCCTAAAATTGACATTTGCGCAACTGTCATTACTCTGCTGGAAAACCAATTCCCTGGGCCATTTATTTCGGACATTTGTTTGCGGACTTTTTGTTGAAGAAATACCCTTTGGGATTTTTTTGAAAGTGCTTTTAGCTTTTGGAAGATGCCCTTTCGGATAAATTGTTTCAGACAAAATGTCCAAAACAATTCCCGACACTTATATTAGCACTTGTCCCAAAATATTAGCATTTAGCTGAATAAAAAGGTCTGCAAGAATTGAACTTAGCCAAACAAAAGCCCGAAACAATTATGCCAAGTAAGCACTTAGCCAAAAAAAGGGTTTTGCACTTTGCTTTTCCAAGGCCTATATGTTCTTCCAAACTCATGCTTGAAATGCTGCTTGATCCATGACCTTAAACTGCTTGGTTTCACCATGAAACATGCTCAAGAACCTTTTTCTTTGCTCTGCAGACCTGTCCCTTAAAATTTGACAAAATACACTTTAAGCAAACTTAAAGTGTTTCAAAAGCTTTATGAGCACTATAAGATCTCTCTAGTCCACTCATTCTATCCAGAACATTTGTTCATCCACTCATCCATTAGCAACTTGATCCATCTAGGCACAGCTTGGTATGTGGGCCAAATTTGGCCAACAGTTACATTGGATGTCAATTTGACTGTCATGGGGAAAATTTTCTTCCGGAGGTTATAACTATGTTATATGAACTCTATTTGAATCCACTTTTGAAGTGTTGGAAAGGTGTATCAGAGATATACAATTTTTTGTTACTTCTTGTGGCATTTGGAGGCTTCTATCCTATTATTATCAGTTAAATAGGGAGTAGATCCTAGCTGTGCCTATATTGAATGGGCTCAATTATAAAACATGACAGGAGTATATGCAAACAAATTTGATGGGAAAATGTTTCTAGTAGATTATTACATGCAAAGCTTATGTTCCAACTGAACTTGAGATGTTAATTGGGTGTAGGAATAGCATAGTAGCTGCCTATGGACTCATTACTGGTCATAATGGCATACATGTACATCATCACATTAATGGCTTGAAGAATCATAATGAAGTATGGGAGAAAATCAAGGAGTTGTTCGAGAATGGAGTTGTTGACGCAGTGGATTGCACCCTCTGAAAGGAGGCTCAACTCTCTTTCTCCACGCGACACAATGGAGACATTCCTCTTGTTGTGGGTTGCAAACTTGAGGGATGAATCTCTAGATTAGGGGCTAGCTCCCCTTGATGCACCTTGAGGCCCTGGATTTTCTACTGCTAACAATGGGGGGGTGAAAAGAGAGAAATACTGAAAACAAAACCTAATTAATGCAGTGATGCACCAAACTAGTTGGTCTACTCAGCTTTGACCTACACTTTACACCAAAGAGAAGCAAACATACACTTCATTCAAATGAGAACCTTTCCTACATCAGTGTTTCAACAGGGGATCCTATGGAGATACACGGAGTAAGGACTACCAGAGGTGTTCGAAGACACTATGGACAACCTGTTCACATGTGCCTATACTCTGAGCTAGACACTTCTTGTTGACCTGCATGAGAAGAACTCACAATACACTAGATATGCTGGCATAAACTTATGAAAGCATGAAAAGGAAATGACTTAACATAAGAGAAAACCATACACATATGCAAAAGTGCAAGCTCAAATGGAGGTAAAAATGCTGAGAGATCATCCTTTCTCAAATGAAAAATTACAAATATATAGAGAGCTTGAAAACAGATAATTGACAAGTCAAAGGATGGAAACCCATGTTGTATTAAACACTTCTACTGCGACCACAAGCCCATGCTGCTGCCGTATACTTCCAATTGCGTATGGGAGAGCCATGTTGTAGGTGTCCAAGTCACTGTCCTTGTTGTCTTCGGCCTGGAAGAGCATGGGATACTCCTAGCAACTGACAAGGCCATCCCCAAGTTGTGTTGACTGAGCCATGCTCTCTTCAATTCTGGACGCAACTTGTGCATTATGGCGAAGCATGAAAACACGGGCTGCTCCCCTCTATAGTTCGAAAACCAATCCTTTTATTGGTTTTCTATAGAGACTATTTCACCTAAGTGCATTTACTCTTCCTACTGACGACACCTATGCCACCTGCCTTGATCTGGTTCATCTTTGGGTCTGCGCTTTGACTTGTCATGCCACTTGGAACATTTTGAGCTTTTGTTTTATTGTGCACGTGGCCACGTTCTAGTTTACCTGCCTTGTTTTCCCTTTGCTATTTTCCTTTTGTCCTTAGCCATTCAGGCTCTAGACACGTATTATTTTCTCTCGGGATCCTTTCTTTGCTTGCTCGTTCATTCGTTCTTCGGGCTTTCGGGTTTTGAATTCCTTCGGACATTTTGTCCAAATGAATTCTCCTTTGGGCTTGCACTCTTTGACTTTCCTTTGGCTGGCCTTCGAGCTTCCTTTTCTGAATTCTTTCGGACATTTTGTGCAAAGGAATTCTCCTTTGATTACTTCCCAACGGCTAGTTTATTACCCTGAAGTTGACGTTTACGGGCCCATCACTCACTAGGACAATTCCCTCGGGTTTTTTGCAAACAACTTTTCCGAAGGGAAAGTGACCCTTCGAAAAGATTGAAATGGTCCTTCAGAAAAGTGAAAATGACCTTTGCTTTTAGTAAAAAATCCCTTCGGAAACGCTGCAATGGTCCACTTTGAAAAGAAAGTGACCCTTCGGAAAAAAGGAAATGGTCCACTTTCATGACCAAGTGCCCCCCACAAAGACACCTACCCTTCGGACTTTTTGTGACTATCGAATTTCTTCGGAAAAAATGTCCGAAGGAATTCTCTCTTTCGCTTTTCTTCTTTGGTTTTCCTTCGAACAAAAAGTCCAAAGGAATTCTTTCCGCTTGTCACCTTTTTCCATAGGGCAAGTTCCCTTCGGGCTTCTTGTCTTTGCCCCTTTGCTTCAACCAGCTGCCTTCCGCAAGGGCATTTCCTATCCAAAGTGCCCCTTGGAACTTTTGCCCTGGTTCTCATGCCAACGAAAATCCCTCCGCAAGGTCCATTCTGCCTTCCAACATACCCTTCGGAAGTTCTGTCAATGTCCATTTTATCTTTGAAGTGCCTCCCAGAAGGGCACATACCCTTCAGAGAAATTGCAAATGACCATACAGAACGCCCAGGTGCCCTCCGCGGAAAAAACACTTGCCTTAAGAAGTGTCTAAGACCAATTTGGGCTCTTCTGAATGACTTAGTCAAAAAGCTTTGAAGTAAAGACGTCTCAAAACCCAATTGCCTCTTCCTTAACCTTTCGGGTTTGTGAATGACTCCAACTCATGAAAATTGACAAGTAAAGTACTTTGCAAAACCCGACTTGCACTGGAACTGGCCATATACCCATTCAGGTTTGTCAAATGCTCCTGCACCTCACTTGTAAAGCTTACAAGTAATGTTGTTTTGAGAACTCGATTTGGTCTATGAGTGCTAGAAAAGACCAATGCTTGATGAGACAACACCTGCACCTGCACAAAAAATAACTTTTTCTTTGATTTTTTAAAGGGTTAAGACCTAGCTTCAGGGCAAAAGGTCATGAAGAACAAGGCTTCAAGGCAAAAGAAGGGGGGTGCCCATTTTGACATGCAGGATTCACAAAATGATCAACAAATTGGCGACTCACAGGGGAAGCATGCCTGCTATGCGTGAGAAGACTAGTGGCCTAAAAGTCCATTGGACATGGAGTCAGGATGCAGCTTGAAAAGTTGGCAACAGCCTTGTAAGGACCTAAGAACCAACAAAGATTTTACCCCAAACAATAAGGAAAAAACACACACAAAGGCTAAAAACACTACACACATGCATAACAACACTTAGGAAAAATGAGAAAAAACAAGGAAACTATGTACATGACAAAAGCAACCTAGTAACAATGCTTAAGATATATCCCATTGACTGGGATATGTAGCTCTTCACCGTCCAACTTGGAGATTTGGAAAGCATTGTGTTGCTTGCATTGGTTGATGACATATGGGCCACTCCACAAGGTGTCACACTTCGTGTGTCTTCCAGGCTTGGATCGGTCCTCATCCCACTTCAAGACAATGTCATCTTCTGAGAAGCTCTTTGGCGTAGACCTCTTGTCAAAATGCTTCTTTGTTTGTTGTTGGCAGTTGATCATTGCGTCCATGGCTTGGTCTCTTGCTTCTTGAAGCTCCATTAGCTCACAATACCTGACTTCCAGGCTGTCGCACTCCACCAATTGCAACTGATGGGCAAGATCCAAGGCTGGTAACTCAAGTGAGATAGGAAGTCTAGCTTCCCTTCCATACACAAGTGTGTACAGTGAATTCCCGATCGCCCTCTTTGGAGTGATCCTATTTGTCCAAAGAGTTGTCTTCAACTTGACATGCCAAGTCCTTTGATTTTCATCCATTGTCCTTTTTATGATCCTAATCAAATTCTTGTTTGTGGACTCAGCCAGCCCATTCCCTTGTGAATGGTAGTTGGAAGAAGTGTTGAGATAGATGCCATACTTTAATGCCCACTCACTTGTCTTTGTTGCCAAGAAAGTCAATGCATTGTCTGAAATGATTGTGTTTGGGACCCCAAATCTCGTCACTACGCCTTCATAGAAGTTAAGGACTACACTCTTATTGGCCTCTTTCAAAGCTACGGCGTCTACCCATCTTGTGAAATAATTTGTGGCAGTCAAAACCCACTTGTGGCCAGCACTAGGAGGATTGATCAACCCTATGAAGTCCAACCTCCATTGCATGAATGGTTGTTCCACCTGAATAGGATGAAGAGGCATGGCAGCCAGCCGCTGCTTCCCATCAAAGAAGTCACATTTTTTACATTTTCTCACCCAAGCATGAGTGTCTCTGAACAAACTAGGCCAAAAGTAACCAGCCCTCATAATCCTTGCAGCTGTGGCCTTGGGAGCAAAGTGGCCTCCAGCTAGTCCATCATGGAACTCAAACAGTACTTTGTCGACTTGGTCTAAATCAATGCATCTCAAGAGTACCTTTGAAAATTCTTTTCTGAACAACACTCCATCAACTAGGATATAAGGAAGAGATTGGAGTCTAAAATACCTCCTCTTGGTCCTATCAAGCCTTGTGGACACTCACCAATTCGAAGGAAATGAACCATGTCTTGTGCCCAGCTCTTCATGACTATAGGTACAGTTGTTGTAGGTTCATCGTAGAGTACCAAAACGTCCTCCTTCGGCTCTTTCAAGTTTGTAGTGAGGTGTTCACACAGCCCTCTTCCCTTACCAGCTTGATGGTCTTGATCTCTATGTCATACTCCATTACTTTTGTGATCCAACCTGCCCTTTTCTCATTCAAGTCTCGGCTCAGTAAGAAGTCTTTTACACTAGGATGTGGCACCATGATGTGAATTTTGTTGTTAGACAACATATGTCTAAACTTCTTCAGACTTCGTATGACTACAAGCACCTACTTCTCAACATACATGTATCTAACCTCATAGCCTTCTAAACCTTGGCTGAAAAAAACGAGGGGTTGTTATAAATTCTCACCATTCGCTTGAGTGAGCATAGCAGAGATTACCTCTTCATTCCCAAAAGTGTATAGATTGAAGTCCTTGGAGAAGTCTGGACTAGTCAGGGTAGGAGCTTGGGCAATAGCTTGCTTGATGCCTTCGAAGCTTTCTCTTCTTCTTGCTGTTCACATGAACGTCTCGTCCTTCCTTAGCATGGAAGTTAGTGGCTTGACCAGCTAAGCAAAGTTAGGAATGAATCTCCTTATAAAATTTATTTTACCAAAGAAACTTTGCAGGCCCTTCTTGTGCTTAGGCAAGGACAATGCTAAGATGGCGTGCACCCTTTCTGGATCAATGGACAAGCCTTCTTTTGAAACGACATGGCTCAAGAGCTTACCTTCGTGGACGGTGAACACGAATTTCTTTGAGTTGAAAGAGATGCCGAATTCTCTACACCTTTCAAAGATTTGCCTCAGGTGCTTCAAATGTTCACTTGCCTCCTTGGAGAAGACTGTCACATCATCAAGATAAACCAACACAATGTCATTGATCAAACCTTGGAAAACCATATTCATAGCACGTTGGAAGGTAGGTCCAACATTTGACAATTCGAATGGCATTTTCTTGTAGGTGTATGTTCCCCACTTGATGGTGAAGGCTGTCTTGTATTGGTCACACTCTTGTACCAAGATTTGATTGCACTCGGAGTAACCATCTAGGAGAGAAAATATTGGACTGTTTGTCACCATCTGAAGAATTTGCTCCATACTTGGAAGGGGATAGTGATCTCTCAGTGAGACTCTATTCAGGTCTCTGAAATCCACACACAATCTGACCTCTCCGTTCTTCCTAACAGGGACCAAATTGGCCAGCCAAGAAGAGTGTTTGATAGGGAAGATGACCTGGACTCGATCAGTTTGGTGAGTTCCTTCCTCATGGGAGGCTCGATCTTTGGATTGATCGGCCTTTGCTTTTGCTTGATGGGTTTGGCACTTTCCTCCAACTCAATGGTGTGTTGGGCCAAGCTTGGGTCAAATCCCTTCAAATCACCATACTCTCAAGCGAAGACATCAGCAAACTCTTGGCATAACATAATGAAAGCATGTTTTTCTTCATTGGCACATACCTTCCCAAGTGCAAGCAGTTTATCCTTGTAGATCTCTACCCTTTCATAATTTTCCTTCCTGGTTGACATGCTTGCTTTGTCTCTCTTGAGTTGGTCATCTTCGTTGAAGATGATCTCAAGAGTTACCAAACCTTTGGGAACCCTGTTAGTCTTTAGTTGAATAACCTGCCCATCATACTGCTACTGCAGCTTGGACTAATTTTTGATAGCGAACTCAGCTTCTTCCTATAAGAAAAGTGCTATTTTCTAGTCACTTTCAAACACCTACCAATTGGTGACATTGTCTGGTATGGAGGGCCTCACAATCACCTTTAAATGATGTTGATTCGTGCTTTGTCTCACCCCCTTTGGGATATCACTGAGCACCAACTGCTGCCAGTCTATCCGCATGCTTGTTCTCCTCTCTTGGAATGGAAGTGATGTTGAAAGCAGCGAAGTTCTCCACAAGGCCCCACACTCTGTGCTTGTAAGACTTGAGTAAGTAGTTCTTGTTCAAGCCTTGGCCTCTCACTTGGTTCACAATCAACTCACTGTCTCCAAACACCTGCAATTCTTTGATTCCTCTCTTCCTTGCCCATTCTAGGCCATGAACAAGGGCCTCATACTCTGCTACGTTGCAGGTGCAGGAGAACTGAACCCTGAAAGTTGAGAAGTACTTCTCATTTGAAAGTGAAACCAGCATTGCTCCACCACCAGCTCCCAACTTGCTTCTAGATCCATCAAAGAACAACTGCCATAAACCATAGTCCTCTTGATCTGTCTTCATTAATTTCGGCATGAAAGCATCTTTCTCATGCATGCAGTAGACTCCAAGACCAGCTTCTTCAATGAACTTGTAAGGATCATGTTCAAAATTGTCATTTTCCCATTCATCTAGGAGCAGGTCAACAACTCCTACAAGGGAAGATGATGGAAATTGGTCCACCTGGAGCTCTTCTTCATCAATGATTGCGTAGCTCACATTTGCCACTTTGGACAAGTATGGCTCCAGGTGATCCTTGTGGATGGGCTCTGACTCAATCTTCACTTTAGTTCCATACTTTGTCCTAAAAACCATGTAAGACCAATTGGCTACCAAGTATCCACCTATCTTGGATGTGAAATTCCTTGACAAGCAAAGAGCGAAGTAAGGAGGAACATCTGTCACTACTACATCATAGGGAATTGAGAAGGTCGGACAGGTATGGAGAGTCAGATTCAACCCTCTTACCACTCCCAAGGTCTTAGTTGGTGAGCCATCCAACTGTAGAACTCCTTTGGTCATTTGCTCATATTTGAGGCCTAGCTTATCAGTTATGCATTTGGGCATAACTGAGGTGCTTGCTCCACTATCAATGATGCAATTGTGGACCAAGAAATCACCAATAATCAGGGACAAATAGAAGGGAGGGACCTTTTCATCCTTCTTTGCTTGACCTCCCATGGGAGGGGCCCCATTTACTATCAACACATTATCATTTCTTGCTGGGACAGCTTGCTCACCTAGCCCGTGCAATTCCTTTTGGAGTATATCATTTTGTCTTGGTAGTGTCAAAGAATCCCACAATGAGATGTTCATGTGCAGCGTCTTCATTTGGTCCACTACATTGATTGAAGGATTGCCCCCTTTAGATTTCTCCTTGGGAAAATTCGTAACCTGTGGTGCAACCTGAGGAGCTGAAGCTGCAACCGACAGCGTGTAATTGGAAACTTTTGATTTGTTTGTGGTGGAGACATTGTAGGTGCTTGAGTGGTTGCTTTAGCTTCATCGATGGCTCTCTTTTTGGACCTGGGGTTGGCTGCAACACAATCATTCTGATTACTTGTGTTCCCCACATAGTTGATTGCGTAGAACTCTCCTTCCAAGTGATTCATAAGAGTGGAATCAGATTGAGCCTGCCTACTGTCCATCCCAAGTTGTGTTGATATCTCAAAATTTGAGAATTGGGTTGCCTGATCACCTTGTGCGGTCATGCTTTGATTTGGTTTCTCATTGGTATAAGCAACCTGTTCTTGGCCATGCCCCAAGGGTGGATAATTGGGCTAGTCCTGCACCAAATTATTTTGAGTGGGGACAAGAGCCTTAGAAGATGAAGGGGCACTTGGATTATAGCTTTGGTAAGGCTTGACCTTGTAATTAGACCCTGCCCTTGATTATAATTTTGGAAGGGAGGCCTATTTGCTTGCCCAAACTGCTAGTAGCCTTGATTTGGCCTATAACTCTGGGCTTGTTGCCTCTTGAGGGCAACTAACTCATTGGTAACACTCTGCAGCAGGGTCTTAACTTCATGAAGATCATTTGCAGGGGTAGCAACCGGCTTCTCTTGATTAGGCAGAGGAGCTAGGGTGGACGCAGCAGGCTAAACTGAGGATTGTAAATCAAGAGTGGCATATGAGGTCTAAGAGCTATCTTTCTTGCTTGAACAAGGCAATTTTCAGTAGCTATGGCTATCTCATAAGCAACAGGCAGAGTGTGCCCACCCATGGACTGTATCATGACAACAATGTCACTATTCAAGGCCTTCAAGTAGTAAAAGAAAGCATAGCTTGGGTTGGCCTCACAAGAATTGGGATTCTGTCCCAAGTCTTTTGAAACTTAGTGTTAAAATCTTGCATAAACTCATGTGGGGCTCTCTTCATGGTGGTCAATTACTCAGCCAAAGACAAATGGTCACTTTTTTTCCCAAACCTATTCGTCAAGAGGGTCCCTAACTCATTCCATGAGCCAACTGAGTTCATAGGCAAGGTCCCATACCAGTCCAAAACTTTTCCTTTGAAAGACAAGGCTAGCAATCTGATGGCTACATTTTCTTCAGTGAAATTATGGATGTTGCAGAGGTTGGCTATGTTTCTAATATGCTCGACAACAATGATTGGGCCCTTTCCACTAAAGGGAGGAACACTTTTGAGAGTTGTCCCTAGAATTGGGTCATATTGTTGAAGGTTCAAGGGACTTGACCATTGAAGGCCACAAAAGGGAAAGCCTCGAGGGTTGCCATGGCTGTGAAAGGATTCAACTGGGGTCTCTTTGAGTAGGTGTATTTTATGGCTGGTTTGGAAAAGTGGCTTGCTACGTAAGGGTGAGTATTTGCAAACCTCAGCCTTTTTGTTGAGTTCAAAGGCAACTCAATCAATTCAAAAGGGACACCCCTAGAAGAAGATCTTGTAGTGACCTTTGGCATGGGATGCCAAGTTGATCATTAACCAGAGACTGAGTTCCTGAATGGAGTCGCCAGGTGCTGAATTATAGCTCCTTCTTTTGGATTTTTAACAATATCAAGACCAGCACCAATCCTGAAACTTGCAGGACACAGAAATTTGTCCCACCGAGCGTGCCAAAAATTGTTGACGCAGTGGATTGCACCCTCTAAAAGGAGGCTCAGCTCTCTTCCTCCACGTAGCACAATGGAGACATTCCTCTTGTTATGGGTTGCAAACTTAAGGGATGAATCTCTAGATTACGGGCTAGCTCCCCTTGATGCACCTTGAGACTCTGGATTTCCTACTGCTAACAATGGGGGGGTGAAAAGAGAGAAATACTGAAAACAGAACCTAACTAATGCGGTGATGCACGAAACTGGTTGGTCTACTCAGCTTTGACCTACACTTTACACCAGAGACACTTCATTCAAATGAGAACCTTTATTGCATCAGTGTTTCAAAAGGGGATCCTATGGAGATACAGGGAGGAAGGACTACCAGAGGTGTTCTAAGACACACTATGGATAGCCTGTTCACATGTGCCTATACTCTGAGCTGGACACTTCTTGTTGACGTGCAAGAGAAGAACTCGCAATACACTAGATATGCTGACATAAACTTATGAAAGCATGAAAAGGAAATGATTTAACATAAGAGAAAACCATAGACATGCAAAAGTGCAAGCTCAAATGGAGGTAAAAATGCTTCTTTTGATTCAAGGTAAATTTCTTCAGGGCTTTGCCATACAATGCTGAGAGATCATCCTTTCTCAAATTAAAAGTTACAAATATATAGAGAGCTTGGAAATAGATAATTGACAAGTCAAGGGATGGAAACCCATGCTGTATTAAACACTTTTGTAGCAACCACAAGCCCATATTGTTGCCGTATCCTTCCAATTGCGTATGGGAGAGCCATGTTGTAGGTGTCCAAGTCGCTGCCTTTGCTGTCCTGGGCCTGCAAGAACATGGGATACTCCTTCTAGCAACTGACATGGCATCCCCAATTTGTGTTGATTGGGCCATACTCTCTTCAATGCTGGGCGCAACTAGTTGTGCATTAATGGCGAAGCGTGAAAACACGGGCTGCTCCCCTCTATAGTTCGAAAACCAATCCTTTTATTGGTTTTCGGTAGAGACTATTTCACCTAAGTGCATTTACTCTTCGTGCTGATGACACCTATGCCACCTGCCTTGGTCTGGTTCATCCTTGGGTCTGCGCTTTGACTTGTCACGCCACTTGGAATGTTTTGAGCTTTTGTTTTACTGTGCACGTGGCCACGTTCTGGGTTACCCGCATTGTTTTCCCTTTGCTATTTCCCTTTTGTCCTTAGCCATTCAGCCTCTCGGCGCTTATTACTTTCTCCCAAGTTCCTTTCTTTGCTTGCTCGTTCATTCGTTCTTTGGGCTTTCGGGCTTTGAATTCCTTCGGACAAAATGTCCGAAGGAGTTCTCCTTTGGGCTTGCACTCTTTGACTTTCCTTTGGCGGGCCTTTGGGCTTCTTTTTCTGAATTCCTTCGGACATTTTGTCTGAAGGAATTCTCCTTTGATTACTTCCCAACGACTAGTTTATTACCCTAAAGTTGACGTTTACGGGCCCGTCACTCACTAGGACAATTCCCTCGAGTTTTTTGCAAATGACTTTTCCAAAGGGAAAGTGACCCTTCGGAAAGATTGAAATGGTCCTTCGAAAAAGTGCAAATGACCTTTGCCTTTAGAAAAAAAAATCCCTTCGGAAAAGCTGCAATGGTCCACTTTGGAAAGAAAGTGACCCTTTAGAAAAAAGGAAATGGTCCACTTTCATGACCAAGTGCCCCCCGCAAAGACACCTACCCTTCAGACTTTTTGTGACTGTCGAATTTCTTCGGACAAAAAGTCCAAAGGAATTCTTTCCGCTTGTCACCTTTTTCCGTAGGGCAAGTTCCCTTCGGGCTTCTTGTCTTTGCCCCTTTGCTTCAATCGGCTATCCTCTGCAAGGGCATTTCGAGCCCAAAGTGCCCCTCGAAACTTTTGCACTGGTTCTCATGCCGACGAAAAGCCCTCCACAAGGTCCATTCTACCTTCCAACATACCCTTCGGAAGTTCTGTCAATGTCCGTTTTATCTTTGAAGTGCCTCCCGCAAGGGCACATACCCTTCGGAGAAATTGCAAATGACCCTACAGAACGCCTAGGTGCCCTCTGCAGAAAAAACACTTGCCTTAAGAAGCGTCTAAGACCAATTTGGGCTCTTTTAGAGGACTTACTCAAAAAGCTTTGAAGATGTCTCAAAACCCGATTGCCTCTTCCTTACCCTTTCGGGTTTGTGAATGACTCCAACTCATGAAAATTGGCAAGTAAAGTACTCTGCCAAACCTGACTTGGAACTGGCCATAGACCCCTTCGGGTTTGTCAAATGCTCCTACACCTCACTTGTAAAGCTTACAAGTAATGCTGTTCTGAGAACCCGATTTGGTCTTTGAGTGCTGGAAAAGACCAATGCTTGATGAGACAACACCTGCACCTACACAAAAAACAACTTTTTCCTTGATTTTTTAAAGGGTTAAGACCTGGCTTCAGGGCAAAAGGTCATGAAGAACAAGGCTTCAAGGCAAAAGAAGGGGGGTGCCCATTTTGGCATGCAGGATTCACAAAATGGTCAACAGTTGTGTCTTCTAATGAGGCTGATGCTGTGAGTATGGAGTTCCCCAATTGGATTCATAATTTTAAATCCCTCAATCAAAGGATTTTAGAGGAGATTGTTGAATTCGAGAAGTATAAGGATAGCATTGGACATGGAGCACATAGTGATGATGCAACTATTGATGATAGTAATTATGATATTGTTGATTCTACACATGATGTTGTTCAGAAGGTATGTTTGATAATAGTGATGGTATTTATGTTATTGATGATACATCATATGTTATTGAGGGCACTCATATTGCTGATGATACTTCTGATGGTTTTATGGTATCTCTCATGATAATGTCATGGCTATCTTATGAGACAGTCACATGGGCTATACTAGTGACATCAGCTATATTGTTTTGTAATGTATATTCATGCTGTTTGCACATATCTCTATCTTCCTATAGAAGCTTCCTTGTACATCCTTTGTAGTCTATATATATAGATAATACAAATGAATGTACATTATTTACAGTTGCAGTTATGTCTTAGTGTTTCTCTCCTTGTCGTAATTGCGCCCATATGAATTGGTATCAAAACATATTGATCCAAAAAAAGATGAAGTCTGTAAAATTTGGAAAAAACCATCCAATACCACAGATCTGAAAAGTTTCCTTGGTGCAATGAACTTCTACAGCAACTTCATTCGGCATTTATCTCATATTTCTAAGCCACTACATCATATATCTAATCAAAAACGTTTCTTATGGAATGCCACAACAACTAAAGCATTTCAGCAGCTCAAAGGCGCCCTTTGCTCAAACCAAGTGCATGTTCTTCCTGATCTGCACCAGTCCTTCGAGATTGAGACCAATGCATCAAATTATGCAATAGGTGTTGTTTTTAAGTAGGGAGGCCACTCGATTGCATATCATTCTAAAACACTTTTAGCAACAAATCAAACCTACAACACATATGATAATAAAATATATGAATTTATATAAGCACTTAGGTGATAGAGGTGCTATACCCTTGGTAAAAAAACTATTCTTCATACTAATCATTAACTTCTCATGTTTTTGAATTCACTATCTAAGAATCAATAAGAAAGGCAATCTTAAATGGGATTCTTATATTTAGCATTTTCATTGCATTATCAAGTTCAAAAAGACCATTAATAGAGTTGCTCATATGTCGAGTAGACCTCTTTCCATGGTTATGCATGTCTCTGATATTTGATTTGCTGCATATGAGGATTGAAAGCCACTTTAATCTTTGCATCCGAACTTTGGATCATTCTTAGAGTTTTACAACAACCTACAACAATAAATCAAACTCATTTTCTTGATTATATATTATGAGATGGTCTGCTGTACAAATTAAATCAAATTTCTGTGCCAACTAGTTTAGCTGCTTCACAGTCATAAAAGAGCCACATTACTCATCATATGGTTGACAGCTTGTGGAGTGGCCCTTATTCGATCCACGGATGCAAACAGCATAACCCCTTCCAACTGGGCCAACTGGATGGAAAGGTATTGCCCATCTCAGTCAACGGAATTCATCTAAAGCCATGTTATTAGAAGAGTTTGCAGCCATTGTATGTTATTGTACATTTTGTATGGCTTTTCATGTTTTTCTCTAAATGCCTTGTGGACATTTGTTTCAGTTGAGTGTTTTCCCTTCCCTAAGTGCCTTGGACACAGTTTGTTTCATTTCGGTTGTTCTTGTTGCTTCAAGGGAAATTTCCAGATAAAGCCATCTTTGTACAAAAGCAGTGAGTCCATGCCCAATGGATCGAATGAAGCAAATGAGCTGGGTTCTCAAGCATAGCAAGGATGCTTCCCTGCAAATCGCCAGAAATGTTGGCCATTTTTAGCCCACATATCTGTTGGCCAATTTTTGGTCCTGCAGGCCAAAATTGGGCACCCCTCTCCCTTTTATTGCAAGAGTCTTTCGATCCAGGTTCCGGCTAGTTCATTCCTCAGCTGCCTTGTGCAAATTTTCTTTGACAGGGCATTTTCCATGTAAAAGCCAAGTGTTTTCCTCTTTTGCTTGCTAAGTGCTTTCGGGTCTGGCAGGGAAGAGTCGACTTGAAACTCGTTTTGGTCTCGAATGCTTGACAAGGCAAGTAAATTACTTTGGAGGGCTTTTTATCGGCAAAATGGATCAAGTTCAAAAGGCCAAAGGGTCGTTTGCAAAAAGTCCGAAGGGTAGGTGCCCTTGCGGAGGGCACTTAGTCGCCAAACAAGACCTTTACAATTCTTCCTAAAAGCGACCTTTACAAGAAGTTCCCAGTATGAAAAAATATTTGCATTTTCTCCAAGAAGGTAACCACAATAAAGAACTTTTCTTCAAGCTCACAAAAAGTTTTCAAAGACACAATCTCTCTATTTTCAATCCATGTGAGAGGGAGTAATATCGGTTTGTCCAGATCAACCACCTCCAAGGCCTTCCTCAAACCTCTGTTGAAACAAGGCCTCACATACTTTTCAGCCACCACACGATTAATTTCTTTGTCTTGCAAAATCTTCAACAAATTACTCACAAAAATGGATGTGAGTTCAAAATCAATTCGGCTCCTTATATCCATGAGTGTAGTCAACCCAACCACATCCCAAATGGTTCGAATGATGATGCCAGTGGGAGCCCAAAAGACCACCTTCAATCTGCCCTTTGAAACAACAATCATGAAAGCCATTTCATGCTTTTCGTCATATAAGAAGAAAGCTCCCCCACCATCCCCATCACCATAGTTGTGCTCAATCTGTGAAAGCAATTCTCCAAAGCGACAAGACACCAAACCCCCCATTCTTCCATAGACTTCCACGCGAAAATACAAAGAAAAAAAAGAAGCAAGAGAATGGTTGCAGCGAAGGGTGAAATCAAATGACCTTTCAATAAATCCATGAGTTCTGACAATCGCCAATCGAGACATGACCATCCCTTTCATTAGAATGATTGTAGAGGAATAATACGCAAGATCTTCCCTCAAGCCACACAACACCAAGTAATTATGGCATGGAGAAAAGGAATTATGAAGTAGCGAGGGAGGAGAACGAGTGGAGTGATGGGGGAAGGGGGCCCAACATGATCCTGCCGCCCACCCCCCTTTCTCCCCCAAAAACTTTCTAAACCATTCAAACTCTCCACTCAATTATTGATGACCACATCCTTATGCTGGGAGATACCGTTATTAGCCAAAAAACTGCCTCCGCATTGGCTTCCCAGAAGCAATGGGATGCTTTCCATGTCCCAATAGAAGCCAGCAAATGTCACGCCCTTTCCCAAGATGTTCTCTAGCCATCATGTTCGAGATCTGCAATTTCGGAGGGCATGGATTATGACCATTGATTCCCCTTTGATGATGACCTACTCAATTCTACATTGAACAATCATCTCTAATCCAAGAACCAAACCCTGAGCCTCTGCTTTGTTATTAGCCCCACTGAGTAATTTATGGGACGCTTCCCGGATCAGCAATCTTGAACAATCTTTGATCAAACATCCAGCTCCTGAAGCACCTAGATTTACTCTAGCAGAGCCATCAAAGTTCAGCTTAAAGAAATAAAAGGGTGGAGGAACCCAAACAGAGTTATCCTCCCTTTGCCAAGCGGAACTACAAACTCTTGACCCATTAACAAGGGGACTTTTATGCTTTGTTATAATAATATGAATATGTTTATTAAATAACAAAAAGAGGCACATATCAGATTTGTTGAGTTTCATTTTACATGAAATCAAAAATAGATGTTGAGAAATCCTTCATTTGTGGATCAAGTCGGTGATCATGCATGATTTTGGGCAAATTTGCAAGACCTATAGCATTTTGGAATTGGGGGGATTTTATCCTTGGACCTCTCTTTCTATTTTCTCATTGAGATATTTTTGAAGGCGTCATCATTGAGCAGTTTTTATGCAGCATTAAATTTGGCGGTCTTGAATTCATCACAATGTGCTGAATTTTGATATAAATGACAGCCATATGGACGTCAAATTTAGGACTCTAAATAAACTGCCATAAATTTATTTGCAATGAGTTTTGGTATTTTCCTCAAGATTCAAAATTTAATTTTGATGTGCCATTGATACTTCTGACACTTCATTTGATGTTGTGGTAGTGAGACTCTATTTTGTTTATTATGCATAGATTATTTATTTTTGAGTGATGTTGATGCAATGAAACTTTGAGATTAGGAGGCGTTTATGAGTTATATGACAAATTGATTGATATATCAAGATTTAATTTTTAATTAATTTGTTATTGATATCCACATTTTTCATAAATAAATTCTTTGCTTAGAAATTGTTCAGTGTCGATCAAGATAGTTGTTAACAGAATTGTAGCATCTCTCTTCTCCATGTTTTTCAGATTTTGTGATAGAATTCTAGTTTGGAAAATGATTTTTTTGGATCAATTTTTTGAGGCAGATTTATATGTGTGTCTATCTCTGAGGCAGAGGAAAAGTGTTTAAATTGCAAAAGTGTAGATGTTAGTAGCAGTTGTTTATTCCTCTTGTGCTATAATTTGTAAAGTGATTTTGGTGGGATTAATACCCTGAATTCAATTAAATTATGTTTTGACCTCTTTTTTATAATTATTAAGGGAGTGAAGCCAACAGTGGAGCATGGACAAATAGTTGTGAAGGTACATGTAAAGCAAAGGACTTTTTATTGTTCAAATAAAAGTCATTACATGTCACTTCGAAAACTAAAATATTAAAAAAAAAAAAAAAAAAACCATCACAACATGTCACATCAAACAAATAGCAAATCAAATGATGACATAACTTTATACAAAAGACATGACTTAATGTACAAGTTATGGGCCAACCTTTTTTTCTTAAAACCAAAATTTTAACTTTCAAAGACATGACTACCTTCCACATAAGTTAAATACCTAAAACCAAATATTTAACTTCAGCTTATGCTATTAAGCCTACCATATAAATTTGATTAGCTAAAATGGCTCCAAATGAGCATAACTGACCCATCAAAAGAGGATGCACAGCTATTGGATCCTCTCCCTTATTCGGGATCCCTTTTTTCACTTTAAGTTATATCTTTCCTTAGGAAATCATTGTTCAGTCACTTTATTTTTTAAATGATTAATTTCCTATATTTTCTAAAAGTCATAAAATGACGCACCCAAAGACATAATTATAACATTCAAGATTGAAGGACTTAAAATTAAACGAAAGGCTCATTTTCAAGTTAGAGGAAATCGGCCAGGCACTATACTGAAATTTATTTCATACTAAGTACATTTGTGTGCCAATTTGAAAACAACCTGAGTTGTGTTTGAACTTGCAGAAGGACAAAGTCGTGTTACGTGGTGGTTTAGTCGTCGTTATAAATTGTCAAGTATAATAAGGTTTTATTGATTTGTCATTTTCATTAATCAGAAATATTTCAGCACTCAAATATATTGGTTATTGCAGGATGGTTATTTACAAACACATGGACATTTCATTACTGTTGGATCATGCCATCGCCTAGTGAACATTCTGCATGAAGATTTATAAACATTTTTTTCTTTTTCCCATTGTATTCCTGACACATTAGAAAAGTTTGAGCTCATTCAAAGATTTTTTCTTAACTGTACCGACTTCGCTCATTCTGGGCCTATTTAAATTCAAAATTGTTTTTCACCATTTGCTTGTGTCAGTGCAATTGTTGATTTAATTGTATTCTAATTTCACTTGATTTTAAATTTGATTCTAATCCAGCTTAATTTCTGACTTCATTTAATTAGTTTGTGGGCTTAGTTAACACTTAGTTTTAGTTTCATTATTAACTCATTATTGTTTAGCTGTTTGTTGTTGTCTTCGTGTACTTCTAAAATAGATGAATAACACAATAAATTAAATACAACTTAGTAACATTGGAAATCCTAGGTCTCAGGCAGACTTTTAACATGGAAACATGTCTGAAACATTAAACATTTCTTGCCAAGTTAAACTATCAGTCCACACTTAAAAACGAAGTTTCCCTAGGTGCACTCATGATTAAACTGGTATGATTTTTTTTTAACCTTTATGATAGGTGAAATGGTCATTTGGTTGACTGGGACATTTTCCATCTTCAGCTCAACCATATTAGTATTACAAAAGAAGACAAGTTTTAGACAACGTCCATTGTTAAGAATGGCATTTGAATTGTGCAATGCCCCAACTATATTTCAAAGAATCATCTTGCACATATTTGAGAAAATGACAATGGAAAACTTTTGAATGTTCCACAATGATTGATTAATATACAAAGGAAAGAAGATGCACCTCAAAGCCTTGAAGGAATGCACAAAAAGTTGTATCATCAAGACAAACTTTTACTGAATTTGAAGAGCTGTTCTTTCGTGGTCCCATTTGGCAAAATACTAGTACACATTGCATTATGAAGTGAGTTGAAGGCAATCACAGATAAATAAATTTGGATAGTTCTTCTTGTTTGATTCTTGATGTGGGAGTCCGTTCATATGGAGGGATGAACAACAAAAAACTTAAAGGTGGTTGTGTGCTTTGTGGTTCCCTTTGTCTTGTGATAATTAACCAAAATATACGTCATGAGATAAAAAGGTCATAGTACAATGAATACTAATGGAAAATTGTCATCATGGTGATGACTTTAGTATTAGAAATACTCGCGTAGTGAAAAATGTCACAAATAAAATATTAAATGAAGCCCCTTCCCACCCGTCCCCTCACCCACCTCCCCTCTCACCATTACTTACAAAAATGTTGGCTTGTTATAATCCTACATTGATAATGATTGTAAGGCAACGAAGGCTTATAAGGCACTCTTTCACCCAAAGCCTTTGCCAATGGTGAAAGAGTCTAGAGGGTGAAAAGCCCAAAGCAGTGGATTGTATTCATTGTTTCTCCACTTACAAAAAAATGCTTATAGGTGGTTGTGTGCTTTTTGGGGCCCCTTGTCTTTTGTTTATTAACTAGTGTACATCATGAGTAAAAGTTTTAGAGAATTGACTACTCATGGAAAATAGTCATCATGATGATGAAATGAGTATTAAAAATACCACAGTGAAAAAATCCTACTAAAATGAATAACTAAATAATAATACTCTACAATGTGCCCCAATCCTTAACCCCCCATCTTCGATTGACAACAAAAATCTTTCTAGCATTTGATAAAACTCTCAAGTGCTCCTATATTGGCTTTGTCTAGACTGGAGCAAAGAGTTCCACATTTATGTTTATGCATCCAATGTTGTATTAGGATTACATTCACACAATTTGGATCACCTGGTGTATTTTATAGGCAATCTTTTATTTAAATTTGAAACACATTACACCACGATTGAGCATGAGGCCTTGGGAATGGTCTACATAGTCTAGGAATTCAACACTACATGTTAGTCAATGCATTCATATTCTTTGTGTATTGCCATGCATTGATGTACATGGCTAACAAGTCGTTGATTCAAGGAAGATTAGCCATGTGGTTACTCTTTACGCATAAATACTTCAAGATATTTTGAGGCCAATAAAGCACTAGGTGATTATTGACTAATTGTCAGATAAATTTGGGCAAGCCACCTGACAAAAAACTAGATGGCTTTTTGAACGCACAATTGTTCCATATAGCAGTGTTTCCCTTGAGATATGAAAACATAGAGAACTTCTTTTTGATGGACAGTTTCCCAAAATATATGAATTAGCCAAAGTGGACAATATTTTTTGCTAAGCTGAGATCATTCCAGTTGATCCACAAATTCTTGTACAAAATGTGGTCCTAACTAATTGATTCAAAGATGTATATTGTTATTGTGGCCTACATTGTTCTAAGATGCAGGGTCGATAAACCACTAAAGATGAATTTCATGCCCATTTATTGTATTAAGCCACAAGATTTGTTCAAATGAAGGGATATGAATTTCATTGGACCTCTCACAAAAATGAGTTGACAACGATGCACATACATTGTCATGGCAACCGAGTACCTAAAAAGTGGGCTTATGCAAGGGCATTGCCGAAGAACTTGAAGACAAGCATGACTAAGTTCCTCAATGAGCAGATAATCACAAGCTCTTGGATATTGCTCCACCTAATGAGTGATCGAGTAGGCCATTTGAAAAATGAGATAATATAATATTTTATTGAGCTCAAAAAAATCTACTATGTACAGTATGTTACCAAGAGCAAATGATGAGTCAAAAGTGAAGAACAAAGTATTGATATCAATAGTACATAAGCCATAATGGGCAAAAGGTAATGAATTTTTAGAATGACATCGAGCAGTACTTTGGGTCTAAGAACAAGCTTCAAAGTCACAATGGGACACACTTTATTCCGGTTAACATACAAACATGAAGTTATGGTCCTCATGAATATTATGGTTCTTAGTTATGGGATAGCCTTTGAGAATAGGCTAGGGAACCAAAAATGTTTAACTTCCTAGCTAGTGGAGTTCAACAAGTTATATGAAAGGCATATGAAAGTGCAATGGTACACTGACATTGCCTAGAAGAGTTACGTGAAACATTGATAGGAAAAGCACCTTAAACTATTGAACCTAAAGTTGGGAACATTTGTACTTGAGTTTTATGAAGGCACGAGAAATAAAATTAGTAAGGAAATTCAAGATGATGTGGTTAAGACCATACTCAATACATGAAGTACATGAAAACGATCACAATGTGAGTGCCATTATAAAGATACTGGTAAGGGGAGAGAGCCAATTAGTCTAGGCAAACTAGCCTATTCAAACTCCATTCATATGGTAGATTAAAGTAAGTGTCAAGTCTAGAAAGAGGGGAAATCAATCTCAGTTATGCAAGAGCAAAGGAAATTTATTTAAGTGTTAAGCGATATAGGATCAAAGCATGGGGGGAAAGAAGCAAGGGTTCCAAGAATGTGGGAGATAATTCTTATTTAAACTCCAAAAATAGATGCTAGACCACCACCTTTCTAGCACTAGGAAGCAGGACCCACCTTGTTAAGAACAAGGAAGAGAAGAGTCAACATCCAATTTTTTTTCAACATAGTAGTATTGAAGTTTTTCCATTTCCCCACATAAAATGAGTTGTAAGGAAAAGCAATGTAATATCCCTTTTCCACCTACAAATTAATCACTCTCAAATCATAGATCTCAAAGATAACTTGCAGCCAACAGCAGACATGGAGATCATAGGGCTTAAAGGGGAGTTACAGCTAGCAACAAAGGAAAAGGAGATCGCCAATGTTGGGGAGAAGCGCCAATATAAAATAAGAGAAATCATGTACAAATGCAGGTCTACAAATGCAGATTGTAGGTCTAAAAAAAGAGCACTAATAACAACAACAACAACCATCATTAATCAATCAAATCGCATGTCTATGGAGTATAGCAGTCTTTAGTCATTAACTAATTAATCAATTTGTTATCAGCAACTTCATTTAAATGAGGAGACACCACCTTTAGAAGAGTCATATCTTTCAATAGAAAATTTAAGGTATAAATTATCCATTATGGGAATGGAAGAAGGCATCCAATTTATGTATTTAATCATTTAATCTTGTATAAGCGTCATGCTTGAAATTACGATTAAGGATGAAAACCCTTAGTTGTGTAATTTGATCGCAAGGACGAAAACCCTTGTCAACATAAAACCCAAGGATGAAACCCCTTATGGATTAAATACTCTATTATTCTAAAATTATGAATTAAAAAATTATTTTATTATATAAGTTTTTATTTCAAGTTTAAAATCAATAATTCTTTAAAAAGGGATTTCCAAGGAATCCAAATTCCTGCATAATATTCCAATTTGGAATATTACAGTGGTATCAGAGCTTTCCATCTTGCCAGCCTATGGAATAAAAATCATATGCAAGATAACAATAAGAATATTTTGTATTACGAAAGGAGAATTAAAACTAAGGAAGCAAGAGGAGACATGGAAGATGAGAGGGTAGATAAACTTATCCAAGGCCAATAACAATTGGCAAATACAGTGGCACAAATGGCCCAGACCATGAATATGATGATGAATATCAATACACAAAAGGTAGAAACTAGTTCGTCCATCTCTGAGCTCAAATGTAAAACAAACACCACATCATCATATCGGCATTGCCAACCAACATTCATTTCGAGAGAATAACCCGACAAAGAAAATAACTTGCTTCAAAGCATATCAATCACTTCCGAAGGGAATCAAAAGGGGAATTACCTTACAAACTTATATCGCAATGAGAAAAAATGGAGGTGCATCTCAGCCTGCAGATTCGAATGCTTAGGAATTTGTGATAATCTTAAATCTGTGAGGCATGTTGACCATAATCGAGAAGTTTCTTCTAGAAAAGATAGTGATGGGAATGAGATAGATAAATTTAGAAATACTGACACTCTGAATGCACTAAACCGAAAGGATCCAAAAATGCCTCTAAATGTACTAGAAAGTACAGCAAACCAGAGAAATCATTGTGAGAATAAACCAATGCAACTTTCAGGAGAAACCTTTTGCATGTCCCCTGGTTGTTGTTGACCATTTTTTGCCCAACAGGCCAAAAATCGGTCCCCTTCTTCCCCTGCTATTCTAGGCCAATTCATTTTTTGATTTTGCACAAGTCCAGGAATATCTAAGGACTCTGCAGGTCTATTTCTATGAACTCTGCAGGTGAAGTTTCTACGGATTCTGCAAAGAAGTTTTTTCTACGGACTCTGCAGGTTAGTCTTTCGGCAGTTGAAGAACCAGTTCAGAGAGTGCAAGGTTTTACAAAGCTTCTAAGGGCTCTTCCCTGAAGAAATTCACAAGGAAGGTTGGCATATTTGAACCATTGAACCGGTTCAATGCTTTGGTTCAATGCCTTGGTTCAATTGGCAGGTTCAATGCCTTGGTTCAATCGGATGGTTCAATCGCTCAGTTCAAAGGCTCGGCTCAACAAATGTTTGAACCGTTGAACCGGTTCAATGAATTGGTTCAACAGTTGGTTCAAAGGAGAAGTCCAACGCAAAGTTCATCGGCAGGTTCGATCAAACGATTCGATGCCTTGGTTCAACAAATGTTTGAACCATTGAACCGGTTCAACGGATTGGTTCAACGGTTGGTTCAAGCGAACGGTTCAAAGGCTTGGTTCAATAAGGAGTGGCGCGCAGTGTTGAACCGTTGAACCGTTGAACCATTTTTGGTTCAATCGGTCGGTTCAATGGCTTAGTTCAATCGGGCGGTTCAAAGGAGCGTCCCAAAAAGTGAAGGACAAGTGCCCTTGCGAAGGCAGTTTCGGGTTCAAGAACCCTTGCGGAGGGCAGGGAGCACTTCAAAGAGGCCACAAAGAAACGGTAAGATCTTTCGAAATTTTGTTAAGGCAAGGAAACAAATTCTCTCGGACTTTTGTCCGAAGGAATTCCTTCGGACAAAAAGTCCGAAGAAATTCAGGGAAGCTGCAGCCAAAGAACCCGAAGGAATAACAAAGACTGAGGCAATTCTCGCGGACTTTTTGTCCGCGGGAAAATTGTTTGCGGAAAAAGTCCGCGAGAAGAAAGCCCGCAGAAAAGGCCTGAAGGAATTTGCCAAGGACGGTGACGTCCCGAAAGCCACCAAATTCAAGAAGATAGACTAGCCGTTGGTTTTCAAACTGTGACGGGCCCGAGAACATCAAATTTTACACCAAGAAAGCCAGAGCGTGGAAGGCGCCAAGTGGTAACCGCGGAAGACTTTGACATGCTTTTTTAGGAGCAACAGAACGTGCCATGTGTCCCTTGCAAGGCTCGACGGAAGCCGACAAGTGTCAGCCTCTGCAGTCTCTCTCTTTTGTCCAGCGAGAACTGTGGTGGGCCCTAGACGAATTGCTAAAGAAGGCGGAAGCCGACACATGTCCTCTTCCGCAAGACCTTCAAAGGGTGCCTAAATCTTCCATGAGTCAAGCGGATGCTGCCACGTGTCCTGCTCGTTTCACAGCGGAATGCGCCACATGTCACTTATTTGAAAATCAGCGGAAAGTGGCCAAGGCAAGCAGGGAGAGCCCAAGAAAGCAGCAACCCGCCAGAAGAAGCCAGAAAGAGAGAGACCAAGAAGAAGACAAAGCGCAGGAGCGGACAAAGTATCCAAGTGGCGAAGGTGTCAACTCAGGGAGTTACTCCAGCAGGTGATACAGTGTATGCAAATTGATCATTGGGAGGCGCAAACGACTAGCGACTGGACCCATTTTCTTCATTTTTGCATTAATGAGCAGACAAGCCGCGTAATCGTCTTGAAGGAGCGGTCTTGTAAGCAAACAATCGGCGCGGCCCATAATTTCTCATATGATGTTTAAGCGGCTTGCTCTTCCCAATGATCGGAATGCACATGGGTCATTTGCAAAAAGGGCGCCAAAGGGCCTCTTCTCTTCCTCTATATATTGTAAAGCTGCTCATTTGAAAAGGGATCCACTCTCTTAGCCTTAAGGCAAAACTCTGCCCAAAAATCTCTCGGGCTTGTAAGGTAGAGCTCTGCTAGTTTTTACCTTGAATCATGACTTAGCATTTTTACCTCTATCTGGACTTGCACTTTAAAGTATATGTTTGTTTTCTTCTTTTGTGTTAAGTCATTGCCTTTCATGCTTTTCACAGACCGATTACAACATGTCCAGTGCATTGTGAAGTCTCCTTTCTGCAGGTCTACCAGAAGTGTCTACAGGAAGAATATAGGTGCTTGTGAATAGGCTGCCATAAGTGTGTCTGAGGACGCCTCTAGTAGTTTCTTCCTCCCTGTGTTTTCATACACCCCCAGTTGACTGTTGCAAAAGAACTTCCCACTTCATATGAAGTGTATGGGTGCTTCTCTTTGGTGAAAAGTGTATATTCGAGCTGGGTGGGTCACATTTTCTGGTGTATCACCTTTTCGTTTTTTTAGGCTTAGGTTCTGTTTTCAGCATCTCTCTCTCCCTTTTCATCCCCCCTTTTTCATTTTGTTTGTTAGCAGTAGGAGAAACCAAGACCTAAAAGATACATTAGAGGGAGCTAGCCCTTATCTAAAGACTCTCCCCTCCAGCGTTGTCGGTCCCACAAGCGAGAGGGGAGTTTCCATTGTTGCGTGTGGAAAGGCAGGAGCTCGGCCTCCTGCCTCGGGTGCAATCCATTGCGTCAACAGTTGTCATTTGGGTACTTAGTCGCCTTACACTGAGTGCAAAGAAAGTATATCAAAAATCTATAACAATAACAAGCTATGCAATGCTAAATATGAGAAATAAAACTTGGCAATTCTGAATGTGAACGAGAAATCAAATTTACAAGAGGTTTCAAAGGGGAATTTAGATTCCATGTGTCAAGAGTTAGCAAAGTCAAAAATGATAAGAAAAAGATTAAATCAAGAACCGGTCAAGCTACCTCTGGTAATCATGTCATGGATCCATTGGATAACACCAAAATTTATTTGGAATCATATGATCTAGCTAAAAAAATGGCCAAGAATGTCTATTGTGAAGATGTGGGGCGCGATTTAGATAATAGGGATAATGAACAACAAGAGATGGCAATTGAACATGTCAAAAGTCATCCACATTTGCTAAAGGTCCTTGATATTGATGAATAAACTATAAGGATGGAACAACGATCAGAGAATAAAAAACATGAAACCCTTGATGACATAAAGATTGAACTGTTGCATGGAATTCAGAATTACCGACCACCACATAGAGAGCCAAACCAAGATGAAGAATTTATTTTGCTTACAAGAGAAAACAAAGAGACCCTTGCAGAGGGGAGGTTTGTGCAAGCTTTCAAAGGGACAAATATATATGTGAGTCGTGTATTAGTTGGAGATGAATACTCAGCTGCACTTGTTTCCAATGGATATGTTTATACATGGGGAAAAGGGGACTATGGAGCATTGGGGCATGGTCATAAAATCGATAAAACTATTCCAGCATTAGTGACTGTTGTCAAGGAGCATCGGGCAATGCAAGTTTGTGCAAGGAAGAGGAAGACATTGGTTCTTATAGACCATAGATTGGTATTTGCTTTTGGATGGATGGGTCTCAGAAGCTTGAAATGTATGGACCGAGATATCTCCGATAAAGTTGTAAGTCCATTAGTGCTCAAAATTCTCGAAGGAATTCAAAGAGAACTCTTAACACATGGCAATATTCAATCAATGGATATTTGCGTTGATGCTTCAATCATCACAAATGATCTTGGGATAGCATTTTCTACAGGAAATCGATCTCATCCTCATAAATTCAATACCAAATGCACTACTGTTGTGGCAAGCTTCAAGTCAACAAATCCATTGCAAACTATATCTGCAATGTGCAAATTGCAATTGAAGGTTCAATATGTTGCCAGTTTAGGGAATGCAAGATACCCAAATCCTTCGTGTTGGGGAAGGGTTTGCTTCATTTCAACCCTCGATAGTGAGAATTTTGGACTAGTAAAGACCTTGGTTGTAACATGCCTTGTAAGCTTGCATTTATATCAAGATCCTATTCTTGATATATTGAATCAAGATGGAATTGCACCAATCGATCAAATATCATCAAACTCAAATGGCACAGCATTAGTTGTGAAGTTGGGTATATCATGGCCACAAAGGGATTGTAAATATGATAATATCAATGAAGGATGTCTTTATAACTTTGCAAATTTCTGACTTTGAGAAAGAGAAAAAATTAGATCAACACAGGGCCACTACAAGATTTATGTTTGCATTATGTGGAAGTTGTACATGTATTTGGTACTCTATCATAAGGAATCGCTTAAAGAGTTTGAGTAAGACAAAATACATGGTTGCTGAAAATATACATGACGATAGCATCTACCTCTCGATTGACATGAGCTATTCATATTTTTATTGCTATCTTATGTTGTTGAGTGAAAATGAGAAAAGTAAAGATTACCAAGTGTTGGTTGTTTGTAAGATCTTTTCATAGAAAAAGTATACAAAACCTCCGGATATTTTGGTGGTTCCCACTAAGATTGTTGTTGCCTTACAGTATTTGATCATATTTGTGAGATTGCCAATAGAAGATATAACATGGGAAGGAGCATTAATTTTTGAACACCTCAATTTACAATTGCTTGAGAACAAGCAATTTTGAGAAGAGAGGTCTGTAATATCCTTTTTCCACATACAAATTAATCACTCTCAAATCATATATCTCAAAGATAACTTGCAGCGAACAACAGTTATGGAGATCGCAGGGCTTAAAGGGGAGTTGCAGCCAACAACAAAGGAAAAGGAGATCACCAATGTTGGGGAGAAGCGCCAACATAAAATAAGAGAAATCACTACAAATGCAAGTTCACAAATGCAGATCGCGGGTCTACAAAATGCAACGCTAATAACAACAACAACCATCATTAATCAATCAAATTGCAGGTCGATGGCGTGTAATAGTCTTTAGTCATTAACTAATTAATTCATTCATTCATTTGTTATCAACAATTTCATTTAAATGATGAGATGCCACCTTTGGAAGAGTCATATCTTTCAATAGAAAAATTGAAGGTATAAATAATCCATTATGGGAATGGAAGAAGGCATCCAATTCATGTATTTAATCATTTAATCTTGTACAAGCGGCATGCTTGAAATTACGATTAAGGACATAAACCCTTGTGTAATTTGATCACAAGGACGAAAACCCTTGTCATCATAAAACCCAAGGACAAAACCCCTTTTGGATTAAATACTCTGTTATTAGAAAAATTTAAATTAAAAATTTATTGTATTATATAAGTTTTTATTTCAAGTTTAAAATCAATAATTCTTTAAAAAGGGATTTCCAAGGAATCCAAATTCTTGCATAATATTTCGATTTGGAATATTACAAGAAATGCTCATATGAAAAATTGAATATTCAAATCACTATCTACATATCATGCCCCAATCTATGATGTGTGACATGTCTTCTTGAGATGTGGGCTATGTTTGTGAGGACATACCCGTCCATCCTAATGGCCACATTTGTCCAAGACTGTGAGATGGCTCATACAAGCCCTTCCATCCCCTTTGAGGCTTTCATCGTGACATTGCATCACACCCTTCCCACCATCAACTAGCACCAACCCCTTTGTCCCACACACCACCTGCATTGTCCGAACACCCCTACCCATCACACACCCCCATCTTATGAATCCCATGGCATGTCCATCTAGAATGAGAAGAGTCGTGGTGGAACCGTCAAATGTGAGAACCCATTTGTCTAAGCACATGGTTTTTCTATCTAAGATGAATTACCTAACTAAAACATCAAAACCCAAAGAGAGTTTGTTTGAGGCTCATATTTGACAAAAATAGAAAATCATGAGTATGAAGAGGAAAGAGAAACTAAGTGAAAATGTAATCATTTTTTTCAAAAACAAAACAAATAATTGTTCAAGATAAATAGCGAAGATATAGGAAAGAAAATTTTGATGTCAAGGAAGAAGAAATTGTAATTTTCTTTGTAAGAAGAATGTGCAAACCCTCATGAGCAATGTATTTCATTATAGGAATAGCGATTAAACAAAAATTAGTATTCTATGTAGAATTTATTTTATGCAAAACCCAATTAATTACTTCCCAAGAAGGGATTGGATTGTTTAGTGAATGAAGGGTGCACATGCAAGGAAATGATCTAAGCTAGTGCACAATTTATCTAACTTTAGGTTTGGAAAAGTACTAGTCAAGGGAATGCCAAGTGGATGGCTTGCAAGTGAATTACTTAATGGGATGACAACAATGAAGTTCCAACTAATGAATAGGTTTGAATGATAATAGTTATACAAAATGGCAAAATCCACTAGACAAGTGCATACATCCTAATTGTTTGATGGATCACCTCCTACAAAATAAGGTGACTCTTGGAAAAGGGGTTACAAATTGTTTTAATTTCAAAGAAAAATCTATTGCAACAAGAGTCTCGTGTGTGGAAAAGGTGAGAAAAGGCACTATCATCATTAATAGAATTGTTAAATTTGGTTAGAGATTTTATATACTTGCAAACACAGGTAATTGTACAAAATAATACTTAACATACAACTTAATTATTTAGTGGCATAGAGATGTATTTATACAATAGTTGGATCCTATTTTATAGGATTCAAATCTTATCACTATCTGCTCCTCTAGACGTCACACATATCTAAGTGAAGAACTCTATAACAATCCCTTTGAATAAACTAACAACCTAATAACCTAATAAGTCAAGTATTTAATAATATTATGTGTAATAGCATAGTTTTTCCTAATAGATTCTCCCTTATACTGTGATAGAATATTTGAATTTTTCCTATGTTTTGACTTAATAAAAAAATAAAAACATAAAATATAAAACTAAAAAATAAAAATAAATAAAACAAAAGTGTTTCCCTAGATGTATACTGAACTAAAACCATATATTAAATTAAAAAATATATATATAGTTTGACTTATATATTAAAAAAAAAAGAGGCAATGTTGTGTTTTCTCTACAAGTGTACAAGTACATTTTCCTTGTGCCATGACCCTCTTTTCCTCGATTTTCTCCCTTTCACATAGCAAAAACAACAGTTCCCAAGCAACGTTCAAAAATATTTTGACAATGAAAAAATGCCTCTCACACGAATCAAAAGGACATTTTATTTTGTTATATTTTTTAAGCTGCAAACTTTCCTTCGATGTATCTCTTCTGGTATATGCAATTGTAATTCCATCGACTATTGTTTCTCACTTCACCTATCCTCATTTCCAAGTGCCCACGCCTCATTTTCAACATGACAAACATGTCACAATTTTGTTGTTATCTTCCCTTGCACCTTTTATTTATCTATTTAATTTGCCATTATTGTTGCACCCTAATTTATTCTCACATGTCTTCATGTTACTTCTTTAGATCTAACACACAAGGAACTAAACTAATCAAACTTCACTTTGATTACAAAAAAAATAGACAAGTTGTAAAGTTATCAACTTGGGCAACCAAAAAATTGGAATTGCCACTGGGAATTACCAAAAAACCAATGTTCCTTCCATCTTGTACATGAATCTTTCAGAGGGTTTTAACAATGTTAAATTCAGTCAGAGATTTTATATATTTGCAACATAGATTATTGGACAAAATAATACTCAACACATGACTTAATTATTTACTAAAATAAGTATACAATTGTTTGATACTATTTTTTAAGATTCAAACCTTATCAGTATTCACTCTTCTTTCAACTTCCTACATATCTACATGAAAGACTCTATAATAACCCCCTATAATAGACTAAAAATCCAATAACCTATTTAAAAAAGTATTTAGTAATATTATGGTGTAATAGCATGGTTTTCCTAATAGAAATGGGAGAACCAATTATAAAAACCAAAGAGTTTACCTTTGGGACCAAAAGGAGGTTTGTTATAATGTGTTATCTCAAGTGTCACTTTGTCATAAATATATTTAAATATATATTAAACGAGGATTTGCCTCCCTCCCTCGAGTTTAAGTTAGATTATCCATAGGTTAAACAATCGATAATACTGGAAATATTATAAAAATGCTATTAATCGATATATTACAACAGTAAGTTGGCCAAGTTAGAAACTAAGACAACGAGAAAGCAAAACAAACAAAGTAAAAAAAGACTTTGAAGCTAAACTATAGAAAAAAAAATAGTTGTAGTCCCAACTAAAAACTTTGCTAAACTAAAACACAAAAGGAATAAAGTGCTTGATTTTCAGTCCTTCAAGAAGGAATATTTTAAGCAATGCACAAGGATCTACCACTCAAAACCGAGAAGCATTTCTAAAACTAATTTGTAAATTGATAAGGGGAGATTTAGAATAAGTTGCATCAGTTGCCAACTCACTAAAGGCACCCATGTCACTTTGGGAATCCAAGTCTCTTAATCATGTCCAAGGATTAATGTGAATACATTTTATCATAGATAAAAAGTGTCATGCCCCAAAAAATTGTCCCAGATCCCAAGTAAAGTGTGATGTTTTTATTTTTTTTGTTTATTTAATTTAATAGTGTTTGATTGTTTAACTATTTTTGCTTAATGGTTTAACTATTGTTGTCATTATTTCAACATTGCAACAAAAATGTGACACACAAAATTATTCAAATGATTAACTCAATTTATTAAGTTTTTTAGAATCACAACAAGACTTTGCAAGACCACGGGATTCAATCATCTATAAGTGAGAATGAAGTTCAAAGCAACTTTCTACGATTAACTCACTACAAGAGGGTCTAATTATATAACTTAGCATTCATATTAAATTAGAGGGACAAGTATAATGTCCTAAAAGAAAGTCTAATTAAATTTTATTTTCTAGAGTTCCTTGGTTAAAGAAGACAACCTAAAAGTTATCTAGTGTCAACAACAAAAACACAAACTAAGGCAATAATTTCTTATGACAAAATTATCACACTAAGGCATGTTACAAAAGGAGTCTCTACTAAAGCACTATGTCATACTTGCTCTCAACGGCACACAAAATCAAGGAAAGTTTGCATTAAAATTCTCATCCTGAGGCAACTAATGTCAAAACAACCAATCTTAATATATAGTGATTAACAATACTTATACATAGATCAAATTTGAATTTTATTTAATTATTGTTATTCATAAAGATAATTCAGCAAACATGTCATACATTGATGCAAGGGACGGCGACGAGACAACCCATAACCTAGCCTAAGACCGGTTGTAGCATGGAATTGCACCCTTTTGGGGAGTTTTTCAGGCTCTCTCACTCCCAGCTACAAAATTGGAGCAACCTCAGGTTGTGGGTATCATTTAGTGAGGTTGAACCTCTAGGCTTTTTAATGAGGCTAGCTCCTCAGATGCTTCACTTCAGTTGTTCCCACACACTAAAACCTATTGTTGACCAAGGAAAAGGAAGAGAAAAATAACATTAAAAGGGAAAATTGAATTAATAAAGGTGATGCACCAAATAGAGAGTGACCCACATAAGCATGAAATAAACACTAATTTAGCATAAGATAATTCTGCTTACACAACCTCACAACCGATTAATTTGCATCAGTGTTTCATAAACTAGACTCACTAAGCCATATATGAAGCAGAGAGGAATTTCAAAATTCACAACAAGCGTCCATTAATGGTGGAAAGAGTTCAAGTTCAGACCTGCAACTAACTTGAAAATAGGTAAGAAGGAAGGACAAGGGACATGGAAGAACACTTCTTCACAAGGCCATCATGCACAAGCTTGCTAAACACGATTTTTAGACAAGAGATAGGTAAAAATAATCTTTATCTCTTCAAAAGGTCTTACAAATTTTGGCAGGGTTCTTCCTTGTCAATTGAGGATATCTTCTTTTGAAAAGAATTGAGACATATATAGAAAAGGGGAAGACCCAAAGAGAAGAGGTGAGCAAACAGAAATCAATAAATGAGATCCAACCACCCTCCATGAATTCTCACCCACAGTTGGGTTAATTAAAACTAATCCTTCTCCAACGAAATACCTGCCATTAGCTCCAAAAGTCTTCCAACCCTCTCATTGGTCGAGAAATGCACTAGAAGACAAAACTTGTTGAGGACAACGATGTCATGGTCCACTAAGACAGGAAAAGTCTATGAATGTCTTAAATGCTCGAGTTATCTTTTCTAATTGCTTGATCTTTATCTTTCATCTCCACGCCATCCTCCACTTGTTTGCTTATGTATGAGGACAAAAATTCTTACATCTATGAACTTGATTGAGCCATGTTGCTTCTACATTTATCGGTTGTTTGTCAGAGATGATGGCCATGTTGAAGGATGAGGATTCCCCATTAACTTCACCTACCCGCTCTTGCCTTGAAACCCAGACTAGATCTTCCCTATAGATGGAAAACCAATCTAAGGACATTGGTTTTCCTAGATTTATCTTATTTATGTCGGAGCGAGTCCATAGGTTGTGCAACTCCTTTTGGTCTTTTAAACGCCAATGGCTACTTGCAAGGGCTCAAACTTGATGTTTGCGGGCCCGTCATCAATTTCTTCTGACTTTCATTTTTGGCATTGTCTTCGACTTCCTTTTGGGCTCTTTTTCTCAGATTTTTGTTTATCACTTTCCCGCGGATAATTTGTCTGAAGGAATTCATGTCTTCGGACTTTATAAAAATGCCTTTTGGACTTTTGCAAGGTACCCTTCGGGTTTGTGAAATGGTCCCTTTCCAAAGGTAAGGTACCCTTCGGATTTTTGAAAATGAACTTCCCTGAAGGGAAAGAGCCCTTTGGGTTTCTTGAAAAGGACTTTCCAGAGAAAATCCTTCAAAAAAATTGTCTCGGCCACTTCGCTTTAAAATATATCTTTCAGAACTTTTGCTTGGGACAATTCTTTCAGAACAATTTTTATGAAAGAATTTTCAACGCTTGAACGAAAGAAACTGAGACAAAACTCCTTGAAAGAGAACACTTAGCTAAAAGGAGAAAGAATTCCTTTGAGGAAATTGTCTGCACAATTTTGCCGAAAGGAAAATGAAACCAAAATAGGGCTGAAAGAAATCACCTTTCACTTGTTCTTCGAAAGAATGAACAAGTAAAATACTTAGCCAAATAAGAGATTTTTCATTTAACCTTTTGGCTTACAAGGTTATCCTCGAACACTGCTGCCGAATCCATTTCTAAGCCTTTGACCCAATGTTTTATCAAACCATGCAAGAGCTTCATATGTGGGACAAAAATGGCCAACATCTTTGGCAACTCACAGGGGTTGCATGTGTGTCAATGCAAGAGAACTTAGACCATGTTGCCTCGTCAAACCCATCCATTAGGCTTGGAGTCAAGTCACTATACAAAAGTATAATATACATAATGGCCACAAACTCTTCTAAAAGCAAGGCTTTAGATGAATCCCATTGATTGGGATGGGTAGCACCTCTCCATCCAGTTGGGCCAGTTGGAAAGCATTATGTTGTTTGCATCTGTGGATCAAATAAGGACCACTCCACAAGTTGTCTAATTTGGTATGATTTCTTGGCTTAGCTTTATTTGAATCCCATTTGAGGACTAGATCCTCTTCTCTGAAGTCCCTTGCTATGGTTCTCTAGTCAAAAGCTTTCTTGACTTGGGCTTGATGTGACTCTAATGTCTTCATTGCAAGGTCTCTTGTTTCTTCAAGCTCCATGAGTTTTGCGAATCTCACACTCATGGGCTCATCTTCCAGCAGCTCCAGCTATGGGCAAGCTCTAATGCAGACAACTCAAGAGAAATGGGTAACTTGACCTCTCTTCCATATACTAAAACATATGGAAAATTGTCAATGGCAGCTTTAAGAGTCATCCAATCAGCCCACAAGGCTATCTTTAGTTTAGTGTGCCATGTCCTCTGGTTCTCTTCCATGGTTCTTCTGATGATTCTTAGCAAATTTTTATTTGTGGACTCAGCTAGTCCATTTTATTGAGGATAATAGTTGGAAGAGGTGTTGATGTAGATGCCCATTTTGAGAGCCCATTCACTCATTTTCAGACCAAGGAATGCTAGTGCATTATCATAAATGATAGTGGATGGAACACCAAACCTAGTCACGATGTTGTCATAGAAGTCTAAGACTACACTTTCATTAGCTTTTTTCAATGCAATGGCTTCCACCCACCTGGTGAAGTAGTCAGTTGCAGTAAGCACCCACTTATGCCCCACACTTGATGGAGGGTTGATCATGCTTATGAAACCTAGCCCCCATTGCATGAAGGGTTGCTCTACTTGAATTGGGTTGAGAGGAAGGGCTGCCAATCTTTGCTTACCCACAAAGAGAGCACACTTCTGACACCTTCTTATCCATGCATACGCATCTTTGAAAAGGTTGGGCTAGTAATAAAATTCCCTCATTATCTTTGTTGTTGTGGTCCTTGGAGCAAAATGGCGTCCCGCAAATCCATCATGGTAATGCTCCAAAAACTTGGTCACCCGGTTGCCATCCATGCATCTTAGGAGCACTCCATTGAGGTCCTTTCTGAATAGAACCTCACCAACCAATGCATAAGGTATGGATTGAAGTCTGAAATACCTTCTCATTGCTCTGTCCATACCTTGTGGGCACTCACCTGTCATCAAGAAACATGTCATATCTTGGAGCCAACTAGTGTGAGGTAGGGGTGCATCTATATGTGAGTTATCTTGTGTTATCAAAATAACCTCTTTGTCTTCATTAAGGTCGTCAACCATGTGCTCACACAAGCCTTTGCCTCTCACTAGCTTAGTGACCTTGATCTCTACATCATGCTCCATGACCTTGGTAATCCAACCAGCCCTCTTTTCGTTCAAGTCTTTGTTAAGAAGGAAATATCTCACTCCAAGAAGAGACACCATAATATAGATTTTGCTATTGGAGAGCATGGACCTGAACCTTTTAAGGCTTCTTACTACTGTAAGGACTTGTTTTTCTATGAAAGTATACCTTACCTCATATCCTTCCAGCCCTTGACTGAAAAAAGCTATTGCCTATTCAAGTCCTTCACCATTTTTTGGCATCAACATAGCTGATATATTATCATTATTGTCAAAGGCGTACAATAAGAAATATCTTGAGAAATCAGGGTTCATGAGTGTGAGTGCTTGGGCAATGCCCTGCTTGATAGCCTCAAATGTTGATTTACCTTCGTTTGACCAAGTGAAACCTTGGTTCTTCTTAAGCATAGTAGTGATGGGTGTTGTAGAATGGAATTGCACCCTTGTGGGAAAGTTTTTCAAGCTCTCTCACTCCTAGCTACAAAATTGAAGCAACCTCAGACTATGGGTATCCTGTAGTGAGGTTGAACCTCTAGGATTTTTAATGAGGTTAGCTCCTCAAATGTTTTATTTCAACTACTTCCAAACACTAAAACCTTTTGTTGACCAAGGAAAATGGAGATAAAGGTAACATTAAAAGGGAAAACTGAACTAAGAAAGGTGATGCACCAAATAGAGAGTGACCCACATAAGCATGAAATAAACACTAATTCATCATAAGATAATTCTGCTTACACAACCTCACAACTAGTTAATTTGCATCAATGTTTCATAAACTAGGCTCACTAAGCCAAATATGAAGCAGAGAGGAATTTTGAAATTCACATCAATCGTCCATTAATGGCAGAAAGAGCTCAAGTTCAAACCTGCAACTAACCCAAAAATACTTAAAAATAGGTAAGAAGGAAGGACAAGGGACTTGGAAGAACACTTCTTCACAAGGCCATCATGCACAAGCTTGCAAAACACGATTTTCAAATAAGAGATAGGTAAAAATTATTTTTATTGCTTCAAAGGGTCTTTCTTACAAATTTTGATAGGGTTCTTCCTTGTCAAATGAGCATATCTTCTTTTGAAAAGAACTGAGACATATATAGAAAAGGGAAAGACCCAAAGAGAAGAGGCGAGCAAACAAAAATCAATAAATGAGATCCAACCACCCTCCATGAATTCTCATCCACACTTGGGTTAATTAGAACTACGCCTTCTCCAATGAAATAACCGCCATTAGCTCCAAAAGTCTTCCAACCCTCTCATTGATCGAGAAACGCACTAGAAGACAAAACTCGTTGAGGATGACGATGTCATGGTCCACTAAGAAGGAAAAGTCCAGGAACATCTTAAATGCCCAATCTATCTTTTCTAATTGCTTGATCTTTATCTTTCATCTCCATGCCATCCTCCACTTGTTTGCTTACGTATGAAGACAAAATTTCTTACATCTATAAACCTGACTGAGCCATGCTGCTTCTACATTTGTCGGTTGTTTATCTGCACAATTTTCCTGAAAGGAAAATGAAACCAAAATAGGCCCGAAAGAAATCACCTTTCACTTGTTCTCCGAAAGAATGAACAAGTAAAATAATTAGCCGAAAAAAGATATTTTCATTTAGCTTTTAGCTTACAGGCTTCTCCTTGAGCATTGTTGCCGGATCCATTTCTAAGCCTTTGACCCAATGTTTCATCAAACCATGCAACAACTTCATATGTGGGCCAAAAATGGCCAACATCTTTGGCGGCTCACAGGGGTTGCATGCATGTCAATGTAAGAGAACTTAGACCATGTTGCTTGGTCAAACCCATCCATTGGGCACGGAGTCAAGTCACTTTTTCAGTAAATCGGAACCTCCATTTGAAGCAATAAGGACAACCAGAACAAAACAAAACTGTGCCCAAAGCACTTAGAGGAAAACATGAAAAACTATACAAAAGTACAATATACATAATGGCCGCAAACTCTTCTAAAAGCAAGGCTTTAGATGAATCCCATTGACTGGGATGGCTAGTACCTCTCCATCCAGTTGGAAATCATTATGTTGTTTGCATCCATGGATCAAATAAAGACCTCTCCACAAGCTGTCAAATTTGGTATGATTTCCTGGCTTGGCCTTATTTGAATCCCATTTGAGGACTGGAACACCTTCTCTGAAATCCCTTGCTATGGCTCTCTTGTCAAAATCTTTCTTGACTTAGGCTTGATGTGACTTTAGTGTCTTCATTGCAAGGTCTCTTATTTCTTCAAGCTTCATGAGTTCTACCAACCTCTTGCATAAGGTTGTTCCTAACTGATCCCATGATTTGATAGAGTTAGGAGCTAGACCTATATAATAATCTAACGCTTTTCCCTTAAAGGATACAACCAATAACCTAATGGCTACATTTTTTACTGTGGCATTATGAATATTGCAAAATTGGTTATGTTTGTGATGTGTTCAGTGGGAGTTACAGTGTGGTCACTTGTGTAATACGAGACACTTTTGAGGGATGCTACTAGCATAGGGTCATATTGTAGCAAATTCAAAAGACTTTGGTCGCTTAAACCACAAAAGTTCTTTGAGGAATCATGGTAGCAAGAGGGGCTAACAAGGATCTTTTCACGTAGGTATACCTAATGATTGGTTTAGAAAAGTAGTTTCTTATGTATAGGTGAGTATGGGTGAACCGTAACCTTCTTGCTAAGTTTAAAGGCAATTCAACAAATTCAAAAAAAATACTTGTAGAAGTCGATCTTGTAGTCATCTTTGGCATAAAAGATATTTACTGTTCTGCCACCAGATTGTTGAGTTTTCTTTGGAGTATCCAGATACTGAAAGATGAAAGCTACAACCACTGCAAATTGATCAAACCAGCATCAAACTTGACCAATATTTCTTGAAAAGGTCCCATTGGGTGTGGCAAAAACTGTTGTATCATAGAATTGCATCATTGTGGGAGAGTTTTTCAGGTTCTCTCACTCGCAGCGAAAAAATTGGAGCAACCTCAGCCTGTGGGTATCCTATAGTGCAGTTGAACCTCTAGGCTTTTTAATGTGGCTAGCTCCTGAAATGCTTCACTTCAGCTTCTCCCACACACTAAAACCTATTATTGACTAAGGAAAAGGGAGAGAAAGGTAACATAAAAAGGAAAAATTGAACTAAGAAAGTTGATGCACCAAATAGAGAGTGACCGACATAAGCATGAAATAAACATTAATTCAGCATAAGATAATTTTGCTTACACAACCTCACAACCGGTTAATTTACATCAGTGTTTCTTAAACTAGACTCACTAAGCCATATATGAAGCAGAGAGGAATTTCAAAATTCACATCAAGTGTCCATTAATGACAAAAAGAGCTCAAGTTCAGACCTGCAACTAATTCGAAAATACCTGAAGATAGGTAAGAAGGAAGGACAAAGGACATGGAAGAACAGTTCTTCACAAGGCCATCATGCACAAGCTTGCTAAACACGATTTTTAGACAAGAGATAGGTAAAAATAATCTTTATTGCTTCAAAAGGTCTTTTTTACAAATTTTGACAGGGTTCTTCCTTGTCCAATGAGGATATCTTCTTTTGAAAAGAACCGAGACATATATAGAAAAGGGGAAGACCCACAGAGAAGAGGCAAGCAAACAAAAATTAATAAATGAGATCTAACCACCCTCCATGAATTGTCACCCACAGTTGGGTTAATTAGAACTAATCCTTCTCTAAAGAAATACCCGCCATTAGCTCCAAAAGTCTTCCAACCCTCTCATTGGTCGAGAAACGCACTAGAAGACAAAACTCGTTGGAGACGACGATGTCATGGTCCACTAAGAAGGAAAAGTCTAGGAACGTCTTAAATGTCTGAGCTATCTTTTCTAATTGCTTGATCTTTCTCTTTCATCTCCACACCATCCTCCACTTGTCTACTTACGTATGAGGACAAAATTTCTTACATCTATAAACCTGACTAAGCCATGTTGCTTATACATTTGTCGGATGTTTGTTGGAGATGATGGCCATGTCGAAGGACGAGGACTCCCCATTAACTTCACCTACTAGCTCTTGCTTTGAAACCCGGACCAAATCTTCCCTATAGATTGAAAACCATTCTAAGGAATTGGTTTTCTTGAATTTATCTTATTTATGTCGGTGTGAGTCGATACGTTGTGCAACTCCTTTTGGTCTTTTAAACGCCAATGGTTACTTGCAAGGGCTCAAACTTGACATTTGCCGGCCCGTCATCAATTTCTTTGGACTTTCATTTTGGGCATTATCTTCGACATCCTTTCAGGCTTTTTTTCTTGGGCTTTTGTTTATCACTTTCCCACGGACAATTTGTCTGAAGGAATTTATGTCTTCAAAAAAAATGTCTTTTGGACTTTTGCAAGGTACCCTTCGAGTTTGTGAAATGGTCCCTTTCCAAAGGTAAAGTACCATTCGGATTTTTTGAAAATGAACTTTCCCGAAGAGAAAGAGTCCTTCAGGTTTCTTGAAAAGCACTTCCCCAAAGGGAAATAACCCTTCGGAAATCCTAAAATGATCCTTTAGAGTTTTATGTTTTGGCCACTTCGCTTTAAAATATATCTTTCAGAACTTTTGCTTGCAACAATTCTTTCGAAACATTTTTTTCGAAGATTTTATGACACTTGAACAAAAGAAACTAAGACAAAACTCTCGAAGAGAGAACACTTAGCTTAAAGGAACACTTATCTAAAATAAGAAGGAATTCTTTCAGGGAAATTGTCTGCACAATTTTTCCAAAACGAAAATGAAACCAAAATAGGCCCTGTTGGGTGAATATTTTGTCGGCCAGCTAACTGGTGACCAAAATAGTTCCTATCACCACAACATAGGGAGATTGGTCGTCCAATGTTGCAGGTTTACCACATCCAAAGGGGACAAATCTCTCCTCTCATCAAGGGGAGGTTCCCTATTAAATATGCAGAGGCTATATACTATATATATAAGCAGAAAGTAAGACATAGGGGTGGGATAAACCATCCATCTCTCTTCTTTCAGAGATGATGCTAACAAACAGAGGAGAAATCCTAGGTGATTGGTGAAAATACTTCTCTTCTTTCAGAATTAACGTTCAGTCAAGAGGTAGATCCCTTCTTGGATAGTAGAAATCCTGGTGAAGCGACAAAAGGCACTTCTCTTCTTTTAGAAGTGCTTGTTCTTGCAAACAATAGGAATCTTTCTGGTAGGATCAGTAACATGGTAACAGAGTGACCAACAATCTAAGATGTAGCACAAAGTCTCCACCTTGACTACCCAAGAGTGAGGTACGAAGAACAATGGGGGCACAAAGTCGTCCCAAGGTCCTTTACACAGAAACAGAAAATAAAAACACACACTGAAGACAACTATGATAGCACAAAGTCTGATAGTAGCTTGCTTCAAGACACCTTCCTTATCACCTCTACTAGTTCTGTTTGCTAAATCAAATAAATTAAAATGCTTATAGGAAACAGACATAAGAATAATTCCCTAAAGTAGCACAAGTTATAACAATATAAAGTCTGCAAGTAACTTGCTTTCTCATTCAATCAAAGAAATATGAACAACAATCTGAGCTCAAAGTCTCAGTAATGCCTTTCAATTTGGGCAGAGTTTCGCTTTTGTGTTGGGAAGATCTCCCTAAAACAATAAAAGAGATTACAATATATAGGCACCAAGCAAGGCTTGGCGCTTTCTTCCATGGGACGGCCCATGCTGCAGTCAACGCCTTCAATGTGTTTTTAGTTCTGTCTAGAGGGACCATGCTTGGAACAACGCATTGCCTTAATTATGGCATATCCATTCATCTAATATATCTCTTCCTGGGTCTGGATCTTTTGGTCCTTTTCTTGATGTCTGCGCAGCTGTCCAATTCGCCATTACATCATGGAAGAAAAACAGGCTTGTGTCCTTGATTTGGTGCGCTCACAAGTCTACTTGATCCATTGTTTCACCTATTAGAAATAACTCTTTTAAAGATATTTATGGTCCTTTGGTCTCGCTCCTCTCTTCACTGCTTAAGCGCTTCTTTGCTCTCTGATTAAACCATCACTTTAATTGAACTTGCCTTTGGAATTGTCCATGTTGCTTCTTGTCCTTTCTAGCCCTTCTTGTCTAAGTCTTTGGGGGGGTCCTTTCTGTGTCTTTGACAAGTGGCAAGTTCTGCTATTATGAAACTCATTAGAAACTTATGGAAAATGGGATCCACGACACGTCTTGCCCGAGCAACTTCAAAAGGGGAACGTGGATGCAAACACTTGTCACGTTCCGCTGAGTCATAACAGGACACGTGACGTATTTTGCTTAACCTATAGAAGCTTTAGAAACCTTTTGAGGGTCATGTGGAAGATGACATGTGGCGGCTTCCGTTGCACTTTGTCTTTTTCCATGGGGCGTTTTTCCACGGGCTTTTCTCTTCAGTCAGGGTTTTCCTTCGCTTCCTTCGAGCTCTCTTCCCGAGTGAATTCCTTCAGACAAAATGTCTGAAGGATTTTTTCCTTAGTCATTTTCCCGCGGAAAACACTTTCGAAAGAATTCTAACGGCTCTTTTACTTAATAATTTTCTTTGGACAAAAAGTCCGAAGGAAATGTTCCTTGTCGGCCTTTGAACAAATCCGAAGGAATTCTATCTTTTCGGTCAGTCGCTTTATTGGTTCAATCGCTTTCCCGCTCCTTGGTTGAACCATCCGTTGAACCACCTGTTTGCTGCTTCTTTCCTTGACTGAGGCCACCTTTGAACCTTTGAACCTATGAAACATTGAAATTTGAACTCTTCCGGTTCAAGGTTCAATTGGTTCATTGGTTCATCCTTTGTCCGTAACTTGTTCTTTCTAATCTCTTTGATCTTCATCGCACTGGTTGAACCTTTGAACCTGTGAACTCATTGAACCTTTTGGTTCAAGGTTCAACAGTTCAATCAGTTCATTCTTTTTATTTGGCTAAGTCTTTTTGATCCCTTGAACGAAACGCGTTGAACCACATGGTCGTTGAACCTGTTGAACCATTGAACCCATTGAATCTCTGAACCAAAGTGGTTCAACGGTTCAATGGTTCAAGCCTTCTTCTCTTTGATAAGTGTTTTGAAGCCGTTGAACCTTGAAGCGGTTGAACTTTGAACCATTTTGAACCCATTGAACCAAAATGGTTCAAGGTTTAATGGTTCAATCCTTGCTTAGAAGCTTGCCGATGGACATTTTGGTTGAACTTTGTTGTTGAACCAACCTTGAAATCGCCTAAGTCTCGAGAGCTTGTTTCTTTCCTGCAGAATCCGTAGAAATCAAGCTGTGAAGCTCATAGAATTTGTCTGCAGAGTCCGTAGATTTTCTTCCTACAGAGTCCGTAGATTCAAGCCTGCAGAGTCCGTAGATTTTTGAGAAAGCTTTGAAAAATGAAGAACCTGAATGCTCAGAACAATTTTTGAAATGGGAAGAGAGGATTTTGGTCTGTAGGACCAAAAAAGTTCAAATGTTGTCCCCAAAATGAGCGATATTTTTGGGGGACAACAGGCCCGAAAGAGATCACTTTTCACTTGTTCTCCGAAAGAATGAACAAGTAAAAGACTTAGCCGAAAAAAGAGATTTTCATTTAGCTTTTGACTTACAGGGTTATCCTCAAGCACTGTTGTCGGATCCATTTCTAGCCTTTGACCCAATGTTTCATCAAACCATGCAAGAGCTTCATATGTGTGCCAAAAATGGCCAACATCTTTGGTGGCTCACATGGGTTGCATGCCTGTCAATGCAAGAGAATTTAGACCATGTTATTTCATGAAACCCATCCATTGGGCACAGAGTCAAGTCACTTTTTCATTGAATCGGAACCTCCCTTTGAAGCAATAAGGACAACCAGAACAAAACAAAACTGTGCCCAAAGCACTTAGAGGAAAACATGAAAAACTATACAAAAGTACAATATACATAATGGTTGCAAACTCTTCTAAAAGCAAGGCTTTAGATGAATCCCATTGACTAGGATGGGTAGTACCTCTCCATATAGTTGGAAAGCATTATGTTGTTTGCATCCGTGGATCAAATAAAGACCACTCCACAAGCTGTCAAATTTGATATGATTTCCTGGCTTGGCTTTATTTGAATCCCATTTGAGGACTAGATCCCCTTCTCTGAAATCCCTTGCTATGGATCTCTTGTCAAAAGCTTTCTTGATTTGGGCTTGATGTGACTAGTGTCTTCATTTTAAGGTCTCTTATTTCTTCAAGCTCCATGAGTTATGCCAACTTTTTATATAATGTTGATCCCATGATTGGATAGAGTTAGGAGCTAGACCTCTATACCAATCTAATGCCTTTCCCTTAAAGGATACAACCAATAACCTAATGGCTACATTTTGTACTATGACATTATGAATATTGCAGAAATTGGTTATGTCTGTGATATGTTCAGTGGGAGTTACAACTTGGTCTCCTATGTAATATGGGACGCTTTTGAGGGCCGCTACTGGCATAGGGTCATATTGTGGCAAATTTAAAGGACTTTGGTCGCTGAAACCCACAAAAGCTTTTTGGGGAATCATGGTAGCAAGAGGGGCTAACAAGGATCTTCTCACGTAGGTATACCTTATGACTGGGTTAGAAAAGTAGTTTCTTATGTATGGGTGAGTATAGGCGAACCTTAACCTTCTTGCTGAGTTTAAAGGTAATCCAACAAATTCAAAAGGAATACCTATAGAAGTCGATCTTGTAGTCACCTTTGGCAGGAAAGATAGTTACTTTTTTACCACCAGATTGTTAACTGTTCTTTGGAGTTCCCAGATACTTAAAGATGAAAGCTACAACCACTACAAATTGATCAAACTAGCATCGAACTTGACCAATCTTACTGAAAAGGTGTGGCAGAAACTGTTGCAGCGTGGAATTGCACCCTTGTGGGAGAGTTTTTCAGGCTCTCTCACTCCCAGCTACAAAATTGGAGCAACGTCAGGCTTTGGGTATCCTGTAGTTAGGTTGAACCTCTAGGATTTTTAATGAGGCTAGCTCTCAGATGCTTCACTTCAGTTGCTTCCACACACTAAAACCTTTTGTTGACCAAGGAAAATGGAGATAAAGGTAACATTAAAAGGGAAAACTGAACTAAAAAAGGTGATGCACCAAATAGAGAGTGACCCACATAAGCATGAAATAAACACTAATTCATCATAAGATAATTCTGCTTACACAACCTCACAACTAGTTAATTTGCATCAATGTTTCATAAACTAGGCTCACTAAGCCAAATATGAAGCAGAGAGGAATTTTGAAATTCACACCAGGTGTCCATTAATGACAGAAAGAGCTCAAGTTCAAACTTGCAACTAACACAAAAATACCTAAAAATAGGTAAGAAGGAAGGACAAGGGACATAGAAGAACACTTTTTCACAATGCCATCATGCACAAGCTTGCTAAACATGATTTTTAGACAAGAGATAGGTAAAAATAATCTTTATTGCTTCAAAAAGTCTTTCTTACAAATTTTGACAGGGTTCTTCCTTGTCAAATGAGCATATCTTCTTTTGAAAATAACTGAGACATATATAGAAAAGGGGAAGACCCAAAGAGAAGAGGCGAGCAAATAGAAATCAATAAATGAGATCCAACCACCCTCCATGAATTCTTACCCACACTTGGGCTAATTAAAACTAATCCTTCTCCAACAAAATAACTGCCATTAGCTCCAAAAGTCTTCCAGCCCTCTCATTGGTCAAGAAACGCACTAGAAGACAAAACTCGTTGAAGATGATGATGTCATGGTCCACTAAGAAGGAAAAGTCCACGAACGTCTTAAATGCCCGAGCTATCTTTTCTAATTGTTTGATCTTTATCTTTCATCTCCACGCTATCCTCCACTTATTTGCTTACGTATGAGGACAGAATTTCTTACATCTATAAACCTAACTGAGCCATGTTGCTTCTACATTTGTTGGCTATTTGTCAAAGATGATGGCCATGTCGAAGGACAAGGACTCCCCATTAACTTCACCTACCAGCTCTTACTTTGAATTTATCTTATTTATGTCAGTGCGAGTCCATAGGCTATGCAGCTCTTTTTGGTCTTTTAAATGCCAATGGCTACTTGCAAGGGCTCAAACTTGACGTTTGCGGGCCTGTCATCAATTTCTTTGGACTTTCGTTTCAGGCATTGTCTTCAACATCCTTTCAGACTCTTTTTCTTGGGCTCTTGTTTATCACTTGTTGTGGACAATTTGTCCGAAGGAATTTATGTCTTCGAAAAAAATGCCTTTCAAACTTTTGCAAGGTACCCTTAAGGTTTGTGAAATGGTCCCTTTCTGAAGGTAAGGTACCCTTCGGATTTTTTGAAAATGAACTTTCCCGAAGGGAAAGAGCCCTTCGGGTTTCTTGAAAAGGACTTTCCCAAAGGGAAAGAGCCCTTCGGGTTTCTTGAAAAGGACTTTCCCGATGGGAAAGAGCCCTTTGGAAATCCTAAAATGATCCTTTGAAGTTTTTTGTTTCGGCCACTTCACTTTAAAAGATATCTTTCAGAACTTTTGCTTGGAACAATTTTCCAGAATATTTTCTGACACTTGAACGAAAGAAACCGAGAAAAAACTTTCGAAGAGAGAACACTTAGATGAAAGGAACACTTAGTTGAAAGGAGAAGGAATTCCTTCAGGGAAATCATCGGTACAATTTTCCCAAAAGAAAAATGAAACCAAAATAGGCCCGAAAGAAATCACCTTTCACTTGTTATCCGAAAGAATGAACAAGTAAAAGACTTAGCCAAAAAAAGAGATTTTCATTTAGCTTTTGGCTTAAAAGCTTATCCTCGAACACTGTTGCCGGATCCATTTCTAAGCCTTTGACCCAATGTTTCATCAAACCATGCAAGAACTTCATATGTGGGCCAAAAATGGCCAACAATGGGTTTGGCCAATTTTACAAAACCAGGTATAAACCTCCTCACAAAGTTTATTTTCCCAAGGAAACTTTGGAGTCCCTTCTTATGCCTTGGTAAGGATAAGGCCAAGATGGCACTCATTCTATCAGGATCAATAGCTAATCCTTGTTTTGAAACAACATGGCCCAAAAACTTACCTTCATGCATAAAAAACACACATTTCTTGGGATTCAAAGAGATCACATACTCTTTGCATCTCTCAAAGATCAACCTCAGGAGGTCCATGTGCTCATTGGCATCCTTGGAGAAAAATGTGATGTCATCCAAGTAGACTAGCACCATTTGATTTAGTAGCCCTTGGAAAGCCATGTCCATTTCCCTTTGAAAAGTGGCCCCAACATTTGATAAGCCAAAAGGCATTTTTTGATAAACATACATGCCCCACTTGGTAGTGAAGGCAGTCTTGTATTGATCTTCCTCTTTCACCAACACTTGGTTGTATCTTGAGTACCCATCCAAAAGAGAGAAATGTTTTGAACCTGCAACCATTTGAAGAAGTTGCTCCATGGATGGTAGAGGGTAATGGTCCTTCAAAGAGACCCTGTTCAGATCTCTAAAGTCAACACACAATTGGATCTCACCGTTCTTCCTTACGGGCACCAAATTGGCTACCCATGATGAGTGTTTGATGGGAAAAATAATCTTGGATTCGATCAACTTGGTTAGCTCTTTCCTCATAAGCTCTTCTATTTTGGGGTTGACGGGTATCTGTTTTTGCCTCACAAGCTTAGTATTAACCTCCAATTCTATACTATGATGGGCTAACTTTGGATCAAAGCCTCTCAGATTGCTATACTCCCAAACAAAAATGTCTGAAAACTCTTTACAAAGTTCAATGAAAACGTGCCTTTTATCCTTGTTGCTTACCTTCCCAAGCTTGAGAAGCTTGTCCTTGAAGATGAGGACTCTCTCATAGTTTTCTTCATCAGTTGACATTACTGCCTTGTCTTTCCTCATATGGTCTCCCTCATGGAAAAGGCCTTTAAGGGTGAAAAACACTTTAGGGAGCTTGTTAGATTTTAGTTGAACGATTTGATCGTCATACTGGTGTTGAAACTTCTCTTGGTTGGTGGAGGAGAACTCGGCTTCTTGATGTAAGAAACAAGTAATTTTTTTGTCATTTTCAAAAACCTGCCAATGGGCCTCATTGTCTGACACTGATGGCCTCACCACCACCTTGACGCATGGCTAAACCTTGGCTTCTTTCAGCTTACTTGGGATGTTGAACTGAGCCCCCATGGCTACCAACTTGTCAACATGTTGATTTTGGTTCCTTGGCACAGCTTGAATGTCAAAGGCTTCAAAATCTTCAATTAGGTCCCACACCCTATTTTTGTAGGACCTCATCAAAGGATTCTTTGTAATGTTCAGGCCCCTGACTTAGTTTACTATAAGCTCACTGTCCCCATATGTTTGTAGCTACTTGATTCCTTTCTTACTGGCCCATTGAAGGCCATGGATTAAGCCTTCATATTCTGTTGCATTTGAAGAACAACTGAAATGAAACCTATAAGAAGATAAATACTTATCATCTGAAGGGGAAACCAACATTGCCCCTACACCTACTCTATTCTTGCTCCTTGAACCATCAAAGAACAACTTCCACATACCATTGAGGTCGTCTTTAGGTCTAGTGAGGGAAGGCATGAGTTGATTTTCTTCATGTAGCAAATAAACACCCATGTCTCTTTCTTCAACACCTTCTAAAGGGTTGAGAAATTGATTATCACCCCATAGCTCATCCAAGAATAAATCTAGAATTTCTTCAGAACAAGTGTTCAACTCTTCACCAGTTGCAAATTCTTCTTCATCAAGGATAGTGCAATTGAGGTTTATGCTTTCTGACTAATGGGGCTCAATGCGAAAGTGTGCCATGGGTTCAGCCTTGATTGACACCTTAGTCTCGTACCTAGTTCTGAATGCCATGTATGACCAATCCGTTGTGAGATAGCCTCCTATATTTGTTGTGAATTCTCTAGATAAGCATAGAGCAAAATGAGGAGGCACCTCTAGAATCAACACATCTTAAGCCATTGAAACACTAGGACAAGCATGTAGGATCACGCTGAGACCTTTGATAATACCATTTGGCTTAGTGGAAGATCCATCAAACTGTAAAACTCCCTTGGATTGGGGTTCATACTTCAAACCACGCTGATCTACTATTGATTTTGGCATTATTGAAGTGCTAGCTCCACTATCTACCAAGCAGTTATGCACCAAAAAATCACCAATGATTAATGAAATATAGAACAGAGGAGGCTTGACCATCTTACTTGACCTTCTCCCATAGGACCTTGGGTTGCATTAGAGAGGACCTCAGTTTCTTTGCTTGGTTGTCTGCCTACAGTTGTAACACTTATCTTGGACAAGCCTTCTTGAAGGATATTCACTTGATCGGGCATGGAAAGCATGTCCCACATTGGTATGCTCACGTTGGATTTCTTCATTTGTTCAACAATATTGATTGATGTACCACCAACCTTTGCCTGGGTTTTGGGAGCTACTGTTGTTGGCTGGGTCAATGGAGCGGTGACAGGAGACTCCTTGAATGCTTCCTGGTTATCCCCCATATTCCTTCTTTTGAATCGTGTGTTTTTTGAGATTGGGACGTGAGCTAGATCGGGGATGTCCTGTTGATTGGATGCATAACACTCTTCTTTCTCACTTATAACCATTATAGCTTTCGACTGGTTTGATACCTGATCCGGTCCTTGTTCTTGTGGAGGTTGCTCTGGCTTTGTCATCATGGGGATCTCAATGCTTTGAGCCATAAGAGCTTGATTGTAACCATAAGAAACAGCCAGTTGCCATTGGTCATTTAAAGCCTAGTTAGAACCATTAGTTGGGACAATGAATTGCCCAAAAGACCGATTCCAAAGAATTGGAAGGGCCTACAGCATTTAGATTATAATTGTGTTGTCTAGCATAATTAGGTTGCCCTTGTCCTTGGAAACCTCCTTTGTAGGGTGGCCTATTTTCTTGATAAGGCTATTGTTGAGGCTGATATGGAGTTTGATACGGCTTGTTGTAAGCTTGTTGTCTTTTGACATTGACCACATCATTCCCCAAGGATTGGAGCATGCTATTCAATTCTAAGTAGTTCCTTTGCTCTTGGGAGTCGTTGGATCCACTAGTGGAGGCCTTCTCTTGCTTTGGTAAAGGTATAGCAGCAATTGTTGGAGTTGGAAGTATAACATCAAGTGGGGGGACAATGGCAGGAGGTGGTCTGATCTCAGGGAAAAGAGGCATTGGGAGTCTAGGAGTAAGCTTGTCAGCGTGAACCAAACAATTTTTTGCTTTAATAGCCACCTCATGCATCTGGCAATATATCCCCTCCCATAGATTGAATCATTACTGCTATATCACTATTTAGAGCCATTAAATAATATAAGAAGGCAAAGTTTGGGGATGGTCTAATAGCGGCTAGAATTCTATCCCAAGCCTTTTGAAATCTCGTGTTGAAGTCTTGCATGACTTCATGGGGGGTTATTTTGATTGTGGTAAGCTGTTCTGCTAGTGACAAATGGTCACTCTTATCTGCAAACCTCTTGCATAATGCTATTCCCAGCTGATCCCATGATTGAATCGAGTTAGGAGCTAGGCCTCTATACCAATCTAAAGCCTTTCCCTTAAAGGATATGACCAATAACCTAATGGCTACATTTTCTACTGTGACATTATAAATATTACAGAAATTGGTTGTCTATGATGTGTTTAGTAGGAGTTACAGCTTGGTCTCCTGTGAAATATGGGATGCTTTTGAGGGCTGCTACTAGCATAGAGTCATATTGTGGAAAATTTAAAGGACTTTGGTCGCTGAAGCCCAAAAAAGCTCTTTGGGGAATCATGGTGGCAAGAGGGGCTAACAAGGATCTTCTTGCATAGGTATACCTCACAACTAGTTTAGGAAAGTAGTTTCCTACATATTGGTGAGTATGGGTGAACCTTAACCTTCTTGTTGACTTTAAAGGTAATTCAACAAATTCAAAAAGAATACCTGCAGAAGTCGATCTTGTAGTCACCTTTGGCATGAAAGATAGCTACTGTTTTGCCACCAACTTACTGAGTGTTCTTTGGAATCACTAGATACTGAAAGATGAAAGCTACAACCATTGCAAATTGATCAAACCAACATCGAACTTGACCAATCTTTGTTGAAAAGGTCCCATCGTGTGTGGCAGAAACTATTGTAGCATGGAATTGCACCCTTGTGGGAGAGTTTTTCAGGCTCTCTCACTCTTAGTTAAAAAATTAGAGCAACCTCAAGCTGTGAATATCCTATAGTGAGGTTGAACCTCTAGGCTTTTTAATGAGGCTAGCTCCTCAAATGCTTCGCTTCAGTTGTTCCCACACACTAAAACCTATTGTTGACTAAGGAAAAGGGAGAGAAAGATAACAAAAAAAGTGAAAAATGAACTAAGAAAGGTGATGCACCAAATAGAGAGTGACCCACATAAGCATGAAGTAAACACTAATTCAACATAAGATAATTCTGCTTACACAACCTCACAACCGATTAATTTGAATCAATGTTTCATAAACTAGGCTCACTAAGCCATATATGAAGCAGAGGGGAATTTCAAAATTCACACCAAGTGTCCATTAATGACAGAAAGAGCTCAAGTTCAAACCTGCAACTAACTCGAAAATACCTGAAAATAGGTAAGGACAAGGGACATGGAAGAACACTTCTTCACAAGGCCACCATGCACAAGCTTGTTAAACATGATTTTCAGACAAGAGATAGGTAAAAATAATCTTTATTGCTTCAAAAGGTCTTTCTTACAAATTTTGACAGGTTTCTTCCTTGTCAATTGAGGATATCTTCTTTTGAAAAGACTCGAGACATATATAGAAAAGGGGAAGACCCAAAGAGAAGAGGCGAGCAAATAGAAATCAATAAATGAGATCCAACCACCCTCCATGAATTCTCACCCACACCTGGGTTAATTAGAACTAATCTTTCTCCAATGAAATAACCGCCATTAGCTCCAATAGTCTTATGGCCCTCTCATTGGTTGAGAAACACACTAGAAGACAAAACTTGTTGAGGACAATGATGTCATGGTCCTGTTAACACTAACCAGTTGCCGCTACACCAAAAGATCAAACTATTAGTGAGGGTGAGACCGGAGAGGTTATAGATTCTGGGGGAGCCTGAAAGCAAGGGTTGAGTGTCTTGGAGCATCAACAGTTTAGCCCCCCCGAGCCGAGAGGTCTAGATTGGACACTTCGAGAGGTCTGGATGGACACTCCGACCACGAGGCAAGCAAAACTGCTGAAGGCGAGAATCGAACCCCTCCCCAGCGGAGTCGCCAGTTTGTTAACACTAACCGGTTGCCGCTACACCAAAAGCTCGAACTGTTAGTGAGGGTGAGATCGGAGACGTTATAGATTCCAGGGGAGCCCAAAAGCAAGGGTTGAGGGTCTTTGAGCATCAACAGTTTAGCCTCCCCCAGTTTGTTAACACTAACCAGTTGCCGCTACACCAAAAGCTCGAACTGTTAGTGAGGGTGAGACCGGAGAGGTTATAGATTCTGGGGGAGCCCGAAAGCAGGGGTTAAGGGTCTCAGAGCGTCAACAGGTCCACTAAGAAGGAAAAGTCCAGGAACATCTTAAATACCTGAGCTATCTTTTCTAATTGCTTGATCTTTGTCTTTCATCTCCACGCCATCCTCCTCTTGTCTGCTTATGTATAGGACAAAAATTCTTACATCTATGACCCTGACTGAGCCATGTTGCTTTTACATTTGTCGGTTGTCTATTGGAGATGATGGCCATGTTGAAGGACGGGGACTCCCCATTAACTTCACCTACCAGCTCTTGCCTTGAAACCCAGACCAGATCTTCCCTATAGATGGAAAACCAATCTAAAGACATTGGTTTTCCTAGATTTATCTTATTTATGTCGGTGCGAGTCCATAGGTTACACAGCTCCTTTTGGTCTTTTAAACACCAACAGCTACTTGCAAGGGCTCAAACTTGACATTTGCGGTCCCTTTCTTCGAACTTTCGTTTTGGGCATTGTCTTCGACATCCTTTTGGGATCTTTTTCTCGGACTTTTGTTTATCACTTTCCTGTGGATAATTTGTCCGAAGGAATTCATGTCTTTAGACTTTATAAAAATGCCTTTCGGACTTTTTCAAGGTACCCTTCGGGTTTGTGAAATGGTCCCTTTCCGAAGGTAAGGTACACTTCGGATTTTTGAAAATGAACTTCCCTGAAGGGAAAGAGCCCTTCGGGTTTCTTGAAAAGGACTTTCTCAAGAAAACCTTTCGAAAAATTTGTCTTGGCCACTTCACTTTAAAAGATATCTTTCAAAACATTTGCTTGGGACAATTCTTTCGGAACAATTTTCCTGAAAGAATTTCCGATGCTTGAACGAAAGAAACCAAGACAAAACTCCCGAAGAGAGAACACTTAGCTAAAAGGAGAAAGAATTCCTTCAGGGAAATTGTCCACACAATTTTCTTGAAAGGAAAATGAAACCAAAATAGGCCTGAAAGAAATCACCTTTCACTTGTTCTCCGAAAGAATGAACAAGTAAAAGACTTAGCCGAATAAGAGATTTCTCATTTAGCCTTTTGGCTTACAGGGTTATCCTCGAAAACTACTGTCGGATCCATTTCTAAGCCTTTGACCCAATGTTTTATCAAACCATGCAAGAGCTTCATATGTGGGCCAAAAATGGCCAACAAGACCTAGACCCAATGCCCCCACAACTTGGGCAACTTAAATATTTATTCCTCAAAGTCAGGGTTTGATGTAGTTTTCCTTGAACTTGTGATGGGTATCCTCCGTGAGACGTCATCACCAAGAGGGGTTGGTACTCTAAGCTAATAAGGAACAAGCTAACACAATTCAAGTGAACATCTATAAGCTCTGAAATTCAAACTGAAGACAAAACCACACTCTGAACAATTGTTTATCACAAAATAACTTGACAACTCAAGGTTTGTGTGCTTATCCAAAAGCACTATTGCACAAAAGCACAAATGACGATCAAAATCAATGACAAGGAACCCACATTCCTTTATCCCAATAAGATTAGAAGTATCAATAGTCAACCTTACATTGCTCAGAGAACCTCCGTCTCTCGAGCTTATTTCTACCAATGACCGAGGTCAAGATGGAAGAACACCAACTCATTTACTAGTGATACAACAAGGGTCACTACCCAACATCTAACTATAGTCACAACCGCTATATAATAGAAAATACTATATAGTTAGCAAATAGAAGAATGCAAACGCACAAGGAATGATACCTTTAGAATTTCATTATGGATAAATGCTCTAAGGGTTAGTTGTTAATGTTTGAGTTAAAAGAGCATTCAACAAGTTAGTTATCAATCGCCCACACTAGGATAACATCTTAAGTGTTAGTTCGTTATGCCTTTGCCCACTCCTTGAACTGCCTACATATTTATGATGATCACCTTCATATGCAGAATTAGGGTTGGTTATAATTCACCCTTACCCAAATGAGTGTTAGTTTGAATATGAAGGCACTCAACCTTCATCAATCAGTCACACGACTAAGCTAGCGTAGTTACCCTTCCAGGGAACACCACAACCACTAGTTAGCCCAAACGTAGTTAGACATTACCAAGAGTTTAAACTAGACACCCAAACGTACGTGAATAAGTGCATTTAGACTTCTAATGACTGAACAAGAATAACACAATAGCACACTCAACTTCTAACAAAACACCTATTCTAGACCTAGCCATATGGTATCATGAAGCTTTAAATAAATAAAATGCATTTACAGTCTGAAACTCAAATCAAGAGTTAAATGTGTACTTAAAGTATTTGAATAGAATGAATACGAATCTAAAACAAAAGAAGTGTTCATTTAACTAAACCAATTATAAATATGATTATGAATATCTTATTCATATTGAATGTAATTGTGAATGTGATTAAACATTTACTTGTATATATATTTTGTTATAAAGATATTTATTATAATCAAAATAAAATAAAATAAAAATGTATTTAGGGTTTCAGCATTTATATAATAATTAAGGCACTTTCAAGACAAAAATCCAAATACAAAATAAAAATAAACAACATAGGGATGTGGGCTCTGCTATGGTCACAACCGCCACAAGAATCCAAGGGGTGAGGGACCACTTCCCACCCCATCCAGGTTCCACAGACCTTGGTCGTAGCTATCATTGCGGTCATGGTCGGGACTACTACAATCTTGACTAGCCACCAAAGGGTTGTGGGAGACGGGTATTACGTCCCCTCCCAAAAAAATTTTATTTTTCATTTTATACTATTAACAAGAAAAGAATATGATCATGATCTTAGCCAATATATTTCATCAGAATCTACAAATGCAAACTGGGAATTACCTAGATTAGATTTGTCTGAAGTCTATAAAATGAATTTCTTTAAGCAAAAGTTTCAGATTGAGGTTTCTTTCAAACAGTTTACCCTTAAGGGTCTTATGTTAGGGAATATTGAGGGAAATTGTTTTAATATTTTGGCCAAGGAATATTTCAAAACCTTTTATAAGAAAGGCTATCATTTTGTGCATATCGATCAATCAGAATGGGCAATCATACCTCTTTTTAGGCAAGGCCTAGATGTCCCTGTTCTATCTATCCTTGTAGACAGTAGGATGCAAAATATTACTCAAGCCATACTCGGTGCTATAAATGATAACATACATGATGGCAAGGTCACATGTCGCGTATATCCCAATTTTATGGCTGATCTGGAGGACCCTACTATTCCAGATATGCTCAAATGCAATTTTCAGTTTAAAAATCTTGATATAGACCCTTGATCCATTCCTTTTTGTATTGTTACCCGATGGGTGTTTAGATACTGTAAATATCCTTTAATACCCTCGAATTATATGCAGAAAGCCCCAGCAAGCACGGTGATGGTGCTTGGAACAAAAACTACAAGAGAACAAGTCAATATAAGCCAGATAATTTTTGAGACTATTTCATTGCCAAAGGAATGGGTAACTAGTTATACCAAATTCATCTACAAGCCACCTAAGAAAAAGACTAGGTACACTCCTAGGCTAACTTCACTTCCTGGAAAAGAAGATTATGGAAGATATAAACTTTTCTTGGTTGAAGAAGGAAACTAGGATATACTAGAAAACCAACAAGGAGAAATCCCTAAGAAGCCAAAACTCAAAAGGTCTTAGTCCATGAAAAAACCTTCAATAACCAATTTAGAGACCCTAAAAACCATAAGGCTCCCAAGCCAAAGATTTGATGCTTCTAAATCAGATTGGTCAAAATATCATAGTTTGCTTGATGAAAAGAATTCTTGTGTAAACCTCGCGGAAAATCATTTTGACTGTGATGCCTGTATAACCTACACCCATAAAATGTAGATGCATTGAATATTAATATGTTTAGAGGAGAACCAATTGAAGAAAAAAACCCTCTTCCAAGAGAAGACAAGTTGAAAATGTCAACCACTCTAGAAAAGGAAGCAAACGGTGTAGATGTCAAATACAGTGTGTTGGAAAATATGGGAAGATTTCCCCCGAGACAATTCTATGTAAAATTTACATCTGATGGCCAATTTGTTATGCAACATGACCCAATTGAAGCATTAGCCAGAGGAAAACATAACTCTGCTATAGGAAGACAATTAAACTTGTGTAATTCAACTTTAACTGAGTCGGGAAAAAATATTGATGAACTTTATGTTGAAATTTCCCAAATGAGAATCTTTTTAGATAAGAATCTAGGGACACTTGAAAAAAGAACGAACAGTCCGAAGACTCTTAGACCCTGAGCCAGGTAGCTGTCTGAACCAGAGATTCTAAAGACTTTTCCTATGACTTGCAGACTCTAGACTCTCTTTTCTTCCAAGACTCGATGGTAGTGAATGAACCCCAAGTCCCTTTAAATAAGGAATTGGAAGAGCTTTTCCATCGTGTCGAGTAACAGGTCATAGACAATCGAAAACCTAGGTTTGTTGGATGACAGCCCCATCTAACTAGGTGAAGTGACAAAAGCAAAAGATGCTTTGGTTGTGTCACACTGAAAGGCGTAATGCCCAGGGAGCATCTATCAATAAAGTTAAAGAGACCAACAAGCCACCCCCACCACATGTACTACTTCCCACTTTATTGGGATTCCCTACTCGAAACAAGGAGTAATACGAGCACATGCTCCTGTCAGATTAAAAAATTATGGAAAGCAATCAACATCTCACAGTTGTAGACGATAGAGGACAGGTCCACTCTATTAGCCAAAATATGAAAAGACCTTACCATAGGTCACATGGTGTGATAAAACTGGATCACACTCTAGGATTTGCTTTCACAGTTAAATCATCTGCGTCACCGTATTATAGGGACAGCGAACAAACCTTTATATGGGTCCATCCATGCTTCCTGCTAGGGACTTCCATAAGGACTTTCAACTGACATATCAATGCTTATGTCATCTGAATCATCGTTTCAATGGTAGGTGTCATGTACATAGTTGTCTCAAGAGTATGTATTTGTTTCATGGAGATTTGGAATTAATCTTTCAATTTTATTAGGATGCATAGGATTTACCTTAAGAAACTCATCATCCAATTCGGTATCAACATCCTCTGATAGTTCACATAATTTTCTCTAAAATTCATATCTAACTTTCTTCTTCTCATGGTTATATGCACAATCTTTCAAACAGATCCTAAATTTTATTTCGTCATAAAGATGATGTCCAGCAAACTTGAATAACATATCGGTAGCATAAACACCTAAGTCTTCATAGACAAAAAGTATTTTATAACCAAGGGCTTAAAGTGGTTGGAGCATATTCTTCAAGCTATTTATCCCAAATTAGTTTTTCCCATTCATCATATGATATATCAACTGGTCTGTCATGAAAGCTTCTTGTGAGCAGATTGGTACTCATGCAGATGTAGACTTCTCTATAAAAGATTGTCTTTGCTTTGATCATTCGGAAATTTGTAAGTGATAGATGGCCTCCAAGTATTCTGATATTTTTATGATCCATGTCATAGAACCTAGTCCAATCTCTTCGTACAACATCGGGAAAATTCTTGTATACATTAACAAAGAAATATCTTGACAGTTTTTTCAATAACAAGTTCAGGAAATTCTTCTTTGATCCAGAATTCCACTGGGATGAGAATCCATTATTTCATCCTTTCTTTTTCTTATGGATTAAGGTCTTCTAGAATTGTATTTTAATCAAAATTGTCAAATCCTCCAGCATCCTGAAACATTAAGACATGATTAGTAAAAAATTTATGACAATGCCATTTTTATCCTTCCCTGGACATCAGATCAGCTAGACAATTAGCAATTCCTTTTTTGTATTGCACATCAAATTCAAAGTTAGAAAACCATAATTCCCATCAAGTCATAATCTAGTTTCCAACTTGCTGGGTATGAGGCTTTTTGATTATGGATTCGAACTGTAACAAGTTTGTTCTTAGGAAGTAAAAATATTCTTAGTTTGAACATACACAACTTAGCAGCTAATAATTCCTTCTTAGTGGAGTGATATTTCCTTTGTGTTGGATTCCATGTTCCACTACAGTAATAATAAACTTCTCTGCCATTTTCAGTGTTCTCCAGAAGTATTCCTCCATATGCCTCATCTAAAGCATCTATTTCTAGGATCATTAAACCATCACCTAGTAATTTTAGATTTGGTAATCCTTTAACCTTTTCCTTAATATTTTTGATTGCCTTTGTCATTTCATTAGTCCATGGGCTTGAATCTTTTCTTAATCTTTCTTGCAATATCCTTTTGTCTTTGGCATGATCTTTATAGAATGGAGAGCAATAATTCAGAGATCCAAGAAATCTTTGTAATTGGGTTTTGTCTTTTGTCTCATCTAATTTTTTATTTTAAAGATTGCAAAATATGAGATTGTAATGCAATCTTATTTTGACAAATATTCAACCTTAGAAATTCAATTTCTGATTTTCCTATCTCCATTTTCTTATCACTTAACACCAACCCATTCTGGGCACAAAGATCAGCAAATTCTTTAAGTGTCAAAGATGACTATTTAAATCCTTTGAAAGAACTAATATATCATCAATATATATAGCAAAGTGCTTAGCATGGCCAAATACTCCATCCATTCTTTTCTGAAATTTAGAAGGAGCATTTTCAAACCAAAGGCATAACCTTCCATTCATAATGCCTATCTAGGACTGGTAAGACAAATGCAGTTTTATAAGTATCTTTAGATTCCACTATGATTTGTCAAAATCCACTTTTTAGATCAAATTTGGAAAATATACAACATTCTTTTAATTTATTGATGAAGGCAGTCTTATTGGGAATTGGATGTCTAACATGTATAAGCCAATCATTGAGCTTCTATAGTTTATTACCAATCTCATTTCTCCTCTTTTTTGTTATGAATGCTTATTAACATAAAATGTAGGAGAAGCCCATTCGCTGTGACTTTTCTGTATTAGCCCCTTTTGTAGTAATTCTTTGATCTCCTCTTCTCCTATTTTAACTTGAGAAGGGGAAAAGGGAATAGTATTATACTTAATACCTTTGGTATGATCAATACTAGGTTTTAGATCAAGATAGACAATATACTTACATTTATCCCAAAATCTTCTGGGATCATTGTCACAAAATCCTTTGATTTTCATTATTACAGTATTCAAGATCTCTTTTCTCCTTTCAAAATCTTGCACTATTCTGTAGATTTTCATTTGTAATTTTTTGTCTTCTCCTTCATGAGGCCTTACAACAATTCTTACCATTGCTTGGGTTTTCCTAGGAACATGGTATTCATTACCAAAGAATCTTAAAGATAAATGTTTACTGTGAACAGTATAAGGCATAAATTGATTTAGGAAATTCATTCCTAAAATAATATACATTGTCATTTTGTCAAACATCCATAGCTTTACATATGCCTTAATGCCATTTGCTCCTAACAGAACTATAGGAGCAACTTTGTTTATAGTGGTCCTTGAACCATTAATAGCAACAAAATCTAAAGAAGAATATTGCCATAAGTATTCTGGAATAGCTCTGTATTTAGCGATGCTCATGTTTGCTCTACTATCAATTAAACAATCTCGGATTAATGGTTGACTATTTGGATCAATGATATTTACTAAGATAATGATTTCTTTCAGTTCTCCAGCATAGAAACATCCTTGATTAGGAGGAATTTATTTAGGGCTACTTTCTTCTACTGGGTCTTCAGAACATTTTATTAATTCATTAATATCCTGGGAGACAGATTCTATTTTTGACCTTATGGCTCTAAGGATTTCAACAGGTGGCTTTTGGTACTTTACCAGACTCTTTGTACTTGGATTTCTAGGCTTAGCTTTTGTTTTCTTTCCCATTCCTAATTTGCATGTAACATAGGATTTTCATGAAATTCAACAATTTGTTTTCCCCTAAGATCACCATGTTGGTTGCGTAATTAGGTAAGCTCTTCTTGGTATACTGGAATGAGATGGAGTGGGAGCTTACAGTTTTCGAGTAATACTTCAAGTTGTTGCATCCTTGTTTGAGGATCAAGACCAATCATCATGTTACATTAATAGAGTTCAGTCTCAGAATTATCAGAAGAGGATAGTTCTTCAAATTGATTGACTTGATTTTCATCCTCACTAGAAGAAATGGCATTCTCAGTAGGGATTGAATAGACATCACTATCTGAGCTAAATTCAGAAACAACTTGCATGTCTTCATTAGGAAATATAGCTCTGAATTTTTTCATCTTTTTAGGGTATCTTGTCTTATTTGGGCACTTAGGAGCTATATGACCTTCCTAACCACAGATATAACATTTTATTTTCCTTTTTCCTGAGATAGTTCTTCTTGGTTTTACATAAGTTTTTCTTTTAGAGAACCTCCTTTTATATTTGGGTTTTTCTTCACTCTTCCATTTAGATTTCATCTTTCCCATGTGGCATTCACAATGGGATTTCTCAGATCCATAATATCCTGGTGCATTGTATCCACTATTTTTGCAAATACTTTTATCAATGGATTTCATTTGTTTCTTGAGTAATTTGGTTGTTGCCTTATCTTTACATTGATTGTAAAGATATTCTTCAATAGACTGGATTATCTGACCTAGAGTCAATTTTGCAACCGTGGTTGTTTCTCCAGTCATACTTTCTTTCTTAGTTGTTATGTAGGCCAATACTCCATCTAAGATTTCACTGGGAAGTGCATTAATAAACATATGTTTAGTTTCTATTTTTTGGCTCTGTTTTGTTTTTCTTGCTAGAAGAGCAAAATCACACTTAAATTTATCCCAGTATTTCATATTATGGAGTTTCATCCTAAACAACTTATTATATTCAATAGCATCAGCATTTACCATATCACCAACATATTCTCAAATAACTGCCTCAACAAATTCTGCTACTGAGGATCATGTTATAGTTCTTTGATCTTCTGTAAGGGATAGCCACCATCCCTTTATGCTACCATCCAGGTTAGCAATGATAAGGTCCATACCTTCTTCCTCAGTTTTTCCAAATACAAGTTGCTGAGTTTTTACCCATCCATGGAGTCTTTATGTTAGACTCTGGATCATGTATCTTATGTTATTGCCTACTCCACACCAGCCATCAATGTTAAGCGAATAAGGGAGTATAGGAACTTGAGTTAGATCATATGGTTGTCTTCTAACGAAACTCTGGCTATCTTCCTTGGTTTTGTTGGATACCTTGGTCAAGAGCTTCAACACTTCCAAAATTTCCTTGGGGTAAGGTTGCTCTTATCCTAGTTGTAACTAAAGGCAAGTTGGATGACTCAGTGTTGGAGTATACTTCTTCCAACCAACTGGGTGTACCGGTAAGTACAACCTTTTCCTCTTGCACACCTGTCAGGTTGGCGAGCAGGGACTCAATCCAATCTTGCAAAGCATCCAAGGGATTTAGAACCTCTAGGGCAACTAAGTTGTCTAGGTTCCAATCTAACTCATTTAGTTCATTGAAATATAGGCAAGTTCCAGTAAAATTTTCTTCAATGATCTTATTCTGGTTCATGTCTTCAAATAATGTTACCGTTTCTTTGAAAATCTTTGTATTCTTGTTAAGCCTCTCAAGCTTCTTATAAGTATTATCAAAATCTTTTACTAGAGTACTTATGGCAAATGACTCAGAATTTATAAAAGATCTAAGTTGTCTGATTTGTTTAGCATGATTAGAAACTTGCTTTGTAGTAGGTTGTCTTAATGGAGTAATCCTAGAAGTGATTTCTTCTACCTTTACCATACTCAGAGGTTTTGGTTTTAAAGTTTTTTTCATACTTTCTTGTAGTTCATGTATCTGAGTTAGGATAAGTGATGATGATCCTATTAAAGTATCATCCTTTTCTTGGAGTTCCTGAATTTTCTTTCCAGCTTCCTCAGATCTAACATTCTGCTGATCATTTAATTTTATGACAACTTTTTCTATGTTTTCAAGGCTAATGTCCATTTTTTTAGTTTGTAGATTTGTACTGGTAGTGACACTTAAAAGGTCAACCATTCCAGTGTGGACTATTTTAAGCATATCATACCCTTGTGTATTTTCCATAATTAACCTATTCATATTCTCTTTTATATCTTATAGATTTGTGGCTTCTAGAGAGAGATCTAGTTTTTGTTCCGAGAGGACTTCTTCCAAATGTTTTACCATGCCAATGGCTTCATCTAAAATTATTATTTGTTTTTCTTGACCTTATTTAACTCGACCAAGCCAGCTTTGGTTGCATTTATCTCTCCTTGAATCCTGTCACTAGTATTGACTAGTGGAGCTAAGTCTTGAGTTTGGGCCAAAGGTCTTTTTTCAAATGTCCCTAGATTCTTATCTAAAAAGCTTCTCATTTGAGAAATTTCAACATAAAGTCCATCAATATTTTTTTCGAACTCAGTGAAAGCTGAATTACACCAGTTTAATTGTCATCCTGTAGCAGAGTTATGTTTTCCTCTAGCTACTGCCTCCTCCAACAAGCTCCTCAAATGGTTATTCAACAATAAAAATGAACCATTGGTGGGAGGTTAAATAGAAATCTCTCCCACTAGACTCCATCCACTCACATTAATGGAGGGGGGTACCCTTATTACAAGTGTCATTACCTTGCCATAAAAGATCCATATATTTTTTACAATGCCCATACTATTTTTACACACTAATTGAATTTCTTGTAAGCAATGTGTGGTTTTACTTACACAAGTAAACTCATTCTTGTTGACGTTGTCAATTGCATCCTTTAGAAGAAGGCTCAGCTTCTTTCTTCCACACGACACAATAGAGACATTCCTCTTGCTGTGAGCTTAGCAAAATTGATGAATGAATCTCTAGATAAGAGCTAGCTCCCTTTGATGCATCTTTGAGGTCCTTAACTATTATTGTTAATAATGGGGGGGGGGAGGGAGGTGAAAAGAGAGAAGGATATAAAAAAAGCAGAACCTGTCTAAAATGGTGATGCACCAAATGATCCAATCTACTCAGCTTATATCAACACTTTACATCAAAAGAGCGAACAAACACTTCATCTGAACAAAAGACCAGACTGCATGGGCGTTTTAACAAGGGGCTTAATGGAGATACAAATAAAAAGAACCTACCATAGGTGCTCCAAAAGCACACTATCAGATAATTGCTCTTCTGTCTCTATGCTCCAACTTGGGCACTTCCTGTTAACCTGCAAAAATGGTCTAGGATATACTAGATATGTTGGTGTCGATCTATGAAAGCATCAAGATGAAATGACTAAACACAAAGTCGATGCACAGACATATTCATAAGTATAACAATTTAGATGGAGGTGAAACACGCTTCTTTTGATTAAAAGGTAAAAATTGTCCAGGGCTTCACCATACACAAGTGAGAGATCCCTTTTACAAAGCTGAGAGGTTACAATATATAGAATTTAGAGAAAGACTCTTGGTCCCCCAAAGAACAGGCGGCCCATACTGTATTAAACACCTAGGAAAGAGGAATCCGCTCATGTTGTTGTCATCCCTCCATAAATGGGCCTGAAATAACCATGTTGTAGATGTCACAGATATTGACTTTATTGCTCAAACTGTATTAAATGTTCCTGCTAAAGCATGGGTCGCTTTGTTTTTTGAATGACAATTCTGCCTCTCTATGAAACTTATGCAACTATCTGCTTATTAATGTTAAACAAGGAAAAAATAGAATGTTATATTTAATGCTTGCACAATTCCCTTGATGGTTGTTTGGTGGAGACTATTCCATCTGCAAGCAATTAGTTCTCCTATCGACGCCTCCTGTGCCACTAGACTGCTCTATTTGTTCCTACGCTTGGTTGGATGTATCTTCTAGAACGTTCCAAGCATTGTCTTATGTGTGCATGGTTGCACTTTGGGTTCACTGTTCACTCTCTCTTTCCTTGCTACTTCTTGTTTTTTCTTGGCAACTCAGCTCTCGGGGCTACTGTTTGTCTCCTCTTGGCTCCTTTCCTGGCAGGTCGCTGAGTCTATCTTCGGGTCTCCGAGCCTTCAAATTCCCTCAGACAAAACATCCAAAGGAAATCCTTCAGACACTTGTGTAAAGGAATTATGTCTTCTCTCCGAGATTTACCACCCGCTTTCAATGATGCTTAGGCGTTCTGGAATTCTTTCAAACATCTTGTCCGAAAGAAATATTCTTTAGCTTTTCTTCAACTGTTAACCCATTTCCATGCGCGGGCCCATCCTTAAGCATCTGAAAATCAACAGCTATCTTATCACCGTAAAATTAATGTCTATGGGCCCGTCACCATTTGAAAACTAACAACTCTTTTGTTGCCTTGAATTTGACGTTCGCGTGCACATCACCAAACGTTTGAACCCTCAACGACAAGTTCACCATGTTGAAGTTGACGTGCTTGGCCCTGTCATCATTTTTTAGTAATTCCTTCGCCTTTTGTAAAATTAACCTTCCCGAAAGGAAGGTGACCCTTCAGAAAAAAGGAAAAGGTCCTTTTTGATAGTCGAGAGCCCTCCGCAAGGGCACCTGCCTTTCAGGTTCCTTTGAGTTCCCTTGTCTTTCAAACTCCTTCGGACATTTTGCCTGAAGGAAATGTGCCTTTAATGTCTCGGCTTTCTTTTGTTAAATTTCTTTGAACAAAAGTTCGAAGGAATTCCTTCGGGCATTTTGTCTGAAGGAAGTTACCTTTGGTTTCTACATGGATTTTCTTCAAATAAGAAGTCTGAAGAAATCCTTTGTTTTGCCTTGTCACTTTTTCTGAAAGAAACTTCCCTTTCATCTTTCTACCTTGATCTCTTACAAATGCATTTTTTGCCCTCTGCAAGGGCACCTTAGGTATAAAGTTGTCCTTCGGAGCTTGCTTGAACGGTCCCATTTGTCACCTTCCTGCCCTCCGCAAGGGTACTTGACCTTCAGAGTTTTGTAAAAGACTTGCATCTCTTTGAAACTAGCCCATTATTTTGTCGATAAACGGCTTGTCCGAGGTAATTTGTTGAAGTGAAATAAGCCCCAGATCAACTTGAAAAACCTACAGGACTCAAATCACTTGGCTCTTTATAAGAACAAGCCTATTACAAAGGGAAAATAAAAGCACAATTGCAATAAGGTGAAGACATCAGAGACTAACTAATCAGGACATCAAGGAAAGAAAAGGGAGACCAATTTTTGGCCTACAGGACCAAAATTGATCAACATATTTGGTGATTCACAGGGGAAGCATGCCCGCTATGCTTAAGAAAACTGATGGCTTACAATTCCGTTGGGTATGGAGTCAAAATATAACCTGAAAGGCTGACAATAACCTTGAGAAACTTAAGAATCAACACGAAGCTTTTACCCCAAACGATAAACAAAACACACACAAGGCTAAAAAACTACAAACATGCACAAAAGCACTTAGGGAAAACAGGGGAAAAATAGAGAAAATAAGTACATAACAAGAGAAGGCCTAGTGACAATGCTTAAGATATATCCCATTAATTGGGATATGTAGTTTTCCACCATCCAACATGGAGAGTTGGAATGTGTTATGTTGCTTGCATTGAGTGATGACATATGGACCACTCCATAAGGCATCAAACTTTGTGTGTTTTCCAGGTTTATCTCGGTCTTTATCGCATTTCAAGACAATGATGCCTTCTGAAAAGCCTTTTGATGAGGATTTATTATCAAAATGCTTCTTCATTTGTTGTTGACAGTTGGTCATGGAAACCATGGCTTGGCCTCTTGTTTCCTGAAGCTCCATTAATTCACAAAATCTGACCTCCATGTTGTTGCTTTCTTCCGATTGCAGCTGGTGGGCAAGATCCAAGGTTGGCAATTCAAGCAAAATAGGAAGTCTAACTTCCCTTCCATACACAAGTGTGTATGGTGAATTACCAACTACTCTTTTTGGATTAATCTTATTTGCCCACAGGGCTATTTTCAGCTAGGTGTGCCAAGTTCTTTGATTTTCTTCCATTGTCCTTCTAATGATCCTGATCAGATTCTTATTGGTGGACTCAGCCAACCCATTTCTTTGTGGGTAGTAATTGGAAGAAGTACTAAGATAGATGATGTATCCTAACGCCCACTCGCTTATTTTAGTTTCCAAGAAAGCCAATGCGTTATACGAGATGATGGTAGCTGGGACTCAAAATCTTGTCATCAGGCCTTCATAAAAGTCTAGGACTGCACTTTTGTTGGCTTCTTTCAAAGAAACAACGTTTACCCATCTTGTGAAATAATCTGTAGCAGTCAAGACCCACTTGTGGCCAGCACTAGGAGGATTGATCATTCCTATGAAGTCTAGGCCCCATTGCATGAATGATTGTTCTACTTGAATAGGTTACAGAGGCATTGCAGCCAGCCATTGCTTTCCATCAAAGAGAGCACATTTTGACACTTTCATACCCAGGCATGAGTATCTCTGAATAAAGTGGGCCAAAAGTAACCAACCCTCATAATTCGTGCAGCTGTAGGCTTAGGAGCAAAGTGATCACCAGTTGGTTCATCATGAAATTCAGATAGTACCCTGTTGACCTAATTTGAGTCTATGCATCTCAAGAGTTCCCCTAAAAAATTATTTTTAAATAGCACCCCATCAACCAGGGCATAAGGAAGTGATTGGAGCCTGAAATACCTCCTCTTAGTCCTATCAAGGCCCTGTAGGCACTCACCAGTGAGAAAGAAATGAGTCATGTCTTGTGCCCAGTCCTTTATGACTACAAGTTCCTCTATTGTAGCTTCATCATGGAGTAACAAAATGCCCTCTTTCTGTTGTTTAAGGTCTGTACCGAGGTGCTCACACAGCCCTATTCCCCTTACCAACTTGGTGGTTTTGATATCCACGTCATATTCCATTACCTTGGTGATCCACCCTGCTCTCTTTTCATTTAAATCATGGCTAATCAAAAAATCCTTGACACTAGGATGTGGTACCATGATATGAATCTTGTTGTTTGACAACATATGTCTAAATTTCTTCAAGCTTCGTATAAATGCAAGTGCTTGATTTTCAACATATGTGTACCTAATTTCAAAACCTTCTAGTCCTTGGCTAAAGAATGCGAGACTGTTCAAGGTTTTCATCATTTGCTTGAGTGAGCATGGCAGAGATTACCTCTTCATTTTCGAAGGTGTAAAGGTTGAAATCTTTGGAGAAGTCAGGACTGATCAAGGTGAGAGCCTGGGCAATAGCTTGCTTAATCCCTTCAAAACTATCCTTTCTTTGTGTTGTCCATGCAAACTTCTCATCCTTCTTCTGCATGGAAGTTAGTGGCTTGACTATCTCAGCAAAATTAGGGATAAATCTCCTAATAAAATTTATTTTTCCAAAGAAGCCTTACAGACTCTTCTTGTGCTTAGGTAAGGATAGCACTAGGATGGCACGTACTCTTTTTGGATCAATGGTCAAGCCCATTTTTTAAACAATATGACCAAAGAGTTTGCCTTTATGGACAGTGAACACACATTTCTCTAGGTTGAGAGAGATACCAAACTATTTACACCTCTCAAAGATTTGCCTCAGGTGTTTCAAATGTTGTCTTGCGTCCTTAGAGAAGACTGTCATGTCATCAAGATAGATCAATACAATATTATTTATCAGACCCTAGAAAGCCATGTCCATGGCTTGCTGAAAGGTAGCTTGAGCATTTGATAGTCCGAATGGAATCTTCTTGTAGGCAAAATTTCCCCACTTGATAGTGAAAGTTGTCTTGTATTGATCACAATCTTGCACTAGAATTTGATTGTACCCTGAATACCCATCTAGGAGGGAGAAACGTTCACTATCTGTCACCATTTAGAGGATCTACTCCATACTTGAGAGAGGATAGTGATATTTTAATGAGACTCTATTGAGGTCTCTAAAATCGAGACATAGTCTGATCTCTCCATTCTTCTTCCTAATAGGGACTAGATTAGCCAGCCAAGAAGAGTGTTTGATAGAAAAAATGATTCTGGACTCAATCAACTTGGTGAGTTCCTTCCATATGAAAGGCTCAATCTTTGGATTGATGGGACTTTGTTTTTGTTTGATGGGTTTGGCACCCTCCTCCAGCTCAATGGTGTGTTGGACCAAGCTTGGGTCAAAACCTTTCAGGTCGTTATACTCCCAAGCAAAAACATCGACAAACTCTTGGCATAACAAAATGAAAAAATGCCTTTCATCATTTGTACATACCTTCCCAAGTGCAAGCAACCTATCTTTGAATATTTTGACTCTTTCGTAATTTTATTTCTTGGTTGTGATGCTTGCTTTGTCATTTTTAAGCTGGTCATCCTCATTGAAGATGTTTTCGAGAGTGACCAAACCCTTAGGAAATTTGTTGTTCTTCAACTGAACAATCTGGCCATTATACTGCTGTTGTAGCTTGGATTGATTTCTAGAAGCAAACTCAGCCTCCTCTTGTAAGAAGAGTGCTATCTGTTGATCACTGTCAAACACCTGCCAATTGGTGACATTATCAGGTACAAAAGGTCTTATTATCACTTTTAAATGGTGCAGACTACTGTCCCGACCTATTCCCTTGGGAATGTCAAACTAAGCACCAATTGCTGCTAGTCTGTTTGCTTGTTTATTTTGTTCTCTTGGAATGGAAATAATGTTGAAAGCCAAACAACTTTCTATTGGGTCTCACACCCTATGTTTGTAAGACTTAAACAAGGAATTCTTGGTCAAGTTTTGACCTCTCACCTGGTTTACAATTAACTCACTGTCTCTAAAAACTTGCAATTCTTTTATTCATCTTTTCCTTGCCCACTCTAAACCATGAACGCGAGACTCATATTCTATGACATTGCAGGTGCATGAGAATTGGAACCTTGTAATGTCCTAATGGTGGTTGGGGGTGCTCCCTGCCCCAATCAGACTCAGTCTCATGGGGGTGGTCCCCACTTGGGCAGGTTGGTCTGACTCATGCCACGTAAGTGGTCTGCCTCGACAGTCACCTGGTGACTGGTCATAGGGGTCCAGAAGAGGACCCAAATCATCCTGAGACTTTTGGTGTGATGGCCAGTCCTTTATGGTATCAAAGTTGGGGGCTTGAGATCGAGACCCTCTGGGTGAGTGGATTGTAATGTCTCAATGGCGGTTGGGGGTGCTCCTTGCCCCAATCAAACCTGATCTCATGGGGGTGGTCCCCACTTGGGCGGGTTGGTTTGGCTCGTGCCACGTAAGTGGTCTGCCTCGACGGTTGCCTGGTGACTGGCCATAAGAGTTTGAAAGAGGACCCAAATCATCCTGAGACTTTTAGTGTGACGACCAGTCCTTTGTGGTATCAGAGCCAAGGTCTCGAGTTCGAGCCCTGTGGAGGGTGGTGGGGATGTTCCCCCTACTTAGGGGTTGTGCTCCACGAGGGTTGTTCCCTCTGAGCAAGTGTGTTGACTTGACGGTCCTTCGGTGGCTATCCATATAGGGGTTTAGAAGAGGACCCAAATCATCCTGAGACTTTTGGTGTGATGGTCGGTCCTTTGTGGTATCAGAGCTAAGGTCTCGTGGTCGAGCCCTATGGAGGGTGGGTTGACTGTAATGTCCCCCACTTGGGGTTGGGCCCCACAAGGGTTGTTCCCTTTAAACAGGTGTGTCAGCTCAATGGTCCTTCAGTGGCTGACCATATAGGGGTCTGGAAGAGGACCCAAATCATCTCAAGACTTTTGGTGTGACTGTCGATCCTTTATGGTATTAGAGCTGGGGTTTCGAAGTCAAGACCTTCTAGGTGAGCAGACTATAATGTCTCGATGGCAGTTGGGGGTGCTCCCTACCCCAGTCAGACCCGATCTCATGGGGGTGGTCCCCACTTGGGTGGGTTGGTCTGGCTCGTGCCACGTAAGTGGCCTGCCTCAACAGTTGCCTAGTGACTAGCCATAGGGGTCCAGAAGAGGACCCAAATCATCCTGGGACTTTTGGTGTGATGCGAGGACTTTTGGTGTGACGTTCGGTCCTTTGTGCTAAGGACTGGCCATCACACCAAAAGTCTCAAGATGATTTGGGTCCTCTTCTAGACCCCTATATGGCCAGCCATCGATGGATCGTCGAGGCAGACCACTTACGTGGCACTATCCAAACCAACCCACCCAAGTGGGGACCACCCCCATGCGACCAAGTTCAACTAGGGTAGGTAGCACACCCAACCACCATCGGGACATTACAATCCACTTGCCTAGAGGGTCTCGACCTCGAGACCTCAGCTCTAATACCACAAAGGACCGACCGTCACACCAAAAGTCTCATGATGATGTGGGTTCTCTTCCAGACCTCTATATGGCTAGCCACCAAAGGACCATCAAGCCGACGCACCTGCTCAGAGGGAACAACCCTCATGGGGCCTAACCCCTAAGCGAGGGGAACATCGCCACTGCCCTCCACAGGGATCAAACTCGAGACCTTGGCTTTGATACCACTAAGGACTGGCTGTCACACCAAAAGTCCTAGGATGATTTGGGTCCTCTTCCTGACCCCTATATGGCCAACCACCGAAGGATCGTCGAGGCAGACCACTTACGTGGCACGAGCCAGACCAACCCACCCAAGTGGGGACCACCCCCACGAGACTGGGTTTGACTGGGGCAGGGAGCACCCCCAACTGCCATCAGGACATTACAAACCTGAAAGTTGAGAAGTATCTTTCTTTTGAGGGTGAAACTAGCATTACTCCACCACCAGCTCCCAATTTGCTCCTTGATCCATCAAAGAAGAGTTGCCACAAACCATAGCTCTCTTGGTTTGCCTTCATCAAATTTGGCATGAAAGTACCTTCTTCATGCATATAATAAACTCCAAGACCTGCCTCTTCGATGAAATTGTATGGGTCATGTTCAAAATTGTCACTTCCCCATTCATCTAAGAGCAGGTCAGCAACTCCTTCAAGGGAAGATGGTGGGGATTGGTCTATTTGGAATTCTTCTTCGTCAATGATGGCATAGCTGATGTTTGTCACCTTGAGTGAGTATGGCTCCAAATGATCTCTGTAGATGGGCTCTGACTCAATCTTCACTTTAGTTCCATATTTGGTTCTAAAAACCATGTAAGACCAATTTGTTGCTAACTACCCACCTATCTTGGACGTGAAATCCCTAGATAAGCAGAGAGCAAAGTAGGGAGGAACATCTGCCACTACCACATCATGGGGAATGAAGAAGGTCAGACATGTGTGAAACATTAGATTCAAGCCTCTTACCACTCCTAATGTTTTAGTTGGTGATCCATCTAACTGCAGGACTCCCTTGGTCATTTCCTCATATTTGAGTACCAACTTATCTGCTATGCATTTGAGCATTATTGAGGTGCTTGCCCCACTGTCAATAATGCAATTGTGAACTAAAAAATCTCCAATGACTAAGGATAGATAGAAAGGAGGAACCTTTTCATCCTTCTTTGCTTGACCTGTTATGGAAGGGTGCCCATTCATAATCAACACATTATCGGCCTTTGCTGGGACAGCTTGTTCATTCAGCGCGTGCAATTCATTCTAGAGTATATCTTTTTGCCCCAGCATTGCTAAGGAATCCCACAATGAGATATTCATGTGCAGCTTCTTCATCTGGTCCACCACATTGATTTGAGGGTTACTCCCTTTTGAATTTTCTTTGGGGGCATTTACAGCCTGAGGTGCAAGCTGAGGTGTTGAGGTTATATTCAGTGGCTTATAATTTGGAAACTTCTGTACCACTTGTGATGAAAAAGATGTTGCAAATGCTTGAGTAGTTGCCTGAGCTTCCTCCATAGCTCTCTTTTTGGACCTAGTATTGGCTACAACACAATCACTCTAGTTATTCATACTCCCCACATAATTGACTACATAGAATTCTCCTTCCAGGTGGTTCACAAGAGTGGAATCAGATTGAGTCTACCTGTTGTCCATCCCAGGTTGTGTTGATGCCTCAAAACTTGAGAATTGGGCTGTTTGATTGTCTTGAGTGTTCATGAATTGATTTGGTAACTCATTAGTATAAGCAACCTATTCTTGGCCATATCCCAAGGGTGGGCAATTATGCTGTCCCTGTACCAAAATATTTTGAATGGAAACAAGAGCTTTGGATGATGAAGGGGCATCTAGATTATAACCTTGATATGGTCTGACTTGAGTAATCTGACCCTGTCCTTGGTTATAATTTTGGGAAGGAGGTCTATTCATTTGTTCGAACTGTTGGTATCCTTGATTTCACTGATAGCTTTGAGCTTGTTGCCTCTTGAGAGCCACTAATTCATTTGTAACACTTTGTAACATACTCTTAACTTCATGGAAGTCATTTGGCGAGGTAGCAGTCAGATTTTTTACACTAAGCAGAGGAGCTAAAGTGGGTGTAACAGTTTGAACTAGTAGTTGTAATTCAAGAAAGAGTGGCATATAAGGTCTAGGGGCTATCTTTCCTGCTTGCACCAAACAATTTTCGGCAGCTATGGCTATTTCATAGGCAGCAGATAACACTTGTCCTCCCATGGAATGTATCATGACAACAATGTCTTTGATTAAAACCTTTAAGTAGTAAAGGAAAGCATAGCTTGGGGTTGGCCTCACTAAAATGGAGATTCCATCCCAAGTCTTTTGGAACCTGGTATTAAAATCCTGCATAAATTCATGCGGAGCTTTTTTCATGGTGGTCAATTGCTCAGCTAGAGAGAGATGGTCACTCTTCTCCCTGAAGCTATTTGTCAAGAGGGTGCTTAATTCATTCCATGAGCGAACTGAATTCATAGACAAGGTCCCATACCAGTCTAAAACTTTACCCTTAAAAGACAACACTAGTAACCTGATAGCTATGTTCTCTTTGATGACATTATAGGAATGTCTGACCTATATGCATTGGTGGGTATAGATATGCCCTCTGAGGCTGATAGTTCTAGGATAGGAAGGAGGATAGATGCCCATGGAAATTGAAGAGATGGAGGCTGAGACATTGAGTGAAAACAACATCACCTGGCAGAGTAGTGATGGTGAGGAGGGTGACAATGATGATGATGATGGATTTGATTAAGGAGATGATGGGGGAGATGGATATGGAGATGGAGATGATGGGGATGCCAACCTAGCTATGATGGTGCTTGATCTAAACATGGTATGTGTTATATGTAGATTGATTGATCTAGGCTAGTAGGGCCTTCTAGCATAATGACAATAGCCAAGGACACATGTATGCTAGAGGTAGAGATCATCTCTCAGATAGGGGACATTGTGGGCTTACAGTGGTAGGTGGTTGATTTGTAGAGTACCTTGGACATTAGGGATGATGACATGATTTGGTTTCAATCAGATATCACCTAGTTGAAGGTTGAAATTGATAGGATGGTACAAGTGTAGATCCAGCTCACCACTGAGAGGGATCAAACCATCAACGATAAAGATCAAGCATTAGCCACTATTGATAGGCTCAAGAGAGAGTGAGATGTGGCTTGAGGGGCTGTTACATAGGTCATATTTTCACAAATTATTCTGGAGAGCCTTCAAGCTAAGGATGTGGCCTCTTATTAGCATCAAGCCTATGAGACAACCGTACCCAAGCACTAGTAGGTTGCTTCTTTTGAGGTTTGAGATGCATAAAGGGTAGTTAATAGATTTGGTCAGTTTTTCACTAGGACTCATTTTATAGGTTCCTTAGTCCATTCATTTGCCACGACTACCACCACCACGACCATCAGGGCCATTAGGTCCACCTCCATGCACCAATACCATGGACACAGAGCTAGAGTTGAGCACAAAGATATTGGCATTTTGTCATTTTGGCACAATTTTGTCATTTTGACATTGTACTTATTGTATCAATATATTGATGTATTTTGAGACTCATTGTGATATGTATATATCCTCTATGTATTATGACATATGAGATACATTGACATTTAGTTCTAGGTACTTCGAGGTTGATGTACATATATATGATATTGCTTTGATATATATATATATGATGTCATGTTTTTATCTTGTTTATCTCATGTGTAGCATTGATTAACATTGATTAACATTATGGATGTGTAACATTGTTAATATTTATGCTCTGTTCATTTATTGATTATGCCATGTTTATGAGATGTTGTTCTATTGATTATCATCTGATTATGTTGTATGACTCATATGTATGCTTATTCATAGATACACGACTATATAAACACATTTTAAATCATATTTATTTGTTTATTACTGATTGAATCCAAACATGTGTTTGGGTATTTGGTTGGTTTTGATATATCAAAGAAGTACTACCATTGCATATATTGGATAGTATCTTTATGTCTGGTTTTTGTTATAGCTTGGAATATTATGCATCATAGTTATGAACAATTAAAATGACAATATATAATCTAGACATAGAAAACTTAGTCTAACTATAATTATAAACAATCTAAGAATAAGATATGAATAATCAAATCCCAAACGTAAACATAACAAATAAATCAAGTGTAGGACTAAAAATAAATATTCACAACCAAATTACATGATATGAATAATCAAGACTTAAGTATAAATAAAATGTAATAGCCCCATGACAATCAAAAAATAATAAGACAAATAAAAACAAAAAATGAACAAAATTGAAATAAACAAATGAAACAAACAGATTAAAAATATATATAAACAATTGTACAAACAAAATAATAAACAAGGCTATAAACAAATAACAAGCAAACAAAACATCAATAAACAACCAAATTAACAAAACACTAATAAACAAACAAACAACTAAACACACATAAACAATCAATAATAAATAAACAAAACACTAATAAATAAAATAAAATAAAATAAACAATAATAAAATAACAAACAAACAAATAATATAAATAAGACAAAACAAATAGAACAAAGAAAGACAAATAAAATAAACAAATGCACAAATAAAACAAATAAACAAATAAAACAAAACAAATAAACAATCCAAAGTAAATAAAAGTACAATAAACAAAATTATCTAAGCACACAAAAACAAACAAACTAAGTTAAACAATGAAAATAAACAAACAATGGTTAGTTACAATGTTAGTACAAATAAAATACAAATTATTTGTGCATGTGTAATAGATGTGTTAGTCTTGGTGACATGGTGACCCCTAAGCTAGGTAGTAATGACATAGGTAAAATAACATAAGAACAGATGGTGCAGTGTTTCTCCTAGTCTATAGGGAACAACAACACAAACAAGATGGCAATCATTACCCTTATGCTATAAGAATTAATGAATCAAAACAAACAAAATGGAGGGAATAAAATAAAATGAAGGGGTAGTCAAGTTGACTCCAGATGTGTTAGGAAAGTGGATGTTGCCTACATGGTTTTATGGACACAAGATCCAACGTGAACTTTAGGTCAAATATAGTTCTTTCAGGATATGGGATAAAATAAAATGGATGATAAGAAAACATGATTGACTTATAGAGGAAAATAGGAATGATCTCGCAAAATGGTGAGTGCATAAGAAAAGAGAGGGATGATGTTAACAGTCATGAAAATATCAACACAAATAAATCACACAGGCGTGAGAGCATAGTTTAGGCTAAAATTACACTAAAAGACAAGAGATGATTATCTAACAATAAACTGAATTGGTAATTCATATTGTCTACTACATCTAAGGCTTCGAATGAGATTGAGCTCAAAAAATGGTGAGAGCATCGACCTAGGTTGTTTGTAAAATAGTGAAAGTGTAAGAAAAGTCAAGTGGTCATTAGTGCATTAAATTTTGAATGCACAATGCTCACAACATCAACTTGTAAAACAAAAAGAGAGTATGGCTAAAACCAATAAGAATGGAAAAACTAAAAGACAAGTGGTTACTTATGAAATAGCTAAAAGTCCCAAGATCCTTAAGGCAAAAAAATTGAAAAAGAAAGGACAGTGGCCAAGCTAACCTAAAATACCCTATGTATCCAAGTGATACATAATTTATGTGGACCTCAGGCTGATGTAGTTCTCATAGAAATGGGAGGGAAAAGGTCAAGGTGGCTTAGAAATGAAGCTGGATAGGTAAGATAATCCATCCTAGAAAATTTTGACAGTTTTCATTCCTCATGAAAATTCTAAGCTAATTTTCATGATTTTTTTATTTTAAATATTTTCTTAGGTCTTTTGAAAATGTTTTTAGAATTTTCATAGCATCTCAACTCAATTTAAAATCAAGAGATACGAAATTGTCCAACTCATAAAATGGTGAGTGTTCAAACTTAAACTGCTCACAAAACAGTGAGAGTGTGGCTTAAACATGTTCATAAAATGGTGAGAGCATGGAAAAGGGGTGACTGAGCTGACCTTAACATAAATCGAGTGTTATCTACATAGTCCCATAGGACTTGAGGTTGATGTAGTCTGCCTATAACAGTGAAATCTTTCGAATGTTTTTGGTGTTTTTAGTATCTCATCTCAATGGAGAATTTTGATATACAACACTACCTTACTCGCAAAATGGTGAGAGTGTGGATTAAAAAAGGCTCATAAAATAGAGAGAGCATGGTAAAGGGGTGACTGAGATAACTTCAATGTGAATTGAGCGCTACCTACATACTTCCACAGGCCCTCAAGTCACTCTAGTTCTACATACACAAAAGGTGTCGTACTGAATACCAATAAGTTTAGGTATAAGTAAATGGCAATAGTGATGGCAAGGTGATGTGAAAATGCATGGCAAATGTGTTGTTCCTTATTTTCTCAAAGGTGGTTATAATTAGGGAACAACAATAAAGGGTTAGTGGTATTAATTTGCCCACAGGCAGAATTAAATATTAGCATAAATAGTGAACATAACAAAAAATGAAGGATGCAATTGTCAAGACCACTGTCATACTATTTTCATATACTTCCATTTATAAAATGAATCTTAAATAAATGTTGGAACTGAATTTGTCATCAACCATTTAACATGCCTGAAGTACAAATGAATTAGAACCAAGGCTAAGCGTGATAGGTGGGGTTAGGTAAAAAGAGTTGGTTGGCAAAGGGTTAATGGCATGGTAGAATAGTATAGGGTATAATACAAAGAATGGGTATAATGTGGCATAACTTAAATTATCCTTGTAGACAATAATTTGAGTCCCTCAATCATATAAATATTTGAGATGCATTATGCTCATCGGTTCGTCAATTTCATCTCCTTCCGGTGTGGTGAGCTTTTATGCTTCAAAACCATAGTTAGCAATAACTACATAAGCCCTAACTAGTTTGGTTGGAACTTTCCTTTTTTCTTCATCTCAGCATTAACATTCTTCTGATTTTATTTTATCACAAGGTCACCAAGCTCAAATTCTTAATGCTTAACACACCTATTGTATTGGCCTCTTAATTTGTTTTGATATGCCTAAATATTATTCAAGGCAACCATGCATTTTACATCAAGTATAGCTCTTTAATGCGATCTAATCTATAGTCCTCATCATCAATGATGTGCCATAGTGAAATCCGAAGAGAAGGCAACTCAACCTCGACAGAAAGAATGACTTGAGTGTCATAAAAAGGGAATAAGGTGTAGCGTACAAAATGTGGTATGGTATGCCCAGAGGGAAGTAAATAGATACAAGTGACAATTATGACTAACATCATTGACAATCTTCTTTAGAATAATGATAATGGTTTTATTAGAATCCTCAATTTGATCATTACCTTGCGGGTAGTAGGTGGTAGATAAATGTTGTTTGATATGGTATTGGGTATAAAGTGATTTCACATCTTTATTATTAAATGATCTACTATTATCAGATATAATGTCAAAGGAGATACCATAAAGACAGATGAGATGGTTGAATATGAACTTGGATATCTTCTTACCAATGACTTGAGTGAGGAAAATGGCTTCCACCCACTTAATAAATTATTCGGTAGTAGTTAGGATGTGTTTATGGCCATCTATGGATGTAGGATTTATCTTGCCTATGAGGTCAAGTCCCCACACTAAGAATGGCTATGGTGTTGTTAATGGTTTGAATGTCTTGGTTGGAACATGAATCATATTAGCATACTTTTGACACTTTACACGCCTCTTCACATATGCAACTATATCTATTTCCATAGTCAGCTAGTAAATACTAGTATGTAGAAATTTTTTGGCTAAGATTGCCCTATTGGTGTGGGACCTACACATTGCTTCATGAACTTCCCTCAACACTAATCTAGATTATATTGAAGGTAAAAAATAAATCAAAGTTCCATCATAGGTTCTATGATACAAGGTAGGTCCAAGTAAGGTATAACAAGAGGCTTTGTGAATAAAGGCTTTTTGTTTCTTATGTGATAGGTCAAGTGGAATAGTTTGGTCTTTGAGATAGGCATATATGGCATAATACCAGGGAGACATGGGACCAACAATGACACAAACCATATTGATAACTGATTGTTTGTGTGCCAACACTAAGAGATGTTCCACAAGAAATTGACAATCCCTTACTCTATCTATGATCTGAATCATAGAGTCAATAGTGGCCATGGCATGAATTGTTCTATTATTGGATCAAGGTATTATTTCAAATTAAATGTTTACAATCGGTTGCTTGAGATTATCAACCATATCTTTATGGGGTACCAACTTGTTGTCCTTTGTCTGGTACTAGTCTATAATTTGATTGATGATTAGTTGAGATCACTATGAACCAGTAAATGTTGGATGTTCCACTGTACTACTTGTCAAAGCCTTGCAATGATTTCTTTGTACTTAATCATGTTATTGGTACAGGGAAATCCAAAGTGAAAGGACTTGAGAATAAGATCCCCTTATGGCATAATAAAAAATATTCTAGCACCTGATCCACAAGCTGTGAATTAATCATCAAAGTACATCTTCCATTGTTCTACCTCAAGAAGTGTTTCTACTTCTATGGTGGTCATAATGGCCTCATATGGAAATCTAAATATAATAGGTTGAGTATCATGAAGAGGAGCTTCTACAAGTTGATCGACGAGTACTTTCCCCTTAATGGCCTTCTAATTAGCATATTCAATTTCAAACTCACTCAAAATCCTGATCTATTTTACCATGTGGCCCTATAAAGCTATTTTGGAAAGTAGATACTTGAGTGAATCTACTTTAGTAATAACAATGGTCTTGTTGTCTAGCATGTAATGACACAACTTTTGGGTTGTGAATACCATTGTTAAACATGGTTTTTTAATCGATGTATAATTGTGCTCATATCTAACCAATATCTAGTTCAGATAATACATGATGTACTCTTTAGCATGTTCATTGTGTTGTGCCAAAGGTGCCCCTAGGGCATTTTCAGTCACTAACAAGTAAAGTAGCAATGGCTTGTTCGTGTGGGTGGAAATAAAATAGGTGGATTGGCTAGATATTTCTCAAGTTATTTGAATGCTTTCTAACATTCTTTATTCCAAGAAAAAGGAAAGCCCTTCTTCAATAAGTGTGTAAATAGATGGCATTTATTGGCCAACTATGATATGAAGCATCAGATTGACTATATCTTACTCTGTAAACTATGGAGTTGCTTCAAAGTAGATGGTGATGACATTTTCGTAATTGCATGAACTTTGGTTGGATCAACTTCAATTCACCTGCAAGAGATAATGAAGCCTAACAATTTGTGAGAAGTTACACCAAATACACACTTCTTTAGATTAAACAAGATGTTATACTCACAAAGTCTCTCAAATATTCTTTGTAGTATGACTAGATGATCGACATAGGTCTTTGATTTACCTAGGATATCATCGACATAGTCGTCAACAATTTCATGCATCATATCATGTAAAATCACTATCATTGCTCATTGGTAAGTGGCCCCTACATTTTTATGTCCAAACAATATCAATTGATAACAAAACATTCTCCATAGAGTGGTGAATGCTATTTTATGTTGGTCTTTTGGTGTAATTTTGATCTAGTTATATTCTAAAAATCCATCCATAAGAGAAAACATTTCATATCTAGTTGTTGAGTCGACTATTATGTCAATGTTAGGCAAAAAAAAGTCATCTTTCAAGCAAGCTTTGTTTATATCTCTAAAATCAATACAAATTCTGATACCTTCTAGTTTCTTGCTTACTTGCACAATGTTTGAAATCCACTCCAAAGAGTCAATCAGCCTGATGCATCTCACATCTAAGAGTTTCTCCAACTCTTTCTTGACTAGCACAATAATTCAAGGATGCATCTTATGCAACTTTTGTTTAACGAGTTTGGCATCAAGATCTATAATAAGATGGTTGTATAACTAAGGTGGGGTCTAAACTTGGCATGTCCAAATAGGCCCATGCAAATATGTCAACAAACTCCCTCAAAAGGGATGTAAAAATTTCACATTTCTCTTTAGTGAGGGATGTGCCTAATTTGATCCACTTCGAGTCCTCTAGGGTCCCAATATTAACCTTTGGAGTGTCCTCCACAAAAATTTTAAAACCATCATTTAAAATAGTTGGCAAGCAGGTAAACTAGTCGATAATGGCAAAGTCCTCTAGCTTGACTGGCTCATCTAATTCTCCCAAGTAGGATGAATTAGAATCTCCTAATATTGGTAAAGGTAATGAAATAAATACTTCAAGGCACTCTTGAACAATTTGTGAAAAAGTATGTGACTCCTCGGTTTTGATCTCAGATCCATATATAGGCTTTAGACTATAGGTCTCTTGTGATTCATAGGAAGAGGGGTAAACATCCTCATCTAATGGTGATAGAAACCAGTTTTCACCAAGAAACTTGCCTTTTTATTTACTTTTACCCTGGTCAGAAAGTGCCTCAAAGAGGTTTTCAATTTTAGACCTCAATGTTTGATTTTATTTTTATTTTTGGTTAAGGAAGTTCACCCACTCTCTAAAATAGGCAGTAAGATCCAATCTAATATAAAATCCTTGCTTGTGATCTCCAAGAATAATGTGATTCCTCAATCCTAGACAGTCATATATGGCCTCATTATTTTCAAACTTGCCTAATGACATTATTGACTCTTGTTGGTCCTAGTCTATCAACTTTGGGTGATAAAGGGTTAATGGTGAAGGTTGATAAACAAGTTTAATAGTACATATGGCATAGGGATTAAATAATTTTTTAGAGACAAGGTCATTGTAAATACTACAATCAGACCCTGCATCGTTGTCGGCATCGTCTTCACTAGTTAATGGTGGTTGAATGTAAATAAGGTATTCAGGTCACCCCCAGGTAGTTTAAATCCAATACCATGGGTTATCTTGTACTTGGTCATTGAGACTGGTTCGATCGTGCCTTATTGATGTAGCCCAAGGGATTTGCCTTCATAATTTAAGTGATCTAGTTAGGAATAAGATACTTTATGCTTTGGTAATAGTCAACTAACTCATCAATGTAAATCCATGAATTGTCTTCATCTAAGGGGTCCTATTTTATGCCAGAGTCCAGTTTGAAAATAATGGGCTTGTTCAGTTGAGATTTTCCTTTAGTTTGTAACTTTATGCGAATAGTTTTACCCTTAGGTATTCCATAGGATTTAAGATTTTGTGGTAATTTCACAATATGAAATGTATTATGGCTACTGTATTCTCTAAGACCTTTCTCAGTTATATAGAATTGATTGGTAATGTCAAGTGGAGACATGGCTAAGGTAGAAGCTAAGCTATCTGGGTTAATGTAGTTAGCTTCTAGTCCTAATTCAATAGCTTTTCCCTTTTTGAATTTTTTTCATCAAATTGGGAATATGATTCATGACAAATTGATATTTATATCTTTTATATGTAGCCTCGATACATTCACAATACTGATATAGCTAGAGATCAACTGGTATAATCACTTTCGTTCCTGAATGGAGAAATTTTATACATTGATGTAATGTGGAAGGTATGGTCTTGATTTCATGGATCTAGGGTCCTAATAATATATTGTAAGATAATTATAGATCTAAAACATGGTATATAGTGTCATGGGTCAAAGGCCCAAAGACCACCATCAAGCTAATAGTACCTTGAGATTCTCATTATTCATTATCATATACCCTGATAATAATGGTATCTAGATGCAATTAAATGGATGTATATCCAAGATGCTTGATAAACTTCAAAGACACAATGTTGAGGCCTAAACCATTATCTACAAGGAGGTGTTTAACTTTATGGTTTGTTATATCGAACTCAATGTACAACAAGTTATTATGTAGAGGGGCCAAGGATGACATATCACTTTGGTAAAAGGTAAGACATTAGCTAAGGACCAAGTGTCCTACCATGGCTTGAATTTTTTTTGGAGAGGTGTCATTTGGAATGAGGGATTGATTCAATTACTCATTCAAGATGTCTTTGTGGACGTTCGATGTATGCAACAAATCCATGATGTATATATATTTGCAGGTGTCTTCTTCAGCTTATCCACAATGTCATAGGTTTTCCCCTTGGTTTATTTTTGATAGGCATGGAAGGTTGATTGGGCTCATATATAGTATTTGGTTTTGGTCCCTTGATAGTAACCCTAGCTCATTGAGTCACAATTATGCAATCTCAATCTGTTAGTTGGATTTGGTAGTTAGTTGAGTAAGTAATGGGGCCTAAAATGGTAATTATAGGATAGTGTTGATCCTGGATGCTAACACGGTTCAAAGAATAATTAGCAAAATAAGGAGGTTGGTCGGCATTGCTCAACTAATAGGCTTTGTTGGGCGAAGCTCTAGGTCTTTTGGTAGTTGGTTGAGGGTTAATAAAGATAGTGGTAATGTTGTAGGAGGAAATTACACCCTTGTGGGAGAGTTTTTTAGGCTCTCTCACTCCTAGCTACAATATGGGAGCACCCTCAGGTTGTGGCTATCCTGTAATGAGGTTGAACCTTCAGAGAAGGTTGGTTTCCTCTTAGTAGATCACCTAAACTAATGTTTCTGCTTGGAAAAGAGGTAGAGAGGGGGTATAGGGTAACTAAGAGAGATAAATGGGTGATACACCAAATTTATTGACACTCACATAAGCATGAAATAAACACTAATTCAACGTAAGATAATTCTTGCTCACACAACTTCACAAACTAGTTATTTTTCATAAGTGTTTCATAAACTAGGCTCACCAAACAATACATGAAGCAAAGAGGAATTTAAAAATCCACACCAAACATCCATTAATGGTGGAAAGATCTCAATTTTAGACCTAAAACTAACTTGAAAACACTTAAAAATAGGCAAAAAAGAAGGACAATGGACATGGAAGAACACTTATTCACAAGGCCATCATGCATAAGCTTGCTAAGCACAATTTTGAGGCAAGAGATAGGTAAACATTGATCTTTATTGCTTCAAAAGGTCTTTCTTACAAATTTTTATAGGGTTTCCTCTTATCAAATGAGGATCTCTTTTTAGGCTCAAAAGCCTCTATATATAACAAAAATGAATGAGAAAAGAGGGGGGCTTGCGTGAGAAAATGGAGAGAGGGGTCATAAATGGTTACAACCACCATTATGTCCTTGCAACTACCTTGACTATGAGATGAGCCATCTAAGATCACCACAAATCTCCTCAAGCCTCTCGTGCATTCAAGTCTCCCTTGATTAGAGCTGAGAGAGCCATGTCACAGGTAGCTGCATGTTCCCGCCAAGTGTAAATGATTTGATCTTTTACATTTAAAACTTGGCATGCTTCTTCACTTTACATGTCTACTTCTCTACATAGATGCATCTATTCTTAGTTTGACCACTTTACATGTTCTGACTATGAGCTATAGACCACGTCATCAGAGTTGAAAGGAGAAATCCTTATCCTTTTTTACTGTTTGGTTGTCGAAATCACACTAGGATCCTTTTGAAAACTCTACCTTATCTCATCCGTTGATCTCCTTTCTAGATCTTGACAAGTGTTAAGCTCATGGCATCTTGATGAAATTTTTTAAAAACTTGACCAAAGGCAACAACTACTTATATGGGATCAAACTTGACATTTGTTGGCCTGTCATTAATTCCTTTGGACTTTTGTTTTTGGCCATTTCCTTGGACTATTTGCTCATCAACAAATATCCTGAAAGAATTAACCCTTTTCTTTGGCCTTGAACAATTTTATTCGAAAATAGACCTTTGGAAGAATTTATAAAGTGTCATTTTTTCACTTGAAATGCCCTTTCCAAAAGGAAAGTACCTTTCAACCTTCTTGAAAATGACCCCTTTTCCTAAGAAGTGCCTTTCAGAGTTTTTGCAATGAACCTTTCAAAATTTTGTAAAGAACCTTTCGGATTTCTTGAAATGGTCTTTTGGAAACCTTAAAAATATCTTTTTCAAAAGGAAAGAACCTTTCAGAATCTTGGAAATAACCCTTCAAATTTTGAAGAGGACCATTAAAGAGTTACCCTTCGGGAAAATTGTTTGGGATAATTTTTCCAAAAGAAAAGGTCTTTGTCTTTTGCTTCAGGAATATTGTTCGAAAGAAATATACCTTCAGAAACCTTGTATCGACAACTTATCTGAAAGAATTCAATACTTAGACAAAAAGGGTCACAAAAGAAAAGAAACACTTAGTCCCCATGAAATCTAAAAGAATGAACAAGTAAAGACATAGCTAAATAAAAGATTTTACACTTAGCTTCTGGCTTGCAGGCTTATCCTTGAATACTGTTGTTAGGTCCTTAAAAAACTTTGCTTGGATCCTCTCTCAAGCCTTTGATCCACTGCTTCATCAAACCATGCAAGATCTTTAGTATGTGTGCCAAAAATGGCCAACATTTCTAGCAACTCGTAGGGAAGCATGCTTATTATGCTTGAGAAACTAGCTCATTTACCTCATCCAATCCATTGGGCATGGAGTTAGTGTTATATTTGATAAGACTGAATCTATTTGGAAACTCCCTTTGAAGCAATACAGACAACAAGAACAAAATAAACACTATGCCTAAGGCACTTAGGGAATGGAAACACACAATTAAAAAGATGTGCACAAGGCACTTAGGAGAAAACATGAAAAATTATACAAAAATTACAATATATACAATGGATACAAACTCTTCTAATAGCAAAGATTTAGATGAATCCCATTGACTGGGATGGGTAGTACCTCTCCATCTAGTTGGGCCAGATGAAAAATATTATGTTGTTTGTATCCATGAATCAAATAAGGACCACTCTATTGGCTATCAAATTTGGTATGGTTGCCTAGCTTAGCCTTGTTTGAATCCCACTTGAGTACTAGATCCCCTTCCTTGAATTCCCTTGCTATGGCTCTCTTATAAAAGGCTTTCTTGACTTGAGCTTGATGTGACTCTAGTGTTTTCATTGCAAGGTCCCTCATTTCTTGAAGCTCCATGAGTTTTGCCAGTCTCACATGCATGGGCTCATCTTATGTCAACTCCAATTGATGGGCTAGTTCTAATGTAGATATCTCAAGAGAAATGAGCAACTTGGCCTCCCCTCCCATATACTAAGACATATAGAGAATTGCCAATGGTAGCTTTAGAAGTCACCTTGTCAACCCACAAGACTGTCTTTAGTTTAGTGTGTCATGTCCTCTAATTCTCTTCCATATTTCTTGTTGTAGATGAAATTACACCCTTGTGTGAGATATTTTCAGGCTCTCTCACTCCAAACTACAATATTTGAACAACCTCAGGTTGTGGGTATCCTGTAGTGAGGTTGAACCTCTAGAGAAGGTCAGTTTCCTCTTGGTAGATCACCTAAACTAATGTTTCTACTTAGAAAGAGGTAGAGAGGGGGTATTGGATAACTAAGAGAGATAAATGGGTGATACACCAAATTTATTGACACTCACATAAGCATAAAATAAAAACTAATTTAGCATGAGATAATTCTTGCTCACACAACCTCACAAACTAGTTAATTTGCATAAGTGTTTCATAAACTAGGCTCACCAAACAATACATGAAGCAAAGAGGAATTTCAAAATTCATACCAAGCTCCCATTAATGGTGGAAAGAGCTCAAGTTCATACCTAAAATTAACTTGAAAACACTTAGAAATAGGCAAGAAAGAAAGACAATGGACATGGAAGAACACTTCTTCACAAGGCCATCATGCACAAGCTTGCCAAGCATAATTTTGAGGCAAGCGATAGGTAAAAATTGATATTTATTTATTAAAAAGTTATTTATTACAAATTTTTGATAGGGTTTCTCCTTGTCAAAAATTAGGATCTCTTTTTAAGCTCAAATGCCTCTATATATAGTAGAAAGGAATGAGAGAAGAGTGGGTTTGCATGAGAAAATGAAGAGAGGGGTCATAAATGGATGCAACCACCACTATGTCCTTACAACTGCCTTTACCATGAGATGAGCCATCCAAGGTCACGACAAATATCTTTGAGCCCCTTGTGCATTCAAGTATTCCTTGATTGGAGCTGAGAAAGCCATGTCATGGGTAGTTGCATGTTCCCACCAAGTGTAAATGATTTGATCTTTTGCATTTAAAACATGGCATGCTTCTTCACTTTGCATGTCCACTGCTCCACCTAGATGAATTTATTCTTAGTTTGACCACTTTATATATTCTAATTGTGAGTTGTAAACCACATCATCAGAGTTGAAAGGATAAAGCCTCATTTTTTCTACTGATTGGCTATCAAAATCCCACTAGGATCCTTTTGAAAACTTAGCCTTTTCTCATTTGTTGATCTCTTTGTTAGATCTTAACAAGTGTCAATCTCACGGTAATCTTGATGAACTTTTTTTAAAAACTTGACCAAAGGCAATGACTACTTGCAGGGGCTCAAACTTGATGTTTATGGGACTGTCATTAATTCCTTTAGACTTTTGTTTTCAGTCATTTTTTTGGACTATTTACTCGCGGATAAATCTCCTGAAAGAATTAACCCTTTTCTTTGGTTTTGAAAATTTTTCTTCACAAATGGACCTTCGGAAGAATTTATAAAGTGCCATATTTTTCACTTGAAATGCCCTTTTCGAAAGGAAAGTACCCTTCAACCTTCTTCAAAATGACCCCTTTTCTTAAGAAGTGCCCTTCGAAGTTTTTGCAATGAACCTTTCAAAATTTTGCAAAGAACCTTTAAGCTTTCTTGAAATGGTCCTTTTCAAAACCTTGAAAATATCTTTTTCAAAAGGAAATTACCTTTCAAAATCTTGGAAACAACCCTTCAAACTTTGAAGAGGACCATTAAAGAGTTATCATGAAAGAAAAGGTCTTTGTCTTTTGCTTCAGACATTTTGTTCGAAAAAAATATCCCTTTAGAAACCTTGTCTCGAACAACTTGTCTGAAATAATTTAACACTTAGACAAAAAGTCTTGAAATAAAAGAAACACTTAGTTCCCATAAAGTTTGAAAGAATGAACAAGTAAAGACTTAGTTGAATAAAAGATTTTGCACTTAGCTTCTGGCTTGCAAGCTTATCCTTAAAAATTGTTGTTGGGTCCTTAGAAAACCTTGTTTGAATCCTCTCTCAAGCCTTTGATTCACTGCTTCATCAAACCATGTAAGAGGTTTAGTGTGTGAGATAAAAATGGCCAACATTTCTAGTGACTCTCAGGGAAGCATGCCCGTTATGCTTCAGAAACTAGCTCATTTGCCTCATCCGATCCATTGGGCACGAAGTTACTACTTTCTTTGACAAGGTTGACTCTATCTAGAAACTCCCCTTGAAGTAATAAGGACAACAAGAACAAAACAAACACTGTGCCTAAGGCACTTAGGGAAGGGAAACATAACTAAAAATATGTGCATAAGGCACTTAGGAGAAAACATGAAAAACTATACAAAAAGTATAATATATACAATGGATGCAAACTCTTATAATAACAAGGTTTTAGATGAATCCCATTGACTAGAATGAGTAGTACCTCTCCATCTATTTGGGCTAGCTAAAAATCATTATGTTGTTTGCATCTATAGATCAAATAAGGACCACTCCACACGCTATCAAATTTGGTATGGTTGCTTGGATTGGCCTTGTTTGAATCCCACTTGAGGACTAGATACCCTTCCTTGAAGTCCCTTGCTATGGCTCTCTTGTCAAAGGCTTTCTTGACTTGAGCTTGATGTGAGTCTAGTGTTTTCTTTGCAAGGTCTCTCATTTCTTCAAGCTCCATTAGTTCTGCAAGTCTCACATGCATGGGCTCATCTTCCATCAACTCCAACTGATGGGCTAGTTCTAATGAAAGAAGCTCAAGAAAAATGGGCAACTTGGCCTCCCTTCCATATGCTAAGACATATGGAGAATTGCCAATGGCATCTTTAGGAGTCTCCCTGTCAGCCCACAAGGTTGTCTTTAGTTTACATGTCCTCTGATTCTCTTCCATAGTTCAAGTATTTGTTAAGAAGGAAGTCTCTTACTCCAAGATGAGACACCATAAGATATATTTTGTATTAGAGAGCATTGGATTGAACTTTTTAAGGTTTCTTACTGCTGTAAGGACTTGCTTTTCTACAAAAGTATACCTCACCTCATACCCCTCAAGCCCCTGATTGAAAAATGCTATTGGATGCTCAAGTCCTTCACCATTCTTTTGCATCAGCATAATTGATATATTATCAATATTGGCAACAACATAAAATATGAAATCCTTTTAGAAATCAAGATTCATAAGTGTGGGTGCTTGGGCAATGGCTTGCTTGATAGCCTCAAATGTTGATTTGCCTTCATTTGACCAAGTGAACACTTGGTTCTTCTTCAGCATAACAGTGATGGGCTTGACCAACTTTGCAAAACCAAGTATAGACCTTCTCACAAAGTTTATTTTCCCAAGGAAACTTTGGATTCCCTTCTTATGCTTGGGTAAGGATAAGGCCAAAATGGCACTTATTCTATCAGGATCAATAGACAACCCTTCTTTTGATACAACATGGCCCAACAAATTACCTTCATGCACAATAAACACACATTTATTAGGATTCAAGGAGCTTCCATACTCTTTGCATCTCTCAAAGATCAACCTCAGGTGGTCCATGTGTTCATTGGCATCTTTGGAGAAAATTGTGATGTCAACCAAGTAGACCAACACCATTTGATTCAACAGCCCTTGGAAAGCCATGTCCATGGCTCTTTGAAAAGTTGCCCCAACATTTGGTAAGCCAAAAAACATTTTTTGGTATGTATATGTACTGATCTCATTTTTTTACTAACACCTGGTTGTATCTCGAGTATCTATCTAAAAAAGAAAAATGTTCTAAACCTACAACTATTTGAAGAAGCTGCTCTATGGATGGTAGAGGGTAATGGTCCTTTAAGAAGACCCTGTTCAGATCTCTAAAGTCAACACATAGCCTAATCTCCCCACTCTTTTTCCTCATAGGAATGAAATTGACTATCCATGATGAGTGCTTGATGGGGAAGATGATCTTGGATTCAATTAACTTGGTTAGCTCTCCCCTCATTAGATCTTCAATTTTGGGGTTAACAGGCCTTTGTTTTTACCTCACAGGGTTAGCATTGACCCCTAGTTCTATAGTATGTTGGGATAACTTTGGATCAAAACCTTTCAGGTCACTATATTCCCAAATAAAGATGTATGAATATTCCTTATAAATTTCAATGAAAGCATGCCTTTTTGCCTCATTGTTTACCTTCCCAAGCTTAAGGAGCTTATCCTTAAAAATAAAGACCCTTTCATAATTGTTCTCATTAGTTGACATTACTACCTTGTCTTTCCTCATATGGTCTCCTTCATGGAAGAGACTCAAGTGTAACCAATACCTTAGGCAACTTGTTGGATTTTAATTAGATAATTGCTCCCCATACTATCATTGAAACTTCTCTTGGTTGGCAGAGGAGAAGTCTGCTTCTTGCTACAAGAAACAAGTAATTTATTTGTCATTTTTTAAGACCTGCCAGTGGGATTCATTATCTAATATTGATGGCCTCGCCACCACCTTGACATGTGGCTAAACCTTGGCCTCTTTTAACTTACTTGGAAGATCAAATCGGGCTCCCATAGCTGTCAACCTATCAGCATGTTGGTTCTGGTTCCTTGGCACAACTTGAATGTTAAAGGCTTCAAAATATTTAATTAGGTCCCATAATCTATTTTTGTAGGACCTCATCAAAGGATTCTTTGTAATGTTTAGGCTCCTGATTTGGTTCACTATAAGCTCATTATCTCCATATGCTTGCAACTGCTTGATTTCTCTCTTACTGACCCATTGGAGGCCATGGATTAGACCTTCATATTTTGTTGCAATGTAGGAGCAACTTAAATGAAACCTATAAGAATAGAAATTATTGTCATTTGAAGGGGAAACTAGCATTTCCCCTACACCTACTCCATTTTTTCTCCTTGAACCATTAGAGAATAACTTCCACATATCATTGTGGTCTTCTTTAAGTCCAATGAGGGAAGGCATGAGTTGATTTTATTAATATAGAAAATAGACACCCATGTCTCTTTCTTCAACACCTTCCAAAGGGCTGAGAAATTGATTATCCCCCCATAGCTCATCTAAGAACAATTATAGAATCTCCTCAAGATAAGTATTTAGTTCTTGACCAATTAGAAATTCATCCGCATCAAAGATAGTATAATTGATGTTTATGATATCTGGCTGATGAGGCTTAATGTGAAATTGTGTCATCAGCTTAGCCTTGATTGATACCTTGGTCCCATACCTTGTCTTGAAAGCCATGTAGGACCAATCTACTACTAGATAACCCTCAATTTTTGTTATGAATTCTCTAGGGAGGCATAACACAAAATGAGGAGTTACATCAATGATCAACACATCTTGAACCACCAAAACATTATGAAAAGCATGCAGGGTCGAGCTCAAATCCTTGATGATACCAAACAGATTTGTGGAAGAACTGTCAAGCTGTAGAACTCCCTTTGTATGTGGCTCATATTTGAGGTTCATTTGATCAGCTATAGACTTTCACATTACTGAAGTGTTAGCTCCACTATCTACCAAGGAAGCACCAATGATTAATTAAATATAGAACAAAGGAGGTTTGGCCACCTTACTTGATCCTTTTCCCATAGGATACTGGGTTGCATTGGTGAGGACCTCAATTTATTTGCTTGGTTGTCTGTCTACAATTGTTGTAACACCTATCTTGGAAAAACCTTCTTGAAGGATGTCCACTTGATCGGGCATGGAAAGCACGTCCCACATTGGCACACTCACATTAGACTTTTTCATTTGTTCAACAATATTGATTGATGGACCACCAACCTTCACCTGAGCTTTGGGAGCCATTTTTGTTGTTTGTTGAATTTTCAAGTTTAGTGGATCAAAATGGGCCCCTTGATTCTGGTTTTTAGGTGTCAAGACATTTGGAGTGATAACAGGCTCATTAGGCCTAGAAAATAATGGAGTGATAGTAGGGCGATGTTTGACCACCTCTTGATTACCATCTATATTCCTTCTTTTGAAGCTTGTATTATCTACCGCTAAAATGTATTCTTGGCTAGAACTAGCCTGTTGATTAAGTGCATAACACTCTTTTTGCTCATTGATGACCATTGTAGCATCCAATTGGTTTGGTACCTGATCAGATCTTTGGTCCTATGGAGACTATCTTAGTTTTCTCATCATGGGGATCTCTGTGTTTTGAGCCATAAGAGCTTGATTGTATCCATCAATAATAGCTTGCTGCCATTGGTCATTGAATGCTTGGTTAAAACCATTAGTTAAAACAATGGATTTCCCAAAATATTGATTCCAAGGTATAGTCCCTTCAGCCTCTTGAGACATATTTTTTTAAACAGGAACTAAGGAGTTGGAAGAGCTTCCAGCATTTGGGTTATAATTGCTCTGCTTATTGTAGTTAGGATGTCCTTGCCCTTGCTCATGGTTCTAGTTTTGGAAATTTCCCTTGAAGGGTGGTCTATTTGCTTGATAAGATTGTTGTTGAGGTTGATATGGAGCTTGATAAGGTTTATTAAACTGAGCTTGCTACCTCTTCACATTTACCACATCATTTCCCAAGGATTGGAGTATGCTCTTAACTTTTAGGTAGTTTTTTTGCTCTTGAAAAACACTTGATCTGCTAGTGGAGGCCTTTTCCTACTTAGGTGAAGGTATAGCAAAAATTGTTAGAGTTAGAAGAATAACATCTAGTGGGGGGATAACCAAAGGGGGTGGTCTGATCTCAAGGAAAAGAGGCATTAGGGGTTTAAGAGTAAGCTTGCCAGCCTGAACTAGGCATTTTTTTGCTTTAATAGCCACCTCATAAGCATCTGGAAATGTCCCCTCCCATGGATTGGACCATTACAACTATATCACTATTTAGATCCTTTAAGTAGTATAAGAATGCAAAGTTAGGGGACAGTCTCACAGAGGCTAAAATTCTATCTCAAGCTTTTTGAAATCTTGTGTTGAAGTCTTGCATGACTTCATGCGGGGGCTCTCTTGATTGTGGTAAGATATTCTACTAGTGACAAATGGTCACCCTTGTCTGCAAATATTTTACACAAGGCCTCTCCTAGCTGATTCCATGATTGAATAGAATTAGGAGCTAAGCCTTTATTACAATCTAAAGCTTTTCCCTTAAGGGATATAACTAATAGTTTGATAGATATATTTTATACAATGACATTATGGATATTATAAAAATTGGTTATATCATTGATGTGTTCAACAGGGGTTGTGGCCTAGTCTCCTATAAAATATGGGATGCTTTTGAGAACTGCTACTAGCATAGGATCATATTGTAGCAGATTCAAAGGACTTTGGCCACTAAAGCCTACAAAAGCTTTTCAAGGAATTATTATAGATTATAATTGCACCCTTGTGAGAGAGTTCTTTAAGCTCCCTCACTTCCAGCTACAAGCATGGGGACAACCTCAGGGTGTGGGTATCCTATGGTGAGGTTGAACCTCTAGACTTTTTATGAGGCTATTTCCTCAGGTGTTTCACTTCAGCTCTTGATCTCACACTAAAATATATTATTAGCTAAGGAAAAGGGGTAGGAGGATGACTGAAAAGGAAATCTAAGCTAAGGGAGGTGATGCGTAAAAAATAAGTGATCCACTTAGTTTGGGAAAAGAGCCAACTACTGATGAATCCAAATAGGACACAAGTTATTCTAGTCTTATCTCAAGGCCATAGGCATGGGGCTTTTGCATGGAGGTTGAAGGAAAGCCTTGCACTTTGAAGGATTAAAAAAATAGGTCTACGTGGGACACTATGAACTAGTAACACTTCAAGGAGAGCTCAATAAATAGACACTTCACACAATCCTGCACAAAACCAAAAGGATCAAAAGTAAGGTGCTAGAAAAAATCATAGGTGATGAATGACAATCATCCAGTCTGTAAATGAAACCAAATGTGCACACTTGTTTTAATAAAAAACAAAGAAGTCTTTTTTGTATTACTTCAAAAGAGTCTTTTACAAAGCGATTTATGAAGAGTAATGATATCACCAATCTGAGGATGATTTGCTTGGCTCCAAGGCCTCTATTTATATAGAAAAGGAGTGTGAGAGAAGGAGAAGAAATAAGAAGTCATTGATGGTTGGAATTCTAACATTGTACTTCCTTGTTGTCCTTAAATGCATTGCTTAGGATCACTCAAAAATTCTCTTAGGCCCCTCCCATCTTTAAGTTTTTCTTTGGTGCATCTGAGAAGCCATGTTGTGAGCAATTGGAATGTCTCTTCTTGGCATGATGCATTTAAGTGTCGAATGGTGATTGTAGGGAGTGAACTGTGGTAGATGAGAGCCTTCATAATTTCTAGCTACCAGCCACTTGGACTCTCTCATGCTCATTGGTCATTGTTGTGCCACTTATCCTTTATTGATTGGCTCTTTCTACTGCAGCTTATTCCATGTGGTAGCCTTTCATTCATTGCATCATGATTCTCATGTTGCTGGACTAAGCTCAAGTCAAACACTTAAAGAATCCTGATTCACTCTATGCAGAGTAATTCAGGTTCTTTGATCTCTCTAACTTTGGACTTTCTGAGATCCTTTACTTATAAGCCTTTTAAGTAGAGTACTTGGAAAAACTCAATTTACTCTATGCAAAGAAATTTGGTTTCTCTAAGCCTACTTATTTTGGACTTATCCATCTTGAAGACTTCTCACCTTGCTGTTTCCAATCCTTAAGACTTCGGGTTTTTCAAACTTGATTACTTCCAATGGCTAGTCGCTTATCCTAATTTTGTCATCCATTGGCCCATCATTTTCTTCAGACACTTGGTCTCAATATTCCTTCTCAACTTATTTCTTTTGGGAAAATCTCTCGAAGGAATTTCTTCAAACAATTTCTCTGAAGGAATTCTTTCAAACTTTTTTACACGTCTGTCTTCAAAAATTACCTTTCAAATTTTTCAAAATGAGCTTTCCCAAAGGGTGAGAGACCCTTCAAACTTCTTGCATATCCATTTAGACCTTCGCAAATGATCCTCCTAAAGGAAAAAATACCCGTTTTGGAATTTTGAAATGGTCCTTCTGAAGGGTAACATACCCTTTGGGAAACTTGCAACTATCCACTTGGAGAAGGAAAAGCCCTTTGGATTTATGAAAATGACCTTTAAGAAAATTGATTAGTCTTTCAAAAATGTTGAAAATGTCCCATTTGCTGAAAAAGGGACCTTCGGCATTTTTGAAAATGCCCTTCAAATTTATGAAGAAGATTTATCCCTTGAAGAACCCGAGAAACACTATTTCTTAAGACCAAATCGGGTTTGTCAAGCCCTCTTACTTATTTCAAGATTTTGACTACTCACAACTTATAAATTAATCAATTAGTGCTCCTTGGAGAACCTAAAATACACTATCCATGAGTAATTTGGGTTCGTAAACCCAAAATAATTTTACTTATAAAACACTTAGAAGTCAAGCACTGCGAGAAACTTGATTTGCACTGTGCCCTTAGAAACTTGAAGTTGTTAATGCTGGAAAACCTGAAGTCCTCCCAAAGACTTGCCTTTTTTTACGTGAAATCTCCCTTTTTCATACTTAGGCAAATTTTGATATGTGAGCCAAAAATGGCCAACATTTCTGATGACTCACAAGGAAGCATGCCTGCTATGCTTGAGAATCCAGCTCATTTGTTTCATTCGATCCATTGGGCATGGAGTCATTACTTTTGTACAAAGCTAGCTCTATCTGAGAACCTCCCTTGAATAACTCCCTTGAATAACAAGAATAAATGAAATAAAACAAATTGTGCCCAAGGCACTTAGGAGAGGGAAAACACACAACTAAAATAGATGTGCATAAGGCACTTAGAAGAAAACATGAAAAACTATACAAAATGTACAATATATATAACAATTGTAAACTCATTTAATAGCAAGTCTTTAGATGAATCCCATGGAACAAGATGGGTAATACCTCCTCATCTAGTTGGGCAAGCTAAAAAATGTTATGTTGTTTGCATTCATGGATCACATAAGGGCCACTCCACAAGTTGTCAAACTTAGTATGGTTGCCTAGTTTGGCCTTTTTTGAATCCCATTTGAGAACCATGTCTCCCTCCTTGAAAGTCCTTGCTATAGCTTTCTTGTCAAAAGCCTTTTTGACCTGAGCTTGATGTGTCTCCAACATCTTCATTACAAGGTCTCTTGTCTCCTCAAGTTTTGTGAGTTTTGCCAATCTCACATTCATGGGTTCATCTTCCACCAGCTCCAGATGATGGGCTAGTTCTAATGTGGGTAGCTCAAGAGAAATGGGTAACATGGCTTCCCTTCTATTTATTAGAACATATAGAGAATTTCCAACAATAGCTTTAGGAGTTACCCGGTCAACCCATAAGGTTGTCTTCAACTTGGTGTGCCACGTCCTCTGATTCTCCTCCATAGTCCTTTTGATGATCCTCAACCAATTTTTATTTGTAGGCTCAGCCAGCCCATTGCCTTGAGGATAATAATTTGAGGAAGTGCTAAGGTATATGCCCATCTTGAGTGCCCATTCACTTGATTTCAAACCAAGTAAAGCCAAAGTATTATCAGATATGATAGTGGATGGAACACCAAACCTGGTCACAATTTGTCATAGAAATCTAAGACTACAATTTCATGGCTTCCTTCAATGTAATGGCTTCCACCCACTTGGTGAAGTAATTATTTGCTTTAAGCACCCATTTATGCCATGTATTTGATGAGGGGTTGATCACACTAATGAAATCCAAACCCCACTGCATGAATGGTTGATCCACTTGAATCAGGTTGAGAGGGAAAGCTGTTAACCTTTGTTTACCTATGAAGAGAGAACATTCTTGACACTTCCTCACCCATGCATAAGTGTCCTTGAAGAGGATGGGCCAGTAGTAACCAGCCCTCATGATCTATGTTGCAGTAGTCCTTAGAGAAAAATGACCTCCTATAGGCCCATTATGGAAATGCTCCAAAAGCTTGGCTACTTGATCATTATCTACGCACCTGAATAACACTCCATTAAGGTCTCTTATGAAAAAAACCCATAAACTAAAACATAAGGTAGAAAGGCACTCACCTATTAGTAGAAAGTGTGTCACATCATGGAACGAACTAGTATGAGGTGGAGGTACATCTGCTTGTAGGTTATCTTGTGTTACCAATATGACCTCGTTGTCTTCATGAAGTTCATCAACCATATGCTCACATAAGCCTTTACCTCTTACTAGCTTAGTGACCTTGATCTCCACCTCATACTCCATGACTTTAGTAATCCAACCAACTCTTTTTTTGTTCAAATCCTTGTTAAGAAATATCTTACTCTAGGATAAGACACCATAAGGTGGATTTTTCCATTGGATAATATTGGCTTGAAATTATTTAGGCTCCTTACTACTGCAAGGACTTGATTTTCTACAAAAGTATACCTCACCTCATACTCTTCAAGCCCTTGACTAAAAAATGCTAATGGCTTCTCAAGTCCTTCACCATTTATTTGCATCAGCATAACTGATATATTATCAATGTTGGAGAAATCATACAATATGAAATCCCTTGAGAAATTAGGATTCATAAGTGTGGGTGCTTGAGCAATGGCTTGCTTGATAGCCTCAAATGTTGACTTGCCTTCATTTGACCAAGTGAACACTTGGTTCTTTTTCAGCATAACAGTGATGGGTTTGATCGAACTTGCAAAACTAAGGATAAATCTTCTCACGAAGTTTATCTTTCTAAGAAAAATTTGGAGTCCCTTCTTAAGCTTGGGCAAGGATAAGGCCAAGATGACACTTATTCTCTCAGGATCAATGGACAACCCCTCTTTTGAGACAATATCACCCAACAGCTTGCCTTCATGTACAACAAATATGCACTTCTTGGGATTTAATAAAATATCATACTATCTGCACCTTTCAAAAATAAGCCTCAAGTAGTTCATCTATTCGCTGGTGTTCTTAGAGAAAACCATAATGTCATCTGAGTATACCAACACCATTTGGTTTAGCAGCCCCTAGAAAGCCATGTCCATGGCTCTTTGGAAAGTTGTGCCAAAATTTAATAAACCAAAGGTAATATTTTGGTACGTATATGTTCCCCATTTGGTGGTGAAGGTAGTATTGTACTGATCTTCATCTTTTACCCAGACTTGGTTGTAGCCAGAAAATCCATCCAACAAAGAGAAGCATTCTGATCCTAAAACTACTTAGAGAAGTTACTCCATGGACGGTAGAGGGTAATGACCCTTCAAGGAGACTTTGTTCAAATCTTTGAAGTCCATATAAATCCTAATCTCCCCACTATTTTTTATTACAAACACTAAGTTGGATACCAATGATGAGTGTTTGATGGGAAATATGATCTTAGACTTGATCAATTTGGTTAACTCTTTCCTTATGAGCTCTTCTATCTTGGGGTTGATCGACCTTTGCTTCTACCTTACGTGCTAAGCATTGGCTTCCAACTCTATGGCATGTTGAGCTAACTTAGGATTAAAACCCTTTAGGTTTTTTTACTTAAGAAAAAATGTTTGCATACTCTTGGCAAAGTGATATGAAAGCATGCCTCTCAACCTTTTTGCTTACCTTCCCAAGCTTGAGAAGTTTGTTTTAAAAGATGAGGACTCTCTCATAGTTCTCTTCATTAGTATACATTATTGTATTTTCTTTCCTCATATGGTCTCCTTCATGAAAAAGGCCCTCAAGTGTAACCAACCCCTTAGGAAGTTTGTTCAACTTTAGCTAAACAATCTAATCCTCATATTGATGTTGTAATTTAGCTTGGTTGGAGGAGGATAACTCAGCTTCCTACTGTAAGAAGCAAGCAATTTACTTATCACTCTCAAAAACCTACTAGTGGGCTCCATTATCTAGCACTGATGGCCTCACCACTACCATGACATGTGGTTGAACCTTGGTTTCCGTTAGCTCACTTGGAATGTCAAACTAAGCTCCCATGGCTACCAGCCTATCAACATGTTGGTTCTGATTTCTTAAGATAGTTTGAATTTTGAAGGCCTCAAAATATTCAATTAGGTCCCACACTCAATTTTTGTAGGACCTCATAAAAGAGTTTTTTATGATGTTTAAGCCTCTAACTTGGTTTACTATGAGCTCATTGCCCCCAAAAACTTGTAGTAGTTTGATTCCTCTTTTATTAGCCCATTGAAGGCCATAGATCAAGCCTTCATATTATGCTGCATTTGAAGAGCAACTTAGAACCTGTAAGAAGAGAAAATCTTATTACCTGAGGGTGAAATAAACATTGCTCCAATACCTACATCATTTTTTCCCCTTGATCCATCAAAGAATAACTTCCATAAACCATTGGGGTCTTCTTTAGGGCCAATGAGGGAAGGCATGGGTTTATTCTCTTCATGTAGTAGATAGACACCCATGTCTCTTTCCTCAACACCTTCCAAAGGGTTGAAAAATTGGTTATCTCCCCATAGCTCATCTAAGAACAAGTCTAGAACCTCTTCAGGATGAGTGTTTAGCTCTTAGCTAATTATAAACTCATCCTCATCAAGGATAGTACAATTGAGGTTTATGTTATCTAGCTGATGAGGTTTAATGTGAAATCATGCCATGTGTTCAGCCTTGATTGAGACCTTAGTCCCATACCTTGTTTTGAACACCATGTAAGACCAATCTGCTACAAAGTAATCCCCAATCCTAGCTGTGAACTCTCTGGAAAGACACAATGCAAAGTGAGAAGTGACATTCAAGATTAACACTTCTTACACCATGAACATGTTAGGACAAGCATGCAAGGTTAGGCTCAAATTATTGATGGTACCTAATGGATTTGTAGAAGAAACATCAAACTATATGACTCCCTTGGTGTGTGGCTCATACTTGATGTTCAGTTGGTCAGCAATAGACTTTGGTATGATTGAGGTGTTGGCCCCACTATCCACCAACTAATTGTGTACCAAGGAGTTGTCAATGATTAATGAGATGTATAATGGGGGGGATTGGTCATGCTACTTGACCTTTATTCCAAAAGACTCTTGGCTACATTAGTGACGAATTCAGCTTCATTGCTTGGTTACTTACTTGTAACTATAGAGACACTCATCTTGGACAAACCTTCATAAAGAATGTCTACTTGATCGAGCATGGAAATCATGTCCCACATTGGTACGCTTACACTAGATTTCTTCATTTGCTCTTCAATATTAATTAGAATACCCCTAGCCTTTGTATGGGTTTTAGGAACAACTATTACTAACCGTGTCAGTGAAGAAGCGATGATAAGAGGTGCTTTGAAAGCTTCCTAATTGTCACCCATATTTCTTCTCTTGAACCTTATGTGTACCAAGACTAGAATGTGGGCCAAACTGGGAGCAGCCTACAGATTATATGTATAGCACTCTTCTTGCTCACTGATAACCATTGAGGATTTCAATTGGTTTAACCTCTGATCTAAGCCTTGTTTTTATGGAGGTTGCTCTTGCTTTGTCAGTGTGGACACCTCTTTGTTTTAGGCCATAAGAACCTGGTTATATCCATAAGCAACAACCTGTTGCCATTGATCACTGAATACCTAGTTGGAGCCATTAGTTGGGACAATGGATTACCCAAAATAATGATTCCAAGGCATTATACCTTTAGCCTCCTAAACCATATTGTTCTGAATCAGGACTAAGGAATTAGAAGGGCCTACTGCATTTGGATTATAATTATAATGTCTAACATATTTAGGCTACCCCTATCCTTGGAAATTTCCTTTTTAGGGTGACCTATTTTCTTGATAGGGTTGTTGTTGAGGCTGATACGGATCTTGATAAATCTTGCCTCTTGACATTGATCACATCATTCCCCAAGGATTGGAGCATGCTTTTCAATTCTAAGTAATTCTTCTACTCTTGGGAGTCATTGGATCCACTTATAGAGGCCTTCTCTTGATTAGGTGAGGGCACAATAGCAATTGTTGGCATTGGAAGTATAACATCAAATGAAGGCATGACTACAGGAGGTGGGCTGATCTCTTTAAAAAGAGGTATTAGGGTTCTGGGAGTAAGCTTGCCAGCCTGAACTAGGCAATTTTCTACCTTGATCGTCACCTTGTATGTATCTAGCAGTATGTCTCCTCCCATAGATTGAATCATTACAACTATATCACTGTTGAGAGCCTTCAAGCAATACAAGAAAGCAAAGTTTAGAGATGGTCTAATAGCTATTGAAATGCTATCCCACACCTTCTAAAATCCTGTATTGAAGTCTTGCATGACTTTATGGGGAGCTCTCTTAATTATTTTTAGCTGCTCTGCAAGTGGCAGATGATCACTCTTATATGTAAACCTTTTACACAAGGCTATTCCCAGCTCATCTCATGAGTGGATAAAATTAGGAGCTAGACCCCTATACCAATCTAATGCCTTTATTTTGAAGGATATATCCAATATCCTAACAGACACATTCTCCATTATGATATTATGAATGTTGCAGAAGCTGGCTATGTCCATTATGTGGTCAGCATGAGTTATAGCTTGGTGTCCTGTGTAATTAGGAATACTTTTGAGGGTTACTATTGGCATAGGATCATATTTTGGTAAGTTCAAAGGGATTTGGCCACTGAAGCCCACAAGAACTCTTTGGGGAATCATAGCAACAAGAGGGTTTGACAAGGATCTTCTTGCGTAGGTATACCTTATGACTGGTTTAGGAAAGTAGCTTCTTACGTAAGGGTGAGTATGGCAAACCTTAACTTTTTTGCTAAGTTTAAAGGTAATTCAACAAACTCAAAAGGAATACCTATAGAAGTTGATAGTCTAGTCACTTTTGGCATTAAAGATAGCTACTACTCTACCACCAGACAGCTAGGTGTTCTTTGGAGTCGCCAAATGTTAAATGATGAATGCTACCACTACTACAAAATGATCAAAATAGCATCAAATTTGACCAATCTTTCATAAAAATGAAAATAAAATGATAGTCAACCAATCGGATGTGCCAGAACTGTTATAGCTAGGAATTTCACCTTTGTGAGAGAGTTCTTCAAGCTGCCTCACTTCCAGCTACAAGCATTGGGACAACCTCAAGATGTGGGTATCCTATGGTGAGGTTAAACCTCTAGGCTTTTTATGAGGCTAGTTCCTCAGTTGCTTCACTTTAGCTCTTGATTTCACACTAAAATATACTATTAGCTAAGGAAAAGGGGTAGGAGGATGATTGAAAAAGAAATCTAAGTTAAGGGAGGTGATGCACCAAAAATAAGTGATCTACTTGGTTTGAGAAAAGAGCCAACTACTAATGAACCCAAATAAGACACAAGTTATTCTGGTTCTATCTCAAGGTCGTAAGTAAGGAGATTTTATGTGGAGGTTGAAGGAAAGCCTTGTGCTTTGAAGGATAACAAAAATAGGTCTACAGGAGACACTATGAACTGGTAACACTTTAAGAAGAGCTCAAAAAATAGACACTTCATGCAATCCTGCATAAAACTAAAAGGATCAAAAGTAAGGTGATATAAATTATCACAGGTGATGAATGACAATCATACATTCTGTAAATGAAACCAAATTTACACACTTGTTTTAACCAAAAATAGAGAAGTCTTTTTTGTATTGCTTCAAAAGAGTCTTTTACAAAGTGATTTCTATAGAGTAATTCTATCACCAATCTGGGGATGATTTTCATGGCTCCAAGGCCTCTATTTATATAGAAAAGGGGGGAGAGAGAAGGGGAAGAAAGAATAAGTTACTGATGTTTAGAATTTTGACATTATACTTCCTTGTTATCCCTAAATGTGCTACTTAGGATCACTCAACAATCCTCTCAATCCCCTCCCATCTTTAAGTATTTCTTTGGTGCATTTGAGAGGGCATGTTATGAGCAGCTAGAATGTCTCTTATTGGTATGAAGCATTTAAGTGTCGAATGGTGATTACATGGAGTGAACTATGGCAAATGAGAGCCTTCATAATTTCTAGCTACCAGTCACTTGGACTCTTTTGTTCTCATTGGTCATCATTGTGCCACTTGTCCTTTACTGATTGGCTCTATTTACTTCAATTTTTGCCTTGTGGTAACCTTTCATTTGTTGCATCATGATTCTCATGTTGCTGGACCAAGCTCAAGTCAAACACTTGAAGAATCCTAATTTACTCTATGCAAAGTAATTCAGGTTCTTTGATCTCATCAACTTTGAACTTTCCCAGATCCTTTAATTATAAGCCTTTTGAGTAGAGTACTTAGAGAAACCCGATTTACTCTATGCAGAGTAATTTAGGTTCTCTAAGCCTACTTACTTCAGACTTGTACATCTTGAAGTATTCTCACTTTGCTATTTTCAAGCCTTAAGAGTTCTGGTTTTTCAAATCTGATTACATCCAATGGCTAATCGCTTATCTTGATTTTATCATCCATTGGCCCATAATTTTCTTTGAACACTTGGTCTCAAGCTTCCTTCTCGGCTTATTTATTTTAGGAAAATCTCTCGAATGAATTTCTTTGTATAATTTGTTTGAAGGAATTCCTTCATACTTTTTATCCACGTCTGTCTTCAAAAATTACCTTTCAGACTTTTCAAAATGAAATTTCTCGTAGGGTGAGACACCCTTCAAGCTTCCTACATGTCCCTTCATACCTTCACAAAGGATCTTCCCAAAGGGAAAGATACCCTTTGGGAATTTTGAAACGGTACTTTCGAAGGGTAACATACCCTTTGGGAAAATTGTAACTGTCCACTTGGAGAAGGAAAAGCCCTTCAGATTTATGAAAATGACCTTTAAAAAAGTTGATTGGTCTTTCAGAAATGTTGAAAAGATCCCATTTACCGAAAAATGGCCCTTCGACATTTTAAAAATGCCCTTCAAATTTATGAAGAAGACTTGTCCCTTGAAGAACCCAAAAAGCACTATTTTTTCAGACCAAATCAGGTTTGTCAAGCCCTCTTACTTATTTTGGTCTTCTGACTGCTCACAACTTATGAAGTAATCAAGTAGTGCTCCTTAGAGAACCCAAAATACACTGTCCATAAGTAATTTGGGTTTGTAAACCTGAAATACTTTGACTTATAAAACACTTAGAAGTCAAGCACTGCTGGAAACCTATTTTACACTGTTCCCTCAGAAACCCAAAGTTGTTACTACTAGAAAACCTGAAGTCCTTCCAAAGACTTGCCATTTTTTTGCCTAAAAGATCCCTTTTTCATACTTAGGCAAATTTTGATATGTTGGCCAAAAATGACCAATAGGAATCATGTTAACAAAAGGATCTAACAAAGGTATTCTTGCATTGGTATACCTTATGATTGGTTTAGGAAAATGGTTTTCTACGTATGGGTGAGTATAGGTGAACCTTAACCTTTTGGCTAAATTTAAGGGGAGTTCAACAAGCTCAAAAGGAATACTTTTGAAATCTGATCTTGTAATCACCTTTGGTATGAAAGATAGTTACTATTCTTCCACCAGGTTGCTAAGTGTTCTTTAGAGTCGCTAGATACTAAAAGATGAAAGCTATAGCCCCTGAAAATTGATCAAATCATCATCAAACTTGACCAATCTTCCTTGAAATTAGTCCCATCGAACGTGCCAAAAACTATTGTAGGCAAAAATTACACTCTTTTGAAAGAGTTGTTTAGTCTCTCTTACTTCTAGCTATAATATTGGAATAACCTCAGGCTGTGGGTATCTTGTAGTGAGGTTGAACTTCCAGAGAAGGCTAGCTTCCTCTTGGTAGATCACCTAAACTAATATTTTTACTTAGAAAAGAGGTAGAGAGGGGGTATAGGGTAACTAAGAAAGATAAATGGGTGATACAACAAATTGATTGACACTCACATAAGCATGAAATATACACTAATTTAGCATAATATAATTCTTGCTCACACAACCTCACAAACTAGTTAATTTGCATAAGTGTTTCATAAACTAGGCTCACCAAACAATACATGAAGCAAAGAGGAATTTCAAAATTCACACCAAGCATACATTAATGGTGGAAATATCTCAAGTTTAGACATGTAACTAACTTGAAAACACTTAAAAATAGGCAAGAAAGAAGGACAATGGACCAGAAAGAACACTTATTCATAAGGCCATCATGCACAAGCTTACTAAGCACAATTTTGAGGCAAGAGATAGGTAAAAATTAATCTTTATTACTTCAAAAGGTCTTTCTTACAAATTTTTGATAGGGTTTATTTTTTTCAAAAATTAGGATCTCTTTTTAGGCTCAAAAGCCTTTATATATATATCATAAATGAATGAGAGAAGAGGGGGCTTACGTGAGAAAATGGAGAGAGGGGTCATAAATGACTACAACTACCAATATGTCCTTACAACTGCCTTGACCATGAGATGAGCCATACAAGATCACCAAAAATATCCTTGAGCCCATCATGCATTCAAGTCTCCCTTGATTGGAGTCGAGAGAGCCATGTCGTGGGTACCTGCATATTCCCACCAAGTGTAAATGATTTGATCTTTTGCATTTAAAACTTGGTGTGCTTCTTCACTTTGCATGTCCACTACTCCACTTAGATGCATCTATTCTTAGTTTGACCACTTTACATGTTTTGAATGTGAGCTATAGACCACATCATCAGAGTTGAAAGGAGAAATCGTCATCTTTTTTTGTTGATTGGCTATCAAAATCCCACTAGGATCCTTTTAAAAACCTGGCCTTTTCTCATCCGTTGATCTCCTTGTTATATCTTGACAAGTGTCAAGCTCATGCCAATCTTGATGAACTTTTTTAAAAACTTGACCAAAGGCAATGACTACTTGTAAGGGATCAAACTTGACATTCATGGGCCCATCATTAATTCCTTCAAACTTTTATTTTTGGCCATTTCTTTGGACTATTTGCTCGCAGACAAATCTCCCAAAAGAATTAACCCTTTTCTTTGGTTTTGAACAATTTTATTTGAAAATGGACCTTTGGAAGAATTTATAAAGTGCCATATTTTTCACTTTAAATGCCCTTTTCAAAAGAAAAGTGCCCTTTAGCCTTCTTGAAAATGACCCCTTTTCCCGAGAAGTGCCCTTTAGAGTTTTTGCAATGAACCTTTTAGAATTTTGCAAAGAACCTTTCAGCTTTCTTGAAATGGTCTTTTCCAAAACCTTGAAAATATATTTTTTAAAAGGAAATTACCTTTTGAAATCTTGGAAAGAAACTTTCAAACTTTGAATAGGACCATTAAAGAGTTACCCTTCAGGAAAATTATCCAGGACAATTTTCCTAAAAGAAAAGGTCTTCATCTTTTGCTTTGGACATTTTGTTGAAAAGAAATATCCCTTCGAAAACCTTGTCTCAGACAACTTGTCCAAAAGAATTCAACACTTAGCCAAAAAGGTCCCAAAATAATGAAATCACTTCATCCCCATTGCAAAACTCCCTTAGTATGTGGCTCATATTTGAGGTTTAGCTAATCAGCTATAGACTTCAACATTACTGAAGTGCTAGCACCACTATATACCAAGCAATTATGCACCAAGGAATCACCAATGATTAATAAAATGTAGAATAGAGGAGGTTTGACCACCTTAATTGATCCTTATCTTATATAACCTTGGGTTTCATTGGTGAGGACCTTAGTTTCTTTGCTTGGTTGTCTACCTGTAGCTGTTATAACACCTATCTTGGATAAACCTTCTTGAAGGATAGCCACCTGAATAGGCATGGAAAACATGTCCCACATCACCACCAACCTTTGCCTAGGATTTGGGGGCTACTACTATTGTTTGTTGAATTTATGAGTTTAGTGGATCAAAATGGGTCCCTTGATTTTGATTTTTAGGATGTGTTGGGACCTTTGGAGTGATAACAGGCTCATTAGGCTTAGAAAATGAAGGAATAATGATAGGAGGTTATCTGAATGCCTCTTAATTACCATCCATATTATTTCTTTTTAACCTTGTATTAGTTGCAACTAGAATGTATGCTTGGCTAGAACTAGCCTACTGATTGAGTGCATAACACTCTTCTTGCTCACTGATGACCATTGTAGCATATAGTTGGTTTGGTACCTGATCAAATCCTTAGTCCTATAGAGACTGTCCTAGTTTTGTCATCATGAGGATATCTATGTTTTGATCCATAAGAGATTGATTGTATCCATAAGCAAAAACTTGATGTTATTGGTCATTGAATCCCCGGTTAAAACCATTAGTTGGGATAATGGATTGCCCAAAAGATTGATTCCAAGGTATGGTCGCTTCAACCTCTTGAGCCATATTGTTTTGAATAGGAACCAAGGAGTTGGAAGAACCTGCGACATTTGGATTATATTTATTTTGTCTAGCATAGTTAGGTTGTCCTTGTCCTTGCTCACAGTTCTAGTTTTGGAAATTTCCCTTGAAGGGTGGTCTATTTGTTTGATAAGATTATTGTTGAGGCTGATATGGAGCTTGATAAGGTTTATGAAAATGATCTTGCTAACTCTTCACATTTACCCTATCATTTCCCAAGGATTGGAGCATGCTCTTAAGTTCTAGGTAGTTTTTCTGCTCTTGGGAATCATTTGATCCATTAGTGGAGGCCTTTCCCTGCTTAGGTGAAGGTATAACAACAATTGTTGGAGTTAAAATAATAACATAAAATGGGGGGATAATCATGGGGGGTGGTCTGATCTCAGGGAAAAAAGGCATTGGGGGTTTAGGAGCAAGCTTGCCAACTTGAACTAGGCAATTTTTTGCTTTAATAGCCACCTCATAAGCATCTAGCAATATGTCTCCTCCCATGGATTGGACCATTACAGCTATATCACTATTTAGATCTTTTAAGTAGTATAGGAACAAAAATTTAGGGGACGGTCTCACAGAGGTTGGAATTCTATCCCAATATTTTTTAAATCTTGTGTTGAAGTCTTGCATGACTTCATGGGGGGCTCTCTTGATTGTGGTAAGTTATTCTGCTAGTGACAAATGGTCACTGTTGTTTGCAAATATTTTACACAAGGCCTCTCCTAGCTGATTCCATGATTGAATAGAATTAGGAGCTAAGCCTCTATACTAATATAAATCTTTTCCCTTAAGGGATATAGCTAATAGTATGATAGATATATTTTTTAAAACATTATGGACATTGAAAAAATTGGCTATCATTGATGTGTTTAGCAGGGGTTGTGGCTTGGTCTCCTATAAAATATGGGATGCTTTTGAGAGCTACTACTGGTATAAGATCATATTGTGGTAGATTCAAATAAATTTGACCATTAAATCCTACAAAAATTCTTTGGAGAATCATGTTAACAAAAGGGGCTAACAAAGGTCTTCTTGCATAGGTATACCTTATGACTGGTCTAGGAAAATGGTTTCCTACGTATGGGTGAGTATAGGCGAACCTTAACCTTTTGGTTGAATTTAAAGGGAGTTCAACAAGCTCAAGAGGAATACCTCTAGAAGCTAATCTTGTAGTCACCTTTGCCATGAAAGATAGTTACTATTCTACCATCAGATTGTTAAGTGTTATTTGGAGTCACCAGATACTGAAAGATGAAAGCTATAGCCACTGCAAATTGATCAAACCAACATCATGCATGATTTTCAGAGCTGTTTGTATCACAGTCCTATCATGTTTGGGTTTAATGTTTTTTAGCTCCATTGATTGAATGTGCCAAAAACTATTGTAGGAGGAAATTACACCCTTGTGGGAGAGTTTTTTAGCTCTCTCACTCCTAGCTATAATATTAGAGCAACCTCAGGTTGTGGGTATCCTGTAATGAGGTTGAACCTTTGGAGAAGGTTGACTTCTTCTTGGTAGATCACTTAAACTAATGTATCTGCTTGAAAAAGAGGTAGAGAGGGGGTATAGGGTAACTACGAGAGATAAATGAGTGATACACCAAATTTATTGACACTCACATAAGTATGAAATAAACAATAATTCAATATAAGATAATTCTTGCTCACACAACCTCACAAACTAGTTGATTTGCATAAGTGTTTCATAAACTAGGCTCACCAAACAATACATGAAGCAAAGAGAAATTTCAAAATCCACACTGAGTATCCATTAATGGTGTAAATAACTCAAGTTCATACCTAAAAATAACTTGAAAACACCTAAAAATAGGCAAGAAATAATGACAATGGACATGGAAGAACACTTCTTCACAAGGCCATCATGCACAAGCTTTCTAAGCACAATTTTGAGGCAAGAGATAGGTAAAAATTGATCTTTATTAATTCAAAAGGCCTTTCTTACAAAATTTTATAGGGTTTTCTCTTGTCAAATGAGGATCTATTTTTAGGCTTGAAAGCTTCTCTATATAGTAAAAAGTAATAAGAGAAGATGGGGGCTTGCATGAGAAAATAAAGAGAGGGGTCATAAATGGTTACAACCACCACTATGTCCTTGCAACTACCTTGACCATGAGATGAGCCATCTAAGATCACCAAAAATCTCTTTGATCCTCTTGTGCATTCAAGTCTCCCTTGATTGGAGTTAAGAGAGGCATGTCATGGGTAGCTGCGTGTTCCCACCAAGTGTAAATGATTTGATATTTTGTATTTAAAATTTGGCGTGCTTCTTCACTTTGCATGTCCACTGTTCCACCTGAATGCATCTATTCTTAGTTTGACCAATTTACGTGTTTTGACTGCAAGCGGTAAACCACATCATTGGTGTTTAAAGAAGAAATCCTCGTCCTTTTCTGGTGATTGGTTGTCGAAGTCCCACTAGGATCCTTTTGAAAACTTGGCCTTTTCTCATCTGTTGATCTCCTTGCTAGATCTTGACAAGTGTCAAGCTCATGGCAATATTATGATTTTTTTTTTTATTGACCAAAGGCAATGACTAATTATAGGGGCTCAAACTTGACATTTGTGGGCCCGTCATTAATTCCTTCAAACTTTTATTTTTGGCCATTTCTTTGGACTATTTTCTCGCAGACAAATCTCCCAAAAGAATTAACCCATTTCTTTGGCCTTGAACAATTATATTCAAAAATGGACCTTCAGAAGAATTTATAAAGTTCCCTATTTTTCACTTGAAACGCCCTTTCTGAAAGGAAAGTAACCTTCAGCCTTCTTGAAAATGACCCCTTTTCTCGAGAAGTGCCCTTCAGAGTTTTTGCAATGAACCTTTCAGAATTTTACAAAGAACCTTTTGACTTTCTTGAAATGGTCTTTTGGAAACCTTGAAAATATCTTTTTTGAAAGGAAAGTACCTTTTGAAATCTTGGAAAGAACGCTTCAAACTTTGAAGAGGACCATTAAAGTGTTACCCTTTGGGAAAATTATCCAAGACAATTTTCTTGAAAGAAAAGGTCTTTGTCTTTTGCTTTAGACATTTTGTCTGAAAGAATTCAACACTTAGCCAAAAAGGATCTCGAAAGAAAAGAAACACTTAGTGCCCACAAAGTCTGAAAGAATGAACAAGTAAAGGCTTAGTTGAATAAAATATTTTCACTTAGCTTTTGGCTTGCAGGATTATCCTTGAACATTGTTGTTGGGTCCTTATAAAACCTTGCTTGGATCCTCTCTCAAGCCTTTGATCCACTGCTTCATCAAACCATGCAAGAGCTTTAGTATGTGGGCAAAAAATGGCCAACAGGTAACATTACCACCTAAGAGGTGTCCTATAATATTGTTATAGGTATATGCAATGGCATGATGGCCTTCTTAGTTGGTTTGGTCAATTTTCCCTTGGTTCTAACCATTTTTTGTTGTTATTTTGGCTGGCATTATTGTTGTTGATTTTGTGATGGATTTCTTTATCATCATCATTGTTGTTTTTGGTATTGTTGTTATTTTTATGTTAGGGAAATGGATTTTGGTAGATGCCCAAGTTATGATTGGTCATAGGAGCATGGGTATCTCATTGTATCTCTCTATTTTCAACATATTCTCAATCAAATGTTTGAGTTGTATACACCGATGTATGGAATGTCCTGATGTGATGATACTCACAAAATTCATGTTATTTGTACCAATTAGTAAAAAGAATCCCTTATGGGTATGACTTTGATATTGGCCAACCAATCATATTTATCTAAACTAATATTCAAAACACAAATTCAATAGGCTCACCAAGGTCACTAAATTTACTATAAATGGGTAGTCTTCTCCTTGGAAAGGGGTTTGCAACTAATTTTGTTTATGTGGTTATTGGTTTTGTAGAGGCCTTAGTTGAATGTATGGAGGTGGTGGTTGATGAATGGGTGGAGGTAAATGGATAGCCGATGTTTGCACCTTCTAAACATGACATAATTCAGTGATCCTATTTCCAACAACATTCTTATTGTAGTTGTAAGGTATTAGTCTCTCATTGTTATTTGCCTGAGGTGGTATTGAAGATGGTATTTGAACTAGCTTTTGATTATGGTTTTGGCCTTGGTTTTAGGTATACTAGCCTTGATGTTGATTCTGGCTTTAGTTAGAAGAATATAGCTTGATTATACCTTTGTTGACAAGGGCTTTCTCAATTTGTATTCCTTTCTCTATAACCTCTTTAAATGTATGAGGACATTGCATCTTGAGATGGTAAGATATCTTATTATGTAGGCTCTTGGTAAATAACACGACCAACTATTCATATGGTAAATTATGAATGTGTTCTCCAATATTGTAAGTATGAAGTGAAGCTTTCACCAATCTTCTATTCAGCTTGGCCCAAATCCACAATTATAATCTCCTACTCGAGATTATATGAAAAATGATGTATGAACTTATCTAAAAGATAATTGAAGTCAGGTACAAAATTCTTTAACTATTTCAAAATCCATTCCAAGGCTTGTCTGATTAGACTTCTTGGAAAGAGTATAAGGAAATATATGTCTCTATATGCCATTGGTTGGAAAGAAATAAATAATTATTTAATATGCTCTTTAGGGTTGCCTTTGCCCTTGTATTTGTTAATTTTAGCTGGCTCATAACTTGACATAAATGGTATTTACAGATAATCCATGTTGAATGGATAAGAGCATATTTCATCTAATTTGAATTTTTTTGTTTGATTTCTAGTCCGAATAGCTTGAATTGCATCCTTAACTTGTTACAACTCTTGGGCAAGGAATTCAGATAGAGTGACTTGTTATTATTGGGGTTGCACAGTCAAAGGTGGATTACCTTGACTGGGATAATAATATTGTGGAATGTTGGTCAAATTAGTCAGATAACAAGGTATACATATCTATGTGTTAGGATTGTATTGTGGATACAAAATAGGTTGTGGTTGAAAAACACTTGGCTCAGATTGGCTACATAGCCTTGACTAGGGAATTATGACTGTGGTAATGGCATTTGGCTTTGTGAGATGTGTTGTTATTATTGGGTTTAGGAGGTAACTTGTTGCCTACTCATCAAACCCCATTATATATATGGAATATGTTATTGACTAGAACCCTATTGTTGAAGGTGTTAAAAGTTGGATCCCTGTTGCACATGCGATACCCATTAGGTGAAAGGTAATTGTTGCCTAGAACCTAGTACCTATTGTATGTAGGATATTTTTTGTTGGTTGAACACTAATAGTTAGACAAGCACTTATTGTTGGTTAGGTAATTGTTGGGGGTTTGGCATTTTTTATTATTGACCAACTGGCACTTTTTGACCAATAAAAACATATTATAGATTAGGAAACGTATATGGTTGTTGAGGTAGATTGGTATATGCTTGTTATGGTAGAATATTTGTTGCCCCCTTTGAGGTGGCATAGTGTTTTTCACTTTTTGTGATGGTAATTTGGTCTATTGTTGGTTCATTACCCCTGTTGCACACTCGAGGAAGCAAATGGTTGAGGAGTGCAGGTTGCTTGTTGATTTTGGGAAATAGGCATACCTATCCCTTGTTGTTTTAATCCACTAGTGAAATTGGTTAGAGGAATCTTCTATGATTTGATCAGTAATAAATTAGACCCATTTTGGTTTAATTTGGAACGCACTTATGTGCTATCCATAATGTTTTGACTGAGGTATTCTATTTGAGCAACAGTCTCCTCATTCAAAATGGGGACATTAAACATGTCACCAACCAACGTGATTTGGCCAAATGGGTCTATGTTTTGGTTTACATAGCTCAAAACATTTATTTTTTTCCCTATTAATGGAGCTAACTCAATAAGTGGCATGTAAAAAATAGCCATTGCATTAATATTGTGAGCTAGGTTGAGACAATATTGGTATGCTTATTGTACCTATTCCATTTGATCATCCATAGGACCTTTTATTTTTGAAGCATATTTTGGTTCTACTATGGCATTTGGACTAAAGCTTGACTGTAACTAGTTGATGCCTATTCAAACTATTGGTTTTGAGGTGCATTAATATGAGTTCTAATTAAATTTCTCAAACTTTCATGTGGGAAGTTTGGCATAAACTTGACTCTTACTTTGATAGCTTTGAGGAGAATTTCATAGTCATTCTCTAACAAATGATGATAAAACAAGTACATATCATAACTTCTTTGCATTTGTGTCATAATATAGTAGGTCTCTTATTTTTGGCTTTGTTCAATGTTAAGCGTCACTTCAGCAATGTACTTTTCCCTTTACTCTTATTCTTGGCCTAGATAAGAAGGTGCACTCACTAAATAATGCACTAATGGGTCTAACCTTTGTTCAACATATGGGATATTATAAGATGGATAGGAATCTATATCATAAGCTACATCATCATCATACGACTCTTGAATAAAAGGGTCATTCGTCACAAATTTATCATAGTTTGAATTATACGTAGTCCCGTTACGTGTATAACGAGGCATGTTTGTATGTATTGTTAGGTCTCATAAAAAAAGGATCTAAAGGTAGAAAGCAACTGAGTTCTAAAAATAAATAACCTTTGACTTTGTAAAAGAGGTATAAAGGGTAAAACAACTTAAACTAGGTAGACCCTAATGGATTTTATGGGGGATTTTAGTTATGGAGAGGACCTTGAAGGGTTCTATTATTATAGGTGGATGTTGATCTAGTCTTCATTCAAGTTTTAGAATGGTTCTTCTTTGATCAACCTATTAATTTGAATGGTCACTTTGGGGATCTGGGCCTCAATCTCCCTTTGCCTAGGGTGGTTGCCGAACCATTTAGAACCAGGTTTTCTTTCTCTACATTAAGCTCGAGAGTGGAGATCTGGACCTCCCTTTGTGTTCAAGCTAGTTCTCAATCTAGCTAAAATCATCTGGACAATCCCTTGGGGACCCTAAAAACATCCTGAGACCTAGGCCTCATCTTGCCTATGATGGCTTTTAATCCAGCTAAAATTGGTTGGTTATCACATCAGTTAAATGCAACATTAAAATTTCCTCTATTGGTTCTCAATCCACTCAAAATCAGTGGCTAATTCTTATGTCTGGGTTCTCATTATACTCTTGGTCAACTATTTATGACTAGGAGGAGACTCAGCCCTTTTATGGTTCTTTTAGTGGGGTCCCTTCTATAATCTTGGCTAGCTATTTCTGGCTAGGGCAAGACCCAGACATCCTATTGTGTCTGAGGCTAGTTTTCACACCAATTATTAAATGTGGGGTTATATTAATTTGAACTTAAACTAAGTAGAGGTAAATACAAAACAAACTCAAAATTGTTCTAATAAATAATTATGACTTGACCAAAGGTGGTTATAATCAGTAGCAAGGGTAACACAAAATTTCAAAACTTGTCTATAGCTAAGGTACCGACTTACCCAAAGGCGGTTATAATCAGTGACAAAAGTCTCTAGACAAGGTAGAACAATTTTGGACTATGTTGAAAGGATTACAATGATTTACCTAAAGTTGGTTATAATCGTTTAACATGGAAAAAAAGGCTAGACTCGAAAACAAAGAACTAAAACAAGAACTCAAAACTAAACTAAGCAATTGGCTTGGGTGACACTTGATAATTAGCTCACTAAAACTCAATGCTTGGTTCACAAGAGACTATTTAAATAATGGAACTAGGACATTTTCTAACTTAGCACAACAAACTTCAAATAAGGCACATGGCAATAACTTGGCTTAAAGGACTCTCAAACAAGACATAAAATAACAAACAACCACTAGGTATAGGCAAGGGGTCTTTTAGATTAAATAAGAAATCAACCCAAGTAACACAATTCATATATAAAGGTAGACTACCTAAGCCTAATTAGATGAAGCTTTAGCATAAATTTGATTAGTTTAATATTTGTACTTTGAAAGATTGAATTTCAAATTTAATACAAAAAGACTCAGATATTCTAAGGCAAATGGGCTAGACCAAAATGGGCAGCGTAACCGTACATTTTAAATAAGAGGTATAATAATGGTTTTATAACTTGGTTTAAAATGTGACAAGTGTTTTGAAACAATGTAGATAATGTAACAATGCTCCTTGAAATAAATGGCATGACAATGGTTTTAGACTCAAAATCCAAGGCAAATGTTTGAGATAAAATGGGCAGTGTAATGACACCCTATTTAAACACATGACACATAAATGGCTTTGGAATAAATCTCTAAAGTAAAAGTGTGACACAAAATAGGCAGAGTAACACCTTTTAGGCTAAAGGGGAGTGAAAACAATGTGATGGTTTTGGAATTTTTTTGACTTGATAATACAAACAAATAATTTTAGTCTAAAACACATGTAAATAAAATAAAATAGAAATAACACTAATGGCTCATCTTATCCCTAAAACTAACATGGATATGCATAATTTCTATCAAAGTTTCTACTGATATACCAATGCTTGAAAGGAATTGAGTGTTAATAAAAAATTTAAAGAACAAGTGTAGGTGGAGTTTTTAAGCCCTCCTCTGTCTCTCAGGCATAGTATGTGGCACAAACTTAGAGTGAGGAGAACTCATAATTTGACAAGAAATTACGTAACAAGTTGGGTTGAATAAAATTTATAATTTTCAAAATGCACTAAATGGTCCCAAGTGTGGCTAACACAAAGGCACAATCATGTCAATTAAGTTCGTACTCACTAACTTACTATACAAATATCTATTCCTTTGCACAGTGACTTTAGCCATGTACTACTTAGTGAAATATGATGTTTACAAGACCCAACTCAGGTTTTCATTAGTATTGAATAGGCTATCCACTTAGCCCCTAAGCAATCACATTATCAAATGTCCAATTTATATACCCCACCATGGAGTGGGATTAGTACAATGTTAGAAGATGAAACCCTAGGTCAACGCACCCCTAAAGAACTTGAGAGGAGGAAATAAACTCCCACCCATAATCTAAATGCAAGAAAATAAAATGGAAAGACTTTAAAGGTCATTTTTTGGGTAATCCAAGTCACTCAAAGCTTGGGGAGAGCATACACAACATTATTTTCAATAAGAATAAACAAACAAGGTAATAAACAAATTGCTTTTGGCCACCCGAGTTCCCTATAGGGGATGAGGGGAGAACATACATGCAATAGTTTTTATTTTACACAAATAAAGAATTTAATTTATAAACTTTGAAACTAAATAATAAACAAAGAACCAAAAAAAATGAAAAATCTCTTAAGATCTCTAATCAAAGTGTATGTTCTTTTTAATAACACCAACTCAAATGTGATAAAATTTTGACCCCTTGGCCTTGTTTTTTCTTGTAAAAAGTTTGAAAATACTAAAGACAAATTTGATTAGGCTGATTTTAAGTACAAAACAAAAGTGTATGTGATATTTAGAAGTGTTTAGGTCCCTCTCTCTCCACCTTAGTTCCTATAAAAATGATAGGGGTTTTGCTTATCTTTAGGCCAAAAAGCAAATCAATAAACAACATTCCATTTTGAGCTCTCAAATTTTTGAAAACACAGAGTGAAGTCATCATTTATACAACAGAGCAAAGCTATTATTTTTGGTGAAGCTATTATTTTCCTAAGAATACAGACACAAAAAGAAACTACTTTTTGGCAAAGTCTCTATTAAGCAGGGTGAAGTCACCGATCATATTTAGTGAAGTTACTAATTATAGGATAAAAATAAGCGAAGTCATCAAAACTAAATGCAATTTTACCTAACAAAATTTTTATTTAGTAGGGTAAAAGTTCTCATTTATAGATAGAGATATTATCATTTAGTAAGTCAAAGTCTCCATTTCAAAGCCACTATTTCTACACAAATACAAATCATAAACAAAACATGAGAATGGCAAAGCTACCATTACACAGGGTGACGCTGTGGATTATAGGAAAAATATAATGATGGGATTTTCAATCACAATACTCTAAACTTGAAGAATTAAATGATTTTATTAGATAAATTAAAGGTTATACATCATTCTCCTTGGTCATACAAGATGTGTGGTCCTATCAGGTATGTCATTATGTAAATTAGGTGTTTGAAGAGCAAACAAATGTTGATTAGTTTTTTGTTAGTCAAAATGATAAAAATCCATGCATAACAATACACTAGAACTAAACACTCTTTCCCAAGAACTCGGGGGAGTATAACATAATGAACAAGATAAAAAATTAGAAATAAAAACAACACAAGTAATTTAACTCCTTTGTCGAAATTGATATCCAATTTTTGGCGTAAGGATGTTCATATTCAAACTATGACATTAGAGACTCTTGTCAATGCTTCTCCATGGTGGTAACACTTCTCCAATGGTCACTTGTGGCTTTGTGTGAAGCTTGACATAAAATAGGTATTATAAAACTACTCTTAATGGCTTCTTGAAGGCATTCTTACAGAATAACCTTACACACAAAAGCTTGTTGGTATATGGTGTGGGCACTTGTATTTATAGATCTAAGAACTAACTCTAACCCTAGGGAGTTAGGTTAAATTATATCTTTTGTTGAGTCTAAAATAACCTAGGTTGAGTCAAGCTAACCCTGGGTTGGGTCAAAACACTCTTGAAATCTTGACACCTCAGTTTCAAATATTTATGAGTCATGACAACTCACTTTAGATATTTGTGAGGTTACGACTCAACTTTTTAGAATATTTAGGAATTAATAAACTTTATTAGCTCATTTGAACTTTGACTTCACATTTGGCTAAAAAATTGTTTTTTGATAAATGAAATTCACTAATTCAAATTGGAATTTTTAATTAGGCAAGTTAATTAAAATTTTCAATGTAATTAATCTTTCTTAGTGATTTTTAGCTTTTAGAAATTGTTTTAAATGTTTTGAATTAATAGCTTAATAGGCCAAAAGTGTCAAATTACTAGGTTGTAATTTGATTAGGGTTGAAACCAAATTAAGTTATGGGTGCATGCAGGCTAATACCCCAAATAAGCAAACCTCACCATGTTTATGATAAATTAAATATTTTACTTGGATAAATTTAAAAATTAAGGTGATTTCTAGGCTTAGATTACATCATGTGCTATAAATTGAACTAAATTCTAATTTAGGCATGAAAGTGGCCAAAATTGAGTTTCTACATCTAGTACACATATATACACTATTGCACATTGAGAAAATTTTCCACATTCCTCCCAAATTAAAAATAAATCACTAAGAACAATCATAAGACAAATCTAAAGTATACCAAATTTATGCCAAATCAAACATTATCAAGTATCAAATTCAAATGATTAGTTGCATTCATATAGTGAAGGATCACAATTCCACAATCACACTAGGTGAAAGAACTACATATGAATTTATTTCTCTCCTTGGAGTATCAGATACATAGGTAGTGGTAAATCATCAATAAGATTAATCAAGACCAGTTCATCTCATTACACTTTTCTAGTTTCTATAGGTTTAAATCCCTCACAAGCACACATAGGGTTTCAAGGTGAAAGATGTTGATTTATAAGGTTTCATGCATTGTCAAGGTTTAACATCACACATACAAATATTTCAAATATGTGAAGGTGATCATATAGTCATAGACCCTTTTTTGGCACAAGTCACTACTAACCACCATAAGTTACTATTGATAATTTATACTAACATATACCTAATGGAATTGACCCATGCATAAACAAAAACACAATTCTAAAACTTGATGAAACACGTGCATGTTTCAGTATGTTTTACACTGTGAAAATTCATAGTCGGACAATTAGCCAAACAAGATAAATAATTATCCCATTTTGTACTTACTATATTTAACATTTACCACTTTTCAATTTATTATAATATATTTCAAGCATTTACATTCATATTCATGCTTTAATGTTGTGTTTATTAATATGAATTCACATACTAGTTTCCACCTTCATTAAAATAAGTGATTTATCTTAATCCAATTTAGGGTAAAACATATTGGTGAAATCATATATTTCTCAAACTATGTCAAACTTTAGGTCTCCCTTAGGGTTTTAGATCTCATTCTCAGGGTTTTATTTTTAGGCATGATTTTTTATTATCCTTAATATACACATTAACCATGACTATAATGAATGAACATTGTATTTATTTTTTAATGCAAGTCATGGTGGGAATATTTTCATATTGTTCCACTTAGGTATGTTACATGTTGATCAATCATATAATAATATATAATAACACTAATAAGGCTAAAATTAACAATGAACAATCTCAAGTCTTTCTCAAATCATTTTTTTGTAACATCTAATCCAAGTTTTTTTTTTCACCATTAGATGCCAAAGGGCATGCATGACTCCTTTTATTCCTCCTCCTTTAGACCTCAAGATTGTACTAGCTAACATCTTACTCCTATTATTCACTCATGGCTTATTTTATAATTTACAGTCCATGTTGTCTACACTAGATGATGTAGGGTACCCCATTATGTGAGGTACAACAAAGGTAGTCAACGCGTTCCTCCTCAACCCCTTATAATTCCCAAAAATCAAGACCATCAACCTAAATGGTATGGCATCATATATTAACTAAATAAAACCCATGCTAAATTTTATATCTTGGAGATACTCAAGAGATCAACAGTCTAAAAAGACATTTTGTATGAGTCATTATGAGAAACAACAACATGCATCATTTTCCTCTATCATGAATATATTCAAGGATATATACAAAATCATCACCTTTGACAAAGAAGACTTGCCTATGCAACACAAAACCATTATTCACTCAAGTTCAAGTGCAAAATAAAATGTTCAAAAATATGTTGGTAGATCATGGTTCTAGATTAAATATTTGTAACACTTGTTCCAAAAATTAGGGATCAACCTATCTATTATTCAAAAATTATATCAAAACATATAAAAAAAAGATAGCACTACATCAACTACTTAGGACAATATCATTGGATGTAAAACTAGGTCCCAGTATGGTACCTATTATGTTCCATGGTATGCCTAATAAATTACTTTATAAATTGATTTTGGGGCAACCTTGGATACATGTTATGGAAGAAGTACAATCAACATTACACAGATATATCAAATTCATGCATAAAAGATAATCTTATACAAAACCAATAAATGAAGACCCTTTCATATATTTTTAGATGGCCCAATCTACTAAGGAGAACCAATAACAATCATAATTAAAATAGCATTCTATAATTCCTCTATCATAACCAATTATTGTAGATTAGATGCATACACATGAGGTGGGTAAATCAAGTACTAAAAAGGAATATGATCCAATCATAACATATAGAGTAAATATATAACATGAGCCATAAGCTAAAATAGAGATACTGAAACATATTATCGATCTAGCTATAGTGGTGAATTAATAAAATAAAAATGGTGTGTTCACATATTATTATGATAGTGATGACAATGATACCAACATGACAAATATGATAGATGATCAATTATGCAAGTGAAAATTCAATCCTTTAGATTAATATTTATCCCATACTCTATTCACACATATTGAAGTTGGATAATATTAAGATAATTCATATATAATGAAAACAAATGAATCAAAAATTCTTATTTAGGCACAATGTTCTTAGGGAAAAGGAAAGGCAACAATGACCTATCATCAATACATTTGAAATACAAACAATAATTACAATATTATCTCACTTTAGGCATAAGTGATGCTAAATTCAAACATGATTTAGACATGGACAAAGAAGCAATCATACATTTCATTAAATAATGTGGAGATGTTAGATACCAAAGCTCCAACACCATTGCAAGTAACAAATTTTCAAGATAAACCAAGAACAATATTTCAAATATTTATTGATCATAATATTATCACATTACCATCTACTAGATATCGAGTTATGTGACATCTCTCAATAAGAAGGAAAATCATATTATGACTATCATAGAATCATAATACATGACAAAGATCATTGAAACACATTATAAAATAAGATACATAAATACTAGAATAAAGGCATTATTAAGGTAATACATAATCAACGGGAACCAATTGCATCAATTATCATAAAGACACCATTTTCAAATATAGTAAGCAAAAAACATCCTCAAAAAGAGGCTTTGAGCATTATAGTATATATGGAAGGTGATTATTATCAACACATTCAAATTGAGAGAAGAAAATGGGAAGACATAAATAGTGTTAGAGGTTTATGATAGATGGAACATGACACTAATGAATTACAACATAGCACACATTGGTAAAAACCCATTGTATATTTCATTTTACCAATAGTTTATGGGCTTAAAGTGGTCAATACACACATGCAAACCATGCCTCCTACATATTGGGTATCATTTACATTGGGATAACAATGGTTACAATAAATGTAGGTTATAATTGATCAAATCAATCATTATGTCACTTTATCACATGTAGGAAGAGTAGTAAAAATTCGACATGATGAAGATGCTTACCATAAAAAAACAAAATATTTCAAGATAGTAGAAAATATATAATTGGAACAATCAGAACCAGAAGAAGAAGAGGCAATGTGATTACATAATCTCAAAGACAACCTAGGATATATGACTTCAATCTTGAAGATGATGATCTACTCACCAATTTATGAGCACTATTTTCAAGATAAATTCAACAATATAAAAAAGTTAGATATTTAAAACATACAAAAATATTCACATATTCAAAGAAAATAAAAATCAAGACCTAGACATGACATGATTGTAAGATTACACTATTTACATATATTATTTATCACATGTTTGGTAGATGTCATGTTTTTTTCATACACACATGTATTTCATAGTATATAAGTGTGATGCAAGACAAACATGTTACATATGGACATTTAGATATTAAAATTTCTCTACCTAGTGGCCATGCCAATATTAAAGGCATCTTATTCCACATATTTCAATATTATTGGTTATATATTTCTATATCATTCTACCATGTTAGGATATGTATATTTATTACACATGTCTTATTAGTTACTCATATATTATAAGTGCTACATGGATATGTTATTTTATTAAGACGTGACTTGATACATATAGATGGTGTAGACTAGTCTTTTCATGTTCTATATTTCATTGATGTTTTTACTCTCTTACATGATAGGCTAGTTTGTGCTTATATATCATGTGTGGCCCTTTGACCTTGTCTGATGTGACATGTTTTTGTCCCTTATTTATGACATCTATATGTCCCTTGTTTGATCCAAAAATTTTGTGACCCTTGTTTGTTACATATTTATGTCCCTTGTTTGTGACATATTTGATGTCTCTTGTATGTGACCTTTGGCCTTATGTGTGATAGTAATTTTTGATCTTGTTGATCTTTTTGTGATTGTTGAGATATTGAGATAGAGTGATTCCATGATCCATATCATGCATTTTACTATGTAATCTTATTCAGTTGTATTTTCAGTGATGGGTACTATTTTATTCATTGATACATCTATCTAGAATGAAACTTATATGTTTTGCATTACATATGTTACATATATGTCTTGATTAACATATATATTACTATGATGATATACTCTCCACATGTCTACATGATTATACATGATGTTATCCTTATATATGACATGATACAATTAAATTTTATTTTGAGATTAGTAACTTATAGGACATGTCCCTCATCTAAAAATGGGGGAATACAATAAGCTTGTCATAGAGACATAAGCCTTTATGAACAAGAAAATTATATTTTAGAATTTGACTACAAATTTCAGAGATTCATAATGCTTCAAATATCAAATAAGTTCAAATACAGGAAAAATATTGGCACATCAATACAAATTATGGGGGCATCTTTCATGCACAAGCACTTACTTTACATATATTTGAGTACATATTCATACACATTTGGGTACATATGCAAAAGCATATATACAAAATATATAGAAACATAAATTACAAGTTTTAACATATACATATAATTGAGATTCAAGTTTTGAGGTTTAATATATAAATGCATAGCATTCTAGATCAATTGGTATATACATAGGGAAACAATATTGGTTTATATACATACATACTATGATAGTTTTTTTTGGGTATAATTCTGAAGAAACATGTTACTGATTCATGCACATTTAAATAATTTTCTATGAGTAGTATAATAGTTGTTTATTTTTAAATAAATTTTTAATCCACACTGAGAAGTGAGAAACCTTAAATCTATAAATCCATCTACAATAGTTGAATCATTTTTTTAGGTGAAGTACGTTGAGATTCAGATATTCTCAATGATTATGGCATTAATTTTAGTGAAACCATCATTTGGTTCCCATTCTTTATCAAAGATAAGTAGTTGTTTGTGTTAGTACATTGTGTACTTCCCACATTTATGAGGGTTGGGTCATGTTGTCTTCCCAACCCAATGGCTTACATAGTTATAAGAAATTGGGTTTTTATCACCCTCAATTTCTCCATGGGTCAACAAGAGGAACAAATCTCCAATTCTTTCAGTGGAAAGAAATCTTTATCTAATGCTTTAAAAAGGAAGCATCATATCTAAAAATTTTTAAGGGAAACATGGTTTTCACCAATGCACAAGTGTACTCTTCATTGTTATTTAATTTTAAAATTTAAATTTTTAATTTATGGACATTGACTACCATATTTTTGTTGCAGATTTTAATTTATAGTGATCTGCATAATTGGAGCTTCCTATAAAATACAAAGTGTTTTATACACATTCAAGTATAAATTTTCCTTTTTCTCTAAAAATTCCATTAAAATAATAAAATGAGGGCATCTATAGACAATAATTTTGGTATTAAGTACTTGACAATGAAAAGTTTGACATACATTTACCATGCATGACTTGTGCACACAAACATAATTGTAACTAGCCATCTCACCCTATCCTAGTGATTTATATGGGTATGATCCTTCTATTGTGTTTTTACACACCTAAAATAACCTCATTGTCTATTTCAAACCTACACATACTACCCTATACAAACATGCCCAAATGCCTAGTTTAGTCTTTTATGCACAGGTCACAACATCAAAATGGTCAATATCATCAATCGATATTGACCTAAGCTTAACAATACTGACCCTCTCCAAAAAATAATCACCTTTCAAATTTAAAACATTAATATGGGTTGGACCATAATTTTTATATAGTGTAGCATGAGAAAATATCCAATTGAACTCATAAATATACAAATCAAGGCCTCACTTGAGAAAAGAACTCAACACTTATATAGTACACATCTATAAAATATTGCACCTTGAAAAAAAATTCTCTATTCCTTCAAAATTCAAAACTAATCACTAATAGCATCACAAGCCAAGTCAAAAAGCATACCAAATCCAAGTCAAAGAAATTATTGTTAAGTCTCAAAACCAAATCATTGGTTACATTCATATAATGAAATATCACAATTTAACAATTATACTAGGTGGGAGTATTACATGTGATTTAATTTCCATTCTTGATGTATTGGATACATAAGCAACAATAAATCATCAATGGGGGTGATTAGGTTCATCTCATCCCATTACACTTTTTTAATTTTTATAAGTTTGTAACCCTCAAAAACACACCTAGGGTTTATGGTAAAGGAGGTTGATTTCTAGAGTTGTGTGCATCATTATAGTTCAGAATCACACATATATAGATTTCAAAAATTGGTGAAGGTGACCATATGGTCATAGACCTATTTTTCAACACATGTCACTACCAACCAACAATTGATATCAACCCATACTTGATGAAACTAACCTTGTGTAGACAAAAATATAGTACAAGAACCTAATGCATCAAAAGCCTATTTCAATCTATTTTCTAGTCATAAGTTAATCACAGTCAAAGAATTAGTCAAAAAAGCTAATTACTTATCCCTTTGAGTACTCACTATATTTATCATATGCCATTTGTCAAATCATTACAATATATTTAAAGTTTTTACATTCAGATTCATGTTTGAATGTCATATTTAGTAATATTAATTCACACAATAGTTTCTACCTTAATTAGATTAAGTAATTAATTTTAATCCAATTTAAATTAAAACATGTTGTTACAGTTGTCAAGCCAAAAAGATGGACTACAAAAGAATAAAATATATTTGGTGTAAACCAAACTTGCATTAATTGCATAATAGAGAGTAAATATTTCAAATATATAACCATGGAGTGGTTATTCAGTTCATCTTCTAAGATGGTTGTTCATATGTTAGTAAAATACAAAATCTTCTACACCTATGATTAATTAATATTATATACAATAATATTAAATCCTACCTTTAATTTGTAGGGGTTATAGTGAGACAAAGCATATCTCTGAATTTTTCAAATTTCTCTCTTCAAAGCGATATTTGTTAGTTGTTTTATAGTTGGACAATGTATCAATTTTACAGTATTGTCTTTCACATAATGTTAAATCAAATAGAATTTGGTGTTGATGTGGATGGTTGAGTCTTGAAATACTAAATTTATTTCCATTTGAATTTTTGAAGTGTTATCAATCATGAGTAGCATTGATGAAACTTGTCTTACCTATAATTATACAAGAATCATTTTTAGCCATATCATTTCCCTAGTTGCCTTTAAAACTGCCATATATTATGTTTTTGTTGAAGAAACTATTGGAACTAATTGATTATTTGAATTCTAAGAGATGACTGTTATTATAAAATTCATTGGGAAACTTGAGGTAGATTTCTTATCTTAAAAGCCACCTACATATTCAAAATTTAAATATAAAATTAGTTTGAAGTCTATTGCCTTGGAGAATTCGAGCACAAAATGTTTACATATTGAAGAGTTCTATTTGTTTCAACCTAATGAATTTATATAGGTTGTTGCATGAGTATGGAAAGAACACCAACAATAAAATAAATGGTTAGTATAGTTGTGGTTATGCAAATCATACTTCTAATGAGTTGTCTATACTTTGCTGTGTCTACAAATTATGGGGTATCATCTGATGTCAACTTCAATTTTTGTTCCATAGGCATACTAAGTGGTTTACACTATCATTCTAAATTTACTCAGACTATCAACAATTTACTTTTATTGTGTGATGAAAATGTACTTGGGTTTTTGAATCATTTAGATACCCAAATAGTAATGAAGGTAACCTAAAGTTTTCATTTCAAAATATTTCATCAATTTTGTTTTGATTTTTGTAGTCTACCTTCCATTATTTTATGTGGGGAGAAAATCATCCACGTATACAACTAGAAATAAATTTGTTTTCTCAATTTTTTTGACAAAATGATTACATATTAAAATTCAAAACACTTGAAATTCATGCTCAAGAGGTGCTTAGTGAGAATTTCATACCATGATCTTGGGTTTGTTTCAATCCATACAACAATATTACCAACCTGCACACCTTGTGTTCTTGGTTGTTAACTACACAACCTTCTAGCTGATTCATGTAGATTATTTCTTTAATATTACCATTTAGAAAAGAATTTTTAACATCTATTTGATGAGCTTTCCATTTTTTGTGCTACTAAAGCCAACAAAGCCCAAATAGTATTTCATTTCATTGTTGGTGCAAAGGTCTCAATGTAGTCTATCAATTCTTTTTTAGCAATTCCTTTTGTGAAAATATTTGTTTTGTTTTTTTCAAGTGAGCCATTTTTTTTGTATTTGTTTTGAAATACCCACTCGTAATGAATGGGTTTACATTTGATTGGAGGATTAACTAATTCGAAAGTTCCATTCTTGACTAAAGCATCATATTCACTTTTCATTGTTTTTCAGCTTGTTTGAAGGAAGTAGGTTCTGAATAAAAAGCAACATTGACTTCTTCTTCTAGATGGTTATCCAAGGTAAGATTTTCTATCTTATCATGAATTTATTCTAGGAACTTGTTTGATTGTTGTGTGATTGTTTGTGTGCTTCAAGTTCTTGTTTTTCCAACTTCATCATGTCTAACATATTTCAATGTTTGTCTAGTCCATTTTGGTATCTTTTTCTTAGTTACTTGTGAAATCGCTAGTTCCTCAATTTTTATTTGAAGCTCATTTATATTCTAACATATATTCTCATTCTGATGAAGTTTTATCTTCTACCACAAAGGGAGTGTAATTTTCATTTACAAGAGTCAATAGTGATTCAATTGTTTCCTAATTACATATCCCCCCTTCACTATTTGGAATCTCCATATCAATCTCTTTGAAAACATCAAATTTTACATATTTCTCAAGTCGATTCAATTGTCAACTTATGCATGTTGTGTCATTTATAATTTCATTTAAGACAATATATCTTACGATGATAAATTTCTAATTTTTCTCATCATATAGTTTACATATCTTTGAGGATTATGAATATCCCAAAAGGATGTTTTTTTGACTTATGTTGTCCAACTGAATATTTTTATCCTTGAGAATCAATGTGTACCAAGTGGATCCAAAAATCTAAAGATGTCACCCTGAAGGAAGATAACCTCACCAAACTTCATATGGAGTATTCATTTGAAGGGTTGTTGATGGTGACCTATTTTAGAGATATACTATTTGTTGAGTTGTTTCTACCTAAAAATGTAGATTTACTACTTTGAAATACAACATTGCTCGAACCATGTTCATCATGGTTTTGTTCATCCTCTCAACTATGCCATTTTTTTAGGAGTGTAAGGGAATGTGATATGTTTTTTTATCACATTTTTAATGAGATAGGCTTTAAACATCATTGATGTGAATTCACCACCATTATAAATCCTCAGTATTCCAATATGAGATTATGCTTCATTTTCAATCATTTTTTTAAACCTTTGAAAAATATCAAAATATTCTAATTTTTGTTTTAGAAAGTAAATTTCATTTATTCTACTATAGTGATCAATGAACAACATGAGGTATTTATGACCATCAACAGAAAGAATTAGCAAAGAATAAAAATTAGACAAAAACAACTATAATCTTATATGACTTTCCATTATAACCTTTGAAATGATTCTCTTTCATGTTTAGCCAATATACAAGATTCACCATTTTCCAATAATTTAGGCAAAGTTGGAAAACTTACAACATCATTATTTTTACATTGTTCAAATGATGTCATAGTAAGTATGCCCAAATATTTCATGCCATAAAAGGCTTGTTAACATTCCATAATAAATGAGATGAGAAAAGTTTCTTGGAATTGAAGGCTCACTTTTGAGTTTCATCAATTTTGCTTTCTCAAATCTAGTCAATATGACTACATTATCACTTTTTATTTTGATTTATACCTCTCCATCATCTAGAAGAATGGAGTGGCATTTTTGTTGAATGATAAATAGAGACAACAAGTTAATTTTCCATTAAGGAAGTCATAGGATATTTTTTAGAATGGAATTTTGAAAACTTGTTGAATTGAGTCAAAATTTTCCTTTTCCTTTAGATTCTAGACTTATTTTATTTGCCAAATACACTACACCACATATTTATTTAGGAAATTCCTCAAATAAGTCATTTTATAAAGTCATATGTTGTGTGGCACTAGTATATAGGACCCAATAATTATCCCATGTTGAATTGATAGAGGCATTATTGAATTCATCTAAAATATAAAGCACAAATTCACTTGTGAGAGTCTAATTATAAGGTTTTTTTATTTTAATTTTCTTTTCTTTTTTTATGATAGGCCTCATTTTTTCCCTAATATTTTTTCATTCATGAGCCTCATGACTCATTTTTATGACAACTTTTAAAAAATTAATTTTGTCTATCATTTTTCTTTTCTTGATGTTGACCACTATTTTTGTCAATTTGGCCTCCTCATCCCTTAGTTTTTCCTTTACCTTCATTTTTTGAATACATAGTCTTATTAAAAGAATAAACCTTGGAATAATTTCCCTTTTTATGAGCATATAAAATTATATCACCTATGGTGTCAGTATTTCTTCCAAAATCCTTTTCTCTTTCAGATATCTTATCAACCAATTGTTTAATAGTGAGAGTATTCAATTGATTATTTTCTCACAAAGACTCTAAATAGGTTGAATATGTGGGAATAATATATTAAATTAATGTAGTCATGTATATATGAATTTTTACACTGGTAACATCAACATCATGCTTGACAACTCAGATTTTTGATTCCAAACTCATCATCATTATTTTTCAATTCAAGGTTGAATAATTTCAATTGTATGAACTCCAATTTTGAATGAGAATTATATAATTATTTCAACTTATGAAATGATTCCTATGGAGTGCTTATCACTTTTATATGATGAAAAAATTCTCTATTAATTTGAGACCCTTATCAGGGCCAATGCTTTTGAATTTTTGTGCTTCCATGATTGTGATTCCTTTATTTCTTTTGGTTTAGCTACTTGTGCATCTCTATCACAAATTTCAAACCATAAATCATTGAAGATGAAATTATTCTAAACTTGTTTGAACCATTTAAACCAGGTGTCATTCCCAATTAGTGTTGTTCCAAAAATTATTTTTATTGAATTCATTTTTCTATGAAGGGAGATGGATTGGTTCCTTATAGCTCCAAAAAAAAAATCTTCTATATATGACTAGATAGATATACTAAACCTTTCAAAATGTTTTCCCTTATATACTCGATAATATGTGGAAGAATATAATCCTTTCTATACACCAGGTGGTACATGAAATATATTTTAAAGCATGTGAGAACATAATGATATGTGACACTTAGGTAGTACATGAAAATGATTTATTTTATCTATAACACCTGCTTAGCTATAAGTCCTTTTACATGGGAAAAAACCCAATAAATTTTAAATTTATTTATTTTAGGGTTTATGTCTAGAAATAGATATGAATGGTTAACGAAAGGAAAATAGAAAAATAAAGTTGTATCCTTATTTCTCCCTAGTAATTTATAAGGACAATGCATCAAATGTTGTTGTTGTAGCTATAATAGGCAATAGATGAAGTGGTTCAAACATGATGATAATACTCATAAATGTGAACCAGAGGCATCATTAATACTAAACATTACATTTTTATAATTTATATGATTTGACAAAAATCAAATGTATTGTCTTTGATTTGAAATGGTTTGCACAATAAATTGACTTATTGATTGTTTGTTTAAATTTCATTATTAGGAAAATCCTAAAAAAAAAAGTTTTTTTTCAAAAATAAAAGTATAAATATATATTTTTCAAAATAATTAAAACTTATCTTATGTGTGTTAAAAGGAGGAAGGTGACGTGGTTGGTGAGTATATGGAAAATAAAAAAGGAATTTTCAACATTGTAGCTACCACCTCAATGCCTCAGTTAGATGCCTTCAATGCCTTATTTAGATAGAGCACCTTTCAATTTCAAGATAGATAAAGTTGCTTTAGGTCAATAAGAAGGTGAAACACCTATGAGTCAATAGAATTTTGTGAGAAAATAGAGTGCAAGTCTAAATTCTACCATCTAGATAATGAAAAATGTGTAGTTTCTAACCAAATAATTAACTTATGATTCATTAAAATACTAAAAACATATATTTCTCACCAAATGCTTGACCAAATTATTGAACATGACAATTTTTTTAATAAATTTAAGCTTACACAAGTTCCCATGAGAATGGGATAAATCTTCTATTGGATGGCACAATTAAAACTGAAATGCCAATGGAAGAACATGTAGGTCTACTTCAAACAAACTCAAATTTAAACAGATTTATAATGCCACCTTTTGCAATCAATTCTAATCAAGTTGTATGGATGGAAGATAAATAATGGAGGATGATAAAATGAATAAAAAATGGAGGAAAAAAATGATATAAAAAGTTTGTGATTTGATATCAATGTTAGGCTAAGAAAATAGACTATGGAAGAATAAAATATATTTGGTGTAAACCAAAATTACATTAATTGAATAAATGAGAAGCAAGATTAAAAATATATAACCACAAAGTGATTTTTCATTTCATATTTTAAAATGAATATTTATATGCTATTAAAATACAAAAGCATCTACACCTAGGATTAATTAATATTATGTACAATAATATTACATGCAATACGATAGGATATTATATTTAAAATATAATATACGTATTCAATTTTATTGAACCCCATTTTTTTATATAAAGTGTAAATCATATTCAAACATATATAGCTTTATAAATATCATATCCCTCTGCCATGTATTTATATGCAAGTTTAATTTTTTTAAGAAAACATGTACACTCATTAGTGCCAAAAAGTCAATGTGAAGGAAACTTTTGTACATCATTCATAAATTTGATTGTAAGTGTCTTTCTCCAAATATATTAGGATTTATAATACCATAACCAATGCATATATATATATATATATATATATACACACACACACACACACACACTATGTTAGTCAAATTTCAAGTATTGCCTAAAAAAACTGGAACATTGAAAGCCACCCTCTTCCATTAAAAGTGTGTACCTACAAAATGGAAGTTTTACATAATTGTTAAGCCTCACCATACCCCAAAAAATTAAAATTGTCCAATCAAATGACTAAGAATACAATTAAATCTATGTCAATAGAAAACAACTAATAGGAATCAAATATCTTTGGTAGATGGGATACCATCTATCTATAAATGAAACATTCTATAAAAACCAATATATGCATTTTAGAGAGCATGTAATTTGAGAATTTGTATATTTTGCAATTGCTGAAGTTATTTTCACATCAATATTATTTCGAGGATCAAGTTCTAGGTAACTCCATTCCATTCCAATTTATTTAAGTAGTGACCACATTTAAAGCCCATTTGGTTGTATATGTTGTTATAAGCTTTGCCTATATTATAGTAATTGTGATAACTTTATGCTCTTCTAAGGTATAGTAATGTTATTATCTTTGGTTGTTCAAACTTGTTGTGTTGCTCAAATGAAAAATATATTCTATAATATCATTTTGAGGGAACCAACTATGTGTTAATAAGAGTATCTCTTATTTTTCTTAAGCATAATTTGTTCTTATTTCTCTGCTTTCCATATTTTTAGCAACTTTTTCCGTTTCATTTTTAATTGTTTAAATGCTTAATCTCAGTTTTTCCTCTTGGTTATGAATTTATAGACTTATTAGGATCATCATTGATATGTATATAATGACTTCATGATATTTTGTTATTGGAGTAAATATGTTTGTAATACGTGTTTTACTCTATAGACATTTTCCTCTCACAACTTCTAGGTTTCACAATGGGAATAAAAGTAATATAAGTGTCCATATTAGAAATTTGCATGATTTGAAACTTTTTTCTTCTAAATTATCATATAAAATCATGGGCATCTTATTTAGTTTCCTTTTCATGTCATGCACTTGTACTTACTTTGTTAAAGTTGAAGGCTCTAGTTCTACTAAATTCCTTTTTTTTCTTAGTTATTCTAGCATTGTAATAATCGATTTATAGAAAATCATATTATTATAATCTCTTATTTTACCTTAGCTACTCTAGCTTTGGAATAATAATTTATTTACAAGAGTCAAAATAGGAGTGTAAGAACTAGAAGTGTTTACATTGTCAATTTATTGCTTTCCAACTCATTTCTTATGTATGCCCATATTAAATCACGGTCATCTTATGGAAACTCTTTATGACACCTTTAAAGTCATTTAATAGTGCAAGATGTCTTCTATAAAGGCCTCTAAGCTATTTATTAATGCCATGTATGTTTTTTAGTACCTTCATGCCTATGTATGTTCCCATGTCACATTAAATAAAATGAATGTATATGTATTTAATTCATGATCCCATTTTTATATACAACTATACATATATATGTCAACAATTGGTCACACCTATAAAATAGGGCATAAATGACACTTCAGTGTATAAATGATGATGTGACTTCTAACAAAGTCCAATTGCCTCCCAATCACTTATTCATGTGAAGAATACCCTCATAAGGGTACAAAGACCCTCAACCATGTAAGTATAAAAGGTGGTATGATGAGGTGGCATTGTGTAGATTATGTTGGACTCTAAAGATAGGATTCCAAACCATTGGGCTCTCTCCCTTACTCATGACATCTTTGCACAGGGTTAAGATAAGGACTCTATTTCTATATAATTCCAATTTTCCCACTTGTAAGAGAAACTCTCAAGGACTAAATAATAATTTAGTATGTTTTCAACATGTGAATCCTATAACCATTAATCTCCTCATCTTGATCTTGATTTATTAATCATATCACCAATATGTATATAATAATCTTGTGTGCCCGCAAAGGCTTGAAGGGACTGTAATAAAAGGCCAATCCATAGTAGTGGAGGAACATAATTAATTATACCTATATTTTTTCCCTATCTAGAATTTTCAATAAAAGGTGAATCCATAGATTGGCATAACAAAGCAATGAGTGTAACAAGATTCAAAAAATTGTAACTAATAATAAATAGATTTTAAAATAATGCAGTGTTGAAATACTTTTAAATATTAGTACTATAATTAAGTGTAGATTTTGAAATTATTCTTTGCTGAAATAGTGAAGTACCTAAAATACATTCTTATACAATACTTGTAATATAATACATATTGTCAATTAGGCATAATGAAGTAAAACATTAACAATCACTATCACTATTACAACAATGTAGTATTTTAAAATATATCGCCCTTTAACTAGAAAAAAGATTTCAACAATATAGTATTTCAAATTTTTTTACAACTGTTTAAAATTATCATAGAGTCCATATTTTCTAGCAAGACAAACTATTATATCTATGTTTTTTATATATTTTTATGATTATGATTTACTTGTAGATTTTGGTGATTGTTGTAGTTCATAATGAGGAATGAAAATAAGAGGACACAATTTTCTAGGCAAATACCACATGCAATAATGAAGAACAAAGGGGTGAAATTTATTAATGTTGTTTATGAATAATTTATTAAATAAAATCCATTACCAACCTGCCAAATAAAGAATTTATTGAAGAGAAACCACTACCAACCAACCAAAGAAGTAACCAAATGTGAAAGTGAGAGGAAATTTTACTTCCACTAAAAGAGTGTCCTTCCATAGAGAGTGTGCAAAATCTGATATGTCAAGTGAAATGTGAGATGTATATAAAAAGGTTACTCTAATAGTTTTGAAACAAAAGCATGGGGCATAAAACCAATCATTTTGTCCAATTAGCTTAAATTAATTACGACTAATAGGAGGGTGTCACCCATTATTTTATGATATAAGGAGGAATTAGAGATCATGCAATAGTGCAAAGACTTAGTCAACATGATCCATGGGTTGGGCATGCCACATTTGAAGGCACAAGTTGCCCATATTTTCCAAACTAGGCCAAACCCTTTCGTTGATGGGGTTGTTAGTAATTCATGGTGGATAGGTTTCAAAAATAGGCAAATCTGTTAATTAAAATACCAAAAGGATTGGATAGAGATAGGGTTATGATGCTAATGCCCTTCATAGTTTTTATTTTTATGAAAACTTGAGAATTATGTATGCATAAAACCAATATGGGCCTCACAAAATATGTAATTGTGATGAGATGAGACTATAGGCTGGAATGAATTATAGCATGTGATTCATTTCCAAAAAAAAGGTGAGGAGTGTGCCACACATAATTTATAAAATTAGATAATGGATCCCAATATTAGCATGTGTCAATGCAACTACCTAAAGTACCCTAGGATTCTACCTCTTCAAATTAAAAGAGAGTTGTATAATTTCATTTTAGGCTATGAACCAAGGGCATCTATGGCTTCCCAACCCAACACATGGATGACTAAAGAATTATTTTTTAACTAGATGCATCATTTCTCCATATTTATGCTAGGAGGAATTTCACCTTAACATTTACATCTTATAATATTTGATAGGCATGGAAACCATGTTATATTACCAATAATTATAGAGGTAAAATATTTAGGAATTGACCTACTTACATTGTTAGCACATACTAGCCACAAAATACAATCATTGGATGTAAGTGTGTTTGGTCTAATTAAGGCCTATTTCAAGAGTGAGAGGTCCTCATATATGAATTAACATTATGATATAAATATCAAGAGACAAGATTTGGCCACTTTGGGAAGAATAACATTCAAGTGGGCACTAAATCTTGAGAATTTAAAATCTAGATTTAGAAGGATAGGTGTATGGCCCCTAAATCAGGAGCTAATAGTTGATGACTTGACTATAATTGAAGCATTCCATGTTGAATAAGATGAATTTAGTAATGTTGAAAGTATCATGAGGTTGGTATGGATAAATGAATAATATACCCTATCTACTATCAATGGGTCTCAACTAGAAGAGGAGCAAATGTAAGAAACATATGTTTTTGAAAGTGAACAACCAAAAAATTATAGAAGATGTTCTCATCCAATAAACACATGGCATCCAAAAAACACATAAAACTCATGTTATTCAAAATATACAACCATAAACATTTTAATATGCATTGAATGACCCTTCTAATGAAATATACAACATTCACTATCAACCAAGAAGGTTTAAGTCTTCTTTCCCAACTAAGCCCACAAAAATAGGTAAAGGAGGGATCAACAAACCTTGGCCTTAATTGTGACTTCATCTAATGATATGTTTCAATGTCAATTCCATCAATGCCTCCTCTTCTCCCAACTAATATATTTCATTATTATGTAGCAGGTGGAGAATGGGGCATAGAAGATACAATAGTAGATTTAAGTGAAAATGAGGACATAGTAGAAGACATAACCAAAGCTCTAGATTTTAGTCAACTAGAAAGGAATAAACAAACATCATCACTATCACCATTTCTTAAATTTCCAACTGAAAGGGTTGCTAATAAATTAGGAAATAATGCACTTAGGCTGAGTAGACAATCTCAAATACTCGTATTAAATGAGTACAGGAAAATGTTTGTAGAATAGGAGTCACTCAAGAAGGATATTGAATAAATTAAGAAAAATAAGAAATAATAGGATAATGAGAGGAAAGGCCTTAGGTAGGTTGAGAGGGAAATAAGGGAACAACTAAAGATTCAAAATGCAATTAATACAGAAAAAGAGTAGGAAAAAATACTACAAAGGTAAGAAAGGAAGCAAAAGAAGGAGCATGATAGAAAGGAGAGGGAGTTTTAAAAAGTTAGAAAATAATTAGAGAGGCAAAGACATATAATCAACCAATTAAACCCTCTACTTGAACAATATAAAATTTTAAAAGACATAATAAACATTTTTAGCCCAATTGCTTATCTACTTGAAATTATCCTATGTGATCCCTCCTAATTTTGTGAACATGGTAATAAATCTTACTAAGGAGAAAACCCTTTTAGGACCAAATGCAACTCCAATTTCTCTAAATATAAGGAATGAAGGGTATTTCTCACTATTTCCACCTTGGATGGCGTAAGTTTTTTACTCCATGTTGGTATGTTATAAGCCCATATCGTAGTGACATTTAATGCATCATATTTAATATATGGTTTTTATTTGACATATGAAAGTAGGGTGCCCAAAATGTTTAATCAAGAATGAAACATAGATTAGTTTTTTTTCCATATTTAAGATATTATTTTTTTCTAAAATATAAATTTACTGTGCCCAAGATATGTTCTTCAAATATGACACATATACAATTCAAGATTAAAGTGGGTTGTCACAATTCAAAAATGTTTCATATGTCTTTGATTAAACATAGGATTTTTAATATAATTTCTAAAATAATCATGGATGAAAGTTTTCTTTGTTTAGATCCTTTTTGTATCAAACAAGAAGCTATAAGTTATTTCAATAGCTTGTTTGCTGCCAATACAACTATTAACAGGGTTAAAGGGGCAGATTTTTTTATTGAATTTACCTTCCATTGTTACTCCCTTGGATAATTATTTTTTTTAAAATTTATGATGGTATAATAGGTGGAGGTAATGGTATTTGTCCTAAACAAAGATAAGGCTCTGAGACTAGATGGCTTCCCGATTAAGTTTTTTCAAAACTTCTGGGACATCATCAAGGATAATTTGGTTGAGGCAATGGATGAATTATTTTCTTCTGGTAAACCATTAAGGTAATTTAATAATACATTCATAGATTTGATTCCTAATAATATTGGAGTTATGTTGTTCAAGGATTTTCACCCTATTAGTCTTTGTAATTATGTTTAAAAGATTTTCACAAATTTTTTGGCCTTGAGATTTTAACCTTTGATGGATAATTTGATATACACAAATCAATGGGGCTTTGTACCAGGTTGAAAAAACCAAGATGGAATTATATTTGTACATGAGACCATTCAATATATGGAGAAAACTAAAGAACATGGTATGATTTGAAAACTTGACATGAGCAAGGCTTATGACAAACTAGATTGGGAATTCTTGGATATGGTGCTGGAAAAATTTAGGTTTCATAAGGTTTCATACACATTTGAGACTATTGATTCATATCTATATTTCCTTTTATATGCTTTTCATAATTATAAATGGTATCCCTACTAGGTTTTTTGGTAGTAAACATGGTCTAAGATAGGAAGATCACTTATCTCCTTTATTATTCATTTTAATAGTAGACTCTCTTAATAGGAATTGGTTGGTTGTATTGAGGTAAAGGGATTTAAAAGGTTTTCAAGGTTCAAATGGATTTCATCCCACTATTCATCAACAATTTATGGATGATGTGATTTCTCTTGATATCACTTCGGTTATGGAAGCTAAAGTGTTGAAAAAGATCTTGTCTAGTTATGAAGATGTTTCTAAACAATTGGTGAATTAAGATAAAAGCTTTATTTTCTTTGTGAATACCACAATGGTTAGACAACATAAGATTTCTCAAGTTTTAGGTTTACAAATTAAGTCTTTATAATCAATTTACTTGGGCATGCCTTTATTTGCTAGTCAAAAGTCTATTAATATTTGGAATTTTCTCCTTGATAGATTTCAAAAAAACTATCAAGTTGGAAAGGAGCTATTTTATCTCAAGTAAGAAATATTTTATTAATTAAAAGTGTTTTCCAAAGACTCCCAATTTATTTAATGTATTTTCAAGATGTTTAAGCTGATTCAATAAAAATTGAATAAAATTTAGAAACAATTCTTGTGGATGGAAGCAGAGGAAAAACATAGAATCCCTTTAGTTGCTTGGGAAAGGGTTTGTCTACCCAAACATTTTGGTGGTTTGGGTCTCAGGAATTTGAACTTGATGATAAATTGCTAGTGTCCAAGCTCTAATAGATATTTATTAAGGAAGATAATCAATGGGTAAGTATTTTACAGACTAAATATTTACAGAATAGAATGCCAATTATTTTTCTTATTGATGATTTTTTTTGTCAGAGGCTATGTGATTTGGAATTTTTTAATTAAAAATAAGAACATAGTTCTTAAAGGATGTAAATAGAAAATTGGAAATGACCTCAGTGTTAGATTCTAGGAAGTGTCCTAGATCCTTGGTCACCTATTAAAAGAACTAGAACTGTGGCATCATCTTTTTGATCAAATCCAACGTGATTATGGAATTATTGTTGTTGATTATATTCAGGTGCATAATCGTATAAGAAGTTGGAAATAAATTCAAATGGAAAGTATGGATGAAAAGGTAAAAATTATTATTTTAGATCTAAATATTATTATTAGAAGAATTCATATCACTAATATGGTAGACGAAAATGAATTGGCATGGTCGGATTCATTGGATGGTTAGTACATTGTTAGATCAGGTTATAAAAAATTGATTCCATAAGCTGATGAGGAGGTTCTTTGGTTTAGGATTTGGGATATCATGTTACAAATAATTGATTCCACAAGATGATGAAGATGTTCATTGGTTTAGGATTTGGAATAAGGATCTCATTCTTAAAATTAATTTATATTTACGGTTATGTATTTAGAAAAATATTCCAACTATGGATAATTTATGTAAAAGAGGGTTCTGTTTAATAGATGTATTCTATGTGAAGTGAATTATGAATATGTGTTTCATCTTTTTATAGAGTTCCCTTTTGTGTTTAAGGTGAGGGGGAGTGTTCTTGAAAGGTTTTAGATTTGTTTGTCTCATCCTTCCTCTTCATTTCATTCATGGATAGCGTGGCCAATGCCATTCTCTAACCAATAGGTTAAAAAAATATGGCCTCTAGCTTTTCCCCATCTTCTTTAGGGGATCTGGAAAGAACAAAATAATATGATCTTTAAATAAATTAAGAATCTTAATAAAAGAGTTACCAATAAGATAATGAATTTGTTGATAAATTTTTTTCAAAGTATTAAATGGGGTAAGAAACAACCTTTTACACAACAAGAATAAATAGTGGCAAAAAATTGGAACATTATTCCTGAAAAAATAAATTATGTGGATCCTAAAGTTTTACTAAGGAAAAATGTCAAATGGTTGGTTCCTTCACATGGATAGGTGAAGCTTAATTTTGATGGGGATTCAAAAGGGAATCTTAGTTTGGTAGGGGTGGGGGAGTCTTGAGAGATTAACAAGGTTAAATGGTGTTTGCTTATGAGGTAAGTATGGGTGTTCAAACTAATCATTTGGTAGAAGCTTTGACAACTTTGTGGGGGGTTTATTTGGATAAGGATCTAGGATGTAACAAGTTGATGTTTGAGGATAGTTCCCTCAATATCATTAATTGTCTTAGGAAGATAAACAATGCTAGATAGAAAATTGACCATATTATTGAAGAGATTTTATGCATTATTAGTACTTACTAGGAGGTTTGTTTTCAACATATCTATGAGGAATGAAATCAGTTGGAAAATGTATTTGCTAATAGAGGAGTGGTTGCCCCTATTTTTAAGATCTAGTCCAGGGGAGAAAATATTCCTATCCATATTAATGTTATTATCATTAAAGAGAACTCAAATAAGTTTTTGTAAGACTCTTTAGCTGGATTTCCTTTGTTGCTTTTGTCCCTTTTGATTTGATGCTTTATTTTATGACGGTTAAAATAATAATTTCACTTAGATGAGGGCAAATTATGATAACAATCTAATTGGTGTCAACACATGTGAAGGTTATGACATGTTGGTTTGGATATTAGTTATCATGTGTTTGAATGATGTTTCTATTTATGTGATGGATGTGAGCTTATTATCAAATTTTTCCCCTATTTTAAGGATTAATTGCATATTATTCAACTCTGTAAACCTTGTCTATTATCAAGTATTGAGAATATGAGGTGGTTTGAATAGGGTAGAAACATTATCAGCTGAGAAGCTAAGAAATAATGTGTAGGTTTGGGAGATTCTGCATACTGGTAGGTTAAGTACTTCATTGATAGAATTGATGTTACGATGAGCACCTTTCAAAAAAAATTGCTATGAGTTAGAATAAATGAGTTGTGAAGATAAATAATGTGTAAGTGGAGATAACATAAGGATCGATTACCGAGGTGATATGTCTGAAGGTTAAAGACACCTAGTATGTTAAGTCAAGCAAATATTATGAGGAGGAGGTGGAAAAATTATTGATTGAAGATGAATAGCTGAAAAAATACCAAGGGGGATACCTATGAGAGGATTTTCCACTGCCCTATGATGTTATAGTAGAGCAATTTATGAGGTACATTACACTAGAGGGAAGACTTATGGTTTTGCATTATTATCATTTCACCATCTTGAACTAATTTTGTCTTCAAATTCCTTTAAGTCTTATGTTTTATATATTGCACTCGATGGAGAATTTGGTGTTAGATGTCAAGAGGGAAAAAAAGAAAGCTCCATTGCATTAGGCAAACATCTTTCTCATTTATAAGTTTTTTAATGCCCTAAATCCTACTCCTTACTCTCCCAATTTTAGGAATGGTTTTTCTATAGCATTATAGGGTTTTAAAAGGAATAATAGAAGTAAAGTAAAATCCAAAATTTTGAACATATTGATTTTGATATGGACAATGAAGGGCAAGAGAAGTTGGTGGAGACTCATGAGACTCTGAAGCATGTGGAAGGGGAACGCAATTTTTTTCTAGAAAGGAGGAAGATGTGAATAATAATGTAGATACATTCATGGGAGAGAATGATATTAAAATTCAAGAGATTGTGAAAAATTTTCACCTTCTTAAAGAGAAAAGTGGAGGGATTGGGATTGATCATAAGGAGAAAAAAGTGCCTAAAAATAAGGAGAATATTAAATTAGAGTTTTAATCTTTTACATATGATTTCAAGAACTAGGATAAGATTTTACAAATTGAAGAGGAGGTTGATCTGCATAAAGCCTTTCTTAGATAGTTTATGAAAGACCATTCTAGACTTAAGGAGATACTAAATAAAATAAATTAGAATGATAATATATTCTATACTAAATCCAACTTAATAGAGATGAGGATTTCAATTTAAATATTGACTAAGAAAGTGGATAAAATGGAAAGAGAAAATGAGAATCTCAAAGAAAATCTTTTATTGATTGTTGATTTCAATCGGGTCACTATGCAAAACTATGTCCAAAGTATGGAGGGCCTAAGGACTTTGGTTAAAAGTAATAATGAAGATTATGGTATTGGTAATCAGGACAAGAATAGGAAAGGTCTTATTATGGATAAATAAGATCCTTAGATTACTCACCAAATGGAAACTACATTCAAGAACCTCATAGACAACTGGACTAAAGCGTATGAGGCATATAAATGCCTAGGATGTTAATTTCAAGAAGCTACTTTTTTATTGTTTTTTGGTTGTTTTTGTGTTGTATGTGTGGTTTTCTTGTGGTTTATTTGGTAGGCGCTTATATGCTTTCTAGTTTTTAAACTATGAATGTGTATTCCATGTAAAGGGTAGGGCCCCTATTTAAAATTCACTTTACCATTAATATAAAAAATCATGACACATATACTAGTGTTTTTCAAGGTGATGCTACTAGACAAATATATGATATAATATTTATTTTTAAGCTATATAAATTATGTATAAACTAGTTCTTATTTTTTACATTTGATATGTAGATATAAAAATTATTCTTGTAGCCGATGAACTTTGTTGGGGATACATATCTTGTGGAGGCCATAAATTTTTATCTAAGAACCTATTTGAGATCCCATTTTTTTAAAATAATATCTCATAAAGGATAATGCAAACATAACCCATACCAATTGGTGAGGGTTGATTTACATACATTTTGAAGCCCATAAGTGACCATTTAAGGGTCTGAAATTACATTTTAGTATTTTTTTAGCAATTTTGAAGTTTTGAAAATTAGATGTTTTTGTAACTAAACATGAACTTGAGTTTAAATTTGTACATTAATGTGAATTTGGTGTGTAGAGGATAAGTGGATATTTTTAGGTCATCTGAGTTTGCATGTAAAATTTGCTAAAAATAGTAGCCGCTAAAAATAGCATGATCAATATAATCTATGTAGTATTTTGATTTATTTCAATTTTTTTATTTTGCATGTTAACTCCAATATTGATTTGATATTTGTTTAAATAATTTTATTTAATTATTTTAATTCATTCATAAATAATTAATAAACATTAATTCTCAATAAATTATGAAAAATTTATGCGTATTAAAATTTTGCTTTGATATTTCCTAGTTTCATCATTTGGTATTAGAACTAGGTTCGGCTCTTGGAGGTAAAATTATATGATTCTATATTTAGTTTTTAAATTATATTTTGGGATAAAATTTTATTATTAAATAATAGGTTTAAAATATGGAAAGAGGATGAGGAGGGATTGCAAAGATGAACAAGACTATGCAACAATTATATAGGCAAGTGGAAAATTTGACTATAATTATCACACATCAAAGACAAAGGCAAGAGGGAGGTGAAACTTTAAATGAAAAATAAATTTATAAAGAATATTAATAAAAATAACAACCAAAATCAATTAAATAAATGATGGTTAGGGCCTTAGATGGAAGGAATAAAGTAATCAAAGTGTAAGTTTTGGAGTATGAAGGTAGTTTAAAAGCAGAGGAGTTGATAGATTGGATAAATAGTATGGATCATTTTTTAGAATAGAGAAGTTTGAAATAATAAAATAAAGTAAATTTTATATTACACAAAATTTAAGGGCCATGCAATGATTTGGTGGAATCACCTACAGAAAGAGAGACAGAGAAAGGGTTTTCTAATAGAGAAGTATGAAAAAACAAAAGAAATTAAACTTTAACCTTGTAAAAAATTGAAAGGTCGTACAATGATTTGGTGGGATTGTTTAACACTTTTTAGATAATATGTTTTGTTGAGATTTAATAGGATAGAATAGCCTATGCACAAGGATGAATAAAACTATTTTATAGTAAACAGATTTTTTGAAAACTCAGATAAATGAATAAATTAAAATACTGAGATGTGCTAAATATATAAAGTACTAAATTTGAAATATGTTCTATTTATTTTTAATTCAAAGGAAAAATTATACTTATCTATATTTATAATGCACAATTAGATCTGAGTTGTACATATAGAAGTGTGCAGGATCATGATTTTGAGATAGTCATCAGACTTTAGAATGATGTTTTTATAGCTACATACATTACTATATAACTTAGGACACTATTGTCCACTCTACAACACTACTATCTAGTATGGAATATGCATTGGGTTGGGATGTAGTCAAATTTGTTGTTTTGGATTTTCTATCACTATTTTGTTAATGCATCCAGATCTAGAAAATGGATTGTATATGTCTACTCATGGGTCAAACCTTAATCATTCACCCTTGGGATGTGTTTTCCAAAAATAGATTAATGGGATTACGATGTCGAGCTAACCTCAAATACCCCTCTATCAATGAGCACTGCCTACATAGCCAATATTCCAATAAGGGCCTCACACTTATGTAGTTCTCCCTTATGTGTGAGAGTGTGTGAACAATGGTATAATATGTTATATGTAGATACATGCAATGATTTATATTGTATCTTGAAAAAAGTTACTCATGGGTTACTTTTTAGATATTTCATATTTTTTTATGACTGCTTCTATGACTAATATAAAAATAAGGAGAAATAGAGCAATAGAACTTAGCTGTGAAATTGATTGAATGAGTTTGAATAGATGCTTACTTGGTATTTACAATAAATAATGAGAAGTATTATACTTGTATTTATACCATACCTTTTAAAAATATCTCATGGTAGGGTGTAATAAAAAAAATAGGTTGACCCATAGGTTTTGAATAGTTTACAATTTAGATGAATTTTAAATATTAGACGTTAAATAAGGATTTAAACACTAACATCGATACTAATGTCCCTCTATGGTTAGTAGTGTTCATAAGGCTAGAAAATAGGTATGGATTTGTAACTAACAATGAATGATATATAACAAGTTTTGAACTTTCTATGATGTACAAATTTTTTGGGTCATCAGAATGATAAGGGTCAGAATATAAGATAAGCATTTAGGTTCAATGAGATGGTGAATGTGAGCCAGTCCAGAACTAAAATTTATAGCCCTGATTAGTGTTTGTCAAATATACAAGACTAAGATATTATAAATATTCAATTTTAGTATCTAAATTTTACCCATCCTCCTATTCAATCTAGTAATGCATAAGGATGAAATTACCAGGTTGAAGGAAATAAATGTGCACATGAGTGTGTAAAACACATATTGCCTTTGCTTGAGCCCACTTTGAGTGTTTTTCTTATATATGGCTTGTAACCAAGATCATGTTACAGTATAAATCACTACATATAATCTAAAATTTGAAATAATTGAAATGCTTGAAAAAAAAAAGAGCAAGGAAGGAGTATACGTGTGTCGATGCAACCATGTTGTCCCTTTGTAATTTGCTTGGCAAATATGTTTCCTTATGAATCATTGGAGCTAAAAAAGGTTCTTAACTGAACCTTGGATATTTGAAGAGGGATATTTAAAGGTATTATTCCCTCAATCTAGTGTAAGGATGAGTTTTGACACAAACATTGAAATCGCTAACTCTTAATCACACAACTCGCGTGTGAATATATAATTTGGTGAGGGTGAGTGATTTAATCAATTCATCCTATAAATATGATGAGATTAGATGATTTAATCAACTCAACCTATAAATCTTGTGAGATTTAATGATTTAATAAATTCAACCTATAAATATAACCAACTATTTTAGATAGAAAAAAATTGATAATAATACTTCTGATGTAAATGGTGCTTCCTAGTGATAGTAATCTAGAGATATAAATGGTAAATTTTACAATTTTTGGTGCACTATCACACCTATAATGTATCTCAAACTAAATTATATGTGCCACAAATATGAAAAAATTTGTTTCAAATCTATGAAAAAATTGTGTAATGTATAAGATTCTGACCCAAGTGTATATCTAAATCATGTAACTGTACTAAAAATTGTGCAAGTGTGGAAATCATGTCTTTGTGACATACCCCCACTAAAATCTAGAGATAATAATAAATACGTGTGGAGATAATGTCTTTATGACATGCCCCCACTAAAATATAGAAAGTGTGTAAATGTGGAGGTCATGCCTTTATGACATACTCCCACTGATATGTCCCCCATTTTAAGGTGAGGGAAATAGATTTTGGTAGTTACCTTTCCTCAAAATGGATAAAATGACCATATCATATGCGTATGATCATGTAACATATATGAGTAACATGTATGCATAGATATATCAAATAATCATGTAATATGTGATCACATCTATCCCTAAGATACATGATATAAATCATGAAAACATCTATAAAGCAACATTATAAGCTCAACAAATAATTAAGCACACACACAAGAGTGCTCAATATAATGCAAAAGAATGGTCCAAAGAGACCTCATATAAGGGACATGTTTAAATGTTTCAAAATTAAAAGGAAATGACACATTCAAATGTCCAATCAACGTAGAATGACATAATCAAAGGTCCAAACAACATATAATGGCATAGGGGCCAAAAATTGCAAGGAACATATTCTATTAGTGTAGGTTTTTTTTCACTTTCAGTTTTACCTACTAGTTATTAGTCATCTTACTTAAGGTTGTTAGGGTAATTAGGGAAAATACACGTAGGGTGATTTATAATTTTGAGTTGATTTGTTATCTTTTTGGTGACCTAATCTCTCACTATATAATGTCCCTTTTTTGTACTTTTTGGCTAATCAGTTATTAAAGCTTTTGATGCATTTATTGAAACTTATATTGTGTAAATCTTGCTACCACCTAATCCTAGTGTTTTTGTGAAATCTTAGACATTAATAGATCTTGGAGTAATATAGCATGGTATCAGAGCTCTTATATAATGGTCATTTTTTCATTTCTAAAAATCCTTAGTGAGATCTTTCTTCCATGCATCTTACAAGCTTTCTTGTTTTTTTTAAATTTTTCATAGCTTTGGTGGAATTTCAAGAAAATCTATGCAAACTATACATATAGAGTCTCAAATCATAAAATGGATAGTGTTATCAGATTTAGAATGTACTAAAACCTTAGGATTGGTTGTAAACTCAACCTAGTTTTGTGATAGTTGATTTTGGCCATTTTAAAGGGTTTTAGGGATTTTTCAGTGTTTTCATGTAAATTTATACAGTCAGGTTCTCTAAGGAACATATTTTTATAGGTTTTTTGATATATTTTATGGGTATTTGGTGTATTTTTCATAGGTATTCCAAATTTAGAGATTCTATACTTGGCAAGAATTCAGTGCTTGCTTACACTTATCAGAATTTCTAGTTACATCCATAGTTAAAACTGTTGACGCAGTGGATTGCACCCGATGTAGGAGGCCGAGCTCCTACCTTTCCACATGCAACAATAGAAACTCCCCTCTCACCTATGGGACCGGCGAAGCTGGAGGGGAGAGTCTCTAAATAAGGGCTAGCTCCCTCTGATGTATCTTTTAGGCCCTTGTTTCTCCTATTGTTAACAAACAAAATGAAAAAGGGGGGGGATGAAAAGGGAGAGAGAGATGCTGAAAATAGAACCTAAGCCTAAAAAATGAAAAGGTGATACACCAAAAAATGTGACCCACCCAGCCCAAATATACACTTTTCACCAAAGAGAAGCGCCCATACACTTCATCTGAAGTGGGAAGTTCTTCTACAACAGTCAGCTAGGGGTCCATGAAAACACAGGGAGGAAGAAACTACCAGAGGAATCCTCAGACACACTTATGGTAGCCTATTCACAGGCACCTATATTCTTCCCGTAGACACTTCTGGCAGACCTGCAGAAAGGAGACTTCACAATGCACTGGACATGTTGTAATCGGTCTGTGAAAAGCATGAAAGGAAATGACTTAACACAAAAGAAGAAAATAGACATATACTTTAAAGTGCAAGTCCAGATAGAGGTAAAAATGCTAAGTCCTGATTCAAGGTAAAAACTGGTAGAGCTCTGCCTTACAACCCTGAGAGATTTTTGGGTAGAGTTTTGCCTTAAGGCTAAGGGAGTGGATCCCTTTTCAAATGAGAAGCTTTACAATATATAGAGGAAGAGAAGAGGCCCTTTGGCACCCTTTTTGCAAATGACCCATGTGCATTCTGATCATTGGGAAGAGCAAGCCGCTTAAACATCATATGAGAAATTATGGGCCACATTGATTGTCTGCTTACAAGACTGCTCCTTCAAGGTGATTACACGGCTTGTCTTCTCATTAATGCAAAAATGAAGAAAATGGGTCCAGTCGCTAGTTGTTTATGCCTCCCAATGATCAATTTGCATACATTGTATCACCTGCTAGAGTAACTCCCTGAGTTGACACCTTCTTCACCACTTGGATGCTTTGTCTGCTCCTACGCTTTGTCTTCTCCCTAGTCTCTCTCTTTTTGGCTTCTTCTGGCGAGTTGCTGCTTTCTTGGGCTCTCCCTGCTTGCCTTGGCCACTTTTTTCTAATTTTTAAATAAGTGACATGTGGCACATTTCACTATGAAATAAGCAGAACACGTGGCAGCATTTGCTTGACTCATGGAAGCTTTAGGCACCCTTTGAAGGTCCTATGGAAGAGGACATGTGTCGGCTTCCACCTTCTTTAGCAATTCATCTGGGGCCCACCGTAATTCTCATGAGACAAAAGAGAGAGACTGCGGAGGCTGACACTTGTCGGCTTCCATCAAGCCTTGCAAGGGACACGTGGCACGTTCCACTGATCCTAAAAAATCATGTCAAAGTCTTCCGTAGTTGCCACTTGGTGCCTTCTGTGCTCTAGCTTTCCTGGTGTAAAATTTGATGTTCTCGGGCCCGTCACAGTTTGAAAACCAATGGCTAGTCTATCTTCTTGAATTTGATGGCTTTCGAGACGTCACTGTCCTTGGAAAATTCCTTTGGGCCTTTGTTGTGGGCTTTCTTCCCATGGAATTTTTTCATGGACAATTTTCCTATAGACAAAAAGTCTGTGAGAATTGCCTCAGTCTTTGTTATTCCTTCAGGTTCTTTGGCTGCAACTTCCCCAAATTTTTTCAGACTTCTTGTCCGAAGGAATTCCTTCGGATAAAAGTTTGAGAGAATTCATTTCCTTGCCTTAAAAAAAATTCTGAAAGATCTTATCTTTTCTTTGTGGCCTCTTTGAAGTGCTCCCTGCCCTCCGCAAGGGTTCTTGAACCCGAAATTACCCTCTATAAGGGCACTTGTCCTTCAATTTTTGGGACACTCCTTTGAACCACCCGATTGAACTAAGCCATTGAACCGATTGATTGAACCAAAAATGGTTCAATGGTTCAACACTGCACACCACTCCTTATTGAACTAAGCCTTTGAACCATTCGCTTGAACCAACCGTTGAACCAATCCGTTGAACTGGTTCAACATTTCAAACATTTGTTGAACCAAGGCATTGAACCGTTTGATCGAAATTGCTGATGAACTTTGCATTGGACTTCTCCTTTGAACCAACCGTTGAACCAATTCATTGAACCGATTCAACGGTTCAAACATTTGTTGAGCCGAGCCTTTGAACTAAGTGTTGAACCAAGCTCGTTGAATCATTTGATGAACTGAGGGATTTAACCATCTGATTGAACCAATGCGTTGAACCTGCCGATTGAACCAAAGCATTGAACCGGTTCAATGGTTCAATGGTTCAAAGATGCCAACCTTCCCTGTGAAATTCTTCAGGAAAGAGCCTGAAGAAGCTTTGTAAAACCTTGCACTCTCTGAACTAGTTCTTTAACTGCCAAAAGACTAACCTGCAGAGTCTATAGAAAAAACTTCTTTGCAGAATCTATAGAAACTTCACTTGCAGAGTTCATAGAAATAAACCTGCAGAGTTCATAGAAATAGACCTGTAGAGTCCATAGAAATAGACCTGCAGAGTCCATAGAAATTCTTGGACTTGTGCAAAATCAAAAAATGAATTGGCCTAGAACAACAGGGGAAGAAGGGGACCAATTTTTGGCCTGTTGGGAAAAAAATGGGTAAGAAATTGCCGACTCCCAAGGGAAGCATGCCTGCTATGCTTAGAGACTAGTTGCCTTATAGTCCATTAGGTATGGATTCAAATGCAGCTTTGAAAGAGTTAGTAACTGCCTTGATAGATCCAAGAACCAAACATGAAGCCTTTTACCCTAGACACAAGGGAAAGCACACACAAGACTAAAAACATGACCTGTGCAAACTCCACTTAGGGAAAGCAGGAAAAGAAACTGAAAGCAAACTACTATATATAGCTAACCAAGTGCATCTGCTTCCCTCCTAGATCAAAGGGAAAACTTATTAAGTCCCCTTCCTGTCAAGAAGACTTATGGTGCCAGACAAGTGGCTAAATAAAAAGGATATTTGGTGACCCGCTCTTCTTTCCTATCACCTGGATTGGCTGGTATCCGAGTGGATTAGATTTGAACATGCTTCCAACATATATGTACTCTATTTATTCTTGGAAGCTTTTTAAATGTTGGTCCTTCATGCTGGTGCATTTCACCAAGAAATCAATGGTTGCTTGCTCATCACTATAAGCCCTTTGATATGTATAGCTCCCTTGCAGTGCATCATGGTCTGACCCATTTCCTTCTGCTTCATTGAAGACTCTGTCAGACTCATCCTCTGCTTCCTCTTGGCCTTCTTGAAGAAGGGTGACTATGATGATGTTTGAAATGGAATCACAAACTGATCACTCATCCCACAGAACATCACCTCTTTGTTCAAAACTTTATTCTTCAAGGCTTTCCTCAAGGAAGACAGACCTCTCCTTTTCCTCCTTAAAGATCAGGATCTCTAGATGTTCAAGATATTCTCTTGATCCTCCTCCAATTCAGGCTCCTCAGCATAGTCATCCTCCTCATCGAAGCAATAAGGAAGTTCATCAAAAAAAGGGGGAGAGAGCTCACCAAGCTTATGTTCCTCCTCATATTGCTAGAACATCTGCATGTATGCGTGACCTGAGTCTTCTCCATTGCTCATGATGCCTTCACAAGGAGCATCAATGATGATTTATTCTTCATTGTCACTCATGATAGCCTCTTGGGAAACTACAGATTGGGTCTTCTGCTCCTCACTCACCTCCTGTAGAATAAGTTCCTCCTTGAGAAGGGGTGAAGTGGAAAAACCATGTGGAAGAGGAGGCAGTCCTTGAGCTAGAATCAAATGATTCTCCTCCTTCCACTTGGTCAGCACTTCATCTATATTAGGTGTGGCCTAATAGCTCTCTTGGAAGTGTGTAGATGGGGTGTGTTCAGACATAGAATGTGCCATTGGGTCTGAACCGTGCATCACATGTTGGCTGAGGAATCTCTCTCTGGATTCCAACTTTGCAATTATTCTGGCCATATCCTTTTGGAAGAACCTTTCCTATAGGTCACTAGCATCATCATGATCAGGATCAGCCTCATCTTCTTCAAGGTTTTGAGAAAAACCCTTCTCCTCCTCCTTCTTGCCCCATGATTCTACTATTTTGTTCCAGTTCAGGATCTCAGAACTGGAATTTTGCTCCTGTGAATAGGCAGCAACTTTGTTTTCTCCAAGGTCCTGGGGCCCCTCCACAAGGTCTAAAAGTTCTAACTCTCTTTCATAAAGTAGCCTCATCCTAGCCTCTAAATCTTCAATTTGTTTGGCTAGATTATCCTGAAAGATTCTTCCTTGGAGGTCACCAGCATCATCATGTTGAGTAGGAGTAGTTTTGAGAGAGATGTGATGGTTCATAATGTTCCCCCCCAAAGGAAGTTTCACAATCTAAGGAGCTTAGAAGGTTCCTCTCCATGGGAGGTTGTTCTATTTCCCTTTGATGCTTGAAGGCTAGGTACACGGGGTCAAGATCGGGGTTGATTGATGCATCGGATGAGCCAGAATGAGCAAGTGACATTTGGTAGAAAGGATTTGGTGCACAAGAGGGGGCTTTCTTTAGGATAGGAGGGGGCGTGCAAGGCTAACTGCCTTGAAAGAATGGATTCCTCCATTTTGCTACTTCCTCCTCCATGGACTGCAAGGCCTAAGCTTGCCTGAACAAGCACTCCTCTTTATACATCAGCTCCTGCTAATATCCATACTGCTCATCCAGTCTATTGATTTCCATTATATACTTCTCAAACTCCAACGCCACCTCCCTTATCATTGAAGGGAAACTAGGAGGGTTGCTTGAGGTGATTGCACGAAAATTCTGAGTCTAATTGAAGTCATATGAAGGAAAACAAGGTCCATGATTTTGTGTGAAGGAATTATACATACAAAAATATGATTTCTGATGGCACCAGGCTGTTTAAATAGCTGATCAACTCAGATTCGCCATTGGTGTTGATGCAAAATCCTCCAAAGGTTGATCGGTTAAAGAACACACCAAACATTCTTCAACTCTTTGGACACAACTTGTCTTAGTTGGTCCCATCGGGTGTGCCAAAAACTGTTGACGCAGTGGATTGCACCTGGGGCAAGAGGCTGAGCTCCTGCCTTTCCACACGCAACAATAGAAACTCCCCTCTCACCTGTGGGACCAGCGAAGCTGGAGGGGAGAGTCTCTAGATAAGGGCTAGCTCCCTCTAATGTATCTTTTAGGCCCTAGTTTCTCCTAATGCTAACAAACAAAATGAAAAATGGGGGGGATGAAAAGGGAGAGAGAGATGCTGAAAGCAGAACCTAAGCCTAAAAAATGAAAAGGTGATACATCAAAAAATGTGACTCACCCAGCCCGAATATACACTTTTCACCAAAGAGAATTGCCCATACACTTCATCTAAAGTGGGAAGTTCTTTTGTAATAGTCAGCTAGGGGTCCGTGAAAACACAGGGAGGAAGAAACTATCAGAGGCATCCTCAGACACACTTATGGTAGCCTATTCACAGGCACCTATATTCTTCATGTAGACACTTCTAGTAGACTTGCATAAAGGAGACTTCACAATGCACTGGACATGTTGTAATTGGTATGTGAAAAGCATGAAAGGCAATGACTTAATGCAAAAGAAGAAAATAGACATATACTTTAAAGTGCAAGTCTAGATAGAGGTAAAAATGCTAAGTCCTGATTCAAGGTAAAATTTGGCAGAGCTCTGCCTTACAAGCCCAAGAGATTTTTGGGCAGAGTTTTGCCTTAAGGCTAAGAGAGTGGATCCCTTTTAAAATGAGAAGCTTTACAATATATAAAGGAAGAGAAGAGGCCCTTTGGCACCCTTTTTGCAAATGACCCATGTGCATTCCAATCATTGGGAAGAGCAAGCCACTTAAACATCATATGAGAAATTATAGGTTGCGTTGATTGTCTGCTTACAAGACTACTCCTTCAAGGTGATTATGTGGCTTTCTACTCATTAATGCAAAAATGAAGAAAATGGGTCTAGTCGCTAGCCATTTGTGCCTCCCAATGATCAATTTGCATACACTGTATCACCTGATGGAGTAACTCCCTGAGTTGACACCTTCTTCGCCACTTAGATGCTTTGTCTGCTCCTGCACTTTGTCTTCTTCCTGTTCTCTCTCTTTTTGGCTTCTTCTGGTGGGTTACTACTTCCTTGGGCTCTCCCTGCTTGCCTTGGTCACTTTTTGTTGATTTTCAAATAAGTGACATGTGGCACATTCCATTGTGAAATGAGAAGGACACGTGGTAACATCCACTTGACTCATGGAAGCTTTAGGCACCCTTTGAAGGTTCTATGAAAGAGGACATGTCTCAGCTTCCACCTTCTTTAGCAATTCATCTGGGGCACACCATAGTTCTCACAGGACAAAAGAGAGAGACTGCAGAGGTTGACACTTTTCGGCTTTTGCCAAGACTTTCAAGGGACATGTGGCACATTCCACTGCTCCTAAAAAAGCATGTCAAAGTCTTTCACGGTTGCCACTTGGTGCATTCTGTGCTCTAGCTTTCCTGGTGTAAAATTTGACATTCTCAGGCCCATCACAGTTTGAAAACCAACGGCTAGTCTATCTTCTTGAATTTGACGGCTTCCAAGACGTCACTATCCTTGGCAAATTCCTTCGGTCCTTTTCTGCGGGCTTTCTTCCCAGGGACTTTTTTTTGGACAATTTTCCCGTAGACAAAAAGTTTGCGAGAATTGCCTCAATCTTTGTTATTCCTTCGGGTTCTTTGGCTGCAGCTTCCCTAAATTTTTTCATACTTCTTGTCTGAAGGAATTCCTTCAAACAAAAGTCCAAGAGAATTCATTTCCTTGCCTTAACAAAATTTTGAAAGATCTTACCGTTTCCTTGTGGCCATTTTGAAGTGCTCCCTGCCCTCCGCAAGGGTTCTTGAACCCAAAATTTTCCTCCGCAAAGGCACTTGTCCTTCACTTTTTGGGATGTTCCTTTGAACCACCTGATTGAACTAAGCCGTTAAATCGATCGATTGAACCAAAAATGGTTCAACGGTTCAACATTGTGTACCACTCCTTATTGAACCAAGCCTTTGAACCATTCACTTGAACCAACCATTGAACCAATCTGTTGAACCGGTTCAACAGTTCAAACATTTGTTGAACCAAGGCATCAAATCATTTGATCGAAACTGCCAATGAACTTTGCATTGGACTTCTCCTTTGAACCAACCGTTGAACCAGTTCAACATTTCAAACATTTTTTGAGTCGAGCCTTTGAATTGAGCATTGAACCAAGCTCGTTGAATCATCTGATGAACTGAGGGATTAAACCATCTGATTGAACCAAGGCGTTGAACCAATGCGTTGAACCTACCGATTGAACCAAGGTGTTGAACCAAAGCATTGAACCAGTTCAATGGTTCAAAGATGCCAACCTTCCTTGTGAATTTATTTAGGCAAGATCCCAAAGAATATTTGTAAAACCTTGCACTCTCTAAACTGGTTCTTCAACTGTCGAAAGACTAACCTGCAGAGTCCATAGAAAAAAATTCTTTGCAGAATCCGTAGAAACTTCACCTGTAGAGTCCATATAAATAGACCTGCAAAGTCCATAGAAATAGACCTGCAAAGTCCATATAAATAGACCTACAGAGTCCATAGAAATTTTTGGACTTGTGCAAAATCAAAAATTGAATTGGCTTAGAACAGCAGGGGAAGAAGGGGACCAATTTTTGGCCTGTTGGGCAAAAAATGGTCAACAAAAACCTTAGCATTGGAGTTTTCAATTGCATCCATAGTCAAAACCCCTATCATCAAATTTCAAATCTACATCCACAATCAAATCCCCTAATATTGGGAATTTAGACTACATGCATAGTCAAAACCCCTAGCATCATGACTTAAAACTATACATGCAGTCCACAACCTGATATCAGGACTTTTGGTTGCTTATGCAGCCCAAAACCCTGATGTCAGGACTTTTAAATACTCCCACAGTCCAAAACCTTAACATGTCAATAATTTTGCCTACACTCATAATCCACAAGCTTGACACTACTAGAACTCTGAGTTTTCCTAAAAATTGTAATGGGATCTTGCCTCCACCCTCCAAAGTTCCATTATCATAACTATTGGAATTTTCAACACTAACAAAACTATTGAAAGTTCTGATAACTATAAAAGGTTGTTGTAACCCTAATGTAAAATCTTGATAGCTACAAGGGACCTAAAAAACTATGATTATGGTCTATAGTACATCAAATTTAATGGCATGAAGTGTGATACTAAAACTCTAACAACAATTTATAGGTTCGCCCATATAAGCCCTTAGCCCCTGGTCATATGGGAGTTAAGCCCTTGATCACTTCCAACCGAAAAGTGATTAATTTTTGCTCCAAAGGACCTTAAATATTTTTGTGAGGAAATTGATTCAAAAAAAATTCAAGCTTTTTTATCTAAGGGGCCTCAATTTTTTTTGGGGGAAGTTGATTCAAAATATTTTTCACCACTATTTCCACCCAAATTTTTCATGTGAGCTTAGATTTTTAAATGACTATAAATTTTGATTGGTAACTCATATTTAAGTGTCATCTTCTTAAAAAGCACTTGTTTTTCATTCTTTACGCATTGGTAGTAATATTGACTCCACTACATCTACCTTAAAATCAACTATTATACACTCTTGGACATATTATCGATTGAGCCCAACATCCCTCTAGTTATTTCATACTTACACACAAATTGCTCAAGATACATTCTCAACTGTGTCTGACGTCAATTTGATCATGATTATATTTTTTAACTTTAAGGGGGGGTCACTCTAATAGTTCTAAGGGGGTATTATGTGGTGTTATGAATTTATTTTTCTACAATCCTTTTTTTACTTTCTGTAATAAATTTTCCTTCTACGATATGGATTCAAGTCCAATAAGTTTGTTCACACCATTTAATTATCATGAATGAAAATCTAAAATGTAAATCATTTTGCAATATAATGGTTACAAGAAAATTATAATGGGTACTAAGATGGTTCAACTATTGTGATAAAGTCTATGGACTATTGTGTCTTTCCATCTCTCCTAATCTAATATTTCACCAAGAATATTCCAAAACACCTACTCAAGTGTGGACCACTCTAAGAGTGCTCTTTGAGAAGTAAGATGTGATGAGAGGTCATGATCTAAAGAATTATCTCATTATTTTGAGCCTAGATGACTATGATAGCCTACAAGACTTTTTCACCAAGTTTAGACTTCTAAGGTTGTAGTTGAAAGAGTTTGGAAGTAATAAGAAAGATTAATATCTTGTTCTGTTAATAATCTCTAAACTGGGACTAGAGTATTCTATATTTGTATCCACTTTCCATGCCATAAAAAGTGCACTTGCATCCACATGGAATATGTATACATTTATTTCTAACTTGATTCGAGAGCAAGATAAGTTGATACAGATGGGCATAATGAAGTCCTCAGAATCTCATGCACTTTTTTTTAATAAAGAGAAGGCTTTAAATAACATAGAGACTAAATAAAACAAAAAGATCATGAGACGGATGTAAATCCTCCCACCTACAAAAAAAACTATGAGACCTCTTCTTCCAATCTTAAGCCTAAGAAAGACATGATAAAATATGGTTTTTGCTCAAGAAAGCATGATGAAAGCAAATATTTGAAGAATCAAATTGACCAATTGACTAAGATGATTGATAAACATAATATCAATTTCCTTGATTCTACCAATTAGAGTTCATCAACCCATGAATCCTCTAAGGTAAATGACCATGGTAAAGAAAAGGAAAAAGATAATGGTAAGGGGAAAGTAAAGGGTAAGGCCCTGATTACATATGTACCTATGACTCCCACATGGGTCATTGACTCTAGTGCCTCACATCACATGGCCTCTTCACTATAGTTTAGTTCCTTAGAACCAGATAACATGTCCTCTATAAAATTGGGTGATGACACTTCTAAAAAGGTTCTCAAGAGAAGGTTTATTAGAGTGAGTGGTAGAACATTCAATATTTTCCACTACTTACTTTCAACTAATCTCCTATCAATTTACCATATCACTCACCTCAGTTCAAGCATGTGAGTTGAGTTCATTCCATATTCAATGTATGTTATAGAGTTGCACAATGATACTATATTGGCAGTGGGAATAGCCGATCATTAGACTTGACTATATAACTTCTCACACTTTACTCTTAAATCTTCTTTGAATTATTATTCTTAAAACTCACTTGAACTTGATGACATTTATGAGCCTAAATACACCTCTGATATTGATGAATCTTCTTTCAACACAAATCACTACAATAGTGATGGGGACACATATCCACCATCCCCTTATCACCTTCTAGATAATGAGGAGTTATTCCCTGATCAACCCACCCTTGGTCTGATTTAGACATTACAAGGAACATGCATACTGATCTATGACACATCAGACATCAGGTAGTCTATCCCATAGTTTAAAGGCATTCAACAATCCTTCATTACCTCTACTCCCATTGCACCATCATTGCATAGAGTAGTTGGCACTCTTATCTTGTATGAGGAGAACAGTTCCTTGTATAATAATCAAACCTTTGTTGAACATCCATTAGGCATATGGTAGACTCATTCACTATTCTAGGGTGATCCAATCTTCATTGCATTTGCTTCTGATCCACATTCACTCTGAAGAACTCCATTCTAAGGTATTAGATGGCTACAATTAGTTATAGATGCTAGTGGGGATTTTTGACCCCTTCTCTTATTTTCTCTATTTTAGAGAAGAATTTTTTTTCCTACGAATTTTCTCCTTTTCTCTACTTTATTGGACTTACATTGTACTTGGGTACCTCATCAAGCCTTGTTTCCATGACCCAATTCTTATGCCCACCTAATCTATGCTTCAGGGGATGTTAGTGTAGGCCTTTTTCCACTTTTGATTTTACCTACATGATTGTTAGTCAGCTTGCTTAGGATTCTTAAGGTCATTAAGGGAAATACGCTTAAGGTGTTTTTTTATTATGAGTTGATTTGTTACCTTTTTGGTGACCTAATATCTCAATATATATTTTACCTCTTTTGTACTTTTTAACTAATCAATTAATAAACCTTTTGATGCAACTTGTGTTGTGAAAATCTTGCTCTCACCTAATCCTAGGGTTTTTGTGCAATATTTGATGTTTAGAGATCTTGGAGAAATCTGACATATTCAAATGTTCCATAAGCATGATAATAGTAAGTAATGAAAGACACTCAAGGAAGTGACAATGTGAATAAATGAAGTATAAAAAACCAATATAAGTATATCATACTAGTCCCTACATATATGTGTTAGCAAAAAATGTCATGTGCCATAACATATCAAGTATACTATGAAAGATATGAGCATGGATGTAGACATGTGTAAGCATTAAGATATAAGATCAAACATGATACTATAAAAAATATCACAAAGGATATGTAACATGTATCAATCATGGTCAACGAATCAAATTCTCCTAATGTACTTTATGATGTAAGTAAAGGAGAGACCCAATATTTGTATGTGCATATATCATGTGTCTATGGTATGCATATATCACACTCAAAGATGTGTGAAACATGTATGTGTATATAAATGAAATGACATGTTATCTACTAATATGAATCAAATAACATAGGTGCCAAAGATCTATTAAACATGAGGACATTGAATATTTTTCGTATTTTTGAATTATTTGAATGTTTTTATATTTTCTTGACTATTTTGTTCTTTTTTTTTTTTTTTTTGAGCTTTTTGTAATATTTGGAAGGATAATCAAATAATATATGTACAACGAAAATTGATATTATAAGCCAAGGAGCTCATCAAGGGGATGCCTCTATGAAGGCATTGTATCATGTGTGTCATATTCATATGCTACATAATTAGTATCATTGGGATCATACCAATATTTTGTATTATTAGGATCATAATCATCAATGTAGTAATTATAATAGAAGACATGTAACTTCTTAGGTTGTTCTTAAACTTTTGATATATCATTTTGAGCATTTGTGTATGAAAAATGAATTACACCATAGATTAGTGTTTCCTTCTTAAAATTTTTTCTTTCTTGAGTATGTCCATCATTTTCAAAATGTTGCATCTCATTATGGTCTAGAGAAGAGTCATGTATATTTGTTTAAACACTAGGAAAAGATGTAATTTTTTCCTTGACTTCTTTATCTAAGGATGAAAGTATAGACTTTGTAGCCCTTAAATTTTTATTCCTCTATGCATGAAATAAATATGATGTTTAAATCTTTAGCAACTATATTTATATCATTTGATTTTGTAGGCATGTCTTCCTTTGAAAATTTATTTGTTAGGCACCATCTTTTTAGAATGATTGTTTGTTTATCTTGAGTTTGATTTTTCAACATCTATTATTGGTATTTTTGTAACATTGACATTTTTAGTTGTTCCATTTCATTTTAACCTTTTTTTAATATTTCGTGCTCTATCTTTTCCTTTTGAATATTTTTTTTCTCTAATTTTTGCATTTAAAACTATTTTTTTTATAAATTATCCTTTGGTATCCATACCTATTCTTTTTTCACTTATGTTTTACAAGATACATGCATATGGTGAGTTTTTTTATTGATGTATCAATGATAGGATCACCACTATCATTTATCTTTTGTATTTTTTTCATCAAGGCAAAACAACAATTTTTATAATTCTCATGCATTATATGACATGCTACAATAATATTTTGATCCTCTAAGAGGATGTATAGGAGGTAATTTGATCACTTTGTTTTGAAATATTTCTCTTGGAATTTCACTTTAACTCTTAATAGTATTTTATTCACTTTTTTTATCACTGGTTTTAAATGATCAACACTAGCATATTTTGGATTCTTTTGATATGTAATACGATTTTACAATGATTTTATCTTTGAACTACAATTCTTTTAAAACTTTTATATTAACTCTCATAAGGATGATTTGATCTTTAAGGGCTTCACAAACACAACCCCTAGGTACTTCGAATTGAATATGCATATATACAACTTATAAAAGACATGTGAGAGGTGGAAGCATTTGAATAAGGATCTATTGATTACCTTCATTTTAATCCATAGGATGGTCCACCTTACCCCTTGGAAACGTGATAACCTAGACTTGGTTAGAGGGATGGTAGTTATCACCATCCTTAAGGTGAGAAGGAGGAAGAGGCTAATATTATTGTAAAAAGAGTTGTAAAGAGAGATTAAATTTTGATCTTGTTTTAAAAAACTTTTTATATTGATCAATTTGGTTACTCCATTTTATTATATATTTGATTTATTTATAAATGTATAGGAAATAACAAGCATGTATTACCATCATATATTATGCTATGAAATAAGTACTAGATGTATCCATATTAAACATGATTAATTCCTTTATAATAAATACACATTTGATTTTAATATTGTAACATTTTATAAATCATAAATTATAAATTAAGAAACCCTAGGTCAAACTAGGGTTTTACATAAGAATCAGAGGTCGGTTTCAGCAAATGTTTAACCTTTTTTGTTTGGAACGAGTTAAGGGGGTATAATAGCCTATACAAAAGGATGGATAAAAGTACTCTATATCAATCCAATTAATTATAAACTCATATAAATAAATATTCTAAATTGAAATACTGAGATGTACTAAATATATAAATTACCAAATTTGAAAGATGTTTTATTGATTTACAATTCCAAATAGAAATGATAGTAGATAGATTTATAATGTGCAAGTAGATCTAAGTTGTATACATGAATAAGTTTGCATGATTAGAATTATAATATAGTAATAAAATTTTAGAAATGATGTTTATGAAACTACATACACTACCATAAAACTTGGGACACTATCATCGATGTTATTATTCATTTTGTAATGCTACTATCTAGTACAGAATATGCACTAGATTGTGATGCAACCAACCTCATTGTTATAGGTTTTTTGTCACCCTTATGCTCATGTATTTAGATATAGAATATAATTTGTATATGTTTGTTTATAAATCAAACCATATCTCTTCACCCTTATTCACCCTTAAGATATTTTTGTCAAAATAGGCTAGTGGGTTCACGATGTCAAGTTAACCTCAAAGACTCATTTGTTAATGAGTGTTGTCTACATAGCCAATACTCCAAGGAGGGATATAAACTTATTTCGTTCTCCCCTATGTGTGAGATTTTGTGTGAATAATGATGTAATATGTTATATGTAGATGCATGTAATGATCTAACTTGTAACTTGACAAATACCCCTCATGGGCTACATTTTGGATGCTTCAGACCTTTTATATGACTTTTCCTATGACTGATATAAAAACATGAAGGAATATAGAGTATAAATTAGTTGTGTAATTGATTGAATGCACTTTAATAGGTTCTTTATTGGTATTTGTTAGATAAATAATGATAATGCTTACACTTTTATTTATACCACACCTTTTGAAAATATCTCATGATAAGGGTCAATAATACAAATAGGTCAAACATTAGGTTTCAAATAGTTTGCAATTTGGATGACTTTGGAGTACTAGACACTAAATAAGGATCTGGACACTGGTGTTGATGATAGTGTCCCTCTATGGCCAAAGGTGTATAAAAGGCTATAAAATAGGTATGGATATGTAACTAACAGTGAATGATATATAAAGTTTTAAATTTTTTTAGTAGGTGGTTTCAATCCCAATACAAGATAATTAACTCATGGGATGGAAAGGCAAGAAAATAATATACAAGGGTTTCAAAACCAATAAAGATGAAGAGTATTTTAGAGAGGCAAAGGTTATGATGGTAGTAGAGGATGGAATGGTCAACACAAACCTTATGTTTTTTATAGATGTGCAAAAGAAGGGCATAAATTATTTGAGAATTTTCACTATCATGAAAAAGAAAATAGGTAAGAGGAATAGCCAAAACAAAATTTGGCTGAAACTGAGACATAAGAACATAATACAGAAGTTACAGTAGACATACGAGAAAATTTCATGATATAAAGGATAGTGATAGCTCCAAGGAAATAATGGGTGTAGAGTAAATAAGGTGGTGATTCATGGTTGATTACAAATATTTTTCAAATAATATGTACTTAAATAATTAATATATATAAATTAATAATTGATGGTGGTAGTTTTAAAAATATGGTTTCTAAAGAAATGGTAGATAAACTAGGTCTACAATGCAAAAATAATCCTTATCCTTGCTTGATTTCATGGTTTAAGAAAGGGAATGAAGTTAAAATATATAAAATATGTTTAATAAAGTATTTTAAATGGAAATTTACATAGATGAAATATAGTGTGATGTTATCCCAATGGATGCATGTCATGTGTTGTTGAGAAGACCATGGCAATATGACGGGAAAGGAATTCATGATAGAGCAAAGAATACATGTATTTTTTAGAAATATGGTAAAAAGGTAAATTATTACTTCTTAAAAAGGTAGGTAGAAATCATGATATCCAAAAAATATTTTATCAAATATATGAAGATGACATATTATTGTTATGTATTAATAACAAATAAATAAGACACAAAAGTTGTGTAAATACTAGCAGAAGTAGCATAAGTGCTAAAATAATATACAAATATTATATGTAATAAGTTTCTAGATGGTTTACCACCAATAGGGACATTCAACATCATATTTATTTGATTATAGGATCAGCTCTACCCAATCAAGCAGCCTCTAGGATGAGCCCAATAGAACATGTAGAGTTAAATAGACAAGTTATTGAATTGGTGAGAAAGGGTGTCATGAGGTAAAATGAGTCTATATTTGGTATAAGAAGATAGTGAACATAATACAAGGTATTTATAACATATATTTGGTATAGTGGGAAGGACTACAATAGGAATTTCACACTTGGATTTTAGAATGGAAGTTGAAGAACATTGATAATGATAAATGGTAGAAGTATAATTAAGGAAACTCATAGGATCTTTATTTTCAATGAGAGGAGAATGATGTGTACACCTATCTTGTGTATGCCATAAATTTTGATCTAGTAACCCTTTGAGATCTCATTTTTTGTAAAATAAAAATACCAGAGGAAAATATATCCATAACTCACACTATCTAGTTAGTGTTAGTGTAGGCTTTTTCTACTTGGGTTTATCTATATGTTTGTTCTAGTTATCTTGCTTAGGTAACATTAGGTCTTTGAGGAAGATAGACCCAAATTCATATGACCGTGGGATCATATTTTGTCTCTCCTCTATATAAGCATTGTGGTCTTTATAATTTGAAACTTGGAAGCTCATTAATACATTCATGTTTTTTGCTTTACAATTTTGGCTCTCACCTACTCCTAGGGTTCCGTGCACTTATAACTAGTTAGAGATATTGGATGAATCCAAAATGGTACCAAAGCTTTGTTAACAACTACTTCTACCATTTCAAATACTTGGTGAGTATATTATATTGCATGCATTATTGTTTTTTTTTCTTCATTGGCTGATTTTGAGGGTTTACTTAAATTTTCTCAACATCCTTCAAAATCCATAAGGAAATTGCTTAGATCAAAAAAATAATTATAGGATTTTGTGGTTATTCAATTTATCTAATGGGTCTTTTCTAGTTTCGATATCTATCATACGGATTTGTACATTTTTAGATTTTTATGTGTAGGATTTAAGTCAAATAAACCACTTAGCCAACTAGTTTTCAAACCTAAGGTTTTTTCATCACCTGGTGCAAAAATGTGTCTTTCATTATGGAGTAGACCTGGTTTAGCTCACTAATCAAAGGTTGAAATGACATGAACATTGGTATATATCTATTTCATCATCCTCAAATTGCTTACATCATCATCCTTCTATGCAAAGACATACGTCTTAACTTGTAGGGACCATTGTTGATGATCCACCTCATCGTCGATCAATAAATAAAAAAGGTAATTAGTGCAAGGGAATTCATAAAGGAGGAAATATGGATTCCAACAACTTGAATGCATGTTTTTTTGATCTATTTCCATCTCCCTACCTACTTGTGTCCTACTAAGGTATTCTTAGTGGAGATATGTTTCATACTTAGTGAAACTCATTGTTCTACATCTCTTTAAGGCTTCTCCACCTACTAAGGTAACATGGAATCCTTATTCTCCATCTTTCATCCATTAATTCACAAGATACATAACTCCAATCTACTCCACACATCTTTAACCCTGCAATGGGCTTGCTCCCTTCCACCAACAATGGCTTACAAAGCCCACGTAAGTTTTAAACCCCCCCCCACCCCCACAATTTTTATTTTTTTTTAAATTTTTGCTTCATGGTATTTGGAAACCATCATTTCATATTTTCTTTGCTGAAAATTAAAACTTGAAAAACACCTAACCATTCATGGTTTTACCTAATTTATAGTGTTTTTTCCCATTGAAATCTGAAGGTTTTGAGGGAAGACACCTTTATTTAAAAAGGAGGTTATTTTTCTTAGTGGGAAAGATTTTATAAATTAGAAACCATTTTTTGAAAACCATAACATTTTTAATATCATTTTAATGTCAACATGTCTTATTGACATTGAATATTAGGCTATATTTTTTTTCTAAAGGTGGATTTTATAAAAAGGGGGGGAGAAAATATTTTTTTATAAAACAACACGTGTGCGGGAAATTTTTTATTTATTTTTAATAAAACAATATCTTTGGTGATTTTTTTTTATTATTTATTAAAATAATATTTTGTGTTTGGAAGACATGGAGATATTCTAAAAGGGTGATCACTTGGTCATATACCTCTTTTGCTTATCGAAGACAAAGGGTAAGTCCTAGTTTGGCAGGTGGCCAAATCCAACAAAAGAAAACCACTTTCTTCTCATTTTATCACTACTTCCTTTCTTATTTCATAGTTTGCTTCTCTTCTATAGATGTATTATCAACATAGCCTAATATCCCTCCTATTTATTTTAATTACTACTCATTTAGATGCATTCTCAGCTATGTCTAAGATTTATATGGGTGTGCTTGTATTTACAACATTATGGAGGGCGGGGGGGAGGCTATGGGGGTTACTACTAATACTTATAAGGGGGTACTATGTGGTGTTGTAATTTTCTTAATATTCTATGCTCTCATTTTATACATTGTTTTGATCATTACACTCACTGCTCATTTAGACACATTCACGATTGTGTCTGACATATTCTTCATGAGCATGCATTGTTCTTATAACTAGGAGATCATTAAAAAATTTAATATGAATTTATGCACTTATTTGGTGTCTTCTCTTAGTCATGTCTACTTCACTTGAAATATACCTATGGGAGAAAGTTGATTCTACACTAATGGTTCCTAATGCAAAGACCAATTATGCTTCTTAGCATGTTTACATGGAACACTTGATCATAAGAAAGAATTGTATTCCATTATTATATAGATAGATTCCTACTCCCATTGATCCTATTTGGTACAATAATTGGGCTAATTTTTGTGACAAGGTTGTTGGTACCTTATTGTTACATGTTTCCTTGGATCTTTGTTGCCATGTGAAACATATAACATGTCTCTACATTATTTGGAGTATCCTACAATATCTTTTTGGAGATCCTACTGAGATATATATCACTCCTCCTCCTCTTCTTATTATCTCTTCAGATCTCCTACTTCTATTTACTTTGATGACACATTTTAGGTGGTCCATGGTATTCCTTTTATTGAGCCACCACTACAGGATGAAATTCTACCAAACTTTAGATATCCCATTGAAAATTCTACTTTTATTCATATGTTAGATGTTTCTCTTCCATATTCATCACATATTTACACTTCATAGAATTCTATTGATTCCATTGAGAGTACAACTTATGAGAGCATCAAAAAATCTTCTCTTCCTATGGATATTCATTTTGTGGATTTGTGTGCTTCATCTATAGTATTTTTTTCAATTTTGATATTTATTGAGTCAAGCTCTCCACTTCACATGGAAATTCCTTTAGTGAATGTTTGATTCCATTCTTATTCACTGGACTTATATGTATTGGATGGCATTTATGAGATTGAACACATCTCTGAGATTGATGACTCTTTTTCTAGCATAGATGATTTCATTAGTGATGGGGACACACCTCCACATCTCATTGTCACCTTCCATATATTTAGGAGTTAGTTCATGATCCACCTACCTTCAGTCCACTTAAGACATTACTGGGTACAAGTATATTAATACAAGACTCATTAGACATCAGGTAGTCTACTACATAATTTCAATTCATTCGACATTCTTTCTTTGTCTCTACTTCCAACACACCATCATTGCATGGAATAATTATCCCATCTATTATGCATGAGGATCATAGTTCCTTGTATTGGAACCACACCTTGGTTGGATATCCATCAGGCACTTGGTGGACACATTCACTATTTTAGGGTGATCCACTCTTCACTAAACCCACTTTTGACATGTTCACTTTAGTGGTATTACATTCAATTCATGTACACAATCTTACCATACCTATGCCACACTTTTGATTAGGACCATACTCAAAGTTTTTTATATTGTTGCCTTCATATTCCATTTTGGAATGGGTAGACTTCCAATACAGCATTTGTGTTCTTCCTTTGGCAAATGGAAAAAACATTATTCGATGTAGATGGAGCTTCTTCATTCTTCAGGTAAAATATTTTGTTAGTGACATTCATAATTTTGTGAGATTTGATGTAGGAAGCTTCAACATCTTCTATAGATATTTCTTAGTTCTTCTCTCTATGTGTTCTATTTCTCTAACTTGTGGATGCATTTTTTATTGTGCCCAACGTCCTTCGAACATATACTATTTCTCTATTTTCTCTCTTTTAGGGAAGGAGTTTTTTATTATGGGTTTTCTCCTTTTCTCCACATTATGAGAGTTGCTTTGTGTTTGGGTACCTCATCAAGCCTCATTGTCAGGACCCAATTCTTCTACCCACCAAAGATACGCTTTAGAGGGGGTGTTAATGTATGATTTTTCCACTTTATTTTATCTACACATTTTTCTAGTTGGCTCGCTTAAGTTACATTAGGTATTTGAGGAAGATAGACCCACTTTCATATGATTGTGGGGTTATGTTTTATCTCTCCTCTATATAAGCACTATGGACTTTGTAATCTATAACTTGGAATCTTATTTAATGCATTTATGTTTTTTGATTTGAAATTTTGGCTCTCACCTACTCCTAAGGTTTCATGCATTTATGGCTAGTTAGATATCTTAGATGAATCTAATAGTTAAGGTCAATTTCCATACATTTTGAATTTCATAAGTGACCATATAAGGGTCTAAATTCATATTTTAGTATTTTTTCAACAATTTTTGAATTTTAAAAATTAGATATCTTTGAAACAGGATATGAACTTGAGTTGAAATTTTTACATTAGTGTGACTTTGATGTGTAGAGGATAAGTGGGTGTTTTTAGGCTCATCTAAGCTTGCATGTAAAATTTGTTAAAAATAGTAAGGTCAGTTAAATCTATATTTCTATTTTATGTAATTATTTTAACTCATTCATAAGGAATCAATAAATATTAATGCTCAATAAATTCTAAAAAACCATATGCCTATTAAAATTAAAATTTTCTAGTTCCTAGTTTCATCATCTGGTATCAAAACTAGGTTTGACTCTTGGAGGTAATATCTTTGTGAATTTATATTGAGTTTTAAAATTATATTTGGGAGAAAATTTTGTGATTTAATAATGGGTGTAAAATACAACAAGAGGTTGAGGAGGAATTTCACAAATGAATGAGAAGATACAATAATTGCATAGGCAAGTGGAAGAATTGACTATAATTTTCATACGTCAAAGACAAACACAAGAGGGAGATGAAATAGAGAATCAAGAATAAATTCAATAATAAGAGTAATAAAATTAAAAACCAAAATAAATTGTGTAAAGGATGGTTGCAATCTTAGAGGGAAGGAACAAAGGAATCAAAGTGGAAGTTTTAGATTATGGAGGTATTTAAAACTAGAGGATGTAATAGATTGAATAAATAATATGGAGACATTTTTCGAATAAAGAAGTATGAAATAATAAAAGAATGTAAGTTTGCATGAAAAAAATTAAAGGACCATGCAATGATTTTATGGGATCACTCACAAAAAGAGAGACAAATAAATAGTAAAGAAAAATTCAAAACATGGAGCAAGATGGAGAATAAGATAAGAGAATTTTTCTTCTTCTAGATTATACAAAAATACTCTACATAATTTTTTAGAATTTAAGATTAAAATATCACATTGTTCAAGACTATACAAATGAGTTTTACAAGTTATCCATACAAGTGAAGAATAATAAAAAAAAGAAAAGATGGCTGCAATGTATGTAAATGGTTTAAAGTTTTCTATTCAATTTGAATTAAGCATGCATCAAATAAATAACATGGAAGAGGCTTACCAGTTAGCTTTGAAGGTGGAATAAAAACATATTAGACAATATTTTAGAATATCAATTGTGTCAAAAGGGGTATAATTATCTCTAGTAATGGGATGAAGTGGGTGTACACAAGGAAAGTGACATGTTAAACTTCATTCACTTGACTTCCCAAGGTTAGCTTAAAGAGTCAATGAAAATATGATAAGATGATAGATCTATGGGTTTGGTTGATTAGGTTGAGGTAAAAATATGGGGTTTTAGAAGAGAATTGGTAAATGGTGCTGATGGTGATACCAAAAGAGCTTACCCACATCATGTTACTCATTAAGAGTGGTGAATTGAGAGAATATAGAATCCCAAGAACCCTCATTATGAATGAGAACAATAAATAAAAGTTCCTAATTAATACGAGTTATGGAGAATGGGGTGTAATTGAATTAGATAACCCTAGGGAATTATATGACTCTATAAAGTTGACTATGTTTAGTCAATATCATATGTTAAGTAAATGAAATATGACAAGGCTAGTCCCAAGGAAGAATAAAAAGAAATGGGAGAAATCAAACTTAGAAGGTCTTAAATTGGGATAGAATATAAGGAGGTCTAATTATTTGGGGTTATTCTACATGATATTTATTGTCAAGAGCTTCAAGTTATTTAATGATAAGGTTTGGAATAGGATTAGAATGAATGACTTCAATTTTAAGCTCAATATTAATATTGCTTTGGATGTTACTGTACTACTTATTGAAAATAAAGTGTTTGTAAAAATTAAATGAATAGCTAAAATTAAAAAAAACTGAAATGAATTTATTTTTATTCTTTTCAATATTTTTAGGAACACAAGTACTAACAAAATGAATTCTAGATGATTGATACAAGTGCTGATTTTATATTTTCCTAGTTTGATTACAAAAATCTACCTACTTGCACTAAATAGAATGTTCTTTTTCTTTTCCTTTTGAATACAAATAATTAAAAGATACTATGAAATTTTTGTATTAAACATGAAAATGAATAACTAAAATTTAAAACTAGGATTTGTTCAATAATATGTAATTTTTAGTTTTTCTTGTGATGTAGTATAACACGCAAGCTAAATTGTAACTTTTTAGGTTTTTTTATGATTGTATGAAGTTATAAATAATTGTATGATTGAATAATAAATGGTTTATAATTCTTATTTTTCAAATTTACATAATTTTATTTGACATGCGTAAGAGATAAACTATATCTAATATGCATAATTTGGTTTTTCTAGTGAGTCGGTATATGCATGTGTATGTGCTTATTTTTATGAATATGTGTTGAGATAAAACTTTAAAAAATATAATGTATTTGTGTGATTGTATTTAGTGAAAAAACTCATCTAATATACCCTATATTGAATTCAAAACTATTATTCTTTAAACTTTTGATATGCAAATACAACTACTAAATTAAAAATTATTTTATTTTGTACAAAAGGAAAGATAAGAGAATGATTTGTTTTCTTTTCTTTTAAATTTTTTTGAATATTAACATATATAATTAATGATTAAAAACTATAACTAATATAATTTATTATAATAAATAAAACAAAATGGAAATCAAATCCTCCAATCTTATCAATGGTGATATCAAGTGAAGGTGAAGAAATAATCGGTGTGAGTATGCAATCCCCAAGTAGCTAGCTCCTTTTCTCAATGTCTGACCTTGATAACTCTCCAAAAAAATTATGACAAGAGAGTGTAGATTATATTTATGAATTATATATCACCTCAGTCTTATACACTTGGAAAACTTAGAGTTTGGATGTTCCTCTCATTTCTAGACCTTTTTCACTTCTACAAGTTTTACATCTGCTCTCTCTTATGCCCCTTTGCCTATCTCTTAGTCTAAATAGTATTATGTTGATGACCCAAGCCCTATATATTTTCCAAAATACTTGAAATTTTTTTATCTTATGCCTCTACAATTTTTGGACATGTACCTACTTTCATGCTTCCTAAACACTTGTGTCTTAGTCAGATGCCTACGTCAATACAAGTGTCCTTACCCGACACAAGTTTTCAGTGCCCTAAAATCATATAATTTATAATTAAAATATATCTTAAAGGTTTACCTAAGTCCTTTAATTTTAAATATTCTCCAAATGGATTGGTATAAATATAATATCAACCTTCATTCGTTACTCACCTAACACACACCTCAATTCATATCAAAGATCATTCAATTGACCAAAACTTCCCTATTTTTTCTTATTTACATATCAATCAAAAGGATAGTATATTTACATGTTTGAAGTACTGAAGGAGCAACCCAAGAGATATACTTTCCAAGTTAAAAAATAGGTCATTGGTGTACTTACTTATCACATATTACATGATTCACACACAAACTAAAATATAGGGGATAACTATATAAGTTTGAGGCCCTCTTCAGAGTATTGGCTATGTAGGTAGTGCTTATTGATAGAGGGATATTTGGGGTAGCTCAACACCATGTTCCCATTAACTCATTTTTATCATAACCATTATGAATCTGAAGAACTAATATTTCATCATTTGACAAGAAGAGACAGTTTATGACCCAAATTTGAATACACCAAAGCAAAGACAATGAATAACCTAGAATAATCTAGGTGGTCACATCTTGTTTCAATAATTATTCCATATTAGACACTTATGTTTGATCTAAACACTAGCATAAATGCAACCATCCCAGGTTGACACAAGTGTCCATGAATGCATAGGCACTTATTCTAGAACTTGGTGACTATTATAAAATATTCTTCCAGTCTACTTCTTACCTGTTCCAGATCCAGATCCATATTAACATCAAAACCAACTAATTATCTTATTTTCATTATCATTGAAATATCTATCATAGTTGTACTTTTAATTTTTAGCATATCTCAACATAATAAATTTAATATATATTTTTATCTAAGTTTTGTAATTAATTGACCTATTATAGATCTGTTTATCACCCTTGTCTTTATTCATTTCTATATTCTTAACCCTATCTAACCATAGTAGGATCCACATCCAGTTTAAAGTTAAATATAGAGTAAAATTTAAAAAGCATGATTATGAATATGAAATCAGCTAAAATATGGCTAGATTGAGTCACAAACAACAATGAACTGGTTGCAAATTGATACAACCTTAAATTATAGAGCATCTAATCTATGTGTGGTTAAATTTTAGTTTACATAACCTTATATATATTCTTTTAACATGTATATATGTTCTTATATTGTTAGTAGGGTCAGCCTATTGAATAAACATGGTCAAAGTAAAGTATATTTAAGAGTTAGTGGTTAGTCTTTGATCATCATATTATGAATATTATTCTTATTGAATTGTTGTGAATTTTTCTCCCTCGAAGTGGCTCAATCATATTTATGTGATATATTATTCTATTGATGTTAATCATCTAAGTAATTTTATTACAATTTGTATCAAAGTATCAATTTAGGTAAGTTTTTAAGGCATTTTTTTTAAATTTAGATATGTTGTAGTTATTAACTTGAGAGCACAAGGATTGAAAAAACATAACTTGCGATCTGGGAAGAATTTAATTTTTCATCACCAAAGTATTATTTGAAGTCTTTTTAGAAAAAAAATGGAATTTTTTTTGCATCCTTATATAAATTATCAGTCATTGAATTTATCTCGATGAGATGATTGCAACGATATAATATATAGTACATTTTTGGGGCCCAAAACCCTCAACCCTGGGGTTTGTGTATAGATAGTCCAAACACTCATGGCCATGGGAAATGGAAAGACACTCCAAAAACACCTCACAAGGATGACATGGAGTCTAATAATTTATATCCTTTGGTTGCAAGGATGGTTCACTAATTTTAGTTAGATATACAAAGCATGGTGAATAAAGATGATGTTGATGGGTAAAACGGGACATCACTAGGGTAAAAAGGGACAAAAATGATGTGAAGTCTCAATCAGAAACTATCAATGGGTAATTAACCAATCTTATAACTCATTTTTAGTTGAATAATCCTCCACCACTCTATTCAGGTTCTCCCAACTAAAACAGTCAAAAATTCAATATCGATTTGATTAACATAATGTCAAAATTGAAATTTCAAAAATTTGATGGTAATGATCCACTCATTTGGATCAATCAAATGGAAAAATTATTTGATCTACATTATACCCCATGTGCACAAAATCATCTATGTATATGGAACCTAATCAGTTCATTTGGTATAGATGGTTTTACATTGAAAAGAAAAATAATGGTTTTCATTTTAGCTAGTCAGTGTTTACTAATGAGTTGTAGATGTGCTATCACAAAAATGTTTCATAAAATTACTTTAATCATATAGAAAGGTTGCAACAAATAGGTCATGTCAAGGATTATATTCAACAATTCTAGAATCTATCTTTACATGTGGATGGCATCAATGAAGACAACATAAATGACCTATTATTGGGTGTGCTCAAGGATATCATCCAACTTGATGCTTGCATGTTTAATCCAAGTTCATTATCTAAGTCCATATCATTAGCATACAAGGTAGAGGAGAGAGATATAGTCAAAAAAATTGTTTTCACTAATGGCCATGAATGCAATTCCATAGCATAATCATTTCCTCAGCTTACCAAATTAACCCCTTAAAATTTTGAAGAGAATCATGTAAAAGGGTTATGTTTCAATTGTGATATCAAGTGGAGCAAAGGACATAAATGTTATGAGAATAATTTGTTCTACATTTAATATACAATGAAGAGGAAGAAGATGATTCAACCTCGTGTGAGGGTGAGTAAGAGACCGAGGAATCTAAATATTCCCACCCTGTTATCTCTTGTCATGCATTTTTGAGTATTAGCACTCCTAAAACCCTTAAATGTTATGAGATTCTTCAAGAAATAGACAGCGACAATATTGATTGACTCAAGAGTACACATAACTTCATCAATAATATGTTGGCTACTCATTTGAACTATTTAATTTAAAATTTTAGGTCATGATTGTAGATGGTTAAGTTTGCTATGGGAGACTACAGGTTATATTCTCCTTTGTTTTTTAGTCCCATGGGTGTGGCATACATTATTTTGGGATTCCAATGGATCACAACCTTGGGCATAATAGAGATGGATTTATAAGAAATATTCATGCACTTTCATGTTGAAGGTAGGACATTTAAACTACATGAATTATAAATAAAATATCCATAATTTATTAGTTCACATCAAATTATGAAGATTCTCAAAAAAGGGGTTGAAATCATAAAAGTTCAACAAAAAAAGTGTCTACACATCCTAATCTGTAGTGATTATTGATGATGACCCAACTATTTTTGATGCCATGCCAAAATGACTACCACCCAGTAAAGAACATGATCATGCCATTTTTATGCACACCAGGGAACCTTATGATGTAGCCTCTAACATTTTAGGATCTATGAATTAATATTCACTCCAAGGCATGATTTCTAGGGTATTGGGTTTTGTAAATAACCTATTGGTAGAATAGAAGTGAGCGAAGCAATTGTTTATCATGGATGGGTTGACTATGGATGAACTTAAATCTACTTGATATGGGTGGATAAATGATGGATATATAATAAGATGGGTCTTTTCAAAATATTCTCAAAATAAGAGAAATGTAAGGCATAAAAGAAGGCCTATGGACCAAACAAAATGAAACCTTTCTACACCAACCCCTGAACTAAAGGTTAAACAAGTAATCAGAAACCAATGTGTATTGTAAGTAAATATAAGCACACCAAAAATAAAACATAGTTAAAATTCAAAGGGAATAATAACATAATAAACTTAAGCATATATATTACAAAAACACACAATAATTCATAATATTTTCAAAAAAATAAAAATCAAGACCCGAGCATGACATAAAATGCTAGTTTTATCTTTACATATGTTATTTATCATATGTGTTGGTAGATATCATATTATTTTTTATACACACATAAATTTCATGATGTATTTGACTATGATGTAGGAGATACATTGCATATGCATTTTTCAATGTTGGATTTCCCTTTTACCTAGTGGCCATGCCTATGTTGGGGTAATCTAATTTTTATAGGTTGCACTATAACAAGTTATATCTATCTATGCCCTCAAATTCAATTTTTAGATAAATATTTTAAAAATGTCTCGATTCACTTATATTTTAATTTTTGCTACTATATATGCTACTTTGCTAACAAATATGTTATTGATACATGTGGATGGAATATACCAATTTTACTTGTTTTATGCTCCTTCGATGTTGCTTAATTTCTTACATAATAGGATTAACATTGCTTGCTTATTATTTTTGGCCCTTGACCTTTTTGTGCAATTTGCTTAAGAATCTCTATGATAAATTTATGGTATGTATGACATTTGAACATGTCTATTGCTTATGACCCTTGGCCTTACGTGTGTGGCCTTATGTGTGTGTAATATTTACTTACGTGACATTTAAACATGTCCCTTGCATTAGACACTTGGATTTATTATATGACATTTCATAAAATTATTCATGTGTTTTGCTTATGTACTTACTAAGTTTGATTGGTGGTGTCATGATATTCATCATGCAATTTTAGGACTTAGTTTACTTCACATGGTTACTAAATAACATGCTTCAATGTTATATATATCTTGAAATAACACTTGTATGCCTCACATTAAATATGTTACACACATGCTTCAAATGATAAATTGTATTTTATATGATGACATACTCACCAACATGATAACATAATACTATATGAACATATTTTTAGCATGTGCAGGCTACATCCCTCATCTAAACATGGAGGCATCATAGCATCATTATATTAGATGTTCACACCTCCATAAAAATATTTGGGGCATAATACAGGTTCATAGATATATAATACAAGTTTTAAAAAATTTAGAGTACATGTTTTCAAAGTTCAAATTAAGGCAAAATCAGATTTTATAAGCAGAATATAGGTTTTCAAAGATTTTGAGTGATTTAAAAATTAAATACATGATCTATATTGGCATATTCATATAAATTTTGAAGACACATGATATGCATATGCACTCACTTTATAAAGACTCAAAGTACATAATTATACACACTTGAAGGCATATGCATGGGCATATGAAAAATAATTACAAAAATTCAAGTTACATGTTGCAAATATAACTGAGAATATAGGTGAATACCACTTTATATCATTGTGGCACATATTCAAAGAGGTAATAATACTCATTCATGTTCAATATTATTCAAAGATGAAAAATTTGAAGTTTTAAAGTTCAAACAACAAAATATGTAAATTCAAAAAGCAAAACACTTCATTTTAAAGCAAATTTTATGATCAATGTGGTCATGAAGGGAGCATGAATAACTTTCATTCCATTTCAAACATGAAAGTATAAAATCTATATTCTTTTACAATAGTGTGATTTGAATCTATGCAAGTGATGTATGTTAGAGTCTAGTGACACTCAATGGCCTTGGCATCACTTTTAATGAACCTAACATAGTTACACCTTTTTGGAGTTAGTACATTGTGTACTATTTCTCATTCTTGAGAGTTGGAATAATGCATCGTTCCAACTAATGGGATTGATAATTTATATATAAAATTTGAGACTTGATATCTCTTAACTCTTCAAAAAACACGTAAGATTTTCTAAATCCTACATTGAGAGGGCATGGTTATCCATTTTTAGTTATAATTTACAAAGCAATTTGGTTTCACCTATGTATAGGTGTACTTCTCTCTTGCTCTCTTTTTAATTTTTGAAAATTTCAAAGTTAATATTTTTAAAAATTCAAATGAACAAAATGACTACTTCATGAACTATTGTAGGGTTTGTTGAATTAAAGTTCCCTACATAATTAAAATATTTGCTTAAAGATAAATTATGTTGTACACACTTAAGTTCAACTCTTTCTCCTTTACTCTATCAATTTCATTACTATAATAAAAGTAGGGGGATTGTAGACACATATTTAGTCACATGTACTTGAAAATGTGTATTCTTGACATATTTATAACCACATGACTTGCACTCAAATACATTACTCTTATTCGACATTTCTCTAATCCATTAATTTAGATGCGAGCTCAACTTTTGTTTGACATTATCATTTTACAAAAAATTCAATCTCAAATGCTTAATATATCTAAAAACACCTGATTGTTCCCTAGAAAGCACAATTGTCTTTGTTCCTCCTATAAAATCTAGCCCTAGGCCAACAAGGGAGTAGTGTGTCATTATCCCCTTAGGCTAGTTACATCTCATGCCAATTTATGATTAATTTTCAAATTTAAAATTATCCTTTTAGGTCTTCCCACTCATTTCACAAGGTTAGCTAAAATAATTTGTTAAAAGACTCGCCTATAAATGCATCTCAAGAGTCATTTATTTTGACCATTGGTTATTCACTTAGTACAAACATTTTACACTTCTGCACATTGAGCAAATATGAAATATTATACCCAAATTATATAACATTCATAAGGAGGAATCATAATCCAAGTCAAGATCCTCTAAAACAAGTCAAGAGCTATCATTTTTCAAGTATCAAGACCATCTTATAGTTGCATACATATTGTCAAAGAAGCACAATCATGAATTCAATATATGTAGAAGAACTATGTGGGCTTGATGTTCATCCTTAAAGTGTTGGATATGTAGGCATCAATCAATCATAAAAGGGGTGATTGAAGTCACCTCAGCTAATTACACTCCCCTATTTTCTTGTAGTTTTACAAGCTATCAAAGTGCACTAAGGGTTTTGAATAAAAGAGAAGACATACAATGAATTCTGTATGGTCAAAACCTAAGTGAGATATCTGAAATTTCTCATAATCCACAAGTTTAACAAGTGCAATGATTAGTCTAGATGTAGAGTCAACCTAGATAGGTTCATGGTCAATGGACTTAGGCACATTGTGCCACTATCTGCATACTACACTCATTTTTTAATCTATCTTCTAATTTTACTTTTGTTCTGTCATTTCTAGATTCATGATTTCTTTATATTTTATTACCTAATGTCTACAAAGTCAACCTAGACAAGTCTATGGTCAACATACTAGAGCACACTACAATGCTATCCACTTATAATAGATTATTTGGTTTCTTTTTTTGTTCCTAATTTTGTTACTAAACTTACATAATCATCTATTATTTTGATTTTCATAGTTAAATAGTGAGAATAGCCAACAAGAATCAGTGTGTGAACTAGGTATTTTTTCTTTTTAGTGTTTTTTGAAAATATCAATTTCTATATTCAACATCTTTGTCAAAATCAAAATAGTTAAATATTGTATATCTTTAGCATTTTGATATTTATATTTGTACACCTATATAATACACTTAAAACACTATTATAATCAATTTACATATTTAGTGTTTTATCAAAAATAAGATAAAACAACATACTTCTATCTTGATAACACTTAATAAAAAAGGAGGGCACACCCAATGAGGGTTAAGGCTATTTCTATATTCTAAATAAACTACTCCATCATCCATGTCATCATAACTCATAGGAAACCCACTCAACCAGGTATCACCACCATGGCATAATGTTCTTTTATAAGGATATGAGGATGCAATTCACAACACTCATAGGACTCATTCTATCTTGGACACATCAATCACATGAAGATGCTCCAAAACTAGGAAGATATGCTCAAAAATTCTAAGTGACAAGGACCAAACATGTCCCTCTCTAGGATGCCTACCAATAAGGTTTCATCCATAGCACTAGTTGATTCAACACAAGATGTTCTCAAAATAAATTACTCCAAGTTAGAGAGTCATAACCTCAAAGGGTTGATGACCATAATTTTCAAATATAAAGATACATACTATATATGTTTACCTTGGGTATAAGAAAACTTGAAACAAGAGTTGACAACACCACTATAACATAGTCATGAATTAATTATGTTGATAATCACACCTGCTCGAAACAAAAATTTGATGCAAGGTCTGCATGTTATTTTCCAACCTTCACCAACTCCAAGTTCCAATGGAAATCCATTCCATCACATGGTTACCAACAAGGCATAACTCACTACCAAAAAGAAGACAAGAATCACTCACCAAAAAGATAGGTGAAAACAATGTGATTCACAAAGGCTCCCTAATAGGGTTGTAATGCTTAAAATTTACAACTCAGACACACACAAAAACCACACAATTATTTTTTACTCCAATGAACATTATAACTCCTATGCATACAAAAAAAAACACTAAAATGCTATACAAACTCAACAAAACACAAAAACACAATGCCACTACAAAGTTGTGGTCCAATCGATTACACTTAGATCTACTACATAAAGCAAAATGTATAAAGAGTCAAGGCTCAAATACAATGTGAATCAATTATTAGTGAATAAAGTACCATATATTTGATACAATGTGAATTCTAAATGATTATAAGGCATTCACAGACACTTGAGGCTAGACGAGTTTCAATTCTCTTTACAATTTTGCCATGAACCCCTTAACCAAGTAGAAGATAAATTTTATGAATTTAACTTTGAAAACAAGGAAGGATCACATACTAACTCTAATGACATTCATAAAATATATATTTATGAATAATAACAATCGCATAAATAATCAAGTCAATGCCATAGTTAAACATGCCAAAATTACTCTTAAGGCTATAGAGATTCAATAGAGTTAAACAGAATACAAAACAATACTAGAATAAATATCCAAACAAAGGTTTACACTATTATAAAGTAACAGATCATTTTTTTATGATTAAATCATCATAACAGAGTTATTATTCTAGAACAAGGGTAAAAAATATAAAAAAAAAGGATATCAAACCAAACAATACTTAGTGACATTTTCTATTGTTCCCAAAAAAACAATGATAAACAGGGTTCAAGGAGGACTCACTAAAAATATCAAATGAAACTAAAAACCAAATACAAAAGGTTATATGTGAATATGAAACTCAAATGGAGAGGTTAAAACTTTCATATTAAATAAATGTTAAACTAATCGATTATTAAAACACATTTTGTGGAGCGACTTCGCAGATAAAAATTAGAACAATAGAAAAACTCTGAATCAATTTAATTTGGAAATGGATCACTGAAAATAACAATGATAGTGAAATATCAAAATAAAAGCTTTTAAATTGATATGAAAGTTAAAATATTTGAAAACAACTTTTGTTTCTAACAAAATCAATTTCTAACCATGTATTACATGTCGATTTCATAGCGCATTCGTTAGAAAATTAACAAGGTAAAAGGATTTTCCCTACAAAAGCCTTTTAGAATTGAGGTACCGTTTTGGCTCAAATGAGCTAAAAATTAGTGTAGTACTAGAAACCAATTCTCTTATCTAGTGAGAATTGCGATAGAAATTTAGAATCTAATTTAGACCACTTTAGCTATTTTTAAAATTTATTTTCCAAAGGGCAACTATAGGCTAAAACACATAAAAATTTAGCCACTAGGAAAACAATTTAGTGAATTAGATTCTTTAATTTGGGAAAACATTTGATCAATTATATTAGAATTATAATAAAATTATTAAGGCCACCTAAGAAGACAATACCAATAGTCGTGCTTGAGAAAATAGAATACTTGTTTATAGTTTTGTTGTCTAATAATGAATTACACTTTAATTTGTTTGACGTAAGGTTAATTTATATAACTTATTGGCTTGGTTCATTTATTAAACATTTAAATATTCAAGGAAGCCAATATATATTATGCTCAATGTCAATCCTCTTTATATTGTTAAATCCTCCATTGATTCGTTATAAACTATTAGTATACAACAAGTCTAAATCCACATTCTTAGAATTATTGCTAGTTTTATTTCAAGTTGTGTCCTTATATTTTAAAAGAACTTGTATTACGTAAATGATTTTTTATAAGTCTATGGTTTTATAAATTTAACTCTACATAAGAACGTTATTTCCAAAATGGCATGATTTTATGATAAAATCAATAATTTCTAAGATTCAAAAGACTATCAGTTTACAAAATAACAAGAACTCTTTTATCATAAAACAAGAAGCATTAACTTTATTTTAATAATTATATGTTAGTATTATAAATCTATAAAATACTCTAACTACGTACACCACTATGTGTATAAACTTAAATATTACATCAAGTATTTACAAATCATGTAATGCCTACCCCCACTTACAAGTTTGGATTACAACTACTATTGATGTTGCGAATTGCACCCTCTAAAAGGATACTTAGCTTCCTTCTTCCACGTGACACAATGGAGACATTCTTCTTGCTGTGGGTGGTAAATTTGAAGAATGAATCTCTAGATTAGGGGATAGCTCCCCTTGATGCACCTTGAGGCTCTAAATTTTTACTGCTAACAATGGGGGGGTGAAAAGAGAGAGAGATACTATAAAACAAAACCTAACTAAAGTGGTGATGCACCAAAACTAATTGGTCTACTCAACTTTCACCTACACTTTGCACCAAAATAAGCAAACAGACACTTCATTCGAATGAGAAATTAACTACATCAATGCTTCAACAAGGGGTTTTATGGAGGTATAAGAAATAAGAAACTACCAGAGGTGTTCTAAAGACACATTATAGGATAGTTGCTCACCTATACCTATACTTCAATCTGGACACTTCTTGTTGACCTGCAAAAAAGAATCTATAACACACTAGATATGCTGGCATAAACTTATGAAATAATTAGGAGAAAATGACTAAACATAAGGCAAGACCATAAGCTTATGCAAAAGTGCAAGCTCAAATGGAGGTAAAATGCTTTTTTTTATTACAAGTACATTTCTTTAGGGCTTCGCCAATACAATGTTGAGAGATCCTTCTTCAAATGAGAAGTTACAATTATATCGAGGTCTGGGAAAATAGGTCATTGACCAGTCAAGAGAATAAGGCCCATACATCATTAAACACTCCTACACTGAAGAATTAGCCCATGATGTTTCCATTTCTTCTTAAATGCATATAAGAAGGCCATGTTGTAGGTACTTTAATATGTCGCTTCTGCTATCTGGGCTTGCAGGAGTGTGGGTTACTTCTCCTAGAAATTGACAAGGCCATCCCTCCTTATGTTTAATGGGCCATGCTCTCTTGAATGCTCATGCAACTGGCTACTCATTATGTCAAATCAAGGAAACACGGGACGCTCTCTTCAATGTTTGCAACCAACCCTTTTAATGGTTTTTTGGTGGAGACTATTTCACCTGAAGGCATTTACTCCTCCCTTTGATGACTCTTGTGCCACCTGTCTTGGTCTGGTTCATCCCTATGTTTGACTTGCTATGCCACTTGGAGCACTTTAAGCTTTTGTCTTATATGCAAATGGCCATGTCCTGGGTTACCTACTTTGCTTTTCTCTTTTCTTGCTATTTCTTGTCCTTTTCATGGAAATTCAGGCTCTTGGGGCTTACGAATTTTCCTTCAGGTTCCTTCTTTGGTGGGTTGATGAGTCTTCCCTCTGGCTTTCAGGCTTTTGAATTCCTTCAGACAAAATATCTAAAGGAATTCCTTTAGACATTTTATCTGAAGGAATTCTTCCTTTGGGCTTGTCACTTAAAAAACCTCCTTTGACAAGCCTTTGGGCTTCTGCTTATGAGTTTCTTCAGATAAAATATCTAAAGGAATTCTTTCAGACATTTTATCTGAAAGAATTACTCTTTGACTTCCTTCCAATGGCTAGCTCATCACCTTAAAATTGACGTCTGCATACCTGTCAACCCCTTTGGCAATTCCATCAGCTTTTTAGCAAACAGACTTTTTTGAAGGGAAAGTGACCCTTCAGAAAAATGAAAAGGTCCTCTTTTCAAGGCCAAGTGCCCTCCGCAAGGGCACCTACCCTTCAAACTTTTGCCTTTTGAATTTCTTTGGACATTATTCACTTGTCAAATTTCTTCAGATAAAATTTTTGAAGGAATTCCTTTAGACATTTTGTCTAAAATAATTCACTCTTTAGGTGTTCCTCTTTGGATTTCCTTTAGACAAAATATTAGAAGGAATTCTCTCTTTGGCCTGTCAAGTTTCCCGAAGGGCAAGTCCTTTTTAGGATTTTTGCCTTGACATTTTTCTTCGACCATCTGCCCTCCGCAAGGATACCTTGAGCCCAAAGTTACCCTTTGATATTTTGTAAAGGTTCATTTTGTTGATTCTTTACCTCTCGTAAAGGCTTTTTGGCCTCTAAGTCGCCTTTTATAAGAATTGTAAAGGTCTTGCTTGGCACCTAAGTGCCCTCCATAAGGATACCTACCCTTTGGACTTTTTGTAAATGACCCATGGCCCTTTGAACTTGGTCCATTTTACCAATAAAAATCCCTCTGAAGTAACCTACTTGCCCTGTTAAGCATCCAAGATCAAAATGAGTTTCAATTAACTCATCCTTGCCAGACCCAAAGCACTTGGCAACTAGAAGAAGAAAACACTTGGTTTTTTCATGGAAAAAGGCTTGTCAAAGAAAAGTCTACAAGGCAGCGATGGGATGAACTTGTCAGAACCTGGGTTAAAAGACCCTGCAAGGAAAAGGAAAGAGGGGTGCCCAATTTTGGCCAGCAGGACTAAAATTAGTCAACAACTACCTCGTCACAAATCATGGAATAAGAAATAAGAATATAAACAAGTTTAATTTCATGCTAACTTTTATAACATAAAAGATATTAAATTCTTGTAATCTAATTGCTTCTAGTACTCATCAACATGCACTACGAAATAGTCAATAAAAGAGTCAGCTTACGCTGAGAAAAAACTTTTTCCTCCTAAATACTTCATTTTTCCAAATTAATAGACAAATTAAATAAAGATTTAAGTAAAAAAAATAACATATTGTAATAAATTACATACTAAGCAACAAGAAGGGTTGATATTATCAAGACAAAATTATTTGATTGGTACCTTAACTCATCATCAACCAATGTAGATAATTACCATTTTATTACTATATTAACACAATAAAATAATATGAAATTCTAAGTAGTCGAATCACGCTAACACGAATAATACTACCATTACAAAAATAACTGTACAAATATTTAATTTCTAAGCTCCCATATAAAAAGATATATATATATATATATATATTAAATAAATATTTTATAATCAAATTTATGTCGTAGTTTTTTATTAGTACAAATCAAGGAGCTAATTAATAATACATCTATTAAAGAAAGGTTAAGAAACATATACAAAGAACCCATGAATGTAATCAATATAAATAAATAAAATAACATGTCTCCACTCAAATACCCATTACCACCAATATATATGGATATGCATATTTAATAGTTTGAACATATTTATCACTAAAAGAACACCTTTACTCCAACTCCGTTGAACTATACCAAACACATATTATACATGGAAAGGATAGATCTTACACAAATCACTTTATGAGGCTAAATTCCTCATTAAGTGGACATTAAGTTCAACCTTACATCCTTATAAATGCGTGGACTGTTACACACCTGCACCATATCACTAAACATAACTGTATAATTACATTCTCTATACATATCCATACTTATGTATATTTGTCTTATTATAAATATATTACTTAAATATACCCCATGTGTGTGTGTGTGTGTGTGTGTGTGTGTGTGTGTGTGAGAGAGAGAGAGAGAGAGAATCTGACTAAGTTTGAATAAATATTCTCATAACAAAATTATCATTAGCCAGCTTTCGAAATATATTATGTATATAACTTAACATAGAATATAATAAAGCATAATATAAAATATCAATATAAATTTAACTGAACCATTTATATAATTTAAAATGAGTTATATATATATATTATTTTATTTAATAAAAGTATATATATATATATATATATATATATATATTTATCTTTATTTTTATTTATTTATTATATATTTATTTCTATATATATATTACTATTATTATTATATTTCTTTTAAAAGATAATAAGCCCTAAAAGAGAATCAATCGACACCTGGGTTGGGGTGGGATGACTAGTCCATCCTCCTTATGAGAGGGGGTTGAGATGGCACAGCTGTCCCCAACCCTTCCCCATATTTTCTTTTTGATTTTATTTCATTCATTAATTTAAAACAAGACATGTATACATTGACATTATATGTATATGTATATGTATATGTATATGTATATGTATATGTATACATATATATATATATACATATATATATATATACATATATATATATACATATATGTATATATATATATATATATATATATATATATATATATATATATATATATGTATACATATATATACGTATATATATATATATATATATATATATATATATATATATATATATATATATAAATGTATACATATATATATATATACATGTATACATATATATTTACATATATACATACACACACACACACACACACACACACACACACACACACATATATATATAATCAGAAATCTATTGTGCCCAAACTAGAAGGGCAAAATGGAAAAACCTAAGAAGTTTAAGAGATCTAAGGTTTTTATTTGTTTGTTTGTTTGTTTTGTCTATAGGTACAAGTCAAATACCTAGAGATAAATATAGTTCTTATCCTAGATTAAAACTTTAAATACAGATCAGATTCCCACAAGCAAGCAGTCAGGTTTTTAAAACAAACTCTTTTTAAAATACATTCTTTGTTTTCATTCAATATTTAATCTATTTATTATTTTGAAAAAAACTCGGGGATTTAAAAAGAAGAAGAAAATCCTTGCCTATTCCATTGAATTCTTTTGTTTCATCTAGTTGCTATCCTCTCCTACACCACTCCTTTCTCCTCCATCTTCATTCTTCATTATCCTTCCACCTGCGTTTCTCCCTTGACAATTTTTTTAAAATGGCTCATTTCTCCACTAAATTAACTATTTAATGGAAAAGATAATGCTGCCACATTATTTTATTTTCTAGAATTAGGATTTCTACTCTTCTATTTTAATTCATGTATGTGTTTGTTATTTTTTATTAGATTAATTATTAGATTGATTTTTGTTTCATTTGGTTGTTATACTCTCCACTACTCCTTCCTCCTCCATCTTCAATCTTCATTCTCCTTCCACCTGCATTTCTCTCTTGACAAATTTTTAAAAATAGTTCAACTCTCCACTAAGTTAACTATTTAAGGGAAAAGACAATGCTTCCATACTATTTTATTTTATTTTATGGAATTAGGATTTCTACTCTTCTATTTTAATTCATGTATGTGTTTGTCATTTTTTTATTAGATTAATTATTAGACTGAAAAAATGGGTAACTGAATATATATTTAATTTATTACCAAAACCAATAAGAATATACATGTATTTATAGTTATGTTTATTTAATGAGTATTATTTTAACTAATATTAATATATAAATACGTTCATAAAAATATGAATATTAATATATATAAATATTGAAACAATAATATTTGATTTAAAATTATTTTTTAATCCAAATTAAGAATAAATATGCACATTTATTTATTAATTCGTTTATCTACATAATACCATTTTAATATACATATATTTATATAGATATGTAATTATTTACAAACTTATTTATATCTATTATTAATTGTTACGTAGGTTAGGTCACAATAATATTTGTGTTATTATTCATATTTTAAAAGTGGATTTTATTGTTGAAACACTAAGAAAGTTGCAAGTCAAATAATTGAGACCAACTTATCATAACATGGCTACTCGATGGGTTCAAGTAAACAGTTTGAATTAATGCAAATATGGTCTTATAAATAAATATATCAAAAGTAACTCATCAACATGGAAACCCCCTAGTAAGGCATAAACAACACATTAAGCGATAATATGAATTATTATTAGCATTAAACACACACATCTCAAGGTGGTCCTACATGAATCATAATTAACCTGGTTCCATGTCACCACAAGGCAATTGAAATCAAGACTACAAACCAACCACAAGATATTCCATTTGCATGTTGTACACAAAGACACTCGACACACCGGTAATATAAATGATGTCACATCATCAAAAAAGTACTGGAAAGATTGAAAGGGGTATTACATTCACCCCTTTGAAAAAGGTATCATCGGCGATGCTTCCAAAATAAAATCATGTAGTGGAATCCACCACATTCCTCAATTGTAATAATCCACTACTGAGTGAATTCTCACAATATTTCAAAACTCATATAGCTACTTTTCAAATAATCATAAAAAATGATAACACCAAAATGTTGCTATCAATACTCTGATATGCCAGAACCCAAATTCCTATTCTGAATAACTCTTGTGCCATCTCATGGTACAATAGGCATAAAAAATATATTGTCTAAATAAGGAACCAATGTAATTAATGTAATACCACTTAGTTATGCAATATTGAACCAATTGTTAATCGAAACATACTTCCATGTTATTCCTATTGAATAAAATATCATAAATATAAAGAATTTTCATATATCATGTTCACTACCAACTGATATTATGAACTATCAAGATCTCTAAACAAAATTATAATTACTAAGCCACCATAAGATAATATCATATCCAATGTGCAACAAGTAATAGTGAAAATGTCTACCAAGTCATATAAGAAAGAATATAATATTGGAACAATATCAATATCAATCTAGTGTGAAAAGAGTAATAGTCCCCATCAACTGCATCATCAACAACATTTTGTCAAACCTCTTTAGACCTCTCAAAACTACTTAGACCTCCCAAAACCTCCTTATTCCCTCCTTAGACCTCCCAACCTCCTTAAACTTCCCAAATAAATCACCATAATATATATATAAACACCATGTATGTTGGTTGGTAAGGATGGTGTCATGAACCTATCTCACATAGGTTCCCATATTGACCCAATAACTTTTTTAAATTACTTATTCTCCCTCAAAAAACACACATTACACACTATATAGGAAACACATGACCCAACATTGGTAAAAAAACAAAATACTAGAATAATTTTGAATAACCAAATATCAAAATAATCAATTTAAAAGTCAATAAGTCAATAAAATAAAAAAATCATAAATCAAGTTTAAAAGAAGTTGGTGCCAAAAAATAAAACAATTCCAAGTCATAATTATCAAGTCATCAAAATAAATAAAAAAATAAATCTAATCAAAATCGAATGTAAATTCATTTACTTCAAGTTCAATAAAATAATTTATAAATATTCAAAACTCCAAAAGAAAAATTAAATGCAAATTTAAGTTTAAGGACTAGTGTTGGTTCTCAAAATTGAAAACATCACATTACTCAAACTATGTGATTATAAAAGTCACCCAAAAGGAGAAGGAATCAATAAAACTCAATCACCTCCCAGAGGTGAGAGAACAAAATCAACTCAACTACCTCTCTAAGGTAGGAGAAAATATCACATCATCCTTCATATACCTCTCAAAAGAGCAACATGATTACCTACCAGAGGTAATAAAGTAAGACTCGACTACCTCTTAGAGGTAGGAGAAACAAGAAAAACAATAATCCTCTCTATGCCTTCTGGCAATAGGTGTGATGTAACTAAGTATAAATAAACCAAGTATGAACCTCATACCTGGCACCCAATGCCAAAAGTACCTTAAAAAAATTTCAATTGTCCCAAGATATCTAAATCAGTTGATATCATAATTAGTTCACAGGGATAAGTCATTGTTAAACCTTAATTAACATGTCCAAAGTAGAGTAATCATATATATTATAAAAAATATACTTGTACTTATAACCACTATTCCATGTTAAAATGAACACCCAAGTGAACCGTAATCATAACACAAATAGTCATCTCAAGAGAAAACTAAATAACTTACTAATTCTCTCATAAGTAGAAAGGTACATTCATTCTTCATAATGAAAAGGGGACACAAAATAAATATATCAAGACCGTACCCACAAACTTACTCTCGAATCACTAGTGGTTCCACGTAAGGTTCAAATTACTTATTTCAAGGATAGGATTAGAACTTACAACACTCTTGTTCAAAACATAAGGCATCCAAACCATACTACGTACCATCTGATTATTAACAAAAAACATACACAAGGTTCACAACACACTAGGGTTAACTAAATTTCATATCTACAACATAATAGAATAAGGCCTCTTTATAACCTTATGGCTTACGGTTAACCAAGATGAACAAGGAAACACTAACTAGAGCATACTAACTTAGAGTTACCATTGCTAATAGTTTGATTTAAAAATAGTCAATTTTATCATTTTGTTATCTATATATGCATTACATTATTAGATTCATATATTCACTCAATAAAATAGCACATAATCATTATAAGTATATAGGAAATAGATTAAAGTATGTATTTACCATGCTCAAACATACATACATACAAATTTTCTCTATATACAGTTATTTTCTACCAAGGAATAAGAAAACTAACCAACATAAACACCCATTAAAGAGACACGATATTAATACAATCAATAAGAAGAGTTCAACATTATATTATTTTTTTCACTTCAAGGTCCAATGATCCACGGTGACTAGATACTCTACCACAATAGCAAGCAAATAACAAGTGAGTTCTCTCTAACAAGATGCTCCCATCCACCAAAAGAATGAATTATGTAACCAAAATTTAGTGGTTCCAACATAGTCTAAATTTAAAAATATGTACATTCTCATCATGGCATTTCACTTGTACACATTGAGCAAAAATTATAGAATGTATGTAGCGTAACACCAACACTCTAGAACTCCTAGTGTTTAACCATGCTCTGATATCAAAATATAATGCCCAAAATTTACAACTCGAACACACAAAAACCACACCAATTTTTTTTAATCTAATGAACACTCAATCTCCTATGCATATAAAAACAAAACACTAACATGACATACAAACTCAAGCAAACACAAAAACATAATGCCACTCCAAAGTTGTGGTCTAATTGGTTACGCTTTGATCTACTACACAAAATAAAATGCATAAAGAGTCAAAGCTCAAATACAATCTAGATCAGTTATTAGTGAATCAAGTGCCATCAGTTTGACACAATTTTAATTTTAAATGATTAGAAGACATGCATAGACACTTAATTCTAGACAAGTTTCAGTTCTCTTTACAAATTTACAATGAACACCACAACCAAGTAGAGGATAAATTTTATAATTTCAACTTCATAAATAGGGAAGGATCACATCCTAACTCTGGTGAGATTCATAAATAAGAATAATCACATGAATAATTGAGTCAATACCACAGTTAAACATGCCAAAATTACTCTTAAGGTTACAAAGGTTCAACAGGGCTAAACAGACTACAAAATGATACTAAAATAAATACCTAGATAAAAGTTTACACTCTTATAAAGTAATGGATCAATTTTATATGATAAAATCATCATAATAGAAATATTGTTTTAGAATAAGAATAATTGATGTGAAAAAAAAGAATATCAAACCAAACAATACTTAGCAATATTTTTTATAGTTCCCAAAAAAATAATGAAAAAATAGGGTTCAAGGAGGACTCACTAAAATATCAAATGAAATTAAAAACCAAATACAAAAGGTTATATGTGAATATGAAAATCAAAGAGATAGGTTACAACTTTTATATTCAAAAAATGTTAAACCAAGTGATTATTACAACACCCTTTCTAGAGCGATTTTGCAAATAAAAACTAGAACATAAAATTTATGAATAAATTTAATTTAAAAATGGGTCACTATCACTAAAAATAGCAAATGATAGTGAAATCTGAAACCAAAATCTTTTATGTTGATATGAAGGAAAAAATATTTGAAAATAGTTTTCATTTCTGACGAAACTAATTTATAACCATGTATTAGACATCGATTCCAAAGTGCATTTTCTAGAAAATCAGCAAGGTAAAAAGATTTTCTCTACGAAAGTCTTTTGGAATCGAGGTAACATTTTGGCTCGAATGAACTAAAAATTAGTGTGGTATCATAAACTAATTCTCTTAGCTAGTGATAATTGTGATAGATACTCTAAATCTAATTTAGACCACTTTAGTTATTTTTAAATTTCGGTTTTCGAAAGGCAACTATAGGCTGAAACACACAAAACAAATTTGCCACTAGAAAAACAATTTGACAAATTAGATTCTTCAATTTGTGAAAATGTTTGATCAATTATATTAGGATTATAATAAAATTATTAAGGCCATCCAAGAAGACAAAATTAACAGTCATGCTTGAGAAAATAGAATACTTGCTTACGATTTTATTGTCTAATAATAGGTTATACTTTAGTTTTTTTGACGCAAGGTTGATTTATATAACTTATTGGCTTGGTTTATTTATTAAATATTTCAATATTCAAGTAAGCCAATGCAATATATTATGCTCAATGTCAATCCTCTTTAGATCATTAAAACCTCCATTGATTCATTATAAACTATGAGTATACAACAAGCCTAAATCCACATTCTTAGAATTATTGCTAGTTTTAGTTATCAAGTTGAGTCCTTATGTTTTAAAGGAACTTGTATTACGGAAATGAGTTGTTATAAGTTTATAGTTTTATAAATTCAACCCTACATAAGAATGTTATTTCCAAAATGACATGACTTCATGATAAAATCAATAATTAAGATTCAAAAGACTGTCAATTTATATAATAACAAGAACTCTTTTATCGTAAAACAAGAAGCATTAATGTTATTTCAACAATTGTATGTTAGCATTACAAATCTATAAAATATTTTAACTATATACACTACTACGTGTATAAACTTAAACATTACATCAAGTATTTACAAATCATCTAATGCCTACCCCCCACTTACAGATTTGGATTACAAGTACCTCATCACAAATCACATAATAAAATATAAGCCATATCAACAACTTCATTTTCCCGCTAACGTTTACAACACAAAAGATATTAAATTCTTATAATCTAACTACTACTGGTACTCAGCAACATGCACTACAAAATAGTTGATAAAAGGATTAACTTAGATTGAGCAAGAGACTTCTCCCTCCTAAATACTTTATTTTTCTAAATTAATAGACAAATTAAATAAAGATTTAAGCAACAAAACATAACATATTGTGATAACTTACATACTAAGTAACAAGAAGATTTGATCTTATCAAGACAAAATTATTTGATTGGTACCCCTACTCATCATCAACCAATGTAGATAATTATCATTTTATTACCATATTAACATAATACACTAATACAAAATATTGAGTAATCGAATAACGATAACACGGCTAATACTAATATTTTAAAAAGAATTATACAAACATTTAATTTATAAGGTCCCATCTAAAATGACATATGTATTAAATAAGGGATTTTCTAATCAAATTCCAGACGTAGTTTTCTCTCATTAAAAATCAAGGAGCTAATTAAGCATACATCTATTAAAGAGAGATTAAGAAACATATACAAAGAACCCACATGTGTAATCAATAAAAAGAAATAAAATAACACATCTCCACTCAAATACCTATTATCACCAAAATATATATATATATATATATATATATATATATATATATATATATATATATATATATATATATATATATATATATATATATATAGTTTGAACAAGTTTATCACTAAAAGAACACCATTACTCTAACTCCATTGCACTATACCAAGTACATATTGTGCATGGAAATGATTGATCTTACACAAATCACTTTATGAGGCTAAATTCATCATTAAGTGGATATCAAGCTCAACCTTACATCCTTATAAATGTGTAGACTACTACACACCTATGCCATCTCGCTAAAACATAATTGTATAATCACAATCTTTATATATATATATATCCATATTTATATATTTGTTTTATTATCAATAATATTACTTTAAATATACCTTTTATATATATATATATATATATATATATATATATATATATATATATATATATATATATATATATATATATATTCTCATAACGAAATTATCATTAGCCATTTCTAATATATATATCATGTATATAACTTAATATAGAATATAATATAATCTATCAATATAAATCCAACCAAACTATTTAATAATTTAAAATGAGTTCTTTATATTTATATATATATATATATATATATATATATATATATATATATATATATATATATATATAACTCATTTTAAATTATATAAATAGTTTGGTTGGATTTATATTGATAGTTTATATTATATTCTATATTAAGTTATATACATGATATATATATTAGAAATGGCTAATGATAATTTCGTTATGAGAATATATATATATATGGTATATTTAAAGTAATATTATTGATAATAAAACAAATATATATAAATATGGATATATATAGAGATTGTGATTATACAATATATCTTTTAAAAGACAATAAGCCCTAAAAGGGCAGCAACCAGTGGCTAGGGCTTAAAGCCCTGGCCGTGATCATGATCATCGACTAAGCTGAGGTGCAACGATTGGTCCGTCGACTAACTAAATATATATATAATTTATTACCTAAATCAGTAAGAATATATATGTATTTATAATTACACTTATTTAATAAATACTATATTAACAATATTAATATATAAATGCATTCATATGAATATATATAAATACAGAAATAGAAATATTTAATTCAAAATTATTTGTTTATCCAAATTAAAAATAAATATGCACATTTCTTTATTTAATCTACATAATATTGTTTTAATATAAATATACGTATATAGATATGTAATTATTTACAAACTTATTTATGTCTATTATTAAATGTTAAGTAGGCTAGGTCATAATAATATTTGTATTATTATTCACATTTTAAAAGTAGATTTTATTGTTAAAACACCAAGAAAATTGCAAGTCAAGTAACCGGGACCAACTTATCATAACATGGCTATTTGACGAGTTCAAGTAAATGGTTTGAATTAACATAAATTTGGTCCTTTAGATAAACCTGTTAAAAGTAACTCATCGACACAAAAACCACCTAGTAAGGCATAAATGACACATTAAGCGATAATAAAAATTGTTGTTAACATTAAACACACACATCCCAAGGTGGTCCTACATGATTCATAATTAACCTGGTTTTATGTCATCACAATAAGGTAACCAAAATCAAGACTAACAACCAACCACAAGACATCTCACTCACATTTTATGCACAAAGACACACTCACCACACTGATAATCTAAATGATGTCATGTCATCGAGAAAGTACTGAAGATTTTGAGAAGGGCATTATAAAGGCCTTCTCTATGGAATCACCGATCTAACAGACAATGTGATTACAATAACAAGTTACACTTGTATGTACATAGATAGGTTTCAAGTGGAAAAAAAACATAACACAATGAGGATTTTGGTCCCTTGTGCAGACAAATTTTATACTTAGGGTTTTTGTAACCCTCTATGTTCTATTGAGAAGATATTTTCAGCCTAAGGAGGGACTAAGCCCAAACTCTTCCTAGTACTATTCACAAGGTAAGAGTCAGAAACTAAGGAAAATGGAATGGCCTCACTAAAATGCTTCCCAATTCATTCCCAAATTCATCACTCATGGTGATAGAACATCGATGATGACTCTAGCACACTTTACTTGAGTGCTAAGTTAATGTTTGCTTAAAATTGGTACACTTAACCTAGAAAAGACCATTGTGACCCTAGGCCCACTTGACACTTTAAGGTATAGCTATGATCAAACCTCATGGTCTTAAGAACCAAGATAAATATATCCCAAAAACTTGTCTATGAAGTTATCCAAGGTAATATGTGTATGCCTAAGGTGATGGGTAAGTCCCATTAGCCTATCACACAATAGTTCACTTACAATCTAAATTCACTTGGCCCTTGTTACCATCTGTCTTCCTAACACCTACTGGAACCTTTGTTCTAAGCCTTCAACAAACCTCATCCACTCAACTAGATGGCATAAAGTCCAATAAGTATTGGCATGGGTCTCTTAGGCACTAAGACCAATTTGAGAAGCAAGTGTCTAATACTTGGCCCAAAAATTCCATGGTCTCATATCCATCAGGTCCCTAGGAAACTTTTTGTGTGAACTCTTCCTATATTATTAGCAAGGTGTACAACACAAAAAGTATTGGCATCAGTTTTTTGTAGAATAAGAGGTACTAATGATTAAATTATGTTTTGATAATAAAATTTCATACCCAAAATTTGGCATGACTGAAACTACTTAAAAACAAACCAATTTTTTAATGTACAATACATATTCTACAAAAATTCATTTCCCATTGGCTAGCCATCTTTATGACATGAGATGAGAAATGCATCAAAACAAATTTATATGACTAAATAACATGTATGGGAATGCATAGTGGCCACATAGTCACCATGTAACCATGTCGACCCCACTTGCTCCAATCTACTTACATGATTTTAAACCATCCTACCCCTCTTTAAATGAGTATAACAAGACCTAAGGTATATAATCTATGATTGACTAAAAATATGTGGGTTTTAAAAACACTGGCTCAAATTATTCATCCTAACTTTTAATGAGATTCAAATGGAACCTCGAGCAATTCTAGCCAATCACAAGGTTCGATTCGCACCTTAAGTCACAACTTAAATATATTTTCAAGTTGACTTACCTTTATGGAAAGTGTTTAACAAAAAGACTTCATATGACCCAAAAATTGATTTGAAATACCTTTATTAAGCACCTTGAAGATGGGACATTCCATCTCAGTCGTCAGATCTTTTCTATCTCAATCGTCATACAGGGATAGGTATAGGAATGCTAGGAAATCTTATGGAATGTGATAAATGGTTAAAAATAAGTTTCTAAGTTTCAATATCAATTTTTGTAAAGAGATTATCCATGGTCATCCCTCTTCACCTTCCTCAACTTTGGATGACTATCATTAATGAGGTCTTCAAGCTTTTAACATTTTCCATTTTTATTTTATTTTAAAATTTTATCTCGATACAAATTTGTTTGGGTTTAATTTGTAAGTCTCATCTTCTTAAAATGTCTCTTGGATGTCTCAATCTCCCATAGTTTTTGAAAAGGTGTTGGGAGCTTCAATCTCCTCCACAACCATTAATGATCACCCAAGCCAAGTCACCCCATCCCTAAATATTTAATTACCCTCTATTGATTGTACAAAATAGGTATCGACAACTGAAAATGTTTCTATTTTCTAAAAACAAATACATGCACATACTATAATTTAAAACTTTGAATGCATTTTAATATTTAATAATAAAAAATATATAAACTATTTAAAATAAATGAAAATGAAAATATCTTAATCACACGGTTGGCTTAACAGCGAGCCCACAGTCAATAAAATTAAGTGCACGATTAAGTAATTTGAAACCATTGTTGAATAACCTCATTCAAACTCTTGCCACCCCCCTTGGGGCTAAAGGGTTGGTCACATGATCATATGGGACACCGTCGATCAAGTTATGGATTACCCTAAGATTAAGGGCATATACCCTATGAGTAAAGGGCATATACCCTACAAAAGTGTCTTATAGGGTTCACAGTTTATAAAATTCATAGTGGGCACCCAAAACACCAATTATGAAACAAATTTCTAAAGGTCTTAAAAATCATAAATTTTAATCTAAAATTGTTTTGGGCATCATTTTTCCTTGTTTTGATTATAAATTAATTGTATGAAATTAGGTAATTTTACAAAGGAAAAAAGGTAGTTTTAGTAGTTTACCTTCTAAAATTCATACAATTAACCATAAATCAAAAAATTAATCCACAAATGGAAACAAAATTTTGAAGAATCCTAATTTTCATTAAAATTAATTTTAGAGAAAATTGATAAATTATAGTTTTTTAAAAATTAATCAAATGAAACTAACCCTTCTTAGGCTTAACAAAAAGCATACAATGCAAGCAATATGTAAAAAATATATAAAAAATTTCTTGTAATAACGTGGAAAATGGAAAATGACAATGCTCATACACATTTTTTAACTTAAAATTTGAAGCTTTATAATGTCCATTTATTATATTTATTTATTTATTATTTTAAATAACACTACAAATGAGATCTATAATGTTTATAAGACAAAATATGTACTTCCTTTCTTTCTTTTTCAATATTTACAAATTAAATTTGTCTTAGTCAATAGCTTCCAACAGCGAAGTAAAATTTACATAATAATTTATAATGAATGAAAATAATAGTTTTCCACAAGCTCCAATGTGCTCCTGCAAGGCCAAACTAAGGAGGGGCGCACCTTCCATCTTTTTCCCATCATTAGGTGTTTACACACCCAAGCCTAGGACTTCCATCTTCAGGTATAAGTAACACCAATAATCCAAGGTAATGTAGTGTATACAAGAAAAACATTAGTCAAGTAAATAATATAGGCTCAACCTACAAACCTTCCTCTAAAAAGGGTTCCCACTCACCCAATCTGAAACTACATCAAATAAAATCAAGAATACACATATTTAATATATATAAAATATACAAGGCAACCACAAAGATTCTTTAATACTTGTTTAAAATTTAAAACACCTATTATGGATAACACTTGCCACTCTCCACACATGGGGTGGGATAAGGATGACTTTGGAATCCTCCCGTACCCAAACCCTTCTCCCTTGCCATGGGAGGACTTTGGAAATATATGTTTTCCTATTTCCCAAACCCCAAACAATAGATCCAAGTATGACAACTTTGGAACATAGTTCCCTTTCCTAAACCCTACTTAATGAATGCATAAAACAAGCATATAAGTTAAGCCCATTTGGGCATTATAACTTTTATTATTTTAAGTCACAAAATGGAATGTAAAAATAGCCAACAAAATTTGAGGGATTGAACATCTCCATGGTCCAAAAGAGGCCACAAACACATGGTGGCCATAGGGCCAACAATGATAAACAAAACAAAAAATAGGGTAATTTAATTGGCCATACAGCTCTTGAAATACACATATAATAAGAAGGGAAATAATTGTTTCATAAATAAATTCATAGTGAAATGGGAAGGGCTACTTTGGTTCACTACTTGATTCAAAACAAAACAAAAAAAAAAACTTCTAAAAATGCTTGTTGTAAGCAATCTTCTTCAAATCCAAGCTCTTCCTTATCTTTCTCCAAGCTTTAACTAGCCTCTCTAAATGAAGAATGAGAAAAAAGGTCCTTCCAAGTGGGAATTTCATTCTTATTATAGACAAATCACTCCAATACAATGGCCAATGGGAAGGTGACACTTGTCCCTTCCCATTCCTTGGCTCTTCTACCAAAAGTCTTCCAATACAATAACTATTTTTACAAACCCATGTGGGAAAGCAAGGCTTTCTCATGATCATAAATGTGTTCTCTTCCCCATGGCATAAATGGCCACATGTGATGTCTTATATCTTATTTAACACTAAAAAAAATCTATGTTTATCCCTTTGGTCAAAAGGGCTTAAATACAAATCAAACTCTAAATTTCATTTTTCACCAACTTGAAAACATGAGTCTAATTTCCATTCAAGTTTAGGGTTATGGGTAACTAAAATAGGTCTCATGTTTACCTTTATGACTTAAAGGTACCCTATAATGTGTGACAAGGAGGTATGAATAGTGTCAGGAAGGTCTAAGAAGCCAAAAACTTAAAACTAGGTTATAAGGTAACACTAAGATCATATTTTAATTGTGGGTGTCATATAGGACTCTACTTATCTAATCCCATTGGTGCACTTATGCTTAGCATAGTCTCAGTTCCCTCACTTGGCCTTCTATCCCCTGCACATCACTTCACCCATATAATTGCACTACTCTAGATAGTTGAAATGACTAAATATAAACATGTAAAGTAACATCTATCAACACACAATACATTTGTAAAAATAACACAAAGAAAAATATCTCAATAATGATCATGAGGAAATATTAACATGTTAACATTTAAATATTTGAAAAATCAAATCACACGATAAGGAAGTATTATCTCAATTAGTATGGCAACACAATAAGTGTCTCAATGAATAGATAAAATAAACTATAAATAACATCTGAATAGAACTCATGTAAGCAAATAATAAAATCTAGAACACATAATTCAATATCTCAGTCATAATATCTCAATAAGTATCTCATGTCTCAAATAATTTAAATATTATGTTGCATCAAGACGTGTAAATATTTATATTATGCCCTCAAGATTTAATACCTAAATTTAGTTATGGGGAATTAGTATGGAATTCATAAGGAAGGATAAGAAATTTAAAGTGAGAGGAGAAAGAAGGGAAGGTGGAAGGTGGTGGTGAGAAATAGTTGGAGAAAAAGGAAATATTGAAGGAAATTGGTGAGATTGTGAAGTTATGAAAGAAGAAGCACACTGATAAATTATTTCCGAAGGCTTTTCAAAAGCTTGAAAAGAAGATTAGAACATAAGAAATACTATCGATATGGATTATAAATAAGGATATGGAAGGAAGACTAATTATAACATATTATGTTAGGGAAGCCATAAGCCTAGTCAAAACAAGTTTGGAAAATATGTTGCAGAGGGACAAAGGCAAGGAGATTTAGGGAAGATAAGAGACACCTCCCTATATTTAGATCTAAAGAAGTGTTTTCAAGAGTATATTCATCCTAAACAAACTCATATTGATGACATTTGTGAAGCATAGGTGCACCATTAATTTTATTTTATTTTATAATTAATCTATTATCCAATTTTGTAGATATAGTGTCAAGTACAATGGAAAAGATAAAACTATTTTAATCGTGCATACATTAAAAATTAAATCTACAATCAAGTGGGTTGTAGTCCAACAGTGAGGATGATGGTGTAAAAGGTGTTGCCTATCCATCACCAAGGTACAAATCCCAGGAGATACCAAAAAGAGATGAGGTCAAGATTGTGCCTCAGGCGAATTTGGCAAAATGGATACCCATCAGTCCTTGGCACTACGTTTTAGATTAAGGTAAAAACAGGTTTTGAAGGGGCCCCGAAACCCTATTACAGAAGCAATAAAGATAAAACGTTTACATGCACCAGGAGAAGCATTCCTGATTCCTACTAAGAAGTAGCAACAACCTAAGGTTATACAAGGACAGCCTCAAGATTCAATTACATCCAGCCCTCTAATTCCAAATAATAATTTAATAACTATTTTTTAGGGGTAAAATCTAGAATTGTTGCCTGCCTTCCATCAGCTATATTCTGCTTGCTTTCTAGCTCTCTGATTTTTCTTATGGGTTTTCTTCCGGGTTTGTCTGGACAGCCAACATCCGCTTTCACTTTTGAAATCTGCTCTTCTCTTTTTCCAGATTTATCCAGAATAGAAGCACGGTTTTTCACCTTCATTTGCTGGTCTTTTTTGCTGCTTCTAGTTTCTATTCCTTTAGTATTTGTCTTCTTTTCAGCCCTTTTCCTTTGGTTTGGAAAATGCTTTAAATTTTCTCCTTTAACGTTCGCAGGAAGCTCTTCCAAAGGCAATTCATTATCAACCTGAATCTCCATTGGCTGAGAAAGAAGAGGAACTCTCTCCTTTAATTTATTTCTTGTATCAGCCAAGATTTCTCCTTCCTCCAACACTACTTTACCTTCTGCCTCTCTCCATCGATCCTCTACCCTTTGGTATAGAACGATTTCCTTTGATAAATCTGTCAAATCTTCTTTGCTATGTGTAGGTACTATGGTTTCTGATTGCCTTCCCTTCCCTTCTATCTCAGAATTTTCTATATCTCCCCAGCTGTCTTCTATCTTTTGATAGCCAACAATTTGTTTTGTTAAATCTATCAACTCATCTTTTCTTTGTTCAGGATTTGTGATTTCTGATTGCAGCCCATATCCTTCTTGCTCAAAATTTTCTTTCTCAACCACAGACTCTTCATCCGCATCTGATTGTGGATCTTTTGATTCTTCAATAGGGATCTCTTTCTCCTCCTCAGCATGCAGAACTTTAATATCTTCATTCTTCTTTAGTTCTTGTTGATTATTTTCTTTAGTTTTCCATACTTTCTTGTGATGAACCTTGGTCTTCCTTTCATCCAAAACACTGCTTGAATAATTTTTCCTTTTGTAAGGACAGTTTCCGGCCCAATGCCCCTGTTTTTTACAAGCATAGCAAGAATTGGGCAGATCTTCAAACACAAACCTTTGAGTTTTTTTACCATGCTTTGAAATTAAATCCATTTTTTCTAAGAGGTTGTTCAAATCTGCAACTTTAACATAAAGTCTGGCATGTTGAAGTTTGGATCTGGTAACCGTTGCATTGTCCAATGCCACTAGTTCACCAAAAGCGCTGGCTATACCTCTAAAAATGTCCTCATGCTAGAACTCTAAGGGAAGTCCAGGAAGTCTTACCCAAATGGGAGTGGTTAAGAAGAAGGAATCTGATAGGTCCATATTGGGCTCCCACTTTTTAATAGTTAAAGAGCATTTGCCAAAAGACCATGGTCCTCCACACAGAACCTTGTTCATGTCCTCTTTACAGTTGAAATTAAACAAAAAGAAACCATTCAACATTGGAGCCATTTCAACATCTCCTCGAATAACCCATTTCCTTTTAACCATCTTGGTAAGGGATTCTAGATCTGGTCTTGCCCCTAAAAATTTACCAACTAGGGTGAATTCCAAAGAAGACACAGAAAAATCTATTAAAGGATCTGGGATAAATACTTGAAACTCACCTTTCTCCCAGCAAGATTTAGTAATAACCGGCGAGAAGAGAAGTTTTTCATTGGGTTTCTTGCCGAACAGAGAGGACCACTTCTTTTGTTCTGAGTGCTCTGCCTTCTGCACTTCTGAGGATTTTTCCTTGTTTAAACGCCCTTTCTCTTTCTCCTTTTCAGTCTTCTACCCCAACACAGCAAGAGAATAATCCTGTTGGGGGGTACTGGTACCACAGAAAGGATCCAATCCATTCAAAGGTAAACCAATCTTTTTATTAGCAAAAAATTTAGATCCTTCATTTTCTTTTTCCTCTCCTGCTGTCCCTCCTCTGTTAGTACCTCCTTCCTGGTTCTCCACCACCAATTTTCCATTCACCTTCCATCCTTCATTTCCCCTTTCTGGAAGGGCATCTTCTTTTTTCCTCCCTGCACATTCAGCTACAGGTTCTGGGAATGCTTCCAGCGCGCCCAACACGCCCAGCCCTCCCATCGCGCCCAACGCGTCCCAGTGCTGCGCGCCTTCCGCCTTCCGCATTCAAATTTTTCCTTGGCACTACGTTGAGGAAGCATTATGTACACATAATGCATGTAAATTTAGGGTTTAAATCAAAAAATAATTAAATCTACTTGTGCCTGGGTTGGTATGATTGGTTACAGAAAATGCCAGATTTTTTTTATATCTTAATTTACATTATATATATATATATATATATATATATATATATATATATATATATATATATTTATTCTAACTTGTGAAAAACAAAAATAATTGAAAATTAATTGATGGTAAGAATAATATGCTCTCAGGTGCTTATGGCCCAAGAATACCCATTTGTACTCTTAAAAATAAAAATCTAAAAAAAATTAACATAAAATCCGCATAACTTTGTATACATTGTTTGAAAAGTGTATAGTTGAGGCTATAATTATGGTATTTTTTAAATTAGTGGAAGGAATAACTTCAGCTTGGAATTGATAAATTATGAGAGCTTGTAGTGAGTGTTTATTGTGTATTGGATGTTAAAAATTGTGACTAAGTAGAAACACATTTGCAACTTAAACTTAGACCAACTACTCCTATTTCTCTGCAATAGTATTTATGAGAAATATACATAATCAAGTTTTTTTATTTTCAAAATATATATTTAAGACTAAAAAATTAGACCTAATACATTGTTCATGATACATATTGGTCCTAATCATCTTTGCATATTCATTCCCTCCTCTTTTTACATTGGTTCAAGTGGGACCCAAGTATTGTTAGTACCCTATGGCTATGTTTGTTGTGTCTTACCACCATTGTGAGTGGCTTTGTGCTTGATCCTTATGGTTTATTGTGTACTCCTTAATTTTTCTTTCTATTAATCCTTTTAATAAGGAGTTTCTCAAGAGTTTGGAGTTGGATACTTTGGAATTCCAATCTCTATTGATTTTCACTTTGTTTGGCATTAATTGTTGTTAGTTTCATATTGCATTCTCCACGAACCAACATGATGACACCATATTCCACAAGCTTGTTTTCCATATGCTCTCATCTTCCCTCAATCTTGTTTATAGCTTTTTCAAGGGAAATTTAAACCATAGTAATCTTAGGAAGGTATAGATACTAAAATCTAATTTATATATTACCTCAGCCTTATACACTTGAAAAATACCTATCATGGTTGTACATTTCATTTCTATACATGCCCCTTGCCAAAAGGCTTATGTTCACTATCTCTTTGTGCCTAATTAATTATATCTTAATCTGACTATTGTATTATGATGACCATGCCTTATATACTATGAAAAAATATTTAAACTTGATTATTATCATTCACTGCCAGTTTTGGACCTTTATTTATTTTCTAGCTTCTTAGACACTTGCGTCCAAGGCAAACACATGTGTCGATGCAAGTGTCTATTTTCCTATAAAGTGTCTTAGTGCCCAAAAATCATCTAGTTTGGAAAAGAAACATATCAAAAAGGTCATCCAAAGTGATTTAATGTGATATATTTCTAAAATGGATTAATATATAGACAAGATCAGTCCTCATTTATTCCTCACCTAGAAATCACATACAACTCACAAAGCAATATACCAAGAAGCACTCAATCAATCATTCAATTGAGAAATCCTACCATATTTATTTATATTTACATATAAATCATAGGATCAATATTTACACAAGTATAAAGCATTTAAAGAGCATGCCATGAACCATATTTGTCAAGTTATAAGCTAAGTCATTGCATTCTTTATTTATCACACATTGCACTCTTGTGCACACACAAACCAACACATAGGGGAGAACTACATCAATCTAAGGTCCTCTTCAGACTATTGGATATGTAGGCAATGCCCATTGATATAGGGTTTTTTGGGGTTAACTTGACATTGTGAGCCCACTAACCCATTTTTTCCATAGCCACTCCAAGGGTGAAGAGTTAGGGTTTGATCATTTGACAAAGAGTGATATCATGTGCATGCAATCTAAAGACATAAAAAAAAAGGCAACATAAAACCCAAAAGCATCTAATTGGTCACATCCAAATCTAGTGAGTATTCCATACATGACACTTATATTGATGCAAATGTCTAGATTGGATGCTCGCATCCAAATTTAGTCAGTATTTCATACAAGACACTCACATCCAGATCTAGACAGTATTTCATACAAGACACTTGCATTGATGTAACTGTCTAGATCTGAAGCAAGCATCTAAGGCCATAGAAAGAATATACCCAAAATTTGATGATTGTTTCAGGATCATCATTCAGTCCACTTCTAGCATATCATATGTTCATGGGGGGGCATATCATTGGGGTCATGTCATAGAGGCATGAGTTCCACATTTTCATAGTTTCATATTATAATAGGGGCATGTCAAAAATGCATGACCTCCACATTTATTTAGTATTCAACATCTTCAGATTACAATGGGGGCATGTTATGGAAACATGTTCTCCACATTTACACTAGCTCTTATATTCTCTAGATTTAGTGGGGGTATGTTATAGAAACTTTTTTTTTAAACTAAAAAGGGATAAAAATTTATTAAAAAAGCCCGAAAATGGGAAATTTACAAAGCCAAGTCCTGCTCAACAAGTTGAGCCAACTTACAAGAAAAATTAGGGGGCAACATCACCTGATCGTGAATATACCAATTCGGACCATGCTCAAAGGCCCATTTGGCCAGAACATCCGCAACACCATTCCATTCCCAGGGAATGTGCTTAAAATAAATCGAATCCAAGGAAGAACTTAACTGAAGAATTTGTTGGACAACACCAGCCAGCTGCCAATTCATGTTATCAAACACCCTCTTACTCAACAGGTTAACCACCACCTGTGAGTCTGATTCACAACTAATGTTTCGCCATCCCTATTGACAACAGATTTGCATAGCCTCCAATATAGCCATGGCCTCCATAAGATTCTTAGTGTGTTGGCCCATATGAATAGAAAAAAAGAAATAAACAACCCCTGCGCTATTCCTTCCAACGCCACCTATCCCAGCTTCACCTGGGTTCCCCCTAGAGAACCCGTCGGTATTCACCTTGATAAATCCGCTCTCAGGGGGAGTCCAATGACCAAGGCGATTGACAAGTTGTGCCTAGTATCTAGCTCCTTGCGTGGGGCACATGGGAGGAAAGAGAGCAGCCGTGGCAGGTAGAACAGGGGAAAATTGATCCAAGATCACAGCATCCTCAGGACACAAGTCCACCATGCTGCCACATTTGACCTGAAGGGTCTCTTGGAGAGCAGATAGGATTTTCACCCAAACAGCCCTGAGCTCCATGCTGACATTTTGGAAGATCCTCCTGTTCCTTTCAATCCATAAATTCCAAAGAATAAAGGTTGGGCCAATACTCCAGGCAGTCTGCAAGATAGAGGCCTTGGAGGGAGGACGTCCCAGGCACTCCCAAAAGTCTACCAAGGAAGAGGCGTGTCAGCATGGGTAGCCCCACATCGCCCACCATAGGTGCCAAAGACGTTTGGCAAAAGAACAATGAAAAAATAGGTGGGAGCCAGTCTCCCCACTGCTGCAGCATAAAACACAGATGGAAAGCCCCTGAAAACCTCTGCTGCACAGATTCTCCCAAGTCAAGCACCTATTATAAGTGAGAGTCCAAAGAAAGAAATTGCATTTTGGCCAAGAGAAGAAGCTCCAAATTTTCTTTCCCCACTAGAAATCAATCTCCCCAAAACACTACTTTGACAGCTCAAGGTAGTCGAAAGATATAGAGTATAAGCCAGTGGATGCTCCTCCCTAGGCCAAAACATCTCTCCCCTGTAGGAAACTGCATCTACGGGCTGCCAGGATCTGAGATAACTCCAGTCTCTCTCCCTTAGTCCCTCTCGACATCCAATCGGAAGAGTTTTTCCAACGATAACCAACAGACATACCCAGGTTAAAAGCTTCTTTATAATGCTCAATTGTATCCCATCCTTCCGATAAAAAGAACTCACAAAGAGGCTGTAAATGTGGATGAGAAGATAGGAGGGGAGGAGCACCATCCCATGAGTCTTGCCAGAAGAGTGCTTCTCTGCCACTGTGGCAAATCCAAAAAAGGCTACGCTGCACCAGATGAGCTCCAAGCTTGAGAGTGTTCCACACCAAAGATCCTCTTCCCATGATGGGGAATCTAGGGACCTCAGACAGAGCAACTCCTGGAAGATACTTAGAAGAAAGGATACGAGCCCAGAGGTGGGATTGATTAGATCACCATCTCCAATAAAGTTTGGCCGCAAGAGCCTGGCTAGACAAGATGGTAGAACGCAAGCCGAGACCTCCTTCCCTCTTTGGTCGGCACACAGTATTCCAACTGATGAGGCTCCATTTGGAATTCTGTAAATTGTGGCTCCAAAGGAATTGGCGGGATAGAGCATCATACTCATAAAGAAAGTATTTCGGATTTGCTTGGACCATGATGCGGTATATAGGCAATGCTTGAATCATGAATTGCAGGAGAGTCACCCTGTCGGCAGTAGAAAGCCCACTGTGCGTCTAGTGATTGACTTTTTATTTTAACTTATCCAGAACATTCTACCAAAATAGCCTCGGCTATCTACCCACCACTAAGGGGATCCCCAAGTAAGTCACTAGAAGAGATTGAATCCAAAATCTCAGGGTAGTGGTAATCCTCTGTTGGATGGGCTCTGGAGTATTAAAAAAATAAATGGAGGACTTATGCTCATTAATTTTTTGCCCTGAAGCAGCCAGGTAAGTATCCAAGGTGGCTCGAAAAGCTTCTGCCTCCTTGACCCAGGCTCTCCCAGCCAGGATAGTGTCGTCCACAAATTGGAGATGAGTCAGCGTAGTTATCCCATTCCCCCACTACCATCCATGAACTATGCCTTGAGACGCCTGATATTTGATAAGTCGCCCCAGTCCCTCTGCAAGAATAATAAATAAGTACAGTGAGAGTGGGTCCCCCTAACTTAGACCTCTGGAAGCGCCAAAAAGCCTGGAAGGCTCCCCGTTGATGAGAACAGAAAAGGAAGGCGTAGTCACACAATTGAGCACCCAACGGACCCAAGCCTGATTAAATCCGAAGGCCAAAAGGATTTTGTGTAAGAAGTTCCAATTGACTCTATCATATGCTTTAGCCATATCAAGCTTGATAATCATGGCTCTCTCTTGAGACAAACTCATGGAATGTATTGCCTTCGAGGCGATCACCACTCCATCCAAAATTTGCTTGCCAGCCACAAAGCCGCCTTGCTCTTCTGAAATAACCATGGGCAGCCACACTTTAAGCTGCTCCACAATTAGCTTGGTAATAATTTTGTAGACCACGTTACAGAGCGCAATAGGCTTGAAAAGATCCAACTGATTAGCCTACTCTTTCTTCGAGATTAGCACAAGGAAAGTTGCATTAAAAGCCCTAAGCATCTCTTTGTTGGAGAAAGATTCCAGCACCACATCAAAGAGGTCTTGGCAAATAATCTCCCAAAAATCCATATGTTATAGAAACTTGTCCTCCACACTTGAATTGGATTTAAATTCACTATATTTCACAATTATATGATTTAGATACATATTTGTGGAAACATTGTATACATTGGTATGGTTATTATACCCATATTTTAGCTTGAGATATGCATGAGGAGCATATGCCACACAAAGACCACCTAAAATTGCAAAATCAAATCATTTTATAGATTTAAAATATAATTATGACCTGTTATCATACCCAAGATGGACTATTATGGACTGTTATTGAGCTAATCTACTACAATAGTTGGTTCATCTTTAGAAGGTTGAGTTGATTAAAGTGTTCAATCTTACTAAACTTATAAGTTAAAATTTGATTAAATCATCTAACTTTACCAAACTTATAGGTTGGATTTGATTAAATCATCCACCCTCACCAGATATATAGTGTGGGTTGATTAAATTAGTCACACTCACTAGATTATGCACATATTTGGATTGCACGATTGAGATGAGGCAAGCTTAATGGTTGTGTTGTAACTCACCTTTACACCAAGATTAGGGGCATGTGTCCTCCAATATATATATATATATATATATATATATATATATATATATATATATATATATATATATTGGAGGACACATGCCCCTAATCTTGGTGTGTGGGTGAGTGTGTGTGTGTGTGTGCGTACACTTGCAAGTTCAAATTTGGCCTAATCTTAGTTTCAATGCTTCATAATGAGGCATCCTTTCAAATCAAATTGTCAAAAGATAAGATGGTTGTATTGACACACAAGTACACTCCTAACCTTGATATTCTTACTTTCAAACATTTAAAATTCTTTCAATTTCAAATTTTATACATTGATTATATACTGTAACATGTTCTTAGTTACAAGTTAGTCACCCACAAAACACTCAAGTTGGGCTTATGCTAAGGCAAGTGTGTTATACACACCTAGGTACGTATTTTTTTATTTTAAACTAATAATTTCATTACTATATTAAAGGGGGGGAATGTATATGTTGAAATATGATTTATATAGTACATTTATCTTGTACACTTAAAAAATAATTATCTAGTTATACATTTCAATTCTAGACCAATTCATTGTCAAAAGGCTCACGTTCACTATCTCTTTGTGTCTAATTGATTATCTCTTAGTACGAACATTGTTATTCTAATGACTAGCCCTTCTATACTATGCGAAAGGCTTTAAACCTGATTATTATCTTTCACTACTAGTTTTATACCTATCCTTATTTTTTAGCTTCCTAGACACTTGTGTCCCATGTGGACACACACATCGACACAAGTGCCCATTTTTTAAAAAAGTGTTTAGTGCCTAAAATTCATCTAGTTTTTAAAAGAAACATATCCAAAAGGTCAGCCTAAGTGATTTAATGTGAGATATTCTAAAAGGGATTGAATCGACTCTCATTCATTCATCCCCTGGAAATCACATATAAATCGTAAAGAAATATACCAAGAAGCACTCAATCAATCATTCAATTGAGAAAACCTACCTTATTTGTCCCTATTTCCATATCATTCATAAGAGTTGTACTTCCACAGGTCTGAAGCATTTAAAGAGTATCCCATGACCCATATTTTCTAAGTTACAAGATAGGTTATTGCATGTCTTTGCTTATCACACATTGTACCTTGTGCACACATAAGCCAACATGTAGGGGATAACTACATCAGTCTAAGGCTTTCTTCAAAGTATTGGCTATATAGGAAGTACCCACTAATAAAGGGGTCTTTGGGGTCAGTTCAACACTGTGATCCCACTAACCCATTTTTACATAGCCACTCTAAGGGTGAAGAGCTGGGGTTTGATCATTTAAAAAAGAGTGACAAATTGTGCATGTGATCTCAAGACATCATATGAAAGATGACATAAAACCCATAAGGTTCTATTTTTTTGCATCTAAAGCCAATTAATATTCTATATAGGACACCCACGAGAAGGTTAGACACCTGTGTTGACACAACTGTCCAAATCTAATGCAAGTGTCCAAGGCCATAAAAAGAATATTCTCAAAATTTGATGATTGTTCAAGGGTCATCATTTAATCCACTTCAAGTGTGTTCCCATCCAAACTTGCATGTGCACAGTAAACCAACTAAGTATCATTTGTTACAATTTATTGTAATATCTATCAATAGTGGTATTTTACTATTTTTAGTAATCTTAGTTGTATAAATTCAAAATATTGTTTATCTGAGTTTTTTATTAATTGGATTGATTATTAGGTTAGTTCACCACTCTTGTGTAAAATCTTACCTAATCCCCTTAACCCTAAATAACCCCATCTATCTAAATTTAGGGATAAACATAAGGTAGAGCATAACAGTGTTTGTTCCTTTGGACTTAGAGCGGATAGAGATTTGTTTACTCTTTGGTGAATGGAAAACATTAGTTCTTTGATTACCCAAACCTCAGTCACTAAAATGGACCTATTGGGTTTCTTGACCCACATTAATGATTTGGATTTTAAGTTACTTAAGTAAGACAAAGTATTGAGACTCATCATTGAGCCAAAATGGTAGTGGTGTAGAGTTAAGATGAAGAAAGAATACATGGATGAAACAAAATAATAACTGGATGAGAAAATAGGACACTAGTCCACAAGAGTGTCCAAACCCTAATGAGAAAATAAGCATGTGAGAGAAAAATTCAAGTAACCATGTGGACAAATCAACTTAGGCAAAAGATAGAATACTATGGTAAAGAATTCAATCTCATTTGTAATCATGACCAAAAGGTTTACATAGGAGCAAAAATCAAACAGAAGGCAAAAATGTTGATAGCTCAACTAAAGACTAACTCGCACCATATTAGGTGTGAGACTTGCAGGTACATAATACCTAAGAGATTGGAAAGAAAGATTATTCTTGTTTTATACTTTGGGGTTGGTGGAGGTAGAGTGACACTACGTTATAGAGTGTACGACATACAATGACATGTACACTAAAATTTTGAAAACGGACACTCAAATTGTTTGTTTGAAGAAAAGAGATTAGCAAAAACAATTGATTTTCTAATCAATATTCATAGTAGAAGATAAAATATAAAAAAACAAATGTATATATCTCAACTGCAACATAGCAACACTTTTCTATAAAAAAATTGTTTATCCACAAAATAACTATGTTGTTGCTCTATAATCTCACAAACTACTTGGTCTCATAAATGTTATTAAAATATTTCATTTATTCCCTAATTTTATGAACATAGTTGCATGAGACATTAATATCAACTACTGCCTTATGTTGGCCATATAGTGTCCCTCTAATACCATATTGAGATTGATGACTTTTGAAACAAGCCGCACATAAAGTGTTTGCAAGTGGTAATGCCCACAAAAGTGTTTGTGTAGTATTATCTTTTGTGGGGTATGTGGAATGTTGCAAAAAAGGTTATGGTGGGATTTGTATTGGAGGGGGTGTGATGTCCATGAGAGCAGTCTAGGGGTTTTACTAGTTAAAATTATTTGTTTAAGTTGGATTAATTTGTGGAGGAATGGGGTGGTGAGGAGTCAAGGGAGAGTGGGGAGTGTAACTTGAAGGGCCACATGAAGAGGAAAGTTGTGAAGGAGAAAAATAAGGGGATAATGTGTCATTTAGGTTATGGTAAGGACGTAAGCATGATTAATATAAAATAAATGTGGGTATAAAGGTTTCAATATTATTTTATATTTATTGTTGATTTTTTAATTATATAAAATGTATTAAGGTTATATTTTATATTATATTAAGTGTAGTTTAGGTGGGTAGAATAATTGGGTCCTGATAACTAAGCCTGATGAGGTACCTAAGCACATAGAATAGAGGGATAAAAAGTTTCCCCAGAAGATGACCTTGTATAGTGTCAACAATGTGGGCCTCTGCCTAAAGATTGAAGGAGGTTTATCTGCATCGAAAAATATTTTTGCCCTTTGCAATAGGAAGAATAAAATAATTGCTTTGAAAATCTATCCATTTCATGATGGAATATAAAGGTAGTAGTATGAATATCTTTGAATATGGTCCAAATCTGAAGTGTGGCATAGGTATGGAAATATTATGCATAAGAATTGATGGTAATGCCACTAAAGTAGACATGTTAGAAGAAGGATATAGACCATTCGTTGAAATAATGTCTATATGAAATGAAGAGCATGGCTCAACAACCCTCAAAACTAAATAATAGACTATAGATGAAGCACATAGATCTGTAGAATGAGTATCCACAAGAATATATGAGTCCTCGATGCTCTCAATAGGTGTACTCTCACTTGAGACAATATACTCCTCCAAAGTACAAATCTGTGATGGCTCTGGAAGAACAACATTTTATATAAGAATGAAAGTGGTTTCTACAAAAAGACATATCATGTTTGGTAGAAACTCATCCCATAGGGGTGGCTCAACAAAGAGTAGAGCATTGTCTGACAAACATGAATCATTACAAGAGATAGGAGTAGGAGGAGAGAGTACAATCTAAAAAGAGAGAACAAGAGGAGGAAAAGAGATTGCAATCTCTATAGAATGGTCTCTAAAAAGATTCTGAACAGTACTCCAAATAGTGTTAGGACACTTTATGTGCTCCAAATGGTGGTGTAGATTCATGGAAACATTCAACATCAAGCACACACACCATGTCGCATGAATTGAGCTAGTCATTGAGATGAATTGGGTCAGTGGGTGTAGGCACCTATCAATATAAAAATCGATAGAGGTCTTGTTGAGTGAAAAAGTGATCCATACATGAACACCATGAAGCATAGTCTACCCTTCCAAGAAAAACTATTGGAGTTGAGTATTTCCTCATAAGGTATCTCTCAAATGACCTTAAGTAACCCAAACTGAGAGTAGAGACACTAAGGAAGTGAAATATTGCACAATGCAACATATAATGACCCCCCAAGTTGCAAGACAATGCATGCTCAATGTGAGGGGCATCAGACTCAATCGAAAATGTGTCCATAAATGAGCAATCTGTGCAAGGAGTTGATATGAATAACAATTTATGCCTGGAGTATGGACATTGGACTCAACCGAGAATGGGTCCACACAAATGAGAACAATTAGTGCTCAAGTCACAATGCATGCTTAGCGAATGGATTTCAAATGTAGTCGACAATGCATTCACAAATGAGCAATCAGTGCAGTTGATAACAAATTGGCACACATAATAGTTGCATAAAATGTGTGTGCAAAATAGATAAAGTAGGGCCCACAACAACCCCCCTAAGATAATCAACAATGATCCCCCTTACAAGTAACACAACATGCTCGAGTCATGAAGGTCAAATTCAATTGAAAAGGCATCCACGAGCAATCTGTGTGATAATGTCAAAATAGAATGACACATGTGATACTATAAACAAGAGGGACATCGAGCTCTACCGATAATGAGTCCATAAGGAGTACAAGTGAAAAATGTGGACTAAACAAGGAGAAAAAAAAAGTTTAGTTTCCCTGGGAAAGGATTTGACCTCCTACCAAACCAGACCTCACCTTCCGTCTTCGTCTAACGAAAGATCACACAAATAACAAAACAATAAACCATACTTTACAATGTTTTCATCAATTTCTCCCTAAAATATTATTTTATAAAAAACAATAAAAATAATTCCCCAGTTTAAATCACCCCACCAAAAAGTCCTCTACTCATATGTCAGCGTTTAGTAACAACCCCACCATACAAAAATTGCCTAACACTAATTTTCACAATTTGTAAAACAAATTTCCTAGTGGGGCTGGCCAAATGTTTTATCAAAGTGGGTTTTTATCAAATCTTTGATAAAACAAGTTCAACAAATTAATATTAAAATCAAGGTTTTAAAACTTAAAAAAAAAGCTCTCTAAGAACCTTGAGGGGTTTTGGAAAAGCATGAATTGTTAGAAATGGCGGAGGCAATTTAAGAAAACCGTGGGTTTATTGAAGAGGCGAGTGATGACTTAGAAGAGGTTCAACCCTGTAGGGTAGCTGCAGAATGATGACTACATGGAAAGTCGTTTGTTTGTGAGGTAGCGTGGACGACTGTGTAACAATGCTCCACAACCATTGTTAGCACTCCCTATCTCGGTCCTACACATTTCGAGGGCATCCATTCTGTTTTTTCCCATGGACCAGTGTCACAAGTTTGCCCACCATTTTCCCTATAAATCCACTTCAAGCAGCACCGCCAGATACCTCTGATCGAACCGTCATCGGCCCCTGGCGGTCTTTTCAATCACGACATGCTGGTGAAGAAAGACAGGTCGCCCGTGAAGGAGAATGGCAGGAATTTCAGATTGTCCATGAAACACTCAAATCCGTATATTTCTCTCATTAATTCCTATGAGAATACAATATCAAATCTACTCACGATTTTGAAATAAACAACAAACTGATGTTCGTTTTATTAGTATGGTTTTGATACCATGACAAAATCATCCAAAATTGATAATGGGGGAGAATTTCGTAGAATAAAATAAAGACAAAACTTTGTTGTTGAGAATGAAATCAAAGATGACTAGAAATTGAGATATCATGTATTCATGAATTATCTTATAACTCTCTTGATCAAATTGATCACATTTATTAGATTGATTAATAATAACTTTAGAAAATGTACATATATAGATATGATCCAACATCCTCGTGCATGTGGGATTATCTTCCCTAATAGTCTAATAATACATAAGTGACATTTAAGCAAGCCAAACAATATATGTAGAGAAAAACCATTAAATGGAATAAAAAATTACACTAAAAGTGATCTTATCCCATTAAAATTGAAATTGGCTTAAATTTTTCTCCTTCCATTCAAATGGATTTCATTTTTTTGGAATACAGTGAATTAGCTTTTCACATGTTTCCTTTCCATTGAAATAGGTTTCATTTATCAGACCAACAATGGAATGAAAATTGCTTATTTGGATTGCATTGAATTGCTCTATTTTGTTTGAATTCCAATCAAATGGGTTTAATTTGTTTTTGATGGTGTTAAAGTGGGTTTCATGTATTCCAATTTTGATGAGATGGTTTTCATTTTTTATGCCTCCATTGAAAAGGTTTTCCAGTATTGGAGTTGGAATTACTTAGTTGTATTAGATTGGAATCGGAATTGGGCTTGATTATTCATCTAAAAACTAAGAAAGCTTTTTATAAGAGGACACGTTGTAGTGTAACCCTTTCCGACTTGTCCTCTCTGTAGCACCTTGGCAGATGCCCCTACTTGGCCACGTGGTTGGAACATATTGTGTTGGCATCGAATGCATCCAACAAGTGTTTCTCATGACCATTTCACTCCACTAAGGGTCCCCCCAACCTATTAAGGAATTAGGGGAGTATATGGGATTAGCATTGAGTGCAATAGATGGAGGGAAGATGCCATTCATGAGAAAGGAAGTGGAGCATAGTATATGGAATAAGGGTGCCTAGGAACAATTTTAAAAGGTGTGTCGTTCTCCCCAAATTCCCTATAATAACTTTAAAAACAGGGTTGATATAACAAATTCATTACCTTCATATGGTTGATATGATATTTATGCTTGGAACTAAGTATTAAGGCCTTTCACAATCATTATTCTGGAAACTAGACCCATCTTAGCCTTGCTATGTTGGCCTTCTTCCCTTTAACCTTAACAGGGTATCACGCTCAACCTGTATAATTTAGTTTTTATTGAAAGGCTCATTCATAAATTTATTATTGCATTTCAAGTAAGTTTATTTTCCAATAGATTCTAGGCAAGTCATTGTGGTGTCTTTTTATGGTTTCAGGTAATTAATAGCTAACTTTCCTTATATAATGATGCATTCTTCCTCATATTGTTTCTTGCTAGAGAGTGTAATGCAACCCCCTAATGTTTTTCTATTTTGGCGTGGACTTACATTTTCAAGTTACTTGATTTGAGTTAATCTAGTAATAAATTTACCTTTATTTCAATGCTTATCTTGGGGATCTTTGGTCAAATGCATATAATAATGGTAATTATTATGCACATTCTAAAAATTTGCCAGGTAAGGTGGTTACCCTTGATAACTGTTGTTTCTTTGTTCTATGCACATTTTGAAAATTTGGTGGATGATTTGTCATGATAATTATCGTTTCTTTGTCCATCCTTTTTTTTAAAGAGGATTACAAGGGCATCCACCTAATGTGCTTCACAACGACTTTTTGCCAAATTCAATGCATGCTCTAGCTCAAGGTTGATGGATAAAATAGGTTGGATTTGGCATAATCCGTTGAATAATTGTTGTAGAAATGGAAATGCAGACTCAATGAAACTCTACCTTACTACCAAATGTGATAAGTTACAAGTTTGATCCCTATTGTTCCCCAATACATTATATAAAGATTGATTGTATATTATTGCCTTTCATGTTTTGGGTTTCAATGGCAAGATAAGAAACATGTTTGGAGGTGGAAATGGGACACCCAGTCCCACTTTTCCTGTGTTGTTTGGGTTGGATGACCCTCACCTTCAATAAGCTCATGGCGTAACTGATGGATCATCCAACCAACTTCAACTCTTTACCCCATGTAAGACACTAAATTATTTGTTTTAATGCATTTGTGATTGTGGGGATACTATTGGATGGATTTTTTTATTGAAATTGGTTGATGTAGTTCATATGGCATCATCATCTCATCTGTATCATGATGAGAATGAGTTAGTTTCTACTTTTAGTCTTTACCATCCAAAGACCAAACTCAGAGACCCTGATTCAAGAACCCAAATTCTATAGTCGTATTTGGGAATTAGCCTTTTTCTATTAGTGTAATAATTGTAGGACATTGCATGGGTTTTGTACCTTGGAAGTTCTTTCTTGGTTTAAGCCAAATTACTTTTACCAATGTTTGGTTCTTTGAACCTCGATAAGCTAGCCCCTACTCTATTTTTCATGGTATGTGAAGCTACCAGCTCTCCCCACATTTCCTACTATGTTTTTCATGCTTATTTTACTATAGAGTAGAATTTGGATAATTGAGGATGTGGGGAAGTTAATTTTGTGAAAGGAGTTAGAATTGTAGCAGTAATCCTATCCCATTGAAATTGAAATTAGCTTAAATTTTTCTCCTTCCATTCAAATGGATTTCATTTTTTTGGAATACAGTGAATTGCCTTTTCACATATTTCCTTTCCATTAAAATAGGTTTCATTTGTCACACCAACATTGGAATGAAAATTGCTTTATTTGGATTGCATTGAATTGCTCTATTTTGTTTGAATTCCAATCAAATGGGATTAATCTATTTTGATGGTGTTAAAGTGGGTTTCATGTATTCCAATTTTGATGCGATGGTTTTCATTTTTTAGGCCTCCATTGAAAAGGATTTTTAGTATTGGAGATGGAATTACTTAGTTGTATTAGATTGGAATTGGAATTGGGCTTGATTATTCATCTAAAAACTAAGAAAGCTTCTTAGAAGAGGACATGTTGGAGTGTAACCCTTTTCCACTTGTCCTCTTTGTAGCACCTTGGCAGATGCCCCTACTTGGCCACATGGTTGGAACATATTGTGTTGGCATCGAATACATCCAACAAGTGTTTCTCATGACCATTTCACTCCACTAAGGGTCCCCCCAACCTGTTAAGGAATTAGAGGAGTATATGGGATTAGCATTGAGTACATTAGATGGAGGGAAGATGCCATTCATGAGAAATGAGGTGGAGCATAGTATATGGAATAAGGGTGCCTATGAATAATTTAAAAAGGTGTGTTGTTCTCCCCAAATTATATCACACAAATGCACCCCTGTGGGAGAGTTTTTCAGGCTCTCCCACTTTCGGCTATAAGCATGGGAACGACCTCAGGATGTGGATGTCCTATGGTGAGGTTGAGCCTCTAAGATTTTTAAAGAGGCTAGTTCCTCTTGGTGGATCACCTAAAACTAATGCTGAAATGAAACTTCATGGGGAAAAGGGTTAGAAGGGAGAAAAGGGCTCCTACGAAGGCTAACTAGGCGATGCACCAATTTAAAATGGGAAACTCCCATAAGCTTGAACCCAAACTAATTCTACAGAGGATAATACTGGATTACACAACCTCAAGATCAAGATGGTTGCATAAATATTTCAAGGTGGAGGTTCAACGAAGCGATGAATGCAAATGAAGAGGAGTTCTAAGACTCACTGGAAGTTCACATTAATGGCGGAAAGAACACTCAACCAGACCTAAAAATAGCATTGAAAAATCCAAAATCAAATTTAGAAAGGAAGACCATGGATGAGGAAGACTCTCCTTCACGTGATGCCATAGTACGCAGCTCAACAGACATAAGTCCAAGGCAAGAGATGGGCAAAGAAAATTCCTTTATTACATAAGAGGTGGTTATTACAAATGCTTGGTAGGGTCGAGCCTAACCAGCTAAGCATATCTTGTGATATCTCTAAGAGCGTCCTTGTAATAGCTCCCTATAGATATTTATCCCAATTTTCCAAATATTCCACATAAAAATTAAACAAATAGTTTGCATGAACTAATTTATATTCATCCAATAACCTGCAAGCAAATTTCAATTTAAACGTATTATAACAGTTTTAAAAAAGGATCTAAAATTACACATGAATATTGCTTTCCAATCTTCAATAGAATAACAACAAAAATATCCAATCGTAGCCACAAAACTTACAATCGGATTGGATAACTAGAAGTATGAATTTGAAGCACAAAGTGAGACACCTGAATAATTATCTCCAATAGACAATGGGTTTCCATCCATTGCCTCCAAGCTCGAGGGTTTCCATCCTCAAACCTGTTAAAAGCCAAAGCTTCCCCTAATTCTCCAAGAGAAAATAATAACCAAGCATAAAACCAAGCATATCCAAATGAGAGCACTTTTCCCTCTTTTATACTTTTTCAACTGGGAGTTTCTAAAATCCTCTTGCATATGGGATAAAACATGAGAGGGAAAATAAATTATAATTCTCTTTAGTTCTTTTCTCAACATCACCCTTAAAGTCCCTCTTTTAAAACAACATTAAGTTGTTGTGCCTAGGCACCAAGGTCCAATATTAAATAATAATGTTTAATTTATGAACTTTAAAACAGAGGCCAAGATGATGTCGAAAACCAATGATCTATAGCTCATCAAAAATCCCTCGATGAGACAAATCCAACCCCACTTTGAAAATCCCAAACTGACATTATTCCTGAACTTACTAAAAATAGTAAGTAATGGCCAAGAGCAAACAGAGCCAACTAGATCCACTGAACTCAAACCACACCACTGCCAAACTAACCACAATTCCCTAACTAAACTGCTAGTCCACAAGAACCCAATGATAGACTAACCATGTATCTAGAAGGGGACATTACACAAATGCCCTGGATTGACTTGAAATGAAAATTGCCTAAGCCAAAAATCCTCAAGATTCCGTAAAAGCCTTGGTTAACCTATGGAACCAAGGAGAAATAGGCTAACAACAACATCATACAATGCGCACTAGAAAAGGGGACATTACAGTCCCGTCTCCCAGGAAGATAAAAAAATGTCTAAAAACTAAGAACCTTTAGAAATGGCAAATCTCATGATATATATAGAGAAAGGGAAGAGAGAGAGAGAGGGAGAGCCACATGGCAGAAAAGAGAGAAGAAGAAGACATTGGAGACTGGGACCAGTGTCATTATCTTGCCTTGACCATGAAACACGTCGCCCATGATCACCTCAGATCTCCTTGAGCCCTTCTCGTGCATTGGATTTTCCCTTCATGAGGACCACACCTCCATGCTTGCAATGTCATGATTAACATGTTCTTAGATGGTTGTCTGTTTGCTTTGAGTGAAGTCATGTCGTTGCATTAATTTATCATCTACCCATGGAGACTAAAATTGATTATTGAGGAAAACCAATCCAAGACATTGGTTTTCCTATAGTCGATATATAGAATATATAGCCTCCCTTTGGAAAACTGCCTTTGCCTTCTTGGACACATCTATGCCATTCATCCACTCTGCAGCTTGCCACTTGTCCTTTGTTGATTGGCCTTTCTGTTCCAGCTTGCACCACACAGTAGCTTTGTCATCCATTGCTTTCATGTCTCTCGTATTGCTGGATGGCTTAAGTCAAGCTCCTGAAAAAATCTTGATTTAATCCATATGGAGTAGCTCGGGCTTTTGCATCTTCTTTACTTATGAAATTCATTTAAGTGAAGCATTTGGAGAAACCTGATTTACTCTACCATGAGTAATTCAGGTTTTCCAATCTTCTCAACTTTGGGCTTTCTCATGTCTAAGTCTTCGGACTTCTCCCTGTTGAAGTCTTCAGACTTTTCTTAGTTGAAGTCTTCAGACTTCTCCCTGTCCAAGACTTTGGGTTCTTCCTTTTGGATTACTTCAGCTTTATTTTCCGCAGACAAATTGTTCGTGGGAATTCTTTTCCCCAGGCAAAATCTCTAAAGGAATTCCTTTGGACAAATTGTCTGAAGGTTTTATCCTTTTTCTTTTCCTTCAGAAAAAACTTTTCCAAAGGAATTCTTTTCCTTTTTGTCTTTCTTTTTTAGCTTTTCAAACTTCTTCTGGATGAACACTTGCTCCTTAGAAAACCCGAGAAGCACCCTCAAAGACCAAATCGTACTTTTGGCACCTGCTTATTTCAGATTTTGCTCAACTAATTACTTATAAAAAAGGGCAAGTTGAGCTACCCTATAAACCCGAAGTTGTCACTACTGGAAAACCTAAAGTCTTCCCAAAGACTTGCTATTCTCTTGCTTTGAAAGTCCCTCCTCCCATGCTTAGGCAAAATTTGATATGGGGGCCAAAAAATGGCCAACAATATCTTAAAATATAGGCTTGATATAGCAAATACATTGTCAATGAAACCTTATTATGGTTGTTATGATATTTCTACTTGGAACTGAGTATTGAGGCCTTTCACAATCCTTATTATGGAAACTAGACCCATCTTAGCCTTGTTATGTTGGCCTTATTCCCTTTAACCTTAACAGGGTATCACGCTCAACCTGTATAATTTAGTTTTTATTGAAAGGCTCATTCATAAATTTATTATTGTATTGCAAGCAAGTTTATTTTCCAATAGATTCTAGGCAAGTCATTGTGGTATCTTTTTGTGGTTTTAGGCAATTAATAGCTAACTTTCCTTATATTATGATGCATTCTTCCTCATATTGTTTCTTGCTAGAGAGTGTAATACAACCCCCTGATGTTTTTCTATTTTAGCATGGACTTACATTTTCAAGTTAGTCGGTTTGAGTTAATCTGGTAATAAATTTACCTTTATTTCAATGCTTATCTTGGGGATATTTGGTCAAATGCAGATAATAATGGTATTTATTATGCACATTCTAAAAATTTGTCAGGTAAGGTGGTTATCCTTGATAACTGTTGTTTCTTTTTCCTATGCACATTTTGAAAACTTGGTGGATGATTTGTTATGATAATTGTCATTTCTCTATGCATCCTTTATTTAAAGAGGATTACAAGGGCATCCACCTAATGTGCTTCACAACGACTTCTTGCCAAATTCAATGCATGCTCTAGCTCAAGGTTGATGAATAAAAGAGGTTGGATTTGCCATAATCCATTGAATATTGTTGTAGAAATGGAAATGCAGACTCAATACATCTCTACCTTACTGCGAAATGTGATAAGTTATAGGTTTGATCCCTATTGTTCCCCAATACATTATATAAAGATTGATTATAAATATTGCCTTTCATGTTTTGGGTTTCAATGGTAGGATGAGAAACATGTTTGGAGGTGAAAATGGGACACCCAGTCCCACTTTTCCTATGTTGTTTGGGTTGGAAGACCCTCACCTTCAATAAGCTCATGGCGCAATCGATGGATCTTCCAGCGAACTTCAACTCTTTACCCCATGCAAGACACTCAATTATTTGCTTCAATGCATTTGTGATTGTGGGGATACTATTGGATGGATTTTTTTATTGAAATTGGTTGATGTAGTTCCTATGGCATCATCATCTCATCTTTATCATGCTGAGAACAAGTTTATTTCTACTTTAAGTCTTTACCATCCAAAGTAGAAACTCAGAGACCCTGATTCAAGAACCCAAATTCCATAGTCGTACTTGGGAATTAGCCTTTTTCTATCAGTGTAATAATTGTGGGACATTGCATGGGTTTTGTATCTTGGAAGTTCTTTCTTGGTTCAAGCCAAATTACTTTTACCAATTATTTGGTTCTTTGAACCTCAATAAGGTAGCTCCTACTCTGTTTTTCATGGTATGTGAAGCTACCAACTCTCCCCACGTTTCCTACTATGTTTTTCATGCTTATTTTACTTTAGAGTAGAATTTGGATAATTGAGGATGTGGGGAAGTTAATTTTGTGAAAGGAGTTATAATTTTAGTTGTAAGCTACATCTATGCAATAGTTAACATCCTTGTCATGCAGGGCTTCTTTCCAGCGTTGGATTTTTTGTGATGATTTCATTTTATGTATTTTTGACTATAGATCATCTCAGAGGAATTGCTCATGGTTGTATTGATAAATTATGATCTTAAAAGAAATGTTATGGAAGGTTTTTTTTAAGCTTTCCAATCTAATTTTAGTAAATATACAATCTAAATTTTGCATAGAGTGATATATTATGATTACAAAAGCTACAAACATCTACAAACAATTGCCCAAGGTGAACTTCATATAAAAGTTTTGATGGTACATGAGCCTATATATATATATATATATATATATATATATATATATATATATGATATTTCTAAATTAATTTTGTTTGCATCACACCTACAATTAAGAAGAATATGAATATTTAATTCTCTTATGTATTTTATAGGTTTGAAAACTCTCAGAGGCATTTGGTAGAGCTCAACATGAATATGTTAATAAAAAGTTTTGGAAGGAAAGGAAGACTTGATATGAAGGCAAAGTTCTCTTTGTCAACTCCATTAGCATTTGGGAATTAGTGTGTATTATCTCAACAAAGGGTAGAAAATAACATGTTGAGGAAAATAAAATGGAAACAAAGCAAGTTTTAAGAAGATTATTATGTTATAAGTGCAGGGAAACTTAAAACCAATAACTCAAGTAAGGGTGTAGACCTCCATAGGGAATCGCCACTTCCATTGGATTGGGATCAATGTGTTGATTTTAATATATGACCATTTTTCTTTGTCATACAACTTCAAATTATTTATTGCCTTGTATTTAATGTACAACTAATATTTGTTGGTTTGACCAGAATAATCGGTAGAAATATATTATACGAACAAATGAACTCATGAGATAACAAGCCATGATCCAAGGCAGAGATTGGACTTTGAGCTTAAAATTTGTTCTAAAACAACGTCTGATCATATTCATGGAAAACAACAACAAGAAGAGTTGAGAAAATCTTTTAAGTGAGATGCTTGTTACGGCATGCACACGGTGCCATGTGTTCGTGATACTATCCAAGATTTATCCTTCATGTTCCAATTGCAAACATGTTCAGTAGCCATTATAATCACTTTAGTTTTATAATGGTTCCTTCAGTGTTTATTAATGATCACTTTTGTTTTCTATTATGTCCTTTCAATGTTTATTAATAGTCACTTTTGTTTTCTATGATGTCTTTATTTGGTCAAATATCCATATCAAATTGAAAATAATAAATACAAATGTATTCAATTATTAGTCCCATTCTTTTTTAAAATGGATCTTTTAATCTGTATTAATGATATTTTATTTTGTATTAACGATATATAGGTCTTTTATTTTGTCTTTTGTGTACATATTTCCATATCATATTAAAAAACAATGATAGTTAAAATATTGTATTAGTTTTAAAATTATTATTAGTCAAATTCTTAAAATTAATTGGTCCTTTTGATTCCAACCATTGATCATACCAAAAATATGAGGAAAAAATAATATCGTGAAAATATCGTCATTTAACTTCTCAGAATGTCAATTTTTCTTTTGAACTACATTTTCAAATTGAAAAATGTTAAACTATCTAAATTTAAAATCTTAAAATACGAGACGATATAATATTAAAAATATAAAACCCTAAAATTAAAAATCCCAACTATTAATTCCCTTTCTATATATATTATTTTTTAAAAAAAAGATTTAAACATAATTTAAAATGAAATAACTTTATATACATTATCCAAATATAGTTTTTATCTTCATTCAAATTAATACTTTTTTATCCAATGATATATAGACTAAGAAACTCAACTCTTTAATTTTTTTAAAAATAAGTATATATTCCTCTGACATTAAGATATATGATATCAATTTTTTTCTAAGTATTTCTTTATTTGTTTAGAGTTGGGCACTACTTGCAGCGCATAACATCTATGAAATTTTAGTGTAATGGTGAATATAATTGTTGAAATTTAACAAAATAAAAGACAACCAATCATTAAAATTTGTGAACAAATACTTGAGACTTATTTAAAATTGTATTCTATTGTGAATGTGGAAGAAAAGAAATGGCTCACTCCAGCGAACTCCTACAATTTAAAATTCCAGTTCGGTCGATACACCCCTGCCTCCCACATATCCGCCGATTTCACCGGTCCTGCCTGCCTGCCTGATTCCCATGGTCCGCAGATCCCGCCCCGTCCGTCTGCTGGGCCTGTGCTGACGCATGGCAGAAAAAGACCAGATCCGGTCCCACAGTTGGGACAAATTACGTCCCAGGCTCTCACAACAAGCTGCAGAAAGTGGAGTTCAGTTCTTCTATTCGCTACGAACAGCCCCGGATTGTCAGCCCTAACCACAAGACCTCCAGGGGCTGGGACGTTATATGTGTTGTCCCAAAAAATGAGTGACATTTTTGGGACAACCTATGAACTATTTTGGTTCAAGAGATCAAAATCATCTCTCCCCTTTTCAAAAATTGCTCTGAGCATTCAAGTCTTTGATTTTTCAAAGCTTTTTTAGAAATCTATGGACTCTGCAGGTTTAAAATTACGAACTCTACATATATGTTTCTACGTACTCATCATGCTTGAAATTCGCAGGGTCAACAGGGTCAAAGGCTTCTGCAGGGGAGTTCAATCAAAATAACAAGTTTCCAACACTAAGTCATTTTCAGGGTTGGTTCAACCAAAAAATGTTCATCGACAAGCTTCTAAGCAAGGATTGAACCATTGAACCCTTGAACCTTGAACCATTTTGGTTCAACGGGTTCGATGGGTTCAAAGGTTCAACGTCATCAGTAAGAGTTAAACACTTTGTCAAGGTTCAAAGTTCAACCATTTCAAGGTTCCACAACTTCAAACACTTAACGAAAAACAAATGTTTGAACCGTTGAACCTTGAACCATTTTGGTTCGATGGTTCAACAGGTTCAACGACCAAATGGTTCAACGCGTTTGGTTTAAAAGATCAAAAGGACTTAGTCAAATAAAGAGATTGAACCGATTGAACCATTGAACTGTTGAACCAATGTTGATTCAATCGGTGGGTTCAATCTGCATGTTCCAGGGTCTGCCCTAGGGCCGAAGGAACAAATGCCTTTGTGGAGGGCAGTGAACTAGAGGCAAGTGCCCTTGTGGAGGGCAGGCAACATTGGTTCAAGGGTTAAAGAGAAGACAAAAGATAGAATTCATTCGGATTTGTTCAAAGGCCGATAGGGAACATTTCCTTCGGACTTTTTGTCCGAATGAAATTATTAAGTGAAAAAGCCGTTAGACTTCGGGAAGATTTTCCTCGAAAAAATGGGTAAGGCAAAATTCCTTCGGATATTTTGTCTGAAGGAATTCACTTGGGAAGAAAACTCAAAGAAATTGAAAGGAACAAACGGTTAAGGAATAGAAGCTTTCCTTTGGACAAATTGCCCGAAGGAATTCCTTCGGACTTTTTATCTGAAGGAAAAGTCTGCGGAAAAATACCTGATGAAAAAAGACAAAGTGCAGCAAAAGCCGCCACGTGTCCCTTATAGAGTTGAAGCGGAAGCTGCCAAGTATCGTCTATTGGGACACAATTTCTAATAAGTTTCAAAGCTGCGGAATGTGCCACGTGTTTCGTTATAACTTAGCGGAAGCCGACAAGTGTCAACATCTGCGATCTCTCCCTTTTGTGTCGTAAGGACTGTGGTGGGCCCCGAGTGAGTTGCTAAGGTCAAGTGGAGCGCGACAAGTGGCATCATTCGTGTGGATCCGAATGAGTCCTGAATGTTTCTATATTGTTTATAAAGCAGAGCGGAAGCCGCCACGTGTCATCTTCTATAGGACTCTCAAAAGGTTTCTAAAGCTTCTATAAGTTAAGCAAAACACGCCACGTGTCTCATTATAACTCAGCGAAACGTGACAAGTGTCTGCATCCGCATTCTCCTTTTGAAGCTACTCAGGCAAGAAGTGTCGTGGATCCCATGTTCCGTAAGTTTCTAATAAGTTTCATAACAACGGAACTTGCCACTTGTCAAAGACGCAGAGCCAAGGAATTCTTTCAGATATTTTGCTCGAAGGAGATAAAGAAACAACAACGCGGACCCTAAGAACAAACTCAATGAACAACAAAAGGAGCTGAAGGAGGCAATAGAAAGCGAGAAGATAGCCCGAGAGCTCAGATCACCAAGAAGAGACAAAATGCAACAGAAAATCTAGAAATATTTGCAGGAGAGTTATTTCCAGTAGGTGGAATAGTCTGCCAGGTGGACATCAAAGGATGTGAGTATTCAATGATGTGACCTATTTTTTCCCCTTTGAGTAAAGGCAAATGCGCAGCCGTGTAAGCATCATAAAGAAAACCAGACAACCCATTCTTAAGAGGAGACATTTGAGATGATTCAGAATGCCAAAGTCAAGGCCGATGACCTGTTTCAGCATGGTCCTTTCACAGAGATTTAAGGCATTCAATTCAGCACGGGCCTTTTTCATGAAAACAAGCGCCCAAGTCTTTTTGGGAGCGCTATATATTATAATCTCTCATTTTATACGCAGGAGATCTTTTTTATCACAGAAGCAAAACCTCTGCCCAAATTGAAAGGCGAATACTGAGACTTTGAGCTCAGATTGTTGTTCATATTATTTTATCTGAATGAAAAAATAAGTTACTTGCAGACTTTGTGTTGTTATAGCTTGTGTCATTTTAGGAGATTGTTCTTATGTTTGTCTTCTAGACACATTCTTGTTTATTTAATCTAACAAGTAGAATTAGTGGAAGTGATAAGGAAGATGCCCTGAAGTCAGTTATTTTTAGACTTTGTGATGTTATAGTTGTTTTCAGTGTGTGTTTATTTTTTGTTTCTGTGTTGAGGATTTTGGGATGACTTTGTGCCCCCATTATCCTTTGTATCTCACTCTTTGGGCAGCTGAAGTGGAGACTTTGTGCTACACTTCATTTTGTCAATTATTGCACCATGTTACCAGTGACTTATCATACCTGAAAAAACTCTTGTTGTCCCCTGCAAGAACACTTCTAAAAGAAGAGAAGTGCCTTCAGTGTTTTTATCAAGATTTTCTCCTCTATTTGTGAACATCATCTTTGAAAAAAGAGAGATGGATGGTGTTATTCTACCCCTGAGTGTTATATTCTACATATATTTATAGTATATAGCTCCTGCATATTTATAGAGAACCTCCCCTTGATGAGATGAGAGATTTGTCCATCTCTGATGTAGTAAACCTGCACACTGGGCCGACCAATCTCCTTTGTTGTGGATGATAAGACCTATTTTGCTCAATCAGATAGCTAAATGACAAAATATTCACCCAACAATTTTTTTGGCGACTCCGTTGGAGATTCAAACAAGCAGTTCCTATCCTTATCTATTACATATTTTGGCGACTTCTTTTCATGTCTTACCCATTACCATTATAGCCTTACCATCTTCCTCCATCTCCATTATAGAATCTAGTTTGCAAACCAGATCCGCTAGGGAAGATCACGCAGTTTGAAGTCTCAAGCTTCAAGCTAAAGCAGAATCAGTTCTTTATCATTTTTGTCTTACAATCTGGCAGCTCCATGCTATCCAAGAAGCTAGAAATCTCAAGGTGTTGTTGACCCTATTTTTGAGTTGGTGCAGTAGAACAATTTTGATTTGTTTCCTCCACAAGCTCACCTTCAACGAACTAGGAGTCTTCCTCCTACTAGATCACCAATATAAGGTAGAGCTTCTTTTGCTGCTGTTAGCAGAGCTTTGTCTATCCATACTCCACCCAAATTTGTGATCCCACTTCTACATAATCAAATCATTGCTCAAGGCCCCTGGGGTAACTCTCTTGGTCCACTAAATTTGACCCCACCTCTACATGAGCTTTCACGCAATTCAAGGAAGAATTTCTTCAAATTTTTTGGTGATGAAAAAGTCCACCCTGATGAACATATTGTTGCCTTCAGTATAGCCTGTGGTGTAATAGGTGTGGAGTAAGAAGACATAGTAGTCAGGCTATTCATAGAGACACTACAAGGTGCTGCTGCAGACTGATTCTACCATCTGCAGGCTAGGTCAGTGACTGACTGGGACACACTCAAAGCCAAATTTGAAGCAAGATTCAAGCCTGTAAAAGATGCACATGTCTTGCTGGCCCAGCTCACATAGATGAAAAAGCCCCATGAACCTATAAGGGACTTCATTGCCAAGTTCGACAAGCTGAAGAATAGGATTTCCATGATCGCCCAGCCGACACCTGAGAATCTCAAGTGTTTCTTCATCAACTCACAACTTCCTGAAGTGAGTTTTTTGCTGAGACGGGCTAGACATATAGACTTTACTGCTGCTCAAGACTTGGCTACTGAGGTAGAAGATTACCTTATTTTGGTTGGAAAGATAAGGAGAAATCCAAACAGAAATAAACTCTCTTCATCTTCTGAATATTCATCTATATGCACCACTGACCAAATGATGCAAACGCTGGCAAATGAACTGCTAGCCTTGAAAAGACAAGTGGCCCAAGGTATGTCTACTCCTCCTTATCGGGATATGCCAAGGAAGACATTTCAGAACCAACCATATCAAAGCAATGCTACCAAAAGTCAAGGGCAACCAAATTGTCTTCCTCCTCCACAGAAGAACCTTACCCTTGAAGCACCTCCAACCAACTCAACAGTTGGATATCTGAAAACTGAACATGATTTCTCTTTTCAACCTAAGTTTGATCAAGAAAATGACACTGATTTTTTCATGGAGGTCAAGAAGAGTCAGATGGTGACTCCCACATTAGTTTCGTGAATTACCAGAATGAACCTAGAAGTAAAGGTGAAGCAGTCGAGGGATCATACACAGTGTTCACCCGGTCCAAGAACCAGTCAGCCCAACAAGCTGATAAAGAAAAGACAGAGGAGTGACCTCCACAACAATTGCAATTGTTAAACGTGGGACCACTCTTCCTTTCCAGCCAAAGGACCCAGTGATTGCTAAGAAGGTAAGTACATCAAACATCCCTACACCTGTCAGGAATCTAGAACATAAAGCTCTGATACCACTTTGTCAGGATCTAGAAGCACAATTGATTACCTTTGTATGAGCAACTAAACACAAAATTTAACTAGAAGTAACAAGTAACTAGAAATTAAAAACAACACACAATATGAGAGACAATACCCAATTGTATTAATACTCTTCTAGAAGGAAATACAACAAAGAAGATGCCACAATCTTCTTCACACTCCTATAGTGCTCTCACACTTTTAGGGCGTACAAACAATAAATCTCTTCAAGAGTTCTCCCTCTCAATCACGGTCACAACAAACAACTCAAACACAGAGCTGTTGTTCACCTCAACCAGTCAGTAACACTACTGTCAATACACAAGTACTCAAAGTACTCCAAGTAGATCACCTTTGCACAACCTACAACACAACTGATCTTACTTACACATATAGATCTTCTACACCCTGAAGAACCCTTGTCTTTGCCTCACCAAGTCTTTATGATTCTCCAAATCAGTACCCCGATGGATCTTCTACCAGATCTTGCTATCCCGCAGATCTATCTGATCATACACACTCGGCACCCCTATGGAACTAAGAGGAGCTACCCTTGCTCTCTTCACACTGAAGGAGCTAACCAAGCTCAACTCTAACTAGCACACTTTACAATACAACCTATGAGTCTATTATATAGATCCCATGCCAAACAATAATTAGACATCCAATTACAATAATTAAAAACCGCAGCCCAAGACTAAAATTAGCCTTTAACATGCAAACAACCGGTTCATTAACAAACTGTTCATGAAATCGACTATTCTAGAACCACACATGCGACCGACGTCGGTCGCTGTTAGTCTGGAGGTGACCGACATCGGCTGATACTGACCGATGTCGGCAACTCTATTCACTAGATATGACCGACGTTAGTTGCATTGCAACTCAGCTACCTCCTCCTCCATGTTTGCATCAGTGAAGCTTTTAGCTCCACAACCTAACAATCTCCCACTTGAAGATAAACAACTGCACCTGTACCTGTACCTGTGCATCATCTAATTTATTTCCTATCTTGTATCCGTCTTCAAACTCAATCCTGAAGACCAACCACCACACATCCTGTGGTGCACCGCATGTCATTCAACTAACCTGCCGTATCCGCATCTACAAACTCATGTAGAAAAGAACTTGACTCTGCATAGCATGAATCCCTATTATTGGTCCCTCTCAGATACCTGAGAACTCACTGAACTGCTCTCTAGTGCTTTTTTCTGAATTGGCTACGAACTTACTAACAACACCCGCTACTGGAGCAATATCAGGTCTAGTACACATGTACTCAACCTCATCATGTGAATGGAGACCTTGTTCTGTGAATTATCCATCCATAGGTGTGCTTACCGATTCTGCATCCTACATCTTGAACCATGCCACTACCTTATTCACACAATCATCTTGAGACAACATCAACTTGTGACCTTCTCTGTCTCTAAGAATACTCATGCCAAAGAATTTTGCTGCTCTCAAATCTTTCATGGCATACCACTGAACTAACCTTACCCTTAGCTCAGCAAATCCCTGTATGTACGAACCTGCAACAAGCATATCATCTACATACAGTAACAGAATAATGTCGTGATCATTATCCACCCTGGTAAGAAAAACATAATGGTTACAATGACACTGACTAAAGCCACGCTTTGTTATACACCTGTCAAACCTGTACCACTATTCTACAGCTTTCTCAAGACCATATACCCTGGCCTTCCATCTCACGTGTCCATTCCCTCTCTCCTTTAACCAAAAAATCCATTCGTCTCTTAGTGCTTTCATCTCGGCTAGCAACTCTACCAAATCTCCCGTTTGGTTCTCTTTCGAAGAATTCATGCCATGTTTCCACTGTTTCTTGGATCCTACCTGCTCTACAGTGAGCAACAAGTATAAAGAAGGGGAGTAACGAATTTGAGACTTACCCTTTCAGTCCTCCACATGGGCGTTTGAGACTCCTTGACAGCTTGCTGTCCGCCCAAAATCTGTTCTACTAGTGACCGATGTCAATCACCTCCCAGTCTGCACCAGACCGACGTCGGTTTTCTGCGACTGACCTGACTGTCAACGTCGGTTCCATGACCGACGCCGGTGTCCACTCGATCGATGTCAGTGTCCACCTACCCGACATTACCAACTTTGCATGTCTGCACATGACCGATGTCGGTACTTGTCTGATCAATGTCGGTTCCTCTTGATCGAAGCTGATAACTGTGTTTTTTTGTGAGTGATGACTTTTTATTCGCGAGCTTACTTTGAATTAAAACCCTGTCTAAACTGCCATGCTCAGAGTTATTCAGTCCCATCCGCTGATCTTTGTCCATCATCTCTTCTATAAACACCAAGGCTTTCTAGTTCTTAAGTTTGTCAAACACATCTGACTTCCTCTTAAGAACATGCATCTCTTTCTTGCTCATGTGACCAAGCCTATAAAGCCACGTCTTCGCAACAAAAGAAGAATTAGTAATACAAGTAAGTAGATAAAGAGTGCCTACTTTCTTACCACTAGTTAATTCAAGTGCATCCACTGTGAGAGTTCTTGTGCATCTCTCATCACCCAATTTTCTTGAATAAATTAGTCTCATCTTCAGAACTGAGACCTGCATGACATCTTTCAACACCCATGTGTTGGCCGTTTGCAATTTCAGCCGCACTTTTCCTTTGCCAATACTTTGACAAAGCTCACCAACCCCTAAATAAATCTTTTCAAAGTCTCCATGGACCTTAACATAGAAAAATACTCTATTTGGGGTTGCATGGAAAGAGGCAACAAAATCTATAAACCAAGATTCTATTTTATCCAAAGAACATATAAGAACAACTAGTGTAATAATACCTGCAACACATGCTCTTTCATGCTGATCTTCTACCAACAAACAATCTTTCTTTACCTGCTCTTTCTTTCCATAACACTATAATTGACCATTCTTGCTTTTGAATTTCTCTATTTTTAGTGTACTTTCTTCTGTCATTGCTATACTCCCACTCAATCAAAAACTCCTGAGAGTGACCTATAATCAAACACAAACCTGCTTCCTACAACTTCGCTCTGATGCCACTATGTCAGGAATCTAGAACATAAAGCTCTGATACCACTTTGTCAGGATCTAGAAGCACAATTGATTACCTTTGTATGAGCAACTAAACACATAATTTAACCAAAAGTAACAAGTAATTAGAAATTAGAAACAACACAGAATATGAGAGACAATACCCAATTGTATTAATACTCTTCCAAAAAGAAATACAACAAAAAAGATGACACAATCTTCTTCACACTCCTCTAAGGCTCCCACACCTCTAGGGCGTATAAACAGTAAATCTCTTCAAGAGTTCTCTCTCTCAATTATGGTCACAACAAACAACTCAAGCACAGCGCTGTTGTTCACCTCAATCAGTCAGTAACACTACTTCCAGTACACAAGTACTCAAAGTACTCCAAATAAAATACCTTTACACAACCTGCAACACAACTAATCTTACTTACACATGTAGATCTTCTACACCCTGAAGAACCCTTGTCCTTGCCTCACCAAGTCCTTATGATTCTCCAAACCAGTACTCCAGTGGATCTTCTACCAGATCTTGCTATCTCGCAGATCTACCTAATCATACACACTCGGCACTCCTGTGGAACTAAGAGGAGCTACCATTGCTCTCTTCACACTGAAGGAGCTAACCAAGCTCAACTCTAACTAGCACGTTTTACAATACAGCTCATGAGTCTATTATATAGATCCCATGTCAAATAATAATTAGACATTTAATTACAATAATTAGAAACCACAGCCTAAGACTAAAATTAGCCTTTAATATGCAAACAACCGGTTCGTTAACAAACTATTCGTAAAATTGACAGTTTTGGAACCACACAGGCAATCGACGTCGATCGTTGTTAGTCTGGAGGTGACCGATGTCAGCCGATACTGACCGATGTCAACAGCTCTGTTCACTGGATATGACCGACGTCGGTTGCACTGCAATTCAGCTACCTCCTCCTCCATGTTTGCATCAGTGAAGCTTTTAGCTCCACAACCTAACAACACCTTCTACTTCAAATTCACAGATCAGTCCTCCCCCTAAAAACCAAAAAGATGAACTCACATCCTCTCTTCCTAATCCATTTCAGTCATTTGACATAATTGACCATGTCAAGAAAACCAAAATTCAAATGATTGAATTTGAATTCTTACAAGCCAACTTTGAGCAGTTGGACAGATTAGTGGAGTGTGTGAAGAATACAACCATCTCTGTAGGACAAGAGATTAGAAAAGTAACTCATGATCCCCTAAGGAACATGCCCATCCCAAACAATTTTGTCATCACTCCTCCTGCTGCCCCTGGAAAAATAGAGCCTTTCTATGTTTCTCTGTTGATAAATGGTCACAAGTTGAGTAACTGCATCATTGATTCCAGTGCATCTGACAACTTCATGCCTGCCAAAGTGGCAGAATCTCTTAGTCTTACACTGACCAAAATATTTGGTAGATATTTCTCCATAGAGAACAAATAAGTGCCACTGCTGGGACAAATCAAGGATGCCCAATTTGCATTTGTGGCATTCTAAGACAAAAAAATCAAGATGACTGTCTTGGTAGCTGACGTCCCAACATCATATGGCATCCTTCTTGAATGAAATTTTTGCAAGGATGTGGGAGGAGAATTAAGCATGGACCTATCTGAGGCAAGGGTCCCTGTCAAAGGTGTTATGAAGAGGCTGCTCCCTGAAAAGGAAGCAAAATATGTTGTTACTCAGATATCAGCCCCTGAAGCTCAGATTTTATTTGAGTCTTCAGGCAGGGGTAATTATTTTTTATCCATAGAGGATGTTCATGTTTCTGTATATGAAAGTCCTATAGCTGGCAATCTAGGAATTGATTCAAATAAGACATCAAAAGAATTGGTAGGGCGCAGTACAAATGAAAAAGGATCTTCCATCTCTAATGAAGAAAAAATTGATAGAAGATTAGTTTCTAATGATGTTTGGATCTAGAAATTCGATGGCAGTAATTCCTCTACCGGTGATGGAGCTCGGATGGTGTTGATATCTCTTCAAGGAGATATTTTTTTTCTTTCACACAAGTTGCAGTTCAGCAACACCAACAACATTGTCGAGTATGAATCTCTATTATTTGGGTTGAAGGTTGCTCAAGACAAAGGTGTCAAACCCTTTCACGCTAAAGGAGATGCTGAACTGATGGTTTATCAAGAGTTTGATGCTGACAATCAAATCATTTTCTAGATTGAACCAGAATAACAATAAGCTATGGTAGTGGACCATACTGTTGTGCACCAAAGTAAGAAAGAGGAACCCTTCACCGAGAGAGCATCGGATTGGAGACCACGTCTTGCCATAGGGCAAGAAGAGAACCAAAAGGAGTGCATAAGAAATGTGATTCTTGGTGGAGAGTTTCATTCGCCCATCACCGTTCTGGGATAAAATAGTTTCTTGTTGGTTTATCAGGACCAAACGTCATTTTCACTATCTCACAATGGGCAGCATCTAAATCACTTCAATTCTTGAAGTATCAGATAAGTTCACCTGTATATATGTATATTTGTATAGTCTTTAGTTCTATTTTGTGCTTTTTATTTTCATTTTTTAGAGCCTTTCTTTTTGGGTAGCACGACTCCATAGCTCAATGACATACTTCAAAGGCACTGGAGATTCTGGTTTCTACTCCCCTCAGATGTTTCAAGTTTTCAATGAAAGAAAGTTCTCCAACTGGAGCCAGCTGTTGTCCCAAAAAATGAGTGACATTTCTGGGACAACCTATGAACTATTTTGGTTCAACAGACCAAAATTATCTCTCCCCTTTTCAAAAATTGCTCTGAGCATTCAAGTCCTTCATTTTTCAAAGCTTTTTCAGAAATCTACGAACTCTACAGGCTTAAAACTATGAACTCTGCAGATATGTTTCTACGGACTCATCATACTTGAAATTAGCAGGTTCAACAGGTTCAAAGGCTTCTGTAAGCGATTTTAATCAAAAGAACAAGTTTTCAACACTTAGTCATTTTCAGGATTAGTTCAACGCCTTAGTTCAACTAAAAAATGTTTATCGGCAAGCTTTTAAGCAAGGATTGAACCATTGAACCATTGAACCGTTGAACCTTGAACCAATTTGGTTCAATGGGTTCAATGGGTTCAAAGGTTCAACGTCATCAGCAAGAGTTAAGCGCTTTGTCAAGGTTTAAAGTTCAACCATTTCAAGGTTCCACGGCTTCAAACACTTAACGAAAAACAAAGGCTTGAATCATTGAACCGTTGAACCTTGAACCATTTTGGTTCGACGATTCAACGGGTTCAACGACCAAATGGTTCAACGCGTTTGGTTCAAAAGATCAAAAAGACTTAGCCAAATAAAGAGATTGAATTGATTGAACCGTTGAACCAAGGTTGGTTCAATCGACAGGTTCAAGGGGTTGCCCCAGGGCCGAAGGAACAAATACCGTTGCGGAGGGCAGTGAACTAGAGGCAAGTGCCCTTGCGGAGGGCAGGCAACATTGGTTCAAGGATTAAAGAGAAGATAGAAAAGATAGAATTTCTTTGGATTTGTTCAAAGGCCGATAGGGAACATTTCTTTCAGACTTTTTGTCTGAAGGAAATTATTAAGTGAAAGAGCTGTTAGACTGCGGAAAGATTTTCCTTGAAAAAATGGTTAAGGCAAAATTACTTCGGACATTTTTTCTGAAGGAATTCACTCAGGAAGAAAACCCGAATAAATTGAAAGGAACAAACGGCTAAGGAACATAAGCTTTCCTTCAGACAAATTACCCGAAGGAATTCCTTCAAACTTTTTGTTCAAAGGAAAATCCTGTGGAAAAATTCCTGATGAAAAAAGACAAAGTGTAGCAGAAGCCACCACGTGTCCCTTACAGAGTCAAAACAGAAGCTGCCAAGTGTCATCTACCAGGACACAATTTCTAATAAGTTTCAACGCTGCGAAACGTGCCACGTGTTCCGTTATAACTCAGCGGAAGCTGACAAGTGTCAACATTCACGGCCTCTCCCTTTTGTGTCATAAGGACTGTGGTGGGCCTTGAGTGAGTTGCTAAGGTCAAGCGGAGTGCGACAAGTGGCATCGTCTGTGTGAATCTGAATGAGTCTTGAATGTTTCTATATTGTTTCTAAAGCAGAGTGGAAGTCGCCACATGCCATCTTCTGCAGGACTCTCAAAAAGTTTCTAAAGCTTCTATAAGTTAAGTGGAACACGTCACGTGTCCTGTTATAACTCAGCAAAATGTGACAAGTGTCTGCATCCACGTTCCCTTTTTGAAGCTGCTCGGGCAAGAAGTGTCGTGGATCCCATGTTCTGTAAGTTTTTAATAAGTTTCATAACAGTGGAACTTTCCACTTGTCAAAGACACAGAGCCAAGGAATTCCTCAGACATTTTGCCTGAAGGAGATAAAGAAACAACAACGCGGACCCTAAGAACAAAATCAACGAACAACCAAAGGAGCCGAAGGAGCCAATAGAAAGTGAGAAGATAGCCTGAGAGCTCAGATCACCAAAAAGAGACAAAATGCAACAAGAAATCTAGAAATATCTGCAGGAGAGTTATTTCCAGTAGGTGGAACAGTCCGCCAGGTGGACATCAGAAGATGTGAGTATTCAATGGCGTGACCTATTTTTTCCCCTTTGAGTAAAGGTGAACGGGCAGCCGTGTAAACATCATAAGGAAGACCAGACAACCCATGCTTAGGAGGAGACATTTGAGATGATTCAAAACGCCAAAGTCAAGGCCGATGACCTGTTTCAGCATGGCCCTTTCACATATATTTAAGGCATTCAATTTAGCATGGGCCTTTTTCATGAAAACAAGTGCCCAAGTCTTTCTGAGAGCGCTATATATTGTAATCTCTCATTTTATACGCATGAGATCTTTTTGATCACAAAAGCAAAAACTCTGCCCAAATTGAAAGGTGAATACTGAGACTTTGAGCTCAGATTATTGTTCATATTATTTTATCTAAATGAGAAAGCAAGTTACTTGCAGACCTTGTGCTGTTATAGCTTGTGCCATTTTAGGAGATTGTTCTTATGTCTGTCTTCTAGACGCATTCTTGTTTATTTAATCTAACAAGCAGAATTATTGGAAGTGATAAAGAAGATGTCCTGCAGTTAGTTACTTTTAGACTTTGTGCTATTATAGTTGTCTTCAGTGTGTGTTTATTTTCTATTTCTGTGTTGAAAATTCTAGGATGACTTTGTGCCCCCATTATCCTTTGTATCTCACTCTTTGGGCAGCTGAAGTGGAGACTTTGTGCTACACTTCATTATGTCGGTTATTGCACCCTATTATCAGTCACTTATCATACTTGATAGAACTCCTGCTATCCCTTGCAAGAACACTTCTGAAAGAAGAGAAGTGCCTTTAGTGTTTTCACCAGGATTTTCTCCTCTGTTTGTGAACATCATCTCTGAAAAAAGAGAGATGGATGGTGTTATTCTACCCCTGAGTGTTATTTTATACATATATTTATAGTATATAGCTCCTGCATATTTATAGGGAACCTCCCCTTGATGAGAGGAGAGATTTGTCCACCTCTGATGTAGTAAACCTGCACATTGAGCCGACCAATCTCTTTTGTTGTGGATGATAAGACCTATTTTTCTCAATCAGATAGCTGACTGACAAAATATTCACCCAACAATATGGAGGTTGAATCTGGGATGGATGTCAGATGTTTGAAGTCAAGATCCTTCGCTGATGCAGTCTCTCGTAGGACAACTTTAAGAACAAACCCCAAACCTTTCATCCCTGTAACTTCTTACTTTGTTGTGATTTTTGATGATGAGTAATTTAGGTGAGTGTCATCTGCAGATTTGTGGATCACTAGTCAATTTTTTTTTAAGATCATTCAAAACTAATTATGGAGGTTGAATCATCACCCTTTAGTCTTGAAACAATGGTCCCCTCCCTTCAATCCCTTCGTTGAACCTTTGAATATAAAACTCATTTGGGTCCATATGCTCTATCTCCCACTTTAGTTTTGGACCGAAGCCACCCTGAAAGCAATTGGTAAATCTCTAGATGAGTTTTTGCAAATACATTAAGATTTCGACCACTTCTCCCTCGTTGCTTTTGTTAGGATTTTGGTGAATATATATATTTCCAAGAATCTTCCTGAAAAAATCACTTTTCAAGTAGGAGATCGCATCTAGTCTCAACCCTTGGACTATGATGGCTTATTGTTTCGTTATGCAATTGCTTTAATACATGACATTTGATCAAAAATCACACTCTCCTTAGAATAAAGAAAGATTCTTCTTGGTGGGAAAACTCCCTTCCCACTCACCTTATAATGTTGGCTACGAACGAAGAGTGGATTAATTCTGAAAGCGAGGATTTTGCCTCTTCTTCAGAGGGTCTTGAATCTATTAGTGTAGGTTTTTATTTTTCCCTATTTATTAATTATGGAATATTATATATTTTTTCATACATGGAGTTTTCTTACATTCGTGGGATAGGCTAACTTATGTGGAGATTGTGTGTCTTATTTGTGTCATAAGGTGTCATAAGAATGTCATAAGTGACTCCTTTGACCGGCTATTCCGGGTATGGGAGTTACTTCTCTATTCTTGGCACCTTGTCACCACTTTTTTTGAAGGAGTCTATTCTTGGGGTGCTTTGACCACCATTTGTGGAGGAGTTACTTACTAGCTCTCCTATATGTATTCTTCATTTTGGCCATTTCATGTTAATCAGATTTTAGTTTTCTCCATTTTTGTCTTGTGCAATTTATCTTCTTGTTATTTTCAAATTGTTTTAGCATCTATGTGATGTGCACTTGTTCATCTTGTGTGATCACGTCTCCATTGCACTCGCATTATCCAGATTCTGGGAACAACTCCGATATGGTATCAGAGCAAAATCGATAATTTAGTGTGTGTTTATGCTTTTAGCTTATTTTGAAATCAAGAGGAGTGGAGTTCTCTTTATTTTTTTATTCTAGATTTAGTCTAAAATAAAAAATAACTTTCAAAATCTTTTCTGGGTAGTCTCCTTGGAAATCCTTGGCCTTTGGGTGTTTTTTTGGCTGTCTTCACTTCAAGAGAAGTATTCAACAAGCAGAAGAAAGGAGCAACATTTAACAACAGAAGAAGGAGCTGCATTCAACAACAGAAGGAGGAAGATTGGTGCTTAGTTTCTGCCTTTAGTTCCAGCAAGGTGCAGCAGTAGTTTTCTTCAAACAAGGCGCCTTCTGCAACATCTTTCTTTCTACAACGCCTTTTGCACTCATGTTTGCCACGCCACTCAGCGGACTTCTTCTTTTTTGCAGTGCCTTAGGCCGTACGGCACAGGTCTGCTATTTGTTTTTTGCAAAAAAAATCAGATCTGCACCCTTTTTTTGGGACACCACCTGTTGTATTTGTTGTTTGTTGATCAGAAACAGACTTCTACGCCTAGCTTCCTGTTTGCACCCTCCAACAACAGTTTTTGCCACCAGCAGGTCATATGGCACGTCCAGCAGGTCTGAAACTCATTTTTTTGTCTTTTTTGCTGTCAAAATCTGGACTGTGCAGTTTTGGACGCCCCTGCCTTACTTGGCATCCTATTTGGCACCCTTGGACACGTGACATCCTTCAAAACTGTCCTTGCTTCATTATTTTTAGTTAAAATTGATCTGTTAAAACAAAAATCAGTCAATTTGGATTGAGTATTAAAGTTTTTAGACAGTTTTATATTTTGGATATTTTCAATTAAAACTTGTATCTTTGACCTACGAAGACGAAGGGTGAGGCCCGGGTTGGCAGGAGGCCAATTCCCCCTCACACAAACCTCATTTGGATTCCTCATTCCGTGTCGAATCTAACTAGTGGTTGGAAGGCCACTTTCTCTCCCCATAACAGGGATTTTTTTAATGTTTTAGTGCTTTTTTTGCAAAATCACTAGTTTACGAGAAAATTGTAACTTTAATATCTTACAAACAGTAGCTCGATTTTGGGTGCCATAGATCACCTAACTCATCTTTTAGAGAAGCACAACATAGGTGTTCCTGAGTCCATCAAGCAGAATTCATCTACCCAAGATTCTACCAAGGTAAAAGGCAAGGGTAAGGAGAAAGAAAAGGGCAAGGCCCTTGTAGCAACTACAGTTTTTACAACATCATGGGTCATTGATTTGAGTGCTTCTCACCACATGGGCTCTTCAATAGTTGAGTTTTCATCTTTAGAGACTTGTAGCATGACTTCAATTAGCTTGGGTGATGACACATTAGTTTCTATTTCAGGGAGAGGGTCAGTTGAAATGGAAGGAGGAACATTCAATAATGTTCTAAGTGTTACTTCTCTTTCAACCAATCTCCTATTAGTGTACCAAAGCACTCACATTGGTCGGGGCATGAGAGTTGAGTTTTCACCAGATTCAATGTCTATTAGGGAGTTGCATAGTGATACTATAGTGGCAGTGGGTAGGGCAAATCACCAAGCTAGGTTATACACCTTCTCACATTTTGCATCAGATTCTTCTCCAACAACATTGCTGACTCATTCAGATGGAGTTAGCAAATTGTGGCATGAGCAGTTTGGCCACCTTGACTACCGCTATCTTGAGCAACTTTGTAAAAATGACATGGTCATTGGCTTGCCTCGTGTCCAATTCTCAAAAGGACTTTGCAAGGGGTGTTCCCTTGGGAAGCATCCCGAAGCTAAATTTGACAAAGGCAAAGCTTGGAGGGCTTCACAACCTTTGGAGTTAGTCCACAGTGATGTATCGGGACCCTTTCCCAAACCATATTTCACAAGGGCCAAGTACATCCTCACCTTCATTGATGATTTCTCTAGGTACACTTGGATATATTTTCTCAAACAAAAGTCTGAAGTGTTTGAAAAGTTTCTAGACTTCAAGGCTCTTGTTGAGAAACAGAGTGAGAAATCCATCAAAGTTCTTCAAACTGATAATGGAGGGGAGTATGTCAGCATCAGGTTTGAGCAGTTTTGCACCATAGAGGGGATTGATTTGCAGCACACAGTCACCTACAGTCCTTCACAGAATGGGGTTGCAGAACATAAGTATAGATTTTTGAAAGAGATAGCTAGTTGTATGATTCACTCCAAATCCTTAGCACCACAGTACTGGGCCGAAGCCATCAATTGTGTTTGCTAAATTTAGAACAGGGTTCCTCACAAAGCTTTGAAAGGGATAACACCCTTTGAAACTTGACATAAAAGGAAACCTGATGTTGAGCACCTCAGGGTTTTTGGATCCCCAGCCATGGCCTGCATTCCAAAGAAGAAATGCAAAGCTATGGAACGTCAGTCCAAGCCTTGCATCTTTGTAGGATATCCGGATGGTATTAAGGGATATCACCTTCTAGATCCAGTCACACATGAGTTGTTCATCGAGAGAAGTGTCCATTTTTAGGAGAGTCCTAGAGACTCAACACTTGACACTTCTTCTCCCTCATCGGATCTACTTCTTCATGATGATTTCTCGTTAGATTCAGATCAGCCACAACAAGTTCTTGAGATAGAGACATCTTCTTCTTTTTCAAGTTCAGACAGTGAGGACAGTGATGCAGTGTCATCCACCTCTAGTCAGTCAGAGGATGAAGAGTTAGCACCTGACTCACCCACTTCTAGGTCACTTTGGGCTAGACAGACACTTGAGAGTGATGGCACTTGGGCAGGAGATCCCGCAGATGATAGACGTACTAGGAGGGATTTTCAGAGAGATCCACATGCCTTCTTTGCTACAGTTTTGGATACACAGACTTTTCAAGAGGCATCGGGGGTACCTGAGCAGGATAGTGCTATGGAGGAAGAATATTCTTCTTTAATCAAAAATCACACTTGGGATTTGACTTCACTTCTTAAGAGAAGAAAGATGGTTCGATGTAGGTGGATATATCGAACCAAGTTTGCAGCAGATGGATCGGTTGATAAGTATAAGGTGCAATTAGTCGCCAAAGATTTTTCACAGGTGGTAGACATTGACTACTCAGAGACCTTTGCACCCATTGCAAAGAGGACTTCTATCCGACTCACCTTGGCTATTGCCACAACACATGGTTGGAATGTGCATCAGATGGATGTGAAGAGTGCCTTTCTTCACGGAGACCTAGAGGAGGAGATCTACATGGAGCAACCATCAGGATTTATTCAGGATTCTTCTTTAGTATGCAGACTTAGGAAATCTATCTATGGCCTCAAACAGGGCCCTCAGGCTTGGTATGCCAAGATGGATTCCTTCCTTCTCATAACAGGTTTCACTAGGTGTCATTATGATCCTAATGTCTACTTCTTGTGGCAGGATGATTCGCTCTTGATTTTGGTTCTATATGTTGATGACCTTTTGATCACCGAGAGTTCTTCATCGGCTATTGCAGCGGTGAAGGCATCTCTCCAGGATAGATTTGACATGACAGACTTAGGTTTGTTGCACTACTTCCTTGGCATCGAGATCTCACAGTCAGATTTAGGGATTTCTCTTGCACAGCCTAAGTATGCTCTTGACTTATTGGCTCGATTTTACATGGCTGATTGTAAGCCATCTCTGACTCCCTTTCTATCAGGAGTCAAGCTTGAGGCTGATTGTTCTTCACCATTGGTTGATGCCACTCGGTATCGACAACTTGTTGGTAGTCTCATCTACTTGACTCACACTAGGCCTGACATGTCATATTCAGTGGGACTTGTCTACAGATTCATGCAGGAACCCCATGAGCTGCATTGGAAAGCAGCTAAGAGGATCTTGCATTACATACAGGGTTCACATAAATATGGGATTCATTACAGATTTGGCACAGAGGTTGACTTGGTTGGATATACAGATTCAGACTAGACTGGCGATTCACAGACTCGTAAGTCCACTTTTGGTTACAATTTCTCTCCAAGTTATGGTCCTATCAGTTGGTCTAACAAGAAGCAGAATGTTATTGCTATATCATCCATAGAGGCAGAGTACAGGGGAGCTGTTAATGTAGCGACTGAGGCTATTTGGCTTCAGGGGATTCTTTTTGAGTTTGGCATTCCTATCAGGCAACCCACCATCATTTATTGTGACAATCTGAGTACCATACAAATTTGCAGGAATCCAATTTAGCACCAGTGGACCAAGCACATAGAGATTCACATGCATTTCATTCAGGAGCTTATTCATAATCAGGTCATTGACTTGATATTTTTCCAGTCTTCAGAGCAAGTTGTAGACATCTTCACCAAACCTTTGACCGAGAGCAAGTTCATTCATCTACGAGCTCTTCTTGGGGTGCGGTCTACATCTGCAGCAGTATCATCTTCAGGGGGGCCTTCTAGCCTCTTTTTTTTTTTTTATGTCTCTCTTTTGGGGGGGAGTTTTTTCCTACGGGTTTTCTCCTTTTCTCTATCTTATGGGAGATTGCATTTGTACATGGGTACCTCATCAGGGCTAGTTGTCGGGACCCATTTTTTATTTCTACACTGCCCACCTAAGTTGCGCTTATGGGGGGGTATTAGTGTAGGTTTTTATTTTTCCCTATTTATTAATTAGGGAATATTATATATTTGTGCATACATGGAGTTTTCCTACATTCGTGGGATAGGCTAGCTTATGTGGAGATTGTGCGTCTTATTTGTGTCATAAGGTCTCATAAGAATGTCATAAGTGACTCCTTTGACTAGCTATTCTGAGTATGGGAGTTACTTCTCTATTCTTGGCACCTTGTCACCACTTTTTTTGGAGGAGTCTATTCTTGGGGTGCTTTGACCACCATTTGTGGAGGAGTTACTTACTAGCTCTCCTATATGTATTCTTCATTTTGGCCATTTCATGTTAGTCAGATTTTGGTTTTCTCTATTTTTGTCTTGTGCAATTTATCTTCTTGTTATTTTAAAATTGCTTTAGCATTTATGTGATGTGCACTTGTTCATCTCGTGTGATCACGTCTCCATTGCACTCGCGTTATCCAAATTCTGGCAACAACTTCGATATAATCCCTTATTACAATGAGGACCTTAAAAGTCCTCTCCACTCTGAAAGAAAAATTGTTGGTGGATTTAATCTCTCCAAGGAAGGTTATTGACTTGGTTGGTGCCCCCTCCATTCCAGAGTTATCCTCAGAGGAAAACCTAGATATTGACTTATCCAGGGCAGAAACTAACGAGGTTACAACAACATAAACAAATTCCGGCATTGTGTTTCAATTGAAAACTCCTCCCCAGTCCAACCAGTCATTGTTGAAGACAAGGAAGCATGGACTGAGGTACAAAAAAGGAAAAAGGGTAGAAAAACAATGGCTCAACGCTCCTATATGTCCCTCCACTCATTGGGATTCTGAGTTGAAGTCCAAAAGACAAGTGTAAAAGAGGTCAGGGCCCTTAGGTAAGTTTGGTGGAAGCTTCGCAAAAGCTTATTTGGAAGTAACTAGGTTTTTTGAACTAGTAAGATAGATTTTTTGTCTGATTTTTTGCAGAAGAATCTAAAGTGTTGCATCACTACCCACTTTGTTGCTACTGATAGAGACACCTCATTTGAACTTTATTGTTTCATCTTTCACTCCCTTATATAAGATTTTAGGGCCTTTCAAAACCCATTTCTAACTCTATTAAATAAAAAATAATAATTATAAAATAAATTAAGATCTTATTATTAAAACAATAATTTATACAAAATGAAAATTTATTTCAAGATCATAAGAAAACTATGGTATAGCTTTGTTATACATGTCATCCATTACAATTGGAAAGTATACAGCCCAAACGTATCTCAAAAAATTTGTGAAGTAATTTTTTTTGTTTAAAAGTTTCCAAAGAGCTATTCATTTCAAAATTTTAATATTATTCAGATTTATATTTTCATTTTAGTGATAAGTTTGTCCAATCTTCAAGGTACATAAAATTATAGTTATTTTGTAATATGAGGGTTATATTTATTTAGTTCAAAGTTTGCTCTCTCCAACTTTATATTAAGACAAATTAACATATTTTTTAAGGGTATTATATTTATCAAATTTTCTCATTAGAATCGGAGATCAAGAACCATTTTGTTTTAAGATGTTTTTTTTATTTGAGATAAGAAGACGATTATTTTATCTCTATAGAGATTCTTTTAGTTCTCTTCAGATATTTGTGGTGTATGAAGATCAAAGATATTTATCTATCTTCCTCTGAGAAATGTTCGACTTTCATCGATGACTTTTAGATATAAATTCCTAAGGGAGACCTACACCAAGTTAATTACATCCTATCTCTAACCATTTGACATCATCACTAAGAAGAAGCCTTATAATCTTTAAAAATTATATGGTAGACCAACAAGATATCACAAACACAATGATTTACAAGGTCTCACATCTATCACACACTTCTATACCATTTTAAGTATAAAAAATGTTTCTATAAAATAATAAGTTTTATTTCTGTATACATGACCCTCTTCTTTTTAATTTTCTTCATAATATTTTATTATATCAAAACTATAATTTTTTATTTATTTATTTTAAATATAATTTTCATTTTTTAATGAGGTTACTAAAAGGACTTGGATAAGTGGTTAAAACACATTATTGTTTATAATATTTTTTATTAACAAAGTTGACAATTATCCTTATGGTGGTGGTCAAACGGTAAGGAAGGTGGAATTTACTTATGAAGTCTTGTGGTCGAGTCTCCCTTGCCATTGGTAGTTGACTCCTAGATGAACCTTTCAAAAAAGATAAGGCATATATCTTGGAAATAAAGAATTATGACATATAAATTGAATGATGTATAAAGTTAAATATATATTTTTTTCTAATTTATTCAATATCTAATATTACACATAACTTTATCAAACATTCATCAAAGTTTAATTAAATAAAGAAAATTTATTTTAAAACAAAATAATTTTTTAGAAACAAATTTTGTAAGAAAGAGAGATTAGTATTTAATTTGATATTTACATGACAATTAAATGTGTCATATTAGTATTTAAATTTTATTTTATAATTGATTTTGTTTATGTTTATTATATATTTTTCATTTCATGTATTTAAGTGGAGGGGAAGTTATATTTTAAATTAATTTAAACTAGAAAAATTGAAATATATTATAAAATAAATTGTTCTTAAAAATATGCTTTGAATACTTAAAAATTCTAAACATAATATGTCATAATATAATTAATTACTTTATATCGTCACCAAATAAAAATTATATAACATTATATAAACTATACTACTTTTTATTTAAATTTGTTTAAACATTGAATACTCCCTACTCATATATCCTCCCAAATATCAATTCCTCTCCTATAAATAAGTAAACTCACTTATTATAGATCCTAAACACCGTCTTTGCCACAAGTTGTTAAAAGTTGTTATTGACCATTTTTGGTCCTGCAAGCCAAAAATCGGTATCCCTTTTCGGTACTTGCCATTTCCACGCCTAGACATGAAGGATAATGCAAAAAATATGCTTCCGCAACTCATTTTATCCTCTTGGCATACAAAAAGGCTCAACTCAAGAATTTGGTACGGAAGGTATAGGCAGAGTTGTAAGGAGTGATTATACATGAGTTTGCAAAAGGTGCTAGTTTCATGAGAGTTCCAAATTTGAGTGCAAGTTTTGTGTTTCAAGCGTCTAAGGAGCTCCATGATGTGTTCTCGGGTCTAACAGAGCAAGTAAATTGCTTCAGAGGGCTTTTTATTGGCAAAATGGACCAAGTTCAAAAGGCCAAAGGATCATTTTCAAAAGCTTGAAGGGTAGGTGCCCTTGCGGGGGGCACTCAAGCGACAAACAGGGCCTTTGTAATTACGTCGAAAAACAAATTTGGAGACCAAGCAGCCCTTGCGGGGGGCAAGTGATGAGCAAAGTGGACCATTGCAAAAAAGTTTGAAGGGTAACTTTGGACTTGAATTGCCTTTGCGGAGGGTAGTTGGTCGAAGCAAGGGGGCAAGGCAAGGAGCCCAAAAGGGACTTGCCCTTCGGAAAAGACTAAGGCAAAAGGAAGGATTTCCTTCAGACTTTTGTCTGAAGAATAAATCTGAAGGAAATCCAAGGAAGTCAATGTGAATTCTTTCAGACAAAATGCCCGAAGGAATTCCTTTAGACATTTTGTCTGAAGAAATCCACAAGCGAAAGACTCCGACAAAGGCCCGAAGGAATTCCTTCAGACTTTTGTCCGAAGGTATTTGTCAGAGGAATTTCTCGAAGAAAAGGGGACCCAAAAGAAATAGGCGGCAAAACATGAAGGAAAAATTTCTTTTGGACACTCGCAATTGCCCTTGTGGGGGACACCAAAAGGGGGACCTTTCTCCAAGCCCCGAAGGGACACCTTCCCTTCGGGAGGGTTCAATGACAAAAGCTCAAGTAAAGGAAAAGAAAGGGGAGATATCCTTCGAAAAAAAAGTTTGAAGGAACACTTCAGAAAGTGAAGCCAAAGGAATTACTAAAGGGGTGACGAGCCCACAGACATCAAATTTAGGGCGATGGAATAGCTATTGGCTTTCAAATGGTGACAGACGTGTGAATGTCAACTTTGTGGCAATGAAATAACCATTGATATTTAAATGATTGAGCACAAATCTGAAGGAATTCAAAGGGCTTAAGGCCAAAAAGAAGATGCCATTGAGAAAGGAGCCCAAAGAGCCAAAGGATTGATAGAAGACAACCTCGAGAGCCGAAAGGGCCAGGAAAAGACAAAAGTTGGGAAAAGACAAAAGTCAAGAGTGAACTCAACGACCCACCGAGAAAGGATCGTGAGGAGCCAAGCACAGATATGGACAAAATAACCCAGGTGGCAAAGGGAAGCATCGGCAGAAGAGTTATTACAGTGGTTTGAACAGTCCCTATGAAATGGTCATCAAGGAGCACAAACAATGAATGGCGCAGCCTATTTTTCCTCATTTTTCATTGATGAGTAGAAAACCACGTGAGTGTCTTTAAGAAGTGGTCTTGTTAGCAGACAAAAAGGTGCGAACCATGCTTTCACTATAATGTTTGATATAACTTAAATGCCAAAGTCAAGACTGAAAACTGCCACAACATGTTCTATCAGCGACTTCCTCTTCCCAATGTTTTCAACATAGCATGGGCCACTTGTAAAAAGGGGCACCATTGCTTTCTCTTTCTATATATATATTGTAAACTCTCATTTGAGAAATGCATCTCTCATTTTGTAAGGCGAAGCCCTACCAAATTTCACCTTGAATCAATAGAATGCATTTTTACCTCTATCTGGCTGGATATATCTCTGAGTGTGTCTGAGTATTAACCTTGTGTTCAATCATTTTGCATGATGCTTTCAAAAGTTTGACACAAACATGCCTGGTATAGACAAATAACCATTTTTGTAGGTAACAAGAAGTGTTGTATTTGGAGCACAGAGACAAAAAAGGGTTACCAGATAGAGTGTTTTCCTACAGCGCTTGTGGTAAGTTCATTTTCTGTGTGTCTTCATTAAGCCTCCCTGTTAAGCCCCCTACAATCTAGTTTTTTCATCAGATAAAGTGTATGTATGTCCTCTTCTGGTCTGAAGTGTGAGTAAATGAGTAGATCAAACTTTTTTGGTGCATCACCATATTAGTTTAGGTTCTATTTTCAGTAATCCTTCTCTCTTTTCAACCCCCCCACTATATATATATTAGCAATAGTATTGGAATAACACAGAGATGCATCAAAGGGAGCTAGCCCTTATCTAGAGATTCTCCCCTTAGTTTTACCATACCCACAACAAGAGGGGAGTCTCCATTGTGCCGCGTAGAAGACATGAGCTCAGCCTCCTGTCAAGGGTACAATCCACAACGTCAATAGTTTTTGGCACACCTGATGGGACTCATTTTAATGCTCAGAAAAGTTTTGAGATTGGTGTTGGTCCTGTTAAAACAAGAATGAACCACTAATCCAGCATTTGAATTTTAATTAGGTGATTGTGGTACAATTTATGCAAGGAGTTGAAGGATTTTTTGGTGTGTTCTTTAACCAATCAACCTTTAGAGGCATTTCAACCAACACCAATGGTGACTTCAAGTTGAATCAATTAGTTAAGTAGTCCTGGTGCCATAAAGAAATTGCATTTTGGTATGTATAATTCCAGTGCTCAACAGCATGGACCTTGTTTTCCTTCATATAACTTTGATCAAGCTCAGGTTGTTCATGGCATCACCTCAAGCAGCTCTCTTGGTTGCCCTTCACCTAGTGTAAAGGAAGTAACACTAGAATTTGTGAAGCAAGTGATGGAGATAAACAGATTGGAGGAGTAAGATAGATATCAACAAGAACTTATGTATAAAGAGGAGTGCTTGTTTAGCCAAGCTCAGGCCTTGCAATCCATGAAGGAGGAAGTAGCAAAATGGAAGAGTCCATTCATTCAAGGCAGTCAACCTTGTGTGCCCCCTCTTATTCTAAAGAAATCCCCCTCTTGTGCACCCAATCCTTTCTACCAAATAGCACTTGCTCACTCTAGCTCATCTGATGCATTAATCACTCCTGCTCTTAATCCCTTGCACCTAGCTTTTCAACACCAAAGGGCATTAGAGCAACCTCCCATGGAAATGAGTCTTCTCAATTCCTTAGGTTGTGAATCCTCCTTTGAAGGGAATACCATGAACCAACACATCTCTCTTTTAGAAACTCTTCCTATACATCAACAGTCTCTTCCTAGTCTTCCTCAACCTCCTCAAGTCTTTCAACATGATGTTAAGATTCCAAGTTGGAGGAGGGAATACCATGAACCAGCTCAGGGCCTTGAATAAGATAAAGTTGCTCCTACTCATGGTGATCCTCATGATCTCCAAGAAAGGCTCTTCCAAGAGAATATAGCCAAGTAAATTACAGAGTTGGAGTCCAGAATGAGGTTTTTCAGCCAAGGTGGATGGACAGTTTAGACCAAATAATACATTCCACGTCTGAACACACCCCATCTACACTCCTTCAAGAGAGCTATCAAGCCACATCTGATATAGATGAAGTGCTAGCCAAATGGAAGGAAGAGAATGATTTGATTCTAGCTCAAGGATTGCCTCTTTTTCCACATGGCTTTGTCCATCAACCCTCCACTCCATTCTTTCTCAAGGAGGAACCTGTTTTGAAAGAGGCAAGTGAAGAAGAGAGGATCTAATTTGTAGCTACCCACGAGGCTATCATGAGTGACAATGAGGATGAGATCATCATGGATGCTCCATTTGAAGACATCATCAACAATGGAGAAGACATAGGTCATGCATACATGCGGATGTTTTAGCAATATGAAGAAGAGGTTGACAAGATTTATCTGTCAGCAATGCATGATGAGAAAAGTAAGCATGGTGAGCTCTCTCCTCCCTTGTTTGATGAACTTCCTTGTTGCTTTGATGAAGAGAATGACCATGCCATGGAACCTGAGTTGGAGGAGGATCAGGAACATGTTTCGGAACAACTAGAGACTTTGGTCTTTGAGCAAGAAAAGGAGAGGCATGTCCATCTTGATGAAAGCTTTGAAGAAGAGAGCCTTGAGCAAGAAGGTGATGTTCTGTGGGATGAGCAAGCAGTTTGTGATCTCATTTTAGACATCACAACAGTCACCCTTTTTTAAGAAAGCCATGAGGAAGCAGAAGATTAGTTTGACAATCTATTTAATAAGGTAGAAGGGAACAAGTCAATTCGTGATGGATATCAAGGGGGTTATGAGCTAGATGATCCCTATAGTGATGAGCCAACAACCATTGAATTCTTGGTGAGATACACTAGCATGAAGGGCCAACATGAGGCAATCTTCCAAGAGCAAGATGAATACATATATGTTGGAAGCATGTTTGACCCTGATTCATTTGGATACAAGCCAATCAAGGTGGTAGACAAGAAGGGCAAGTCACCAAGTCTCCATTCCATTCAGCCACTTGTCTAGCACCATAAGTTTTCTTACCATGAAGGAGACTTAAGAAGTTTTTCCTTTGATCCAGGAGGGAGGCAAATGTATCTAGTTAGCTATACATATTAGTTTGCTTTCAGTCATCTTTGTTTTCCCTAAGTGTTGTTGCACACGTGTGTGTAGTTTTTTTTAGCCTTATCGTGTGTTATTTTTCCTTGTTTATTGAGGTAAAGCTTTGTTGATTCATAGGTCTTTAGAAGGCTATTACTAACATTTTCAAGATGTGTTTTAACTCCATGCCTAATGGAATTTGAGGCTACCAGTATTATTTAACATAGCAGGCATGCTTCCCCTGAAAATTGCCAAATTGTTGACCATTTTTGGTCCTACAAGCAAAAAATCGATCTCCATTTTTGGTTCTTTCCATTTCCACGCCTAGACATGAAGGATAATGCAAAAAATATGCTTCTGAAACTCATTTTCTCCACTTGGCATACAAAAAGGCTCAACTTCAAGAACTTGGTATGGAAGGTACAAGCAGAGTTGGAAGGAGTGACTATATAGGAGTTTACAAAAGGTGCTAGTTTCATGAGAGTTCCAAAGTTGAGTGCAAGTTTTGTGTTTCAAGCATCCAAGGAGCTCCATGATGTGTTCTCAGGTCTAATAGAGCAAGTAAACTACTTTAGAGGGATTTTTATCGGCAAAATGGACCAAGTTTAAAAGGCTAAGGATCATTTTCAAAAGCCTGAAGGGTAGGTGCCCTTGCGGGGGGCACTCAAGTGACAAACAAGACTTTTGTAATTCTACCAAAAAGCAATTTTGGAGACTAAGCAGCCCTTACGGGGGGTAGGTGATGAGCAAAGTGGACCATTGCAAAAAAGTCTGAAGGGTAACTTTGGACTTGAATTGCCCTTGCAGAGGGCAGCTGGTCAAAGCAAGGGGGCAAGGTAAGGAGCCCAAAAGGGACTTGCCCTTCGAAAAAGACTAAGGCAAACGAAAGGATTTCCTTCAGACTTTTGTTCGAAGAATAAATTTGAAGGAAATCCAAAGAAGTCAATGTGAATTCTTTTGGAAAAAATGCCTGAAGGAATTCCTTCAAACATTTTGTTCTAAGAAATCCATAAGTGAAAGACTCTGACAAAGGCCCGAAGGAATTCTTTCAGACTTTTGTCTGAAGGCATTTGTCAGAGGAATTTCCCAAAGAAAAGGGGACCTAAAAGAAACAAGCGATAAAACATGAAGGGAACATTTCCTTCAGACATTTTATCTGAAGGAATTGAAAAGCCAAGGCAGCCTAAAGGGCAATTGCCCTTACAGGGGACTCTCAGCTGCTAAAAGGGGGACCTTTCTCCAAGCCCCGAAGGGATACCTTCCCTTCGGGAGGGTTCAACAACAAAAGCTTGAACAATGGAAAAGAAAGGGGAGATATCCTTCAAAAAAAAAGTTCGAAGGAACACTTCAGAAAATGAAGCCAAAGGAAATAAAGCCGAAGGAAAGTAAAGCTGAAGGAATTACTAAAGGGGTGACGGGCCTGCAGACATCAAATTCAGGGTGATGGAATAGCTGTTGGCTTTCAAATGGTGACGGACGCGTGAATGTCAACTTTGTGGTAATGAAATAACCGTTGATCTTTAAATGATTGAGCATGAATCTGAAGGAATTCAAAGGGCTTAAGGCCAAAAGGAAGAGGTCACTGAGAAAGGAGACTGAAGAGCCAAAGGATTGACAGAAAATAGCCCCGAGGGCTGAAAGGGCCAGGAAAAGACAAAAGCTGGGAAAAGACAAAAGTCAAGAGTGAACTCAGTGACCCACTAAGAAAGGATCTCGAGGATCCAAGCATAGATATGGAAAAAATATCCCAAGTGATAAAGCGAAGTGTCGACAGAAGAGTTATTACAGCGGTTGGAACAATCCCTATGAAATGATCATCAAGGAGCGCAAACAATGAATGACACGACCTATTTTTCCTCATTTTGCATTGATAAGCAGACAACTGCGTGAATGTCTTTAAGAATTGGTCTTGTTAGCAGACAAAAAGGCACGACCCATGCTTTCACTATAGAGTTTGATATAATTTAAACGCCAAAGTCAAGACTAGCAACTGCCACAACATGTTCTTTCAGCGATTTCCTCTTCCCATTGTTTTCAATGCAGCATGGGCCACTTGTAAAAATGGGTGCCATTACTTTCTCTTTCTCTATATATATTGTAAACTCTCATTTGAGAAATGCATCTCTCATTTTGTAAGGTGAAGCCCTACCAAATTTTCACCTTGAATCAATAGAATGCTTTTTTACCTCTATCTGGTTGGATATATCTCTGAGTGTGTCTGAGTATTAACCTTGTGTTCAGTCATTTTGCATGATGCTTTCACAAGTTTGACAACAACATGCCTGGTATAGACAAATCACCATTTTTGCAGGTAATAAGAAGTGATGTATTTGGAGCGCAGAGACAGAAGAGGGTTACCAGACAAAGTGTTTTCCTACAGCGCCTGTGGTAAGTTCATTTTCTGTGTGTCTTCATTAAGCCTCCCTGTTAAGCCCCCTACAGTCTAGTTTTTTCATTAGATAAAGTGTATATATGTCCTCTTCTGGTTTGAAGTGTGAGTAAATGAGTAGATCAAACTTTTTTGGTGCATCACTGTATTAGTTTAGGTTCTATTTTTAGTAATCCTTCTCTCTTTTCAACCCCCCCCACTATATATATTATCAATAGTATTGGAATAACATAGAGATGCATCAAAGGGAGCTAGCCCTTATCTAGATATTCTCCCCTCAGTTTTGCCATACCCACAGCAAGAGGGGAGTCTCCATTGTGCCGCGTGGAAGACATGAGCTCAGCCTCCTGTCAAGGGTGCAATCCACAACGTCAACAATTATCTTATCTTCTCTTTAAATATGTACTTCAACCCTATTGAACTATTTATATTCTTCATAATAGTGTAAATCAACCCTTTGCCCCACTTATCTTCTTAAGAGTGTATTTCAACATTGTTCACCTACTTTTGGAGCTTTATGGCAATTTGAATTTTGTGAATTTCAAAAGAATTCTTGAACTCTTCAAATTAAAAGGTTTGTGGGTCAGTGATGTTGATATAAGTATTGCAAACAAAAAAATGTTATTATAATTTATAGAAAAATATGATTTAATTTTATTTTAAAATGATATATATATCTTAAATACATTTAATTGGGAAATATTAATAGATATTAATTTTAAGGTTTTTATTTTACATTCTATGCATATAAATTTGATTAATAAATTTATACTGATTAGTGATAAATAATATTAATTTAGCTACACTAATGTATTGAGGTCAAAAAATTAATTTTGGGAGAACAAAATGGGTTCCAAACTTCATTATATGATCAAGATATTACAATTTTTCGATTGACTTTTTAAAGCAAAAAGAAAAAAATTCTAAATGATGGTCAAATAGATATAAAATTTAAGATTAAAATTACATTAATGTTATAATTAATTATTTATATATGAACATTACAACTACCCACCATCACCACCAACAATCATTATAAAATACCTATCGACATAATCATTTATAAAAAAATATTCTTTCACTCATTATTTTTAATTATATAAACATAATTGACAACTCGATATTACACTTATAACACAATCTATAATAAATTTAATAAAATTTAATATATAAAATATTAAAAAAAAATCCCTAACCATTCAAAATTCCTTGAATCTTCAACAACCAATCAACATTAACAACCTAGATTGCAAAGTTATATCTTTCATTACTTTAGGTTTTATTTAACATTCAAACAACTCTATTGACCTTCTTTTCTTCTCAATCGATTGTAATGAACAAAATAATATTAACCGATCCATATGGTGAATACAAAACTACTTATATCATCATTATATGACCCAACAATATCAAACTACTTCCAAATTGGTTCTGGGGATAAAGCTTTTTTATGAATGAAACTCCTAGTGGTTATTAATTTAAATTCTTTATTGTTGATAAAGTTAAATGTGCAACAATTTTAAAATACATAATAATTATAGATATAATTTTGAACAATAAAAAATAATTTTAATTTTTCATTATTCATTTTAAATAATATATAATTTTTTAGATAAATCATAATTAGAAAATAAAGTTTACTTGTACAATTAAAATTAAATTTAAAAAAAAAATCTCAAAATTAATTGAATTTGTTATTTTAATAGTGTTTAAAACATTTTATTTTTAATAAATTTGACATGCAAATTCGAATGGGCCAAATAATGGTCCTTATTTTTTATATATCTAAATAAAGTTCAATGGTGACTTACAAATGCAAGTTCACACTTAGTTAAAAAAAAAACTAAATCTAGAAAATTCTAAAAATAATAAAAGAAAATTAAAATGCAATTTTTAGCCCTTAGATGGGTAATTTTAAACTTGAAAATTTGTTAAAAATATTGCTAAGCAACTAGCACGGCTTATTGTTGTGTGGAGCTCTTTGAAGTATTTATTTAATAAAAAAGGAGTTCAAACAAGGTCTCAGATCAAAAAATTAGCTTCTGTAAGATATGTTTTCGCATCATTCTCCTCTAGTTGAAAAGAACTTAGTGCCTACGAGTTGTTCTAATAAAACTCTTACCATTTGTCCTTTCCCAGATTTTTCAATTTTCATTTTGAAATCCAGATGTTGTCGTACTACTATAATCTTTCCCACTATACCAAATACTTGTTATCAGGGTCTTCCCTGGAACCCACTATTTTCTTATCTAAAATATGCACTATTTTGTTTTTACACATGTCACCAATCCACTTCTTATTCACTTTCATTAGCCTCTCCATGAAATGCATATAAATCAGAAACATCAAATTTCCCTCATAAGCATCATCATTTATTTTATTCACAGTCTTGTATGGGCCACTCTTCTTATACTTCAACTTGTTGTACATTCCTTTAAAAAATCTTTCTTTTCTCAGATACACCATCACTAAATCTCCTTCTTCAAATACCTTTGGCCTTCTTGATATATTTTGTTATTATCTTATACTTGTCACTACTTTCCTGTAGCTCTCTTCTTACTTCATCTTGTGCATGTTATATGTGCTTTGGAAATGTCTTTACATCATCATTAACCCGCTCTGTAATTCATAATTATACCAAGTTTAAAACATATTTAGGATTTCTATGATACATTTTTTGGATAGGTGATTTTCATGTTGCCATGTTCACCAAACTATTATATGTAAACTCAGTCTATGGTAATGCCAAGTCTCATTGCTTGCGCTTTCCTCTAACAATGCATCTTAATAAATTTATCAAACTCCTATTTACTACCTCTGTCTATCCATCTATATGAGGGTGGTATGCACTAAATTGCAATTTAGTTCTCAACTTCTTCCATAGAGTCCTCCAAAAAAGACTCAAAAATTGTGTATCTCTGTTTGAAATAATGGTCTTTGAAATACCATGCAATCTAACATTTAAAAAAAAAAATGCTACTTTAGTGGCATCACTAATTTTATTGCATGCAATAAAATGAAACATATTAGAGAATATATCTACAATTAACATTGAATCATTACCTCGTTACATTTTTGACAAACTTAATACAAAATCTATACTCAAATCTATCTACGGTCCTTTTAACACTACCAACAACATGTACAACATTATGTTTTGTGCATGGCCTTTGGCCACTTGACATATCTTGCAACTTGACACATACCTTGCTACATTTCTCTTCTTCTTTGGTGAAAAATATTTCTCTTCCACCAAAGCTATTGTCTTCTTTTTATCAAAGTGTCCATCCAAATCACCACAACTAATTTCTCTCATAATATCATCTCTCATAGTACCAACTGAAATACATAGTTTTTTTAATCTTAAAGAGAACCGTCTTGCATTATATATCCATTTTGAATAGTATCTATCTCACCTACTAATGGGTTCTTACATTGTTCAAAAATCTACTCAAAATCTGAATCAAGATCATACAAGTTCTTGATAGTCTCATACCCAACTATTTCATTCACCATAGTGGTTAGCAATGTCATACACATGCTCAATGCATCAACGACTTGATAATGATTTTCTGACTTATGCTTTATAACAAAAGTATGACCCTGCAAAAATGATACCCATTTTGCATGTTTGCGATTTAATTTCTTCTAGATGTTCACATACCTTAAGACATATTGTTATGTAAATAGAATAAACTACTTAGACACTAAGTAATGCCTCCAATGTTTCAATGCTTGTATAATAGCGTAAAATCCAACATCATATGAAAAAAAATTATTCCTTACCCCCTTCAACTTCTCACTGTAATATGTTATCAACTTTCATTACTAACCCAATACTAAACCAACACCCACGTGGAAAACATCACAATCTGCCTCAAACACCTTGCTAAAATTTGATAAACTAAAACAAGGGCCTTTGTCACCTTTTTTTTAGCAATTGGAAATTTTTTGTTGTTGTTCTCGTCTACACAATTCAATTTTCCCTTGTGCAATTTGTTATTGGTGCAACAATACTTCTAAATTTCTTAATGAACTTTCTATAAAAGGTTGTTAAATCGTGGAAACTTTTTACCTTTAATTTAATTTTTAGAGTATGCCACTCAAAAATTGTCTTTATATTTTCTTCACCCTTTCTTACTCTATATTTTGAAATGACAAATTCCAAAAAATACCAAACTTTGTTGCATAAACATATACTTCTTCAAATTTGAATATAGTTTTAACTTTCTCCAAAATTCTAACATCATTTTCAATTGCCTTAAGTGATCTTATTTACTCTTACTGAATATCAAAATTTGATCAAAATACACTACTATGAACTTACCAATATAATCTCATAGCACAGTGTCAATCATTCTCATTAATGTGTTGATGTATTGGATAATCCGAATGATATCACCATCCACTGATATTAACCATCCTTAGTCTTGAAAGTTGTCTTTCATTCATGTCCTTCCCAAATCCAAATTTAATAGTAGCCACTCCATAGAGCAATCTTATTAAAGTATGTAGCTCCAATAGGTACATCTATCATATCATCTACACGGGGTATAAGAAATTTGTATTTAATGATAAATATTATTGATTGCTATGATATCTACACATATCTTCCATGTTCCATCCTTCTTTGGAGTTAGTAATGCAAGAGTTGTGTTACATCTCAATTCTCTCACTAAGTTGATTTGCTTAATTATCCATGGATTATTATGGTTGTTAGATTGATTTGTTACTTTTTAACTACATTTTAAGTCATATATTGTTATGGGACATGTGTATGTTATTTAAATTTCATGATTATGAGATGGCTAATTATGAATTTTGTACATAATGATTATGTTACATTTGTTGTTATATCATTATAAATGATATATATATCATGATGTATTTGACTAATTGCCTTCTTGTCATGAGTTGGATGCAGGAGAGTTCATCACTCAAAGCATGACAAAGAGAGAGCATCATCAGAGAGGGTGATTTAGATGGAGATGGTGAAAGATGGTAAAAAAACCGCTAAACCCCTGCACACACCAGATTAGATTTAATATGTTTTATGCATTGTGTGTTTGAATTGTTAAAGTTAGTGCATTTTGAAAGTTAATTATAGTTAGAAGGCTATTGATTGGAGATAATGATGGGCTGAAACGTGTGCAGGTCACGGCCGAGCTAGGGCAGCCGTGCCCTAGCTTGTTCAAAGTGGTGGGTTGGTGTGCGCAGGTGTATTTTGGGGGAGCGAGGGAGTGGCGAAGGACTGAGGCATTAGGTAGAGGTGTCGCAAGGTCACACTAGACCAAGGAGGGCATGATCATGGCTCAATAGGAGCCTTTAAAAATTGCACTTGGCAAAAGTTTTAGTGTAGTTATGGGCATGAACAGGCAGGAGTAGCAAGGTAAAACAGTTGGTCAGGAGTTTTCTTCCCAGAATCCAGGAGCAATGGAATGGAGCTTGCTCGGGGGATCTAAGATTATGAAAATTAATGGATGCCTAGAGAAATGCAAGGAATGACCTAAACTAGTAATTTATTTTGATATGATTTCAGAGGATGTGGAATATTATTCCAAGCATTCTTTGTATTACAAGTTTTTGGGTCTGAAAGTTTCCCTTTAGTTTCTGGAGGGTTGGGCCAGGCGAGTGTGGGAGCCAGAGGGAGAAATGGAGGTCACATTATTGGCAAATAATTACTTCATGGTCATGTTTGTATGCCTAGTTGACCGCAACAGGGTTTTTGAGGGAGGACCATACTTTTACAATCAGGTCAAACTTTTTGTTAAACCTTGGCATGCTGGGTTTAATCCTTCTGAGGAATTACCAACTCGAGTTCCAGTATGGGTTAGGCTCCCCAGACTTCCTATTAAATGTTGTCGTGAGGACATTCTCCTGATGTTAGCTTCAACGCTTGGAAAGCCGGTGGGGTCTTCAACTCAGACTTTAGGTAAGAAAGTCATGAATTTTGCTCGAATTTGTGTGGAAATTGATTTGAGCAAACCATTGCCTGATGCGCTGGAGATGAGTGCGGGTTCATACTCCTAGGTGCAATAATTGGACTATGAGACCCTTCCCTTCAAGGGTCGCATTTGCCATGAGTATGGACACTTGGTGCACAGATGTCTGAAGGCTAAGCCAATGGAGCAACATCCCCAACTGCCACCTAGCAGCATTCCTAGCGTTGATAAAGGGAAGAAATTGGGGGTTGGAGAGTGCAGGGATGCTGAAGGTTTTGTATAGGTGAAAGCTCGAAGCCGTAATAGGGGCCAAAATAGGACCCTTAGGGAGAGGTGGGATGATGAATCTTTCAACAGGTTTGAAATCTTGGACGAATTGGGCTAGCAAGAAGTAAATTCAGGATTAAAGAGTGTGGAGCAATTTATGGGAGGTTCAATACCAGAGATTAATTCAACCAATCTTTTGGTGGTTGTTCAGGAAGAGTCAACCTTACCCATGGCTATTGAGGGGTAGATAAAGGAATTGGGAGGGGAGGTGACAGATAGGGACTTGGAACAGAATGGAGAGGACCTGTACCCTTTGGCAAGGGTTGTGGGGATAGAAGTAGATAAGAAAGGAAAATCTTCTCCTCACCTGGGTATTCTCCAGAGGGAGGGAAAGAAGGGGACGTCAGAAAAAAGTGCTAAAGTGGGGTGCAAGAAGGAAATAGATAGAATCAAGATGATTAGGGAGACCTTGGTGGAGTCTGGTGTAGTTAAGACCTTAGACTCGCACTTCTTAACTCCTCTAAAATGATCATTATCTCATGGAATGTAAGGGGACTGAACAACGGTCCTAGATAAAACGCTGTTAGGGAATTAGTTAGATGTCAAGTACCTGATATTCTCTTTCTTCAAGAAATAAAAGTTTTTGTGGATGATATGAGGAATATTGCACCTAAGTTATGGAGGTATGGTTCATGGTAGTGCATTGGAGCTCATGGATCTTCAAGGGGCGTGGCTTGTTTTTGAAATCCATGCAAGATCCAACCTGTGTCCTGGATTTCTTTTAAATCCTCTTTATCTATGGTGGCTTCATGTATTGAGTTGGGTGAATCAGTCCTTTTTCCAATGTTTATGCTCCTACAGATTTCCAAGGTAAACTTCTTGTTTGAAAAAACATCCACTTTCTTCGTCAATTACTTCCCTATTTGCCTTGGATTGTGGCGGGAGACTTTAATGCTATTCTTGATTTAACAGAGAAGAGAGGAGGTAATGCATGGCTGGAACCTTCTTCTCTCCTGCTCTGAGATAATATTGAGGCACTCAATTTAGTGGATATCAAGCCGGTTAATGGATGCTTTACCTAGAATAATCGAAGAGTGGGGGACAGGTGCATTTTGGAGCGTATAGATTGATTCATGACCTCCTATTACTGGGTGGGGGGTTTGTGGTCTTCCTACCTTGAGATTATTGATTGGAGGGGCTCAGACCACTGGCCAATAAAATTGGTCATTTCTTCTGCCTGTGAGCCTCTGAAGGTGCCTTTTAAGTTTCAACTTATGTGGTCCAGGGACCTGGACCTATTTGGATAAGTGACAGATTGGTGGAGGAGGGGCAGGCTTACTGTGGGAACAGTAATGTATACTTTTGTTAAGCTTCTCCAATTTGTCAAGTATCAGCTCAAAAAGTGGAACCGACAAAGTTTTGGGAACATTTTCCAAAATAAAAATGAGGCACAGATGGAGCTGAATGTCATTACCAGAACCATTCGGGATGTGGGAATGACTGAGGTTTTGTTGAGGGAGGAAGCCAGGGCCTTACAAGCTTTAGAGGAATGGGAACTAAGGGAGGAAATATTTTGGAAACAAAAGGCCCGGATCGAATGGCTTAGAGAAGGGGATAAGAACACAACCTTCTTATTCAATTTGGTTTGGGCTAGACAACATGGCATGGAAATTACTTCTTTTGTGTTAGACAGCGAGGAGACTATTTCTTCTATGCAGGGTATCATTAATGAGGTAGTGTAGTCTTTTTCTTCATTATTCAAGGAGGAAGCGCAGGGGGACTCGGCTGAAGAGGTCTAGATTCTGTCTTATATTCCCTCTTTGGTGACCAGGGATATGAATGAGCATTTGATGAGGGATAAATCCTTGGAGGAGTTAAGGAGGATAGTATTTATGATGCAAAAAGGAAAGGCGCCTGGTCCAGATGGCTTCTCGATTGAGTTATTCCAAGAATTTTGGGACATTATTAAATTTGACCTCCTGGTCATTGTTTAAGAATCCTAAAGGAATAAGCAAATGCTTCAGGCTTTGAACTCCACCTTATTGGCTCTCATTCCTAAGGGTGCAGGGGCCGATAGGCTGAGTTTTTTTAGGCCCATTTCTCTCTGCAATGTCACTTATAAAATTATTTCTAAGCTGATCACTGAGAGGTTAAAAAAGTGGCTGCCTGTGCTTATCTCAGAGGAGTAAGGTGGCTTTGTGGAGGGTTGACAGATTTTGGATGGGGTGGTGATGGATACTGAGACTATACATTCCATGACCCAGTTTAATGAGAAGGTGATGTTTATCAAGCTAGATATGTCAAAGGCCTATCATAGAGTTCGATGGTCCTTCCTCCAGAAGGTCTTGGGTGCCTTTAGTTTTGCAAAGGATTGGATTCATTGGGTTTTGAGTTGTGTGAACTTGACCTCCTTTTCAGTTTTGATTCATGGTGAACACTCTAATCTCTTTGGGGCTTCTCGTGGATTGAGGCAAGGTGACCCTCTTTCTCCTTACTTGTTTCTTCTGTTGGTGGAAGGTTGGGTCGATTGATCAAAAGAAATGTGGGTGATGGTGCTATTCAGGGTTGGCAGTGGGGAGGGGAAATCCCTGTATAATCCCATCTTCAGTTTGTGGACGATGTGGCTTTGATGGGAAGGGCTACTATTAGGGAGGTGTCTAACATATGCAAGAGCCTGAATGTTTACCTTGTGGCCTCTGGATAGGTAATTAATGAGGGCAAATCATCTATTTTTTTCTTTAACACTCCTCCGGCCATACAACAAAGAGTGGCTCTTATCCTCAAGTTCTAAATTGGGAGTCTCCCACTGCTTTATCTCAGGATTCCTATCTCTATTGGCCAACTGGCTAAGGAGTTGTGGCAGGCAATCCTAGACAAATTTTGGGACAAGGTGAATAATTGGACCCACCGTTGGTTATCCTTTGTGGGTCGGGTTCAACTGATTCAATTAGTGGTGCAGGCTCTTCCTATCTACATGTGTATGATCTGGGTGGCATCGATGAGCTTTGTTAAAGACTTGGACTCCTTAATAAGATAGTTTTTATGGGCTGAGAATTTATCTTCGACCAAGTGGAGCCTAATTAAGTGGGAGATGGTTTGCAGCCCAAAGAGGTTTGGCGAGCTGGGATTACGGCAGTCTGTGTTATCTGGTACTGCTTTGGCTACCAAACTATATTGTCGTTGGTGCGTGGAGCAAGATCGGTTGTGGGCTAGAGTGTTGTCCCAAAAGTATTTTTTTGGGATTCCCTAGAGGGATATTCCATGATATGATTTGGTTGGTAAAGGCTCGACGATTTGGGCGATTCAAGAAAGGAGCCATGCTGATTAAGAGGGGTCTTTTCCGGATATGCAAGAGTGGGGTAGAGGTCTAGTTTTGGCATGAATTATGGGATGGTTTCCCTCCTATAATTTTCCAATATCCTCAGCTGAGTACTCTGGCCCAGAGGTTTTGTGAAGATGGATGGACAAGGGTGTGTAACTTTAAATCCCTTTTCTTTCAGGGATAGGTGGCGGTTGCTAGATGGAAGTCCCAAAAAGAGTGTCTGATTCTTGGTTTAGAGGCAGAGTGTGCAGACCTATAGAATATTCTATCTCGACGTAGTTGCAACGAACTTATGGATAGTGATGTGTTATCCTAGTCCCCAAACCCCAAGGGGAAGTATACGGTGTCCTATGGCTATCAGGAGTTGATTTCCTAGCAGTATGAGCATAGAGGGGAAGTTCAGTGGTGGAAGAAAGTTTGGAATGGTTTCTCATGGTTGAAGTGTAACTGTTTTACATGGACTTTAGTGTGGAATAGATGTTTGACATGGGACAATATTCGGAAGCGGGGATTTGCTGGTCCTTCAAGGTGTGTACTTTGTAATAGAGAAGAGGAAGACTCCTCTCACATTTTCTTTCGTTGTCCCTTCACTCTTCATTTGTGGCACCTTTGGTGGGATGCGTGGTGATGCCAGGGGATCCACACTGTCTCTTTGGTAGATTTTTGGTCTAGAGTGGGCCGTCCCCCTTCTTCGACTTCCTTCTTGCAGGATGCTTGGTACGCTGGCCCTATTTTTCTACTCTGGCAAGTTTGGCTGGAAAGAAACTGGAAGATTTTTAAGGAGGAAAAATTGGCGACTCAATAGGTCTGGAGCAGAATTAAGGGAATGATCTAGGAATCTATTGAAGTGAAGAGCGAGGTTATGCTACCATTGAAGAAAGGGGACGTTGAGGTGCTGGAACGATTTGGCATAAGAGAGTTATCTCCGATCTAGGCTTATGTCAGACGTGGTACACAGGGGTAGCATAAAGTTCAATGGTTGGGGAAGTGGACACCTCCACCTGCCGGGTTTTGAAAATCAATACGGATGGGTCGTCCAGGGGCAACCCAGGGGCGGCTGGGATTGGTGGGATTGCTAGGGATTTTTCAAGATCGATGGTTTTTATTTTCTCAGCATATCAACGAGTGTAGATGATTAATAAGATGGAAGGTCTGGCTATCCTATATGCTTTGAGGAGAGCTTATGCTTTGGGTTGGAGGAGGGTATCTGCGAAGCTGATTCTTAGGTCCTGATTAAATTTATCCTGGAAATAAATTTTTTTGATGTGAGCTGGCAATTGGCCATGATAGTGCAGCAGATTTTAAAGGTGATTTTGTGCATTTAGTCGGTATCCTATGCCCACATTCCATAGGATTGGAATAGGGCGGCTGATTGTATGGCGAAATGGGCATCGAAAGAGGGAGAAGGCCGCAAGGCAAATGAATGGGAGCAGCTGCCTGGCGATTTACGTCAGGAACTGGAACCCATTCTTGATGGAAATATTGATGGAGTTGAGGTTTGAGGCTGTTGTTTTTGGTTTGCTTGTCTTTTGGGCTATTTAGACACTTTTGTAATCTATTATTTTAAGTTTAATAAAGTTTTTACCCCCTTTTATTAAAAAATAAAAAAAGTTAATTATAGTTAGACATTAAAGTTTGCATGTTATAAATGTTAGTACATAGATATAGAATAAATATTGTATGTGATTGTATTTGTATATTATACCTAGACTTAGTACTTAATATTGCAGTTTGATTATATAAGGTTATTTTACTTGTGTTTGTTTATGTTTACGAAACATAAATCAAATAGAGGATATCAATTACTATTATATATAGACTAACAGAATGTCTTTAAAACATTTTAGAACGTTAAATTTTCTATTATTGATATTTGAAAATATTAATATACGCCAAGCTATTAAAATAAATAAAGACATATAAAGCCTATATACACTAGTAATGACTCAAATAATTATCTTGTTATAATTGAAATCAATAATTGATTGGTTTATCATTTTGATATATAAAAGATAATTGATGTTGAAAAAGGAGATAATTATGTTTATTTGATATTTAAGGAGGTTGAATTATCCTAAAATACTAATCTAAGAGTTAATCCTTATATTGTTGTCTTGCATAGACTACGTTAAATTTTGAAAGTATAATTATCATTTTTTAAATGATTAAAAGTGGACTTTAGAGTGGAATACTCGGTCATGAAACATAGGTTTACATGCATAATTTTGAAATGAATGTTTTAATGAATAAATAATTAATTAAAATTCAAATTAGGGCTTGCACAAACATGGTTAATGGCAATTAATTGGTTTCAAGTTACTGTTAAACTGGAAAAACAAGGATTTTGCATGGTAACTGTGAGTTAGAATTTTTTATGCAAATCTCGATGGATGAATTAGATTAGAATAAAGGTGAGCTTGGAGGAGAATGAGGTATGATGAGGAAGAGAAGATAAATGTAGAGCAACGAGGAAAAAATGGATTCAAGTTCATCTTGTCTCGAATTTAGAAGCTACTTACTAGGTTGGTGAAGTGATTATTTTTAATTGCTTGCATAATTACTGTATATGGTTTGAATTAATAGGGTTTTAAAATAAATGTAAATTGAAATAGAACATAGGGTTGGCCCTATTAATGGATAAAAGCTAATCCAAAACACCTACTTAAACCCTAAGACTTCAAACTGGTTTGTTTTGGGTGATGAGTTGTTAGGGTATAATGAATTTAAATTCATGGAAATATAATGCCGTAGTTTAAATCAAAACCTGGGTGAATGTAGTTGTAGTATATATACACATAACTGAGTTTAAGCCTTTAAAAATATATACATAGGTGTAATACACACACACACACACACAATTAAGAAGTCAAAAATAGATAAATAACTTGATGGGTATGTTATCTATATACATAAATATGGATATATATTTGTATATATATATATATATATATATATATATATATATATATATATATATATATATATTTGGATGAATATATATTAACTGGGTTCTAGTTAAAAAGTTTTTAAATCATTTAAATTGAGCAATCTTTATATTGTTCATTTCAATTTTATAAATACATATTAAATTTATTGTGTGGAGTATCGACTTGATTTCAAACTATGTAAATTTGATAGATAAATTATGAACAGAATTGTTATATTCCTGCATTTATAGAGTATGGGTATTTAGAAGAAAAATGGATGCAAGGTACATATATATTCATATATGACCTATGTATATATGTGAGTAGGGTATATATAAATATCATTTGAAACATAGAACATAAATAGTTTTGTCAAAGCCATAGTTATAAGTTTATTTTAACAATGTAATTTAGACATACAGTCAAACTGTGTATTAAGTGACGAAATGAATACACAGTTATACTAATGTTGATTTACATTTAAGGTTTTCATTAAACAACAAACACATGTATACATATGTTGAATGTGTGTGGGTTTATTTTAACTATGAACTCTCTCTCTCTCTCTCTCTCTCTCTCTCTCTCTCTCTCTCTCTCTCTCTGTGTGTGTGTGTGTGTGTGTGTGTGTGTGTGTGTGTGTGTGTGTGTGTGTGTGTGTGTGTGTGCGTGCGTGCGTGTATTGTATTATATTTGAAAACATTATATGATATGAAGACTGTGTGGATATATACACACATAAGACTTCAATTTAAACATGAATAAGTTAAAGACTGAGATGACATTTGATAGGGTGTTTACATCTAAACCATTGACTATGTATTTCTTACTTAAATCAGATTGATTTAAATATATATAAAGTTGGTTTATAACAAATACAAGAATTTATAAAGTTTTGTGATTATTTGTCCTTAATTATATTACTAAAAACATTACCAGTGTATACTTAAAGGACTGTGTGAAAATTGTATACTTGAGAGTATGAATCAATGGTGTATGGTTTTGGGTATTCAGGTAAAAATAAAGTAAGGGATGTGGAGCAATGTGGGGTCAATAATGTACCACATCTAATTTAAATTTTATTACAAATTTAGTTGGGTGCTAAAGTAATTAAAGAGTCTCTTTTTAAATTTATATGTTTGTTCATAAAAAGGTTATTGAATAAAATAATCATGAGATAAATGGTAACGCCACAGTATGGTAGAACAATATGTGTGTGTGTGTGTGTGTGTGTGTGTGTGTGAATTTAGGTTCACATACATATATATAGCAGGTATAAATATATTTGATGAATACCTATTGTTATAGTTTTGATTTAGTAGTGAAGTCAAAAACATAAAGGTTAGGGTGTTTTAATTTTATTCGATAAAGCCCCTTAATAGGCATAATGAAAAGAAAGATTAGACTTTGGATTTGCAAGTTAATTATTTATTATTGTTGCTATAATGAAATAGTATGTGCCATATGTGTTGAGATGATGATTTTATTACATTGCATTTACTTATAGAACGTAGATTCTTTGGAATGAGTTGTATTTTACCTGTTTGGTAAATAAACTTGTTTGTCATGATTATTATTTATGTGATGAATAATAAAAATGATGTTTATTCATATGTTTGATAGATTAAATGTATGTATAGTAATTATTTTATTAAAAGTGTTTGTACTTGTTAGTAGAAATAATTGCATGAACTTATTGGTTATAATAATGTTAATCAAATATCATATTGTTGGTACTAACTAAGCAGTGAGACAAATTTCACTGGCTTACTTAGCACCATTAATGCCAGATGAAGGTAATTCGATCAAGTAGTGTGTATGAATTTGACTAATCTTAGAGATCAATAGCTATTTAAAGACTTTGATCAAAGTAATGTTAGATAGACATTGTCATTTCATATGCATGATTTATATGCTTGTGCGATATCATGTTAGAACATATTTTTTTATGACACACATCATATAGAAGAAATTATACAACACATAGGTACTAGCATGTCTCTATGGATTTCCCTACCATCACTATCTACCTATTTGTGAAGGGAGAACCGTTCCCTGTTTGGGAGATTATGCAGGGGATTAATGATTTGTGGTTAGTGTGAAAAATTTCTCAAATGATGCTTTCCCTCCCCACTTCAATGCTTACTTGGAGTCAACTGGATTGTGAAGTATAATGTCAAGGTTGACTGCTATCTAAAAAGGGTTGAGTGTCTTGATGATTCTGAAAATTAGACACTAATTTAGGGTGAGAAAAAAAAGTTAAAGTTTAATCAGATTTCTAAAATGCAACTCAAGAAAGCCCAAAGTAAAGGATGTCAAACATTTATCATCAATACAAATGAAATGGAGGAAACTAAGGAACCATCAATTGAAGATTATCTTTTCCTTAAAAAATTTGATAATGTGTTTCCAGAGGAATTGTCAAGATTGCCTTCTAAATGAAAGTTTGATTTCTCTATTGATATCAAACCAAGATCGAAACCTCAATCTAAGGCTCCCTATAGAATGAAAACTATTGAATTATTAGAATTGAAAGCACACATTCAAGAATTATTGTCCAAAGGGTTGATCAGACCAAGTGTGTCACCATGGGGTTTACTAGTTGTCTTTGTTAAGAAGGATGACACTCTTTGACTTTGTATTGATTATAAAATGTTGAATACAATGACCATCAAGAATAGGTATCCATTACCTTGAATAGATGATATTTTTTATCAAATACGAGGAGAAATGATCTTTTCTAAGATTAATCTTAGAGTTGGATATCATCAGTTAAGAATAAAAGATGAGGATATTCGAGAGACAACATTTAAAAATTGTTATGGGCATTATGAGTTTACAGTATTACCATTTGGGTTCATGAATGCACCTGCAACATTCATGAATCTCATGAATAGTGTGTTCAGATATTACCTAGATCATCTAGATCATATTATTAGAGATGGTCTTTTTAGATGACATTCGTATATATTCTAAGGATGAAGAAGAGCATATTCAACATCTAGAGTTGATTTTTTAACATCTACGAAAGCATAGGTTGTATGGTAAATTGTCCAAGTGTGAATTTTTTCAAAAGAAAGTGCAATATTGGGACATATTATCTTAGCGGATGGTATTTTTGTTGATCCATCTGAGATAAGAGCCATTATGGAGTGGCTAGTACCAAGGAATGTCCACAAGGTAAGGAGTTTCATAGGATTAGCGAACTATTACAAAAAATTCATTTCAAAATTTTCCAAGATAGCTAATCCGATTACCTTTGTACAGTGTAAAAATCAAAGTTTTATCTGGTCAGATAAGTGTGAAGTAATTTTTCAAGAATTAAAAAGAAGGCTTACTTCAACACTAGTGTTAAGAGTTTTTGATCCCAATGATTAATTTTTAGTGACCAGATACATTTGGGGATGGACTAGGATGAGTCCTTATGCAGGATGGTGCAATCGTAGCTTATGAGTCAATAAAGCTAAAACCTTATGAGGTGAATTATGCCCCTCATGATCTTGAACTTGCAGTAATTATTCATGCTTTACAAGTTTAGAGACATTATTTATTGGGAATACCATTTGAGCTCATGACTAATAACTTGGAACTCAAATACATCTTCACGCAACCAAATTTGAATGCTCATCAAAGGTGTTGGTTATATATTTTTTTGGACTATGAATTTGATATCAATTACATCAAAGGCAAAGAGAACAGAGTAGTTGACACCTTAAGTCATAGAAGGTACATAATAATTATGACTACTATTAGGAGTACTTTTAGGGACCGTGTGTTCGAGTTCTTATCAGGAGATGAATTATATGATAAAACCAATAAAGTTTTCTCTAAGACTGCTCAAAATCTTGGGTATAAAGGATACAACTTAGAGGTGATGGTCTTTTTTGACATTATAGAAAGATGTATGTGCTAGATCGGGAGAATTTGAGGAGCAAAGTGCTAAAAGAACTGCACAACACCACATATTCAGAACATCCAGGAGTAACCAAGCTAATGACATAGCTTAGACTACTTCATTTCTATAAGGGAATCAAGAAAGATGTATAAAACTTTATGTCACATTGTTTATAATATTAACAAGTGAAAGATGAAAATGTGCATCTGGCTAGATTGTTATATCCACATGACATACCAAATTGGAAGTGGCAGGTGATCAGTATGGATTTTGTCCAAGGATTACCATTATCATATAATATGTGTGACATGATCTTGATTATAATTGATAAACTAACCAAGGTAACATATTTTATACTAGGCAATTTGACAAACAATGCACCAACTCTTACAAAAAGATTCATAAAGAAAGTGTATCGATTTCATGGTTTTTTAGAGAAGATCATATCAGATCATAATCTGAGAATGAATTTTAGATTATGGTTAACTCTGAATTTAATTTTTTATACGTAACTAAATTTCATCACTGCTTATCACCCACAGACTGACGGTCAAACTGAGCTAGTTAATTAGGTGTTAGAGGATATTTTTCATATGTATTGCATGGATCAACAATACAAATGAAAATAATACCTTTCATTGGTTGAATTTACATATAACTCATACGAATCTACTTTGAAGATGGCACCGTTTGAATCACTTTATGGGAGAAGGTGTAGGACACCAATCAGTTGGGATAGGTTGGAAGGTAGCGTAGTCTTTAGATCTGAGATGCTTTTAGAAATGAAAGATCAAGTGAAAACAATCAAGTAGAGATTGGCCGAGGCCAATGATAGGTAGAAGAGCTATGTTGATTTGAAAAAAATATCTAAGTAGTTTACAGTAGGTGATAAACTATTTTTGTAGGTTAAGCCGTAAAAGAGCTCGATTAAATTCGATAAGTCAACAAAACTTTCACCGAGATATGTAGAACCTTTCAAGGTTTTCAAATTGGTCAATCCTATAGAATATAGGCTTGTATTGCTACCAGCCCTGGCTCTATTGCATAATGTCTTTCATGTGTCTTATCTTAAAAAAAATATAGTTAATCCTTCACATATATTAGATTGGAATGCTTTACAAGTTCTAGATCCCAAGGTGGTCATGGTAGAACCAATCAGAGTTATTGACACTTGTAAACTTAATTTGTGTAATAGAGAAGTGTCATAGTGAAAGGTCTTGTGGGACTAATACTCTAAGGATAGTGCTACTTCAAAGGACTATGATGAGTTCAACAGGCTATTTCTACATTTATTTATTTGATTTGATGCTAGTAACTATGTTATTTTTTTCTGCTAAACTCTGTTTGTTATTTAGAATTATTATTTAAATAAGTGTCATCAGGATGATGACCAACTTTAGGGGAGAAGGATGTTCTATCTAGATTCTCTCACGAAGTTGATTTACCTAATTATCTATGGATTATTATGGTTGTTAAATTGATTTATTACTTTTAACTAAATTTTAAGTCATATGTTGTTATGTGATAGATGTATGTTACTTAGATTTCATGATTATGAGATGGTTAATTATGAATTATGTACATAATAATTATGTTATATTTGTTATTATAACATTGTTTTATTTTATATATATATATATATATATATATATATATCATGATGTATTTGACTAACTACTTTCTTGTCATGAATTAGATGCAGGAGAGTTCATCCCTTAGAGCACGATGGAGGGAGAACATCATCAGAGAGGGTGACATAGATGGAGATAGTGAAGGATGACAGAAGAATTGCTAAACCCCTGTACACACCACATTAGATTTAATATATTTTATGTATTGTGTATTTGGATTATTAGAGTTAGTACATTTTGAAAGTTAATCACAGTTGAACATTAAAGTTTGTGTGTTTTAAATCTTAGTACATAGATATAAGATAAATATCGTATGCAATTGCATTTGTATATTATACATAGACATAGTACTTAATATTGCAGTTTCATTATATAAGGTTACTTGTGTTTGTTTATGAAGATGAAACATAAATCAAATAGAGGATATCTAATTACTATTATATATAGACTAAAAAAATGTCTTTAAAACATTTTAGAACATTAAGCTTGTTATTATTGATATTCGACAATATCAATATACACCAAAGCTATTAAAATAAAGAAAGACATATATAACCTATATACACTAGTAATGACTTGAACAATTATCTTGTTATAATTGATTGGTTTATCATTTTGATATATAAAAGATAGTTGACGTTGAAAAAGGAAATAATTACCTTTATTTGATATTTAAGGAGGTTGAATTATCTTAAAATACTAATGTAAGAGCTAAGCCTAATATTGTTGTCTTGCATGGACTACGTTAAAATTTGAAAGTATAATTATCATTTTGTAAATGATTAAAAGTGGAATTTAGAGTGGAATACTCAGTCATGAAATGTAGGTTGACATGCATAATTTTGAAATGAATATTTTAATGAATAAATAATTAATGAAAGTTTGAATTAGGGCTTGCATAAACATGGTTAATGGCAACTAACTGGTTTCAAGCTATTGTTAAACTGGAAAAGTAAGAATTTTGCATGGTAACTACGAGTTTGAAAATTTTCATGCAAAGATAGATGGATGAATTAGATTAGAATAAAGGCAAGCTAAGAGGAGAATGAGGTATGATGAGGAAAAGAAGAGAAATATAGAGCAATGAGGAAAAAAGGGATTCAAGTTCATCTTGTCTCAGATTTGAAAGCTACTTACTAGGTTGGTGAAGTAATTATTTTCAATTGCTTACGTAATCACTGTATATGGTTTGAATTAGTAGGTTTAGAAATGAATGTAAATTGAAATAGAACACAACCTTAGCCCTGTGGATGGCTCAACCATCCACAAAACTAAGCCAAAACACCTACTTAAACCTTAAGACTTCAAACTGGTTTGTTTTGGGTGCTGAGTTGTTAGGGTACAATGAATTTAAATTCATGGAAATACAATGCCCTAGTTTAAATCATAACCCTGGGTGAATGTAGTTACAGTATATATACACATAACTGAGTTTAGATAAATATTTAAATATATATATATATATATATATATATATATATATATATATATATATTGAAGTCATAAAAAGAGAAATGACTTGATGGTTACGTTACCTATATACATATATATGGATATATATATTTATATAAGAATATATACAGATCTAGATGAATATATATTAAGTGGGTCTTACTTAAAATGTTTTCAAATGGTTTAAATTGAGTAATATTTATATTGTTTGTTTCAATTTTATAAATACATATTAAAGTTATTGTGTGGACTATTGACTTGATTTTGAACTGTGTAAATTTTGATAGATAAATTATGAACATAATTTTTATATTCCTACATATACAGGGTATGGGTATTAAGGAAAAATATGGATGCAAGGTACATATATATTCATATATGACCTATATGTGTGTGTGTGTGTGTGTGTGAGTAGAGCATGCATATATATATATATATATATATATATATATATATATATATAAGTTTGTTTTAAAATTGTAATCTAGACATATAATCAGATTGTGTATTATGTAATAGAATGAATACACATTTATACTTATGTTGATTTACACTTAATTTTATCATTAAATAATGATAACATATATGCATATGTATATATGTATATATATGTCGACTATGTGTGTGTTTATTTTAACTATTAACCGTGTATATATGTGTGTGTGTGTATACATTGTATCTTATCTTTGAAAATATTGTATGATATGAAGATTGTGTAGATATATACATACATAAGACTATGATTTAAATATGAATGCGTTAAAGACTGAGAAGGCATTTAAATAGGGTGTTTACATCTAAACCATTGACTGTGTATTTTTTACTCAAATCAAGTTGATTTAAATATATATATATAGTTGGTTTATAACAAATATAAGATTTTTGATCATTAACCACTATTCCATCTAGTTAATTTTCATATATGAATGCTTGTAAGAATAAATGTCCATTAAGGGTGAAGTAATTAGGAGATTATGATGGTGATGGAAGTGGTAAAGCATGCCAAATAGGCACACGCACAGGCCAAAGGGTAGAGTTTGGCAGCAGTGGCAGCATCAGATCCAAGCGAACAGGGGTAAAAGAGAATAAAGGGGTAGGGAGAGACCAATTAAGTGGGAAAGTAGGAGAGGACAAAGAAAGAGAAGATAAAGGAGCAACAAGTTTTATGGAAATCCTGGTGGGGCATGAGTCAACGATCAAATGAATTCATGGTAGGAGATGACATAAAGCTCAAGCTTCTGATCAAGTTTTCAATACCTATGAGCTATTTGAACCAGGTTTTGAACCATATGAAGACTTGTTGGGGTTGAATCAACTGGGGGTGGATAATGGCTTGTCAAATGGAGGATCATCTCTAGGGAAGAGGGAAGCTGGAGCATCAGGAAGGGCAACTAGGGTTTTATCCAAGGCTATAGTGTATTCTAATTGAAGTAATATTTCTAACCCATTTCAACCTATGGAGCATTCTACAAATAAGTTATTCTCAAGGATCAGCCTGGTGCAGATCTAATTCTTATCCCCAGAAGTCAGATTCATTTCAAAAATATTTATGAGGAGGAATTAGCATATGGGGAGGGGGGTTTAAGAGGAACCTTGAAGTAGAAATATCTCAAAAAAGAGCACTAGAAATGGCTTGCCTAGGTGATGTGCCCTTAATTTTCTCTGATACTCCTATTTTGGAAATATCAGACTCAAAACTTTTAGTGATTAGGTTGAAAAGGGGAAGTAAGTCTTTGATTAGTAGATGTGTTGGGAAACAATTGTCATGAGAAGTGCTTTGATAGTGGGTGTCTAGATCTTGGCCCTCTTTAAAACCTCCTTCAATCTCTCTGATGTCAAATGGTTTATTTTTTATTCAATTTCAATCATTAGAAGACAAAGATTTTATGTGGGTAAATGGTCCATAGTTTGTGGATAAACAAGGGGTGTTTTTTTGCCCTTGGGCATCATTTTTTGATCCAGTTATTTTGGTTGCCTCGCAAGCCCCTATATGGGTAAGATTTTATAATCTTCCCTTAACTTTGTGTGATCCTGCTCTTTTCAAAAAACTAGTGAGTAAGTTGGGATTCTTTGTGAAAATTGTTGATTCCATTGAAGCTAATATTATTTTTGTCAGAGTCTATGTATTGGTTGATTTATCCAAATTCTACACCATTCTATTCAAATCTCATCATCCCATGGAGCATGGTCTCAATTTATTAATTTTGAAGGTCTTTATTTTAGATATTTCAAATGTAATCAAAGTGACCATAAAACTGTTGCTTATCCCGAGAAGGGTTTTAAAGGTTCTTAGGCAACTATTCTTCAGAAATGGATTAGAAAGGTTGACTGTTTGAATCATGTTTGGTTCATATTTTGTAATGCACAACTAAATCTAATTATGTTGAGATCCCATCTTTGGAAGCCTTTTAGGAAGTTTAGAATAATCCTCATAAGAATGAGGTGCCAATGGCAGCAGAAGTATTATTTGATTTGGAATCAGGGCAGCCCTCTTCTTATAAATAGGTAAAGGAAGTGTATGATTCAAAAATTGGGCCAGAGGATGTTTCCAAAGTTTCTCCAATATTGGAAAGTCCCCAGTAGAAGTAAAATTTAGAAGAGGAAATGGATGGATGGGAGGAATAAGAAGACCTAGTTAGTATGGATTTTTTGACTATTGCTCAGAGTCCTTGTGATCTAAAGACTCTTAATTGCGGTAAGAAAGGGAAAGAGGCAGAAAAATGGAAGCAAAAAAATTACAGATAGTTGTTTAGACTTCCATTAATGGTGACATTTAATGGACTATAGAATCTTTGCTTTCTATTAGAGATAAATGACTATAAGCAGTAAATGGGTGATTTAGCAGTTGGGCTTGCTGTGTTTTTATAGTTATTTGTTGAAAAGTTCCTTTTTTCCTATTTTGGTGTTTGCTTAGTTGTTAACTTTGATTCTGGAGCTAATTTTGATCTTTGGATCTTATCTAATTTTATGGGGTATTAAAGGTTTAATGGATTCACTTTGATTTTTGGTAAAATTTTATTGGGAGACTAGACCTCCTATTGTGTTATAGAACCGATTTACGCTCTAGTCAACAACTGATATCAATTAATAAAAACAAATACAAGAATTTCTAGAGTTTTGTGAGTATATGTCCTTAGTTATATGACTGAAAACATTGCAAGTGAATACTTAAAGTATTGTATGAAAATTATATACCTGAGAGTATGAATTAGTGGTGTGTGGTTTTGGGTATTCGGTTAAAAACAAAGTAAAGGATGTGGAGTAATGTGGGGTCAATAATGTAACACATCTAATTTAAAGTTTATTATGAATTTAAATGGGGGCTAAAGGAATTAAAGAGTCTCTTTTTAAATTTATATGCTTGTTCATAAAAAGTTGAATAAAATAATCATGAGATAAATGGTAATGCCATAGTATGGCAGAATTATGTGTGTGTGTGTGTGTGTGTGTGTGTGTGTGTGTGTGTGTGTGTGTGTGTGTGTGTGTGTGTGTGAACTTAGGTTCACATACATATATAGAGCAGGTATAAATATATTTGATGAATACTTATAGTTTTGATTTAATAGTGAAGTAAAAAACATAAAGGTTAGGGTGCTTTAATTTTATGTGATAAAGCCCCTTAATAGGCATAATGAAAAGAAAGATTATACTTTGGATTTTCAAGTTAATTATTTATTACTATTGCTATAATGAAATAGTATGTGTCATTTATGTTGAGATGATGATTTTATTACATTGCATTTACTTAAAAATAATAGTTTCTTTGAAATGAGTTGTGTTCTACCCATTTGGTAAATAAACTTGTTTGTCATGATTATTGCTTATGTGATGAATAATAAGAATGAGGTTCATTCATATGTTTGATGGACTAAATGTATGTATAGTAATAATTTCAATAATTAGCAGGTATTTGTACTTGTTAGTAGAAATAATTACATGAATTTATTGGTTATAATAATGCTAATTAAATCTCGCATTACTAGTACTAACTAAACAATGAGACAAACTTACTGGCTTACTTCGCACCACCAATGCTAGATGAAGGTAATCTGATCAAGTGGTATGTATGAATTTGACTGATCCTAGAGATCAATAAATATTTAAACTTTTTGGTCAAAGTAACATTAGATAGACATTGTCATTTCACATGTATGATTTACATTCTTATGTGTTATCATGTTAGAATGTATTTTCTTTATGATACACATCATGTAGTATAAATCTTAAAACACATGGGTACGAGCATGCTTCTCTGGATTCCTGCACTGTCACTATATACCCATTCATAAAGAGAGATTTATTCCGTATTTGAGTATTGTGTGGGGGATCGATGGCCCATGGTTGGTATGGAAAAGTGATCAGATGATACTCTCCCTCTCCACTTCAGTACTTGGAGACTACACCTGAGATTATCAAAGATACAAGAGTCATAGTGACTCGAGCTCCATAGACTAGTGTATCTATTATTGTATTTATGTTGAGGCATAATGTCTTTTAGAAATGTAATTAATTTATTATTGTACATTGACAATAGTGGTTGTATTATTGTATTAATCGTGGCTGGATTTTAATATAATTAATTTCCTTATGCAATTATGTTACGTTACATAAGATGCTAGTTATTAGTAAATATTATTGCTACATGTTTACTTATGTTTAATATACTTAGTATGTTAAGCCCACTAATTTTAGATTTTTGTGGTGAAATATAATGAAAGAATAAGTGTTGTCTAAATATTTTTAAATTTTTTTTACCACATTATTCTAGTAAATCCCTATGGATATGTTGCAAGTTGCACATGGACTAATGCTCTTCCTCACTACACTCTTTCTCACTAATTTAGTCACTCATCTATTCAACTTTGCATGTTCTGTTAGACTCATCCTATAAGTTGCTTAATTAAGTAGAGTTGATCCTGAAATTAAATCAATGTAATATGATATTGAATGTCTTTTATTTATGGTAAACCATCTAGCCACTCATTGGTTATAACATCAACATATTCTTGAAATATTGTTTTTGCCTCTACTAGTATTTTAACAACCTCTATTGCTTCTTTCTTTTTCATTAATACATAATAAAATCTCGACATCTTCATCTCCTTGAAAAATTCTTTTATGGACACCATGCTTTCTACCTTTCTTTTTTCCTTAAGAGGGAATACAACTATCCTTGAACCATCCCTCAAAAAAGTATGCCTTCTTCTCTCCATCATAGACTGCTTTCCTATTATATTGCCATGGCCTTCCTAACAATATATGACATGCATTCATTGGAATAACATCACACCATATTTCACCTAAACAAGTTTTTCTTATGAAAAATTTATTTAAACACTTTTTATTAACAATACTTCATTTCCATTTTTTAAATCATGAAATACAATAAAAATAAGGTTGTTTACTACAATGCAACCCTTGTTTTTCTACCATTTCCTTAGAAATCATATTCCCATAGCTTCCACCTTCAATGATAACCTTACATAGATATTTTCCCTTGAAGTGCACCTTGTTTGAAAAATATTTGTACGAAGCCACAACTCACCATTGTCTTTAACATGCAAATGCTCTTTCTTTGAAAAATCATTGCTCTTCTCATCATAAGATTCTCTCTAACATCTGCTGGAACTTTTGGATTATGTTCCTTTGTCTCGGTGTCAACCAAATTTATTCTTTGTTGATCTTCTTGCCTCTTCTCTTGTGCATATAATGTTGACACTCAAATACTATGTGCCCTTGTTCACCACATCTATAAAAAAATATAAGGTCTTCATGGGGTTTTCCATCCTCTACCACCACCATAACCTCTCTCTAAAATCCTCCTCTTATTTACTAATTTTGAAACCCTTGTCTAATGTATTCTCATCTTTACATCCCACATGAATGATTCTCCTCTCATGGGATTAAATCCACCTTGTCCCCTTAATGGAGATGGTGGTCCTCTCTTCAACCCAAGCAATCTTCAAAAAGGCTACATACTTTGATTCTCTCCTACCTTCAAAGTTAGTTGATAGGCATATTCCTTGCTTTCAATTATATGTAGGCTTAATTTATATTGAATAAAAAATTTCAAACTATTAACATACCTTGTAGCTATTTATTTCAGTAGCTTGTAAAATTCATTATGCTCATTTTGTTTCAAGGTTTGAAATCTTCAGTACAGGTTTTATGCATAATCCACATGGAAGATTTTTTCTCTCAACTCTTTCTCCATTTTACTCTAGGTCTTAATATTCTACTTACCCTTCATTTGCCTTTCTTTATGTAGATGATCCCACTATATCTTATCATGAGCCTTCAATTTTTTACATGAATTTTTCCTTGACCATATTTTTCCATTCAAAAAATTTCCCCATGATATTCAACCAATCTATCAGTTCCTCTGGATTTAGACTGCCCTCTTATTCTGAAACTTCAACTTTTATTCATTCATTTTTCCTTCTAATGCCCTAAAAATTCTTTCCTAAAATGATTGTGACTCCTCTTGTTTTTCTTCCTTTTGTTGAAACTTTATGGCCTACTCTCTTTCTTCATCTGTGTCATCTCCTCCTTGCCTGTCTCTGATATGCTATAATTCTAATAAGCTTATCCACTCTCCTCTATAGCTCTTGCATATCCCTATTCATATGAGCATAACCTCATCTTCTTGAAATATTTATTCAAAAAAATACTTGTTCTTCAAAAACATATTTCCTTCAAAATAAAATTGGAAATGCATGAAAATCCACACACAATCTTAACTTCGATTTTCTTCCCAGAGCTGAACTTGATCTGATACTAGATCATCGACCAAGAGTGCATCTATTCTAGAACACAATAAAATCACAAATATAATTATTGAACAGAATTACATCTCAAAGATATAATTGACATGCACAACTAAAATTTTATTTAAAAAAATGCTAATCTTAGAGTTAATTGAACTTACTAATATTAGTAGTTTTTAAACCTTGTTATTTTTAATAACTTTTGCATACAAACTTGAATGAGATAACTATCCATTATTATCTATATGTCTTGATATCAATAAAAATTGAACCCTAAAGGTCTAATCCAACCTCCTTCAATCTGATGTAACATGGAATCATCTCTCAAGTTGTGGGTGACCTATGGGAGATATGAGTCTCTAGATTGAAGGGCTAGCTCCCTTGCACCACACCTACAACTAACCACTAGAATATTAGATTTGAAGGAAAAAGGGATAAAATAAGACTAATAATAATCTAATAGAGGTGATGCACCAACATATATCCCACAAACCTACCTGAACTTACACTATGAAAGACAATTCACACAACTAATCCTAACACCCAAGGTTCTCTTAAAGAAAGTATTTCAATATAAATATTGAATGCAATGTGTTTCTCAAGGTAGATGATTAGTAGGTATGATAATAGACACTAATAGCCTCCCTTACACATAGAGACGCACAAAGCAACCATTTACACTTCATATGACCTGCTAGAAGTCATATTACTTACACCAAGCATGAATGAGAGATGAACACATGAAAAGATGACCTTCACTTGTTATTCACTATGAACTTCACACACTTAAGAAAGGATTTGAGAAATCAAAACCAGTTTGAAATATTTTATTCAAAGGAAAAATTAGTAGTCATTTTAGCAAGGCTTTGCCATACCAAACTGTGGTTCCCTTACAAGGCCAAAAGTGGCTACTTCTATAGAGAATTTTGAAGAAAGAGAGAGAGAGGAGGGTATATGAGAAGGGGATTGACAAGTTCCCATGTGAGAGTTAAAATAAGGAGTTATGAAATAGTCAAAATAGACTTTCAAATCCATGTGTCTCTCTTTTGAATATACTCCATCCTCCAAGTGGCATAAGAGTTGGAACTTGGCTTGACACCTTGATCATCTTCTTGAAAACTGCCCTTCCTTGCATAAGAAGAGTGATAAATGTAATTATAAATCATAATTTTTTCATGAATGCCTTTAGAAATTATTATTTCACACCTTACCGTGCATTAAAAAACTCCTTTCATCTCACATTTCATCATTCATATGCCTAGGTGTCTTGAAACTCCCCATTTGTCATGCCTAGCTTGGTTCAAGTGGCTCAAAACTCAAGTTCATATTCTCTAAGGCACTCTATCTCCATATATGGCCTTCACATATCTTATTAGACCTGAAACAATCCATTTTGGTTCTTGGGACAACTCCCAAGACTCCATTTTGCTCCTCAAGCTCTCATTAGGCCTATTTTCCTTGTAGCCATAAAAATATGTAAACTTCATAGTGTATACTAATGTACAGAGGTTACCAATAATTTGAGCACATATTTTAGGACCCAATATCCCCTTACAACTTTATGTCAAATTTTAGGTTTAGATTCTGAGTGGAAGTTCATTTTTTATGCCTTTCTCTCTCCTTAATTAGGCCTCCTTGCCTAGAACCCCATTTTTCTACCCCATTTCTCCCCCACACATATGAAATTGCCCAAAAGCTTATGATTCACTTTATCTATCCTATCAACAGTCTTCATGTCAAATTTGAGGCCTTGAGACCCTGTGAAAGTGTGAGAACCATGAAATGGCTTCACCACCTAGTCTCATTTTAGGCCTGTTTGAGACTACCTTGGAAAATGAGCTTTATTTGACCACTTCTAAAATATTCTATGCAGATTTTTTGGTTTGAAAGAATTAAATACATTTCAGGTGACCTTATCCAAAGGTTGGTAAGTTTTTCTTTGCTAAAAAACCTTACAAAACACCAAAAATCATGCAAAATAGTGCATTTATTATAATCTGTACAACTACAAGTACATACAAAATACTCATGGAGGATCTACTTGGAGTCCTCAACAACATACAAGAATTTTTAAGAGAAAATTAGGTCATTTCATGTGATTTAGAAGTTTATTTATCACATCAAGTCTCTATTATGGTTTTAGGAGGGTTTAGAGTGCTTTAAGTTCTTAAAGATTGTTCATAAAGAACATATCCTCTCTCTCTCTCTTAATGCCACAAACTTGTAGTTAGGGGACCCCTCCATCACCTCCAAACACCACTAGGTCCCATGCAAAACCTCATGAAAAATTTGAGTGTACAATTTATGATGAATATTTAGGGTTTGTGATAACACCTTATATCTTTCAATACCCACAATCCTTCACTTTATCTTCAACAAGTCACTTTCTTCATGACTGTCCATATGGGTATGTGTGTGTCTTAGGCTTGTTTGGCCTAAAACAGAGTCTATCTTCATTCTATCTCTTGTTATCAGGTCTAAGGATATAAATGGGATATTGATGACACTATGAAACCATTTTCAAATGAATTTCCTCCCTCAAACCTTCTCAATTCATGTTAAACAAATGACTCTCACTCAACCAAGCAAGCAGGCTTGTGTGTGGGTTAGGTTGTGTAGGCCTAGACAGACTTTCTATATTGTTTTACCTCTTTCATCTTAGGTCTAAGGATTACTTGGATTTTTTTCATCTTTATGGAACTCTTCATATGATTCAAACCATCCTCTATACCTCTTGTTTCCACTCTAAACAACAATTTTCATCCAGTCAAGTGGGCAGGCCTGAGTATGGTATTGTTGACTATGCATAGAGGTTTTAAACTCTATTTTGACCAACCTCATTTGTATTTTATTCACTTTTCCTTTAGTTTTCAAATGACCCTATTAACTTATTTCTCAACCTGAGATAGACTTTAGTTCTCTTCATGTACTTTTTGTTCTTTACAGGGTTGAAACTAGCTTATTATTCACTGTAGCCTGTAGGTGTCTATAGGAGAAGTCTAAGTGTATTTTTTTGTTTGTATGACTCCATTTCCATTCTTTGACACTTCAAAGACTCTGTCTCATTATTGAGAGTCTAACAACCTTCTTTAGCAATCTCAATTCATTATGATTTCAAAATAAATAGTATTCAAGACTACTTTCTTTAAGTTTGACTGTAGGTACCAATCTTTTAAGTCTTGACTACACTTTGGGTATCAAGGTATTCAATTGCCAATATCTAAACCTCTCAATGACTCTATCATGTTTTTGATTGTTTAAGACCTTCTCAATGTCTAAAAACTCCATACTTCACCAACACCATTGTTCAAGACAACCTCCTCAAAAGGTCGTTGTAGGTGGCCATTGGAGAAGTCTGAGCATAAGGTCTAAAAGTTGACCTTATCAACCCTGTTATGGCCTTGAAGATATCCAAAGTCTATTGGTTACTTCATGACATTTTCAACCTTTTTTATTCCCAATTCTGTACACAACCTTGTGTAGGCATGCTAGGATTGTGAACTCTATCTTTTGATCATCTCTTGACTTGCAATGGTCTAGATACTTCTAATGGTCTATGAACTCTCCCTCATATGCATTGTGTTATGATCCTTGATTTGAATTTGATTTTTCAAGTTGATTTGAGTCTAAAATGAGGACCTACGGTCCTAGGGATTATAACTCTTTATTTTTCTTGTATAGACTACAAAAAAAACTTCTTTAGTTCTAAGACACTTTCAACACTTTGACACTATCAACCTTGTCCCACTTCCTTGTACGGACTATATATACAATCAACTTATGTATAAGTTATGTGTGTAGATGTTAGGTATCTTCACCATGCTTTTGGTATAACAGTGAGGGGTCTATCATGATGAAAATAAAGTCTATGTTTTTTTGTTGCCTCTCCCCATTGTCCATACATCTCAAACATAAATCTAGAATGAATGTTCACTCACAGGTCTGCAAACCTATGAGTGACTGAAACACTTATGACTTTATTTTGAGAGTATAAATTTGGAATTCTACTCTCACTTTATTTTATCTCCAGCATTCAAAGTGTTCTCTCATGCATACATATGGCTTCTCATTACCATTTAGACCCCACATTGATGTTCAAACCTGCAGGGAGCCATTTATGCATAGACCATATTTTTTAAAGAACAGGACATGGTGCCTCTTGAAGGGATATTTGCAGAGAGATACTTCTCAAAAGAGAACACATGAATTATGGGAGAGCGAGGAGGTTTTTCATGATCAATAGAGTACTAGGAACCTGTGAAAGTGAAAGACATATTAGACAACCCAAACTTGAAGTAGGAGTGACTGAAACACCCTATATATTGAGACATTTTTTCTCTTATTAAATATACTTCATGAAGATGAATTCAATGATGAAACTACCATGGAAAGGATCTATTTGACCTCTAAAAATATCCCTCAAAACCATTCTTCTCCATCGAATTTTGAAGTGGAGAAACATAAGCAAAATCAAACCCTGCTTGGATGGACAAGGCTTAATGACCTGCTATCACTCTTAGTGATTGTTAATAAATTAGGGGCCATGAATCTGCAAACCAATGCCACTAATTTAAATCTTATTAAGACCCCTAACAATGGCCAAAGTTTTAACTCTTAAATCTCTCTTCTGGCCATACCATCCACTTAAATTTTGTCTTTATGAGCTTGTGAAGGTAGCGATGGAAGAGAGAGAATGTTTAGAGCATATATACAATCTAAAACTTTATCCAAAGCCTAAAAATGATCTGAGGAAGTCTAAGGGACACTAAAACTATTTTAAACTAAAATATGATCTTTCAAGGCTATACAAGTTCCCAAAAGTGCTTGTATAGTGGCATTTTGCTCATTTTAGACATTAAACATGCAATTTTATCAGTCTCTGACCATTCTTGAACATTCTCTGACATCAAGTACATTTAGAAAACTTATTTAAATGTTTGCATTTGAATAGAGAACATACAAATCCTCCAAATAGGCCAAAAGGTGAACAAAATGACAATTTTAGCAAATAAGAACATGATAAATAGTTAATACATGATATTATGACCTTAAAGATAGATTAATACCCATTTATAATAACTCTAAACCATGCCAAACCTTTGACCATGTTTGAAAACACTAAGACTTTGTAAATGACCCCTACGAATAGACAAGTACACATGAGATCAAACTTTGGACAAGGCTATGCAAGGACAAATATGACCATATTAAACTATTTAGGATAATTTAAGACTATGACAAGACCACATACAAGTTTTGACAATCTTATGAAAGTTTAAACCTAGAAGAGTTGACCAATTGGAGATTCATAGGGGTAACATGCCTGCAATGCTAATAGATCAGTGGCCTTATCCTTCCATTGGGAAATGGAGTCATCCTTATACTACAAACTGAAACTGAAATGCCTTCTAAAGACTTTAAATTGACACCAAACCACATAAAAAGAAGCAAACACACTATGCCAAAGGCATTTGTGAAAGACAAACCACAACAAACTCACACTAAAATAATGTGTTAAACACTTATGGAAAATAAACACACCTAACCTATGTACAAAACTAAACTAACCTTAGTAGCAAGGCTTCAAATGTATCTCATTGACTAGGATACTTAGTACTTATCCATCAACTCTTGATAGCTGAAAGGTGTTGTGTTCCTTGTAGCCAATGATCAAATAAGGCCCACTCCATAATGTATCAATTTTTTTGTGCTTACCAGGCTTGGACCTGTCTTCATCCCATTTTAGGACAAGAATACCTTCTTGGAAATTGCTTTCAATAGATCTCCTATCAAAAAAATTCTTCATTTGGGCTTGATGATGTTCCAAAGTATGCATGGGTTCATTCCTTTTCTCTTCTAGTTCCATCAATAATGTCATTATTATCTCCATAGGATTGTTTTCTATTAATTCCAACCGATGTGTTAACTCTAAAGCAAGCAACTCAAGAGAAATAGGAATTTTGTTTGCTCTACCATACACAAGCATGTATGCTGAGTCACCTATAACCCTCTTAGGGATGACTCTGTCATCCAATAAGGTTGCCCTTAACTTTATTTGCCAAGACCTCTGATTATCATCAACCATCCTCTTGATAATCTTGATCAAACTCTTATTTGTAGATTCTATAAGCTTATTCCCTTGAGTATAGTAATTGGAATAAGTAATTAGATATATGCAATGTTCATTTTCCCATTCATTTATCTTTGTACCCATGAATGCCAATGCATTATCAGATATAATGGTTGATGATGCTCCAAACCTAGTCACTATGTCCTCATGGAATTCAAGGACTAATTCTTCATTAACTTCCTTAAGGGCTACTACCTCTACCCACCTTGTAAAGTAATCCATGGCTGTGAGTATTTATTTCTGACCTACACTTGAGGGAGGATTAATCATGCCTATAAAATCAACCCCCCATTGCATGAATGGTTGGTCAACTTAGATGGGATTGAGGGGTAAGGCTATTAGCCTTTATTTTTCAATGAAGAATGTACACTTTACACACCTTACCCATGCATAGGAGTCCTTGAAGAGGATAGGAAGTAATAGCCTACTCTCATGATCTTTGCTACTGTTGTTTGAGGAGAGAAATGTTCACCTGTAGGCCCACCATGAAATTATTTTAAATTTTTCCTACTTGCTCCATTTCCACATATCTAACATACCATTAAGGTCTCTTTTAAAAAGGACCCCATCTACAAGGATATAGGGTATAGATTGAAGCCTAAAGTATCTCATTCTTGATCTATTTAAGCTGTTTAAACACTCACCTATTTGCAAAAACCTAGTACTATCTTGTATCCAAATTATAACATGTGAAGGTGTTGTTTTTTGGGGTTCATCATAGATTACCAAAACTTCTTATTTATTCCCTTGGAGATCCAATGCTATATGTTCACATATATCTTGTTGGCAATTTGAGTGTCATGATGTACAAGGATATTGTTGTCTTTAATATTGTCATTGATGTCAAATGATGAATGTTCCATCAAGCATTAATGATAAAGGTGTTGAGTTGTGTTGAAATAAATATATCAGTTGTAGAGTCCTCATGGAGGTTGAATGTGCATCTTGACTTCCTAGAACAGTCATATGCATGTCTTTGCTTGCTTGTTGAATATGGCTGGGTACATAGGTTGTTGGTGACTACACTTCTATATATAAAAACATCTAGAAGAATCAATCACACCAAGTTATTGAAAGGTATATGAACACTTAGTTGATTTCACAAGTTTGGTCAACTCTTTCAAAATATTGGTCTAAGTTCTAATGCATAAGGTTGTGTGTGCAAATGTTTCAACACTTAGTTGATTTTAAGAGCTTGATTTATTCTTTTGAAAAAAGTGTTTTGGTCATTTCTTTCAAAAAATGTGTTGAGTCATTTCTTTCAGAAAAAATGTGTTGAGTCATTTCTTTCAGAAAAAATGTGTTGAGTCATTTCTTTCAAAAAAATATGATGAGTCATTTCTTCCAAAAAATGTGATGAGTCATTTCTTTCGACAATATTGGTGAAGGCAATTTTATTTGAGAAAATCGATTAAGTTCTTGTTGGACAAAAAGTCTAAAGGACTTTCAGGAAAAGGCTTGGTCTCATCAACTTGGGAATTCTTTCAAAATAATTCTTCCAAAAAAAAAGATCCAAAGCCTCATTAAAATTCTCTCTCACAAAAAGTCCAAAGAAAATAGGTCAAATGGTTAAGTAAATTCTTTTGGTAATTTTGGTGAGTCTTTGTTGGACAAATTATCCACAACAAAGTTTTTGAAGGGTATTTTGTAAAAGGCTGAAGGTTGTGTTGACACTTGCATAAATTTTGAAGGGTAGTTTATAGAAAGTCTGAAGGGCAAGTGGACCATTCAGATGTGCCAAATGGTAGCTTGTAGAAAGTCTGAAGGGCAAGTGGATTGTTTAAATATGTCGAAGGGTAGTTTGTAGAAAGGTCAAAGGGTATAAGGACCTTTATAGAAAATCTAATGGGTATGTGGATGTTTCCAAGAATTTTTAAGGACACTCAAACAAAAATTTCATAAAAATTGTCCCGAAGGGGACTCGAACTAAAAGTCTACATAAATTATCCTGAAGGGGACTCAGAGAAAAGACACACGATAATTGATTCTAAATGGAACTTTGACAAAAGTCTGAAACAAACTTGTCTGAAGCATATAGTTCAAATGAATAGAGGACACTTGCAAAGGTTTCCAAAAGGCATTTAGGCAAAGATAAATATCGAGCATATCGAATATAATCTAAAGGAGCAAAAGCAAAAAATCATATAGAAGATATCGAGATGCAAGAAAAAGCTCGATGGTTAATACAAGAGAGATTGATGATTCTAAATAAATAGAGCATACATCTAATGGTTCAAGATAGACAGTGATTGGCACCAAAGACAAGATGAATAATCCTTGATTAAAGACATGACTAGATAAATGGTGAGCTCAAAAAGTCCACATGGAGACCGAGATTGATCGATCCAATCGATCAATCATCTATTAAGGAAATGGTGAAGTAATAAATAGAATCTGGTAGTTACCAAATATAGTAAAGGTACTTGACCATTGCAATGTGATGCATGAATTGAGACATAATATGCGTGCAAGTCAAAGTTATATTGAATGGGAATTGGTTAAGCGCAGCTGAAGTATGAACACAATTGGAGACTTGAAACCCTAAAAAGTTCATAGTAAATACATGAATTAACAAGCATTGTTTTACTACTACTACCAGTGAAATGTGAAGAGAGAGTCAAAAATTTTCGATGTGGGATATATGCAAAAAAATTATAGGGTTATTATCTATGATTGCTCAGACTATTGTTGAATCTAAGAATGTGAGCAATACGAAGTGTGTAATATAGAATATATAGACACATACCATGAAAGTATAGAAAGAGGTATAAAGACCAAGTAGAGGATGTGGATGTGTCAAACAAAGAATATATAAAAGACACAAAGGAAGAGAGACTGAAGCAACATATGTAAATGGACTATGTCAAATAGAGGATATAACGACATAGAACCAGAAAGAAAGATGAGAGAAAGGGGATTGAAGCATGCTTGAATATAATATGACAAAACATATGTAGATAAAGCAAAAGGTAGAAAGGAAAATAAATGAAATGAAGTCTGTCCAACTATAATATATCTAGACACAAAAAGATTGAGCAGACATAAAGAAAGAGCACATAGAGACTGAGCAGTGAGTGAGTAGTTACAAACTAGACTTGTAACAAAGAAACCTAACTGGATTCATTTGTGAATCTATCTTGTATACTAGAGTTATATCTCCATAGTTTTGATTGGTTGGTACCTTTAGAAAAATTGAGTTGGTGCTCATTTAGGGGATTGGTGTCTCCTAAGAATAGGTGTCTTTGAATGTAACCAATGTGGTTTTACAAGTGAGGTGATTTAACTGTGAGGCTAGATTAGAATAGTAGATTTTAGCATCTATTCTCACCATGGTTTTTCCCTTTGGGTTTCCATGTATAAATATAGTATAATGTGCTTTTGTGTGTGTGTGTGTGTGATTTCTGCAACTGTTCTTTAATATGCATATGAATTGATATCTCCTCTAAAAAAATTAATCAACTAGCTTTAGCTCATCTATTGATTCATCCCCCCTCTCAGTAGATAGATGTGTTCAAAAATTGGTATCAGAGCCTATGGTTCCTTAGGAAGAAGCTTAATCGACTCAAGTAGATCTTGATTAGTGAACACAATGTCCAGTCAAGAAGGATCCTCCTCAAACAAAGCACCTCTATTTGATGGGTCTAACTATGCTTTTTGGAGCATAAGGATGGAAGCATATTTGTTTTCATTAGGATTTGATGTATGGACATCTATAATAAATGGATATATAACCCTTGTTTTAGCTCCTACTGATTAGGTTGCCAAGAAGGCATATGAAAAAAATGTTAAGGCAAAGAATGATATTCTTTGTAGACTGCCAAACTCAAAATTTGTCAAATTTATGCACTTTCAGAGTGAAAAAGACATCTAAAACAAGTTAAAGAGTATTTATGAAGGAGATGATAGAGTGAAACAAGCCAAGCTACAAACATACAAAGGGAAATTTGAGAGTCTTCATATGAATGAATAAGAAAAGATTGTTGACTACCTCCTCAAGGTAGATGAAATAGTGAATGCTATTAGAGGTCTTGCTGAAGAAATGGAAGAGTCAACCATAGTCAAGAAGGTGTTAAGATCACTACCATCAAGATATGATTTAAAAATTTATGCAATAAAGGAAGCAAGAGATTTGGACAAACTCATTGTTGATGAGTTGCATGGAACATTCACAACTTATGAGATGAGAATGGGAGAGATAGAGACCTTTAAAAGAGAAGTTGCATTCAAAGTAGCAAAGCAGGCAAAAGAAGAAACTTCTATGTTTGAATCTGAGGAGTTTGATGGAGAAGAAGCTAACTTTGTCAGAAAATTAAAGAGAGGGTTAGGAAAATACAAAAGTAAGATATCATTCAAATGCTTCAACCAGTGAAGAGGTAAGACACTTTGCTGCCAAATGTCCTTACAATAAAAAGGACAATTCTGAGCAATAAGAGAGCAGTAAAAAGGCAAAACCTCACTATGCAAAAAGGAAAAACTTCTTCAAGAGTAAGAAAGGTTTATATACAAAAGAAGATAATGAATCAGTGAAGGGTAGTGATAGTGATAGCTCAGATGATGATCATGACTGTGCTTTTGTAGCAAAGGGAAAATAATTTTTGTTCATGGTAGAAGAATCCACTCCCATAAATCAAGAACAGGATGAAGATGAAGATTGGGATGAAGAAGAGGAAGGTGAAGTTGATCTAGAAGGTGAGAAAGTACACTAGGAATGATCCAAATATAGATAAGATGAGAAGAATGAATTCTAAAAAGAAGCCTAAAATCAAAGATGCAAAAGGATATATGAAAGTGGCAGATTTGAACAAACGAAGGTATATGAAAGGTCAATACATAGCACCAAAGAATGTTATGACCAGGTATTATTCATCCTTTTATGGTTATTGTTACAGCTGTAATTAGTTTGGTCATAGGGCTATTGAATGTAGAGTTGTACTTACTAGGAGAACTAATTTTGTAACTAGAAACTCATTTGCTCCTCTATTATATTCAAGTACAATATGCTACAATTGCAATAACTTTTGTCATATAGCTAGGCATCATAGGACTAACCTTGTAATGTCAAAAATAAGCAATATAAAGAAAGGAAGTCTCCTAATAAGAATAAAGGTTATCAAGTCATTAATGAAGGAAAGAAAAGGGCATCTGATAGACCTAAGAAGATATGGAAAGTGACAAATCAATCCTTGATTTCTCAAACAACACTTCACACCAAAGAGAAAAATTTGTGGGTGATAGACAATGGGTGCTCAAAGCACATGACTGGTGACAAGATCAAGTTCACCAAGTTAAACAAGTGCAAGGAAGGCATTGTCAGCTTGGGAGACAATATAGTAGTAAAAATCAAAGGCAAAGGAACCTTTCACATTGATGGTAAGCTTCCTACACATGACGTTCTTTATGTCAAAGGACTGGAGCATAATCTACTGAGTGTCAACCAAATATGTAACAATGGATACAAGGTCATATTTGATGTTGAAGGTTGCAAGCTAAAGAGACCTGGAAAAATAGTGGCAAAAGATAAAAGAATTGAGAATAATATCTGCAATCTTGTTGAGGCAAATAATAATAGTTGCCTCATAGGAAAGGTTGATGAAAGTTGGTTGTGGCATAGAAGAATGGGACATGTCAGTTTTGATAATCTAGTCAAAGTAATTTCAAATAAGTCTATAATGAATATGCCCAAGATAACCAAACCCACAAATAATACATGTAGAGAATGTCAATTAGGCAAGCAAACAAGGGTCAAGTTTCAAATATAAGAGTATGCAACCACAAAGCCTCTGTAATTAGTCCATATTGATCTCTATGGTCCTACCCAGAAAAGAGGATCAAAAGGAGTTTATTACTTCATGTTGTTCATAGATGATTATTCAAGGATGACATGGGTAAGTTTTTGAAGGACAAATCTCAAGCCTTTGATAGATTTAAGATCTTTAGAACCATGGTTGAAAATGAAATGGGAAGAAAGATCAAATGTTTGAGATCAGATAAAGGTGGAGAATTCACCTCCAATGAGTTCATAGAATATTGTGAAAAACATGAGATTAAAAGGCACTACTCTACTGCAAGAACTCCACAAGAAAATGGAGTTATTCAGAGACAGAATAGGACTGTTAAGGAGATGGCCAGAACAATGTTGAAAGTGGCCAAATTATCTAATGGATATTGGACAAAAGCAGTCCAAACAATAGTATACATCCTGAATAGAGTTAAACAGAGGGTGAAAAGTAATAAAACAACATATGAACTATGGTATGGAAATCCTGCATCAGTTAAATAATTCAGAGTGTTTGGAAGCAAATGCTACATCAGAAGAAAGGAGGACAAACTAGGCAACTTTTAGTCAAGATGTGATGAGGGAATCTTTCTTGGTTACTCCACCCATAGCAAAGCCTATGTATGTTACAATAAGAGGCTGCATAAAATAGTTGAGAGCATCAATGTAAAGGTCAAAGAAGGATTTAAACATGTCGAACCTGTTGAGGAGATCATAATTAAAGAATTAAGAGTAGAAAATGAAGTAGAAGATAGTGAAGAAGAGGAAGAAAAGAGTGAATGGGCACCTACAATGTTTGTTCAAAAGGAACATCCCAAGGAGCAGATAATTGGCAATAAAAATGAGGGTGTTCAGACTAGGAGAAGAGCTGTAATGAACAAGGAGCAAGTAAGTTTTGATTTATTTTTAGAAATTGAGCCTAAAACCTTTAGTGAATCCAGCAAGGATGAAAACTGGTTAAAATATATGGAAGAAGAACTAAGTCAAATAAAATAGAATAAAACATGGGAATTAGTTCTTAGACCCTTAAATAAGAATGTGATAGAAAAAAAATGGGTTTACAGAAACAAACTCAATGAAGATGGCGCTGTCATAAGAAATAAAACAAGATTGGTGTGTAAGGGATATGCCCAAGTAGAAGGCATAGACTTTGGAGAGACATTTGCTCTAGTGGCAAGACTGGAAGCCATAAGAATATTTTTGGTATTTTCTATTCATAATAAATTCAAAGTATATCAAATGGATGTCAATTCAGCCTTCTTGAATGGAAATTTAGAAGAGGAAGTCTACATTGAACAACCAGATGGCTTTCAGCCAGTAAATGAAGAAGATTATGTGTGCAGACTGAAAAAGCCATTGTATGGTCTGAAATAGGCACCTAGAGCATGGTATTCACGATTGGATCAATACCTGCAACAATAAGGCTTCAACAAAGGATGTGCAGATAACAACTTATACTTTAGATCAGAAGGTAAGCATATGTTGATTATTGTTGTCTATGTAGATGATATCATCTTTGGAGGTGGCAATACTAATATGTGCAAAGACTTTGCCACATAAATGTAAAGTGAATTTAAAATGTCTATGCTGGGAGAACTTTTTTTCTTTCTTGGTTTACAAGTTACACAAACTAATGAATGGATATTCATATCTCAAACCAAGTATGTAAAGGAAATGCTCAAGAAATTTGGAATGGAAGACAACAAACCAGTTAGTACTCCCATGAAAATTGGATGTACGCTGAGCAAATAAGATGAGTCCCCTGATGTGAATAATACTATGTATATATCAATGATAGGTAGCCTGTTGTACCTAACTGCATCAAGACCAAACATTAGACAAGTTGTATGCATAGTTACAAGATTTCAAGTAGCTCCCAAGGAATCACATGTCAATGTTGTGAAAAGAATCTTTAGATACATTAAGAGCACAGTTGACTATGGACTGTGGTACCCTACAAGTGATGATCTCACTTTGATTGCATATGTAGATGTTGATTGGGTAGAAAGTGTGGATGATAGGAGAAACACTAGTGGTGGTGCATTCTTCCTCAAAATAAACTTGTGTCATGGTTGAGCAAAAAGCAAGAGTCAGTTACATTTTCTACAGTAGAATCAAAGTGTGTAGTAGCAGTGGCATGTTGCACCCAAGTCTTGTGGATGAAGCAAACTCTCAGAGACATCAAGGTAGAATACAAAGAACCCATTTCTATCTTCTGTGATAACTCAATGCCATAAATATATCGAAGAATCTAGTGATGCATTCTAGAACCAAGCATATATCCATCAAATATCACATTTTGAAAGAAAAGGTTGCATATCAGGAGGTCAAAATTGAGTATGTGCCAACAAAGGACCAAATTTAAAATATATTTACCAAGCCTCTTCCCAAGGAGCAATTTGTGTATCTAAGAGAGAAGTTGGGAGTAGTGGCTCCCACACTACATCATTAGATTTTAGTGATAGGGCATGGATCTAGGGGGAGTATTAAAGGAATATTCTTAACTCCTGGATTAAGAGAAAAGGTAGTCTGATGAGATAATTGCAGTCCCTTTGCTATTTGATGACAAAGGACTTTACAAAGGTATGTTGGCTCTAGATTACTATGCCTATCTATAGAGAGATATGTCAATTATTGATTGGTATTTCAGACCAATGCTATATACATGATCTGTTAAGGAATAATGGAGTTCGAGGAATCATATTTGAATGTGTCCGAGTAAAAGTTTGGCAAATGTGTTATTACCTAAGGGGAAGTTTTCTCTCAAACATGTTCTAATTTGTCAGGTCCAAGGATTAGAATAGCCCGTAAAGGAGCAAATTGTTGACATATTATGGGAGACTCTTTGTCATTAATGTCAAAGGGAGAGAAAGTATAATGATGAAGGAATGAAGGGTAGTCATTTTGAGGATGTTTTGCCATCAATGACAAAGGGGGAGATTGTTGGAAATTTGAGTGTCATGGTGTACAAGGATATTGCTATCTGTAATATTGTCATTGATGCTAAATGATGAATGTTTCATCAAGCATTAATGACAAAGGTGTTGAATTGTGTTGAGATGAATAGATCAATTGTAGAGTCCTCATGGAGGTTTAATGTGCATCTTGACTTTCCAGAGCAATCATATGAATGTCTTTGCTTGCTTGTTGAATATGGCTGGGTACATAGGTTGTTGGTGACTACACTTGCATATATAGTAGCATCTGGAGGAATCAATCACACTAAGCAGTTGAATAGTATTTCAACACTTAGTCGATTTCAAAAGCTTGGTCAACTCTTTCAGAAATATTGGTCTAAGTTCGAATGCATAAGGTTGTGTGTGCAAATGTTTCAACACTTAGTCAATTTTACAAGCTTGATTTATTCTTTTGGAAAAAGTGTCTTGGTCATTTCTTTCAAAAAATGTGTTGAGTCATTTCTTTTGGAAAAATGTGTTGTCATTTCTTTCAAAAAAATGTGTTGAGTCATTTCTTTCAGAAAAATGTGATAAGTCATTTCTTTCAAAAAACTGTGTTGAGTCATTTCTTTCAAAAAAATGTGATGAGTCATTTCTTTCGGCAATATTGGTGAAGGCATTTTTTTTGGGAAAATCAGTTAAGTTCTTGTCAGACAAAAAGTCCAAAGGACTTTCGGTAAAAGGCTTGGTCTCATCAACTTGAGAATTCTTTCGGAACAATTGTTCTGAATAAAAAGATCCGAAGCCTCGTCAAATTCTCTCAGATAAAAAGTTTGAAGAAAATGGTTCCAATGGTTAAGTCAATTCTTTCGACAATTTTGGCAAGTCTTTGTCTAAAAAATTATCTGTAGCAAAGTTTATGAAGGGTATTTTGCAAAAGGCCGAAGGGTGTGTGAACACTTGCATAAATGCCGAAGGGTATTTTGCATAAAGTCTGAAGGGTAAGTGGACTGTTCAAATGTGTCAAAGGGTAGTTTGCAAAAAGTTCGAAGGGCAAGTGAACTATTCAAATGTGCTAAAGGGTAGTTTGTAGAAAGTCTGAAGGGCAAGTGGACAGTTCAAATGTGCTGAAGGTATTTTGCAAAAAGTCTGAAGGGAAAATGGACCGTTCAAATGTGCCGAAGAGTAGTTTACAAAAAGGTTGAAGGGTATGAGGACCTTTATAGAAAAGTTGAAGGGTATGTGGATGTTTCCAATAATTTTGAATGACACTCAGACAAAAATTCTATAGAAATTGTCTCGAAGGGGACTCGGACAAAAAGTCCATAGAAATTGTCCCAAAGGGGCTTAGACAAAAGACCCACGAAAATTGATTCTTAAGGGAACTTTGAAAAAAGGCCGCAACAAACTTGTCTGAAAGATATAGTTAAAATGAATAGAGGACACTTGCAAAGGTTTTTGAAAGGCATTTAGATCGAGCATATCAAATATAATAAAAAAGAGTGAAAGTAAACCAATCATAAAGAAGATATCGAGATGCGAGAAAAAGCTTGATGGTTAATACAAGAGAGATCGATGGTTCTAAAGAAATAGGGCATACATATGATGGTTCAAGATAGACAGTGATTGGCAACAAAGACAATAATAATCCTCAATTAAAGACATGACCAAACAAACTGTGAGCTCAAAAAGTCTACATGGAGCCTGAGATTGATCGATCCAACCGATCAATCATCGATTAAGGAAATGGCATAGTAGTGACCAAAATCTGGCAGTTGCCAAACATAGTAAAGGGACTGGCCATTGTAATGTGATGCATGAACTGAGACACGAGATGTGTACAATTCAAATTTGCATTGAATGAGAATCGATTAAGCACAACTGAAGTATGAACACAATTGGAGACTTGGAACCCTAAAAAGTTCATTATATATACATGACTTAATAAGCATTATTTTTCTACTGTTGTAAGTGCAATTTGAAGAGAGAGTCAAAAGTTGTTGATGTGAGATATATGCATAAAACGTAGACGGTTGTTATCTGTGATTGATCAGACTATTGTTGTATCTAATCATGTGAGAAATACAAAGTGTGTAAAAGAGAATATACAGACACAGACCATAAAAGTATAGACAGAGGCATAAAGACCAAGCAGAGGACATGGATGTGTCAAACAAAGAATATATAAAAGACATAAAGGAAGAGAGGCTCAAGCAATAGGTGTAAATGGACTATGTTAAATAGAGGATATAACAACATAGAACTAGGAAGACAAAAGAGAGAAAGGGGATTGAAGCGTGCTTGAATAGAATATGACCAAACGTATGCAGACAAAGTAAAAGGTAGAAAGGAAAGGAAATGAAGTGTGTCCAACTGAAATATATCTAGACACAAAGAGATTGAGCAGACAGAAAGAAAGAACACATAGAGACTGAGCAATTACAGACTAGACTTGTAACAAAGAAACTAAACTGGATTCATTTGTGAATCTATCTTGTATACCAGAGTTGTAGCTCTATAGTTCTGATTGGTTAGTGCCTTCAAAAAAACTAAGATGGTGCTCAATTAGGGGATTGGTGTCTCTTCAGGATATGTGTCCTTGAATGTAACCAATGTGGTTTTACCAGTGAGGTGATTTAATTGTGAGGCTAGATTAGAACAGTAGATTCTAGCAGTTATTCTCATTGTGGTTTTTCCCTTTGGGTTTTCCATGTATAAATCTAGTGTAATGTGCTTCTGTGTATGTGGGTGATTTCTATAACTATTCTTTAATATGCATATGAATTGATATCTTCTCTAAAAGTTTTAATCAACTAGTTTTAGCTCATCTATTGATTCACCCCCCTCTTAGTAGATAGGTGTGTTCAACATACCTCTCCCTCTTATTAGTTTGATGGTCTTAATCTCTACATCATGTTCTCCCACTTTAGTAATCCAACATGCCCTCTTTTCATTCAAGTCCTTATTGATAAGGAAATCTTTGGCACTTGGATGAGATACCATGATGTTTATATTATTATTTGAGACCATGTCTCTAAATTTTTTAAAGCTTCTTATGACTGCCAAGACTTACTTTTCAACAAAAGTATACCTCTCTTCATAATCTCCAAGCCCTTGACTAAAGAAGGCAATGGGATGCTCATCTCCTTCATTATTTTTTTGCATCAACATGACAAATATGGTGTTAATATTAGAGAAATCATACAAAAATAAGTATTTGAAGAAGTCAGGGTTCATCAAAGTAGGTGCTTGTGCTATGGCTTGCTTTATAGCTTCAAAGTTACTTCTCCCTTATTTAGTCCAGTTGAAAGTTTGATGTTTCTTTATCATGGTTTTCAAAGGCTTTACAAGGTTTTCAAAACTAAGTATAAACCTTCTTATGATGTTTATTTTGCCAAGGAAACTTTGCATCCCCTTCTTATGCAATGGTGGTGGTAAGGCCAAGATAAGGTTCACTCTTTCAAGATCTATAGTCAACTCTTTTTTGGAGATAATATGCCCAAGTAACTTTCCCTCATGGACTGCAAAAACACATTTTTAGGATTCAAGGATATCCCAAACTGCCTACACCTTTCAAAAATTAGTCTTAGATGAGCCAAGTGATCACTAGCCTCTTTTGAGAAAATCGTGATATCATCAAGGTAAACTAACACCATCTTACTAGTAAAACCTTGCAAGGCCATTTCCATTTCCTTTTGAAATGTAGATCTTAAATTAAAGAGTTCAAAATACATCTTTTTATAGGCATAGGTGACCCATTTGGTTGTAAAGGCAGTCTTGTATTGACCTTCTTCCTTGACCAAGACTTGGTTATAACTTGTGTACCCATCTAAGAGTGAAAAGCATTCAGACACTACAACTATTTGAATTATTTGTTCCATTCAAGGTAGGGGGTGATGATCCTTCAAATACACCCTTTTTAAATGCTTAAAATTAACACACAACTTGACTTTCCCACTCTTCTTCCTTAAATGCACTAGATTAGCAACCCACGAGGAGTTCTTAATGGGGAAGATAATGTTTGATTCAATCAACTTGATTAGTTTTTTATGTTGTCACTTGAATTTTCATGATTTGAGGAGATGTCTAAGCTCTCCTCATCCAATTGGCATAATGGAAACAACTCTAGGCTTGTGGGTAGCCTAAGGATGAGGTGAATCTCTAGATAGGGCTAGCTCCCTTGATGTACCATGTTGGATTGAAAATACACCTAAACTTTAGGAGGGGAAAGAGAAAGAGATAACTGAAATCAAACTATTCTAATGGAAGTGATACACCAAATAAGATGATGACTTCCAACCAGCAACATGTTACACATGAGAATAAAGGACTAACCAAACATACACTCTTTTAATCTGCATCTTCTCACATCAATGTTACATTATGAGGTTATGGATGAATGTGCAAAGATAGGAAGACTAGACAAGAGGCCTTGAATGACACTAGTGAATAGACTAACTCATTCAATCCTTGACATTTCCTAGAACACTTCACATGCCCTGCAAGAAGAAGTTTTACAACTGCAAATAGGATGAAAGAATGAGACAACATGTTAAGGAATCCATAGTTTTCACTAAGCAAGATCCAACATTCAAGTAGAACACACTATGAACAGTCATGAAGAGGTAAAAAATCAATAGTATTATTGATCCAGTGGTATGCACATGAGCAGGGCTTCACCATACTCAGGTGGAGCATAAGTTATAATCCAAAATGGCTAGTTCTTATAGAAATTGAGAGAGAGAGGAGAAGAGAGAAGTCCAAGGGTCACAAGGAAACTTGTCAAGCTAAGAAAATTAGTTACTTGTGCATGAGAAGAGGATGTGGGATGAACCATGCAAGGTTAGGAAGCACAAGTGTCCATCCACGTCATAAAACTCATGAAAAGTGGCATTAAACTCCTCATTCTAGCTCAAAAAATTGCCTTCATGATTTGGACATATTTGAACATCTCAAAATTGATTAGGGATAGGTATGATTATTGAAATGAAGGGGAAGGGTTGTAGGCATGCCTCTCCATGCATTAGTTGTAGTCCTGGTCATTAGGAATAATTTGGGAATGAGCCATCATCATCTACAGTCCAAAAAACTCTTTTTTCATACACCTTGTACACTTGGCCTCAAATTTGGCTTGAATTTTCCATGAAAATCCATGTGATGGAGTGGATAAAAATTTTCAAGATCCTCTATGACCTTATAAGTATCAGGGACACCTTAAAATCACTTTCACTAAGAGTTTTCACACTTCTCACTAGCTTGATCACTGTGCCAGTTTTGAATCGCTGAGATAAGAGCTCCTATTGACGCAATTTGGAGTTGTTCTAAGGCATTAAATGGCCATAGGGATTTATTACAAGTCTTAATATTTTTTTCAAATTTGATTTCATCTCTTGAAACCTCTTGTAGCCTATAAAACACATAAAATATTCAAAAGTACCATGTTTTGTACCTTGTCCGTACAATTTTATGAAATAAAAAAGCATGGGGAGTAGCTTAAGGGAGTCCTTTAAAATTTCCAACAACTTTCATGATCAAACTATGTCATTAGAATAACTATCCAACTTTATTTCTCCAATCGGGTCCTAGTCAAGGGTTTGCAAGGGTTTTAGACTATTTTGACCTCTTAAGGTTTGTTCATAAAGATTTCACATTGAATTTTAAAAAAAAATCCACAAGATGGTTGTTCAAGGACCCTATTAGCATCTCCAAATTCCTTGAGTCTCCATGCAAAGCACCAAGAGAGGTATGAGCATTTGAAATTACATATTCGAGCTCTCCTTCCATTTCCTATAGGCTAGAGTTGATTTTGAGCTCAAAAATGGACTATTTATGGTTTCCCCTACAAGGTGAGAGCTCTAACATATCTAAAATAACCCAAAAATCATGTCCCAATCCATTAGAATGACCATCTAAGGCTAGAGTTAAAAATGACCTCCTCTTTGGCTTCTAGACCTAACCATGACTAATAGCTTGTCTGCACCTTAAAGCCCAAAATGACCTTTGATGGTTTTCCCATGCATTAAAATAGATCAAACACATATTTTATGACTGAATGAACATGGTACATCTAGTTAGAATACATACCCAAGGCTAGAAAGGACGTTGATTACCCATTTGGCTTTAGGCCTAAACCTTACCTATTAGGTCTACCTGCATAATTGAGGGTTTAAGATACCTTCTCTAGTTTCATTGTTTATTTCAAGGTTATTAATTTTGTATTATGTGTATTTAAACCTATCCCACCTTTAATTTCTCTTTTGCTTCTGGTACACCTTTCTATTCTCATCCTCTAAAACTTGTTAGTTTTGACCTTAGGGAAGTACCCTTTGTCTGAGACAAAACAAAGGGTACTTCCCCTATTACCTCAAACCAAATGAATATTGTATGGGAATTATAAAGTGGTGAGGACCTCCCACATGAAATTTTAGCCTTTGATTATATGATTAGACCCTCTAAAAGTGCTAAAAACTGAGGCAGATTGCTAACAAAGGATTGTGTGCAGGGTTTCTTGGTGTAGACTGTGTTTTTGCTTGTCTAGATCCCTTATTTGTTCTAAATCCACTTTAAAAATCCTATGTGTATTGTCATGGTCATGATATAGTGGATCCAGTCTCCATTCAACACCTTGACCCTTCATATACCCTTCATACTCTTGAACTCACAAGACTGTGTCCTATCATTTGACTATGTTTTTGTGCATAGGAGGGGCACCTATAGGTAGCTATGCGTGAATTAGGCATTGGGAATAGTGCATGGGTTTTATAAAAACCTTCCAATATATTTTTTCAATGAATTGAATCAATTTTTCTCATGTTCATGCCATCTTCTCACCAAGAATAATGCCTTCCCTACTCACTATTTGTCACAGTCATCTACAATGGTTGTAGGTGCTCATAGAGTCTTAAGGAGTTCGTATACAATGATTAGATCTTATAAGGTCAAAATGGATATGGATAAGGTCTTCATAGGTTTAATTCATCATCCCAACCTCCCTTTAGCTCTTCATATGCACTTTGGGTTCATAATTGAGTCTTTCCCTATTTTGACTAAGATACTTTATCTTAATGACCCCTGTAGGTGTACATTAGCTTTGATTAAGACTGGTCATGATGTTCAAACTCCTTCCATGAAACATTAGGTCCATAAAGTGTCTTCTCATACGTTAGATTTACCTTATCTACCCTAAGCACCACCTAGACATCAAGCTTGGGGTCATTGTTTTCATACCCAGTTGTAGGTGCACACTTTTTGAAGTAGAAACCTGTAGGTATATATAGGGGCCAAGACACAGCCCATGAGCCTCTTTGATGATATCTTAAGTCAAAATTACTCCTTACAATCATTTAGAAACATTTCACTATGGTGGTAAGGCCTAATTTGCAACCTTAGGTGAAAAAGGGTCTCTTTAAGACTCAGACCTATAGATGACACTGATTGTAATTAGTGCATACAAGTAGTTTTTTAGACCTTTCAATGACTATATTGCCTTGGTTATCTTCCCCTCAAAATTTGCCAAGTCCATGTACTTACTAGAAGATACAAGATGAACACATTAAGAGGCAAAAAAGGTATGGACAACATTGTAACAAGATATCAACAAAACCTTGAAGAACTCTGTTTTGCAATTTTAGGGATTAAGGCCCTGAACATTGTCATCTCAACTTTTGAAAGTAAAATCCACCTCAATCTATCAACATAACCCTTCAAAAGGTTTTCCATGTTCTAAAACACATGTTATGACTTAAAGAAGAGATTAACCTCGTGATACAACACTTCTCATGACTTCTCAAACTCTCTAATAAACCACCCATAGGTGGACTTCTACACACTCAGTCAGTGAAGATGAGTATGGGTAGGGAGTATTGTAATTAGCCTTCCATGGGTTCCAGGCCTATCTCCACACCTACTCAACCTTTACATACCCTGAGGAATATTCAAGCAACTCCTAGCATGATGTTTTAACATTTCCTAGTCTATATTCAGCCACCTATAGGTGGTTCTTTCACAGTATAGACAGACAATGTAAAGATCCTTCAAACCATACATAATGTATGAACTTTTGATCACTCTAGCCCCATTCAACTCATTTAAAATGCATGTTTATTATCATGAGGATCTTGAATTAGTTTCAAAACCTTCATTTCAACGTGATCCTCTCTCCCAGACACCTATACATGTTCATTAATGGCTCCCTAAATGGTAAGTTATATATGACTGCACCAACATAGAGAATTTGCCTTAGAGAATGAAATTTAAAGAGGAGGGGACCAAGAAGACATTTAAGATATGGTGATGAACTTCTATACATCCTTCGAAACCATGATCAAAGCATGAAGATTCTACCCGTAGAGGAAAAGTTACAACACAGAAAGGTGCTTCTCTTGTAACTTTGATGTACTAGACCTATCCAAAGACTTTGAAACATGAAACTAAGCATGGGAATCATTAGAGTAGGAAGTCAACATCATCTGAAATAAACCTTAGTAATTGGTTCATACGGACTTGCCAAAAATAGAGCAAAGCCTATAAAATGCATGAAACAACAAGCAAAAAAGCACAGTCAACTTCATGGGGATGGTTCATAAATCACAGGTCACCATTCTTCAAAATATTGTTATGGAAAATAAGCTCTCTAAGTTTAATTTCACCTCTCCAAGGCGTTTGATCTGAAACATCCCCTACTATCCCTACCAAGTACAAACTTGAAGACTAGTTTTGTGTGCCTAGAAGGGTGAAAAAGGATCAAAATGGTTTTGGGCCTAAAATGGCACTTCCAGAGCATTTCAAACTTGGAAATGATATTGAAGAAGCTGAAGAGACATTCTATGATCTTCTCCCATGTGGTACACTTTCCCATAGGTTGTACAAGTGCCAAACTCACCTTTTTCCCAAGAAAACTAATCTTTCCTCTGAAGCACTTATCACTTTCAGTTACCAATAGTTGATTAATACATGTGAGGACACATGGCACGTGACATAACTTTTTGTAACCTTCACAATTATCAAAAAAATTGTACAACTCATTAAATGCTTTTTTTTTGACCTCAAAACGACTCAAAATGACTAAAACGACTAAGGGCCAAGGCTAGTATAACATTAAATGACATTAATTGACCTATAAAACACTTTGTGACATGTATTAGACCCCTAAAACACTTAAAATTTAAGTTTTTACCTATATAGGTCTCAATTTGACCTAAAAGTCAAATTTGGTCAATACTTTCTTCATCAAAACCTCAACCTTAGGATTTATTTTTCTTTACTTTTGTCTTACTAGTTTTGCATTTTAATCTAACTCAATGGTGTGTTGGGCTAGACTAGGATCAAAACCTTTGAGGTCAATATATTCCCATGCAACGACATTTGAAAATTCCCTACGTAATTCAAAAAAGGTAGCCTTCTTAGCCTTAATACTTATCTCTCCTAACTTGAGGAGTTTGTATTTGAAGATTTCAACTCTTTCAAAATGTTCTTCACTTGCATCCATGCCTACCTTTTCTTTTCTCACTTGATCTTATTCATTGAAGATACTTTCAAGGATCGCCAATCCTTTGGGAAGTTTGTTGGACTACAACTACACTATTTTGGTCACCATATTGTTGTTGGAGCTTAGCTTGATTCCTTGAGAAAAACTTAGCTTCCTCACATAAAAAAGATGCAATCTGCCAATCAATATCAAAGACTTGCCAGCTTGCATTATTATCTAGAATGGATGGTCTCACCAATACATTAACATGTGGTTGATATTTCTCATTTTTCACATCATTTGGAATATCAAAATGTGCTCCTATTGCTGCCAACCTATCAACATACTGATTACTCTCTTGGAACCTATTTCAAGTTGAAAGCTTCAAAGTCTTCAACAAGGTCCCAAATCCTATGCTTGTATGCCTTTAACAAAGGATTTTTGGTAGCATTTTTTCCTCTAACTTGTTGTACCACTAATTCACTATCCCCATATGCCTGCAATTGCTTTATACCTTTCTTGCTTTTCCATTGGAGGCTATGAACAAGTCCCTCATACCTTGATGCATTAGAGGAGCAACCAAATTGAAACCTAATGACAAAATAGTACTTCTATTTAGAAGGAGAAACAAACATCACACCTTCCTCTACTCCATGTTTACTCCTTGAACCATCAAAGAATAATTGCCACATTCCCTCTTCATCTCTATCAAGCTTTGAAAGAGCTGGTATATTTGCTCCTTCTTCATGCATACAATAAACTCCTAGATTAGTTTCCTCAATATGTTTGAAAGGGTCAAACTCATGATTCTCTTACCCCATTCATCTAAAAAGAGGTCAAGTATGCCATCTAAAGATGCAACTAGTTCTTGGTCATTAACTTGATCTCCATCATCAATAATAGTGCAATTCATGTTAGATGAGTTTGCTACATAAGGATCCACATGAAACTTAGCTAAAGGTTTAGAATTAATAGAAACCTTAGCACCATACCTGGTTCTAAATGTCATATAGGATCAATCCGAAGTCAAGTACCCCCCCTCCCCCCAATCTTAGCAGTAAAATCTCTTGACAAGCAAAGAGAAAAGTGAGGTGGCACATCAACAACCACCACATCTTGAGAGATAGAGAAAGTAGGACAACCCTGAAGAGTCAGTTGAAAACCTTTGATAATGTCAACTATTTTAGTAGTTGATCCATCAAGTTGTAACACTCCTTTTAATTTTGGTTCATACTTCAATTTTAGCTTGTTACCTACTTGCTTTGGCATGACTGAGATATTTGTTCCACTATCAATTAGACAATTGTGAACCAATGAGTCTCTAATAATAACAGAGAAGTAGAATGGAGGAGGTTTATCCTTTCTTTAAATTTTGATTGGCTACCCATATTTGGTCTTCAATTCATTTATCAAAACTACCCCTGTTTCACTAGGCTGCCTAGATGATGCATTGAGCTTGGAGAGCTCATTTTGGAGCAGGTATCTTTGACTAGGTATAGATAGTGTTTCCCACATTGGGATACTTACATAAACCTTTTTCATCTGCTCCACATTATTCAGAAGAGAGCTTCCAACTTTGTCATGTACTCTAGAAGCCATAACACTACAACTAGCTTGTGTAATTTGATGTGTAGGACAAGACATAGAAGGGGCTCTAACATTCTAAGTTTTTTTATTTACTTGAGCCATGGGGGCTGAATTTGTCATACCTAATCCTTGAGGTGTTTGATAGTTCACATTTGGCCCACTACTTGTTCCTTGTACTTCTTCAACTACTCTCTTCTTTGACCTTGTATTTGCAACTATGGAGCTTGAACTAATGTTGAGATTACCTTGATAGTTGATTGCACATGAGTCCTCTTGATAGTAATTCATCAAAAAAGTATTCGATTGAGCATCTCCTCCATTGTTCTCTCATCCACCAGGCATCTCCTCTTAGGTTATACAAGGCATTGTTACCCATTGATCCATATAGGCTTGATTGAATGCATCATTTGTGTAAGTGGAAGAGTCATGAGGTTGGTCCCATGAAGGTTTCTCTTCATTGTGTTGTACAAAGTTGTTTTGGATAGGTACAAGTGCTTTGGAAGTAGGAGAATTTTGATTTTGTTCATTATGTTGTCTCACTTGAGTTATCTACCCTTGTCCTTGATATTGACCTTGAAAAGGTTGTAGAGGATCTTGCTATGATTGATAAGGCTAGAAAAGACCTTGATAAGACCTCAATTGTTATTGTTGTTGTTGCCTCTTAATATAGTTTGAACCTCTTCCCTAAGATCTTTAATCATATATTCATTATTTTGCTTCCTTGGTTGATTAAAGGCAACATGATTGTGCTTGAGTGTGGGAATAAGAGCAATGGTAGGCATAAAAGCTTGCACATCAGGGAACAAAGGCATGGGAGTTCTAGGGGATATCTTCCTAGCTGGAATAAGGAAGTTATCAGCCCTTATGGCAGTCTCATAGGCATTAGGCAAAGTATCCCCTCCCATGGATTGAATCATCATAAAGATATCACAATTGAAAGCCTTAAGGTAGTAAAAAAGAACATGATGGACAGTAGGCCTTACCAAGAGTGGGATCATATCCCAAGTATTTTGGAATCTTATGTTAAAGTCTTGAATGGCCTCTTGAGGTGCTCTCTTTATTGTAGTTAGTTGTTCGATCAAAGACAAGTGGTCAGATTTGTCTTCAAATTTCCTTCTCAAAGCATCACCCAATTCATCATATGTAGTGATAGAGTTGGGAGCCAAAGTGCCATACCAATCAAGTGTTTTCCCTTGAAAGAGACAACCAACAATCTGATAGCAACTCCCTCTTCAATGATATTATGTATATTGCAAAAATTGGCAATGTTTCTTATATATTCAAAAGGAGTAGTGGCAACTTCTCCCGTGTATGAAGGCATTCTTTTGAGTGTTGACATAGGGATGTTATTATAGTGAGCAAGTGATAAAGGACTATGGACATTGAAGGCAACAAAGGGTAGGTTCGTTGGGGCTACCATATTGCAAGTTGGACCCAAGAAAAGCCTTCTAATGGGTAAGTGAGTAGCCAAAGACTTTTTGGAGTATGGATGGGTATTAACAAACCTCTTTGCTCTAAGAGAATATCAGGGTAACTCTAAAACTTCAAATCAAATGCCTCTAGTAGAATATCTTGTGTTTACTTAGGCATGAAAATGAAGCACTACCCTACAGCCAAGAGCCAATAAGTGCTGGAGTCACCAAATAATGCATGAAGGAAGCTTTACAACTTCCAATTTGTCAAAGTCAACATCTACCTTTGACAACTTCTTGGGCTATGAGTCCCATTGGACATGCCAAAATTGTTATCAATCAAATTTGCACCCTAAAGGAGGTCTACTCTAGCCTCTTTCAATTTGATGTAACATAGAAACATCTCTCAAGTAGTGGGTGACTTATGGGAGAGATGAGTCTCTAGATTGAAGAGCTAGCTCCCTTGCACCACACCTACAACTAACCACTAGTCTATTAGCTTTGAAAGAAAAGGAATAAAACAAGACTAAAACTAATCTAACAAAGGTGATGCACTAAGATATATCTCAAAAACCTACCTGAACTTGCACTATGAAAGACAATTCACAAAACTGATCTTAACACCCAAGATTCTAACAAAAGTGTTTCAATATGAAGGCTGAATGCAATGTGTTTCTCATGGTAGATGATTAGTAGGTTTGATCATAGACACTAATATATTTCTTTGCACTTAAAGGCACACAAAACAACCATTTACACTTCATATGACCTGCTAGAAGTCAGATTACTTACACCAAGCATGAAAGAGTGAGATGAACACAAGGAAAGATGACCTTCACTTGTCATTCACTATGCACTACTTCACAGACTTAAGCAAGAATTTGAGAACTCAAAACCAGTTTGAAATCTTTTATTCAAAGTCAAAATCAATAGTCATTTTAGTAGGGCTTCACTATACCAAAATGTGGTTCCATTACAAGGCCAAAAGTGGCTACTTATATAGAGAATTATGAAGAGAGAGGGGGAGGGGGGGTGACAGGGGTTGGCGGGGGGCGGCGGCGGCAGGGCATGGAGAAGGGGATTGGCAAGTGTCTATGTGAGAGTTAAAACAAAGAGGAGTTATGAAACAATCCAAATAGACTTTCAAAGCCATGTGTCTCTCTTCTGAAGATACTCCCTCCTCCAAGTGGCATAGGAATTGAAACTTGGCTTGACACCTTGATCATCTTCTTGAAAACTGCCATTCCTTGCATAAGAAGAGTGACAAATGAACTTATCAATCATAAATTTTCCATGAATGCCTTCATACCTTATCATTTAACACCTTACCATGCATTAGGAAAGTCCTCTAATCTGAAATTTTATCATTCATATGCCTAGATGTCTTGAAACTCCTCATTTCCCACGCCTAGCTTGGTTCAAATGGCTCAAAACTTGAGTTCATCTTCTCCAAGGCACTCTATCTCCATGGATTGTCTTCACATATCTTAGCAAACTTGCAACAATCCATTTTGGTTCTTGGAACAACTCCTAAGACTCCATTTTGCTCCTCAAGCTCTCATTAGGCCTATTTTCCTTATAGCCTTAAAAACCTGTAAACCTCCTTGTGTATGTATGAAGGTTCCTAAGAATTTGAGCACATATTTGAGGACCCAATGTCCTCTTACAACTTCATGTCAAATTTCATGTTCAGATTCTAAGTGGACGTTCATTTTTTATGCCTTTCTCTCTCCTCAATTATGCCTCCTTGTCTAAAACCCTATTTTTTGTCCCAAATCTCTCCCACACATGTGAAATCACCCAAAAGTGTGTGATTCACTTTACCTAGCCTATCACCAACCTCCATGTCAAATTTGAGGCCCTCAAACCATGTGGAAGTTTGAGAACCATGAAATGACCTCGCCACCTAGTCTCATTTTAGACCTGTTTGAGACTGCCTTGGAAAATGAGCTTTGTTTGACAACTTCCAAAATCTCATGTGCATATTTTTTGATTTGGAAGGATGAAATATATTGTAGGTGACCTCCTCCAATGGTTGGCAAGTTTCTCTTTTCTCAAAACCCCTACAAAATAGTAAAAATCATGCAAAATCGTGCATTTATTGCAATCCGTACAATTGCAAGTACATACAAAATACTCATGGAGGATCTACTTGGAGTTCTCAACAACATCCAGGAGGTTTCAGGAGCAAATTATGTCAATTCAAATTCTTTAAAAGTTTATTTCTCACATCGGGTCTTTATTAGGGTTTTAGGTGGGTTTAGAATGTTTTAGGTTCTTAAGGACTGTTCATAAAGAACATATCCTCTCTCTCTCCTAATGCCACAAGCTTGTAGTTATGGGACCCCTCCATCACCTCCAAACACCATTGGATCCCATGTAAAACCTCGTGAAAATTTTGAGTGTGAGAAGTTGATTCTCATGTTGCAAGCAAGCCATTAGAGAGGGGTTTGGGCTCTTAGCCTTTGTTCATGCAGGTCAGAGACTTAATCAAACAACTAATGCCACAAGAATGAAGTATGGGGACCCCATTATCATCCCTTAAGACCAGTCTTTTATGCACAAGTTCATGGTTACAACAGGTGAGAGAAAACTGATCTTAAAATGCAGGGATCTGTTAGGAGAGCTCAAGGTGTCTTAAGAGGTCAAATTGAAATTTTATTTGCTCTCCCTGTTTATGACGACTCTTTAGGCTATGTGATAACAATTTATATCTTTCAATACTCCCAATCCTTCACTTTATATTCAACAAGTCACTTTGTTCATGATTGTCCATATGGGCCTATGTGTGTGTCTTAGGCTTGTTTGGCCTATAATAGAGCCTATCTTCATTCTATCTTTTGTTATCAAGTCTGAGGATATAAATGAGATATTGATGACACTATGAAACCATTTTCAAATGACTTTCCTCCCTCAGACCTTCTCAATTCATGTTAGACAAATGACTCTCACTCAGTCAGGGAAGTGGGTCTGTGTGTGGGTTGCGTTGTGTAGGCCTAGACACACTTTCTATATTGTTTTACCTCTGTCATCTTGGGTCTGAGGATTACTTGGACTTGGGTCATCATTGTGGAACTTTTATTATGCTTCAAACCACCCTCTTCACTTCTTGTTTCCACTCTAAACAACAATTCTCATCCAGTCAAGTGGGCAGGTCTAAGTATGGTATTGTTTGACTATGTATAGAGGTTTTGAACTCTATTTTGACCAACCTCATTTGTCATTTCTTCACATTTCCTTTTGTTTTCAAATGAACCTATTAACTTATTTCTGAACCTGAGATAGACTTCAATGCTCTTCATGTACTTTTTATTCCTTACTCAGGGTTGAAACTAGCTTATTATTGACTGTAGCCTGTAGGTGTCTATAGGAGAAGTCTAAGTGCATTTTTTTGTTTGCATGACTCCATTTCCATTCTTTGACACTTCAAAGACTCTGTCTCATTGTTGAGAGTCTAACACCCTTCTTTAGCAATCTCAAGTCATTATGATTTCACAATATACAGTTTTCAAGACAGACTTCTTTAAGTCTGACTATAGGTGCCAATCTTTTAAGTCTTCCCTGCACTTTGGGTCTTAAGGTCTTCAATTGCCAATCTCTAAACCTCTCAATGACTCTATCATGTTGTTGATAGCTTAGGACCTTCTTAATGTCTAAAAACTCTATACTTCACCAACACCACTGTTCAAGACAACCTCCTCAAAAGGTGGTTGTAGGTGGCTATTGGAAAACTCTGAGCATAAGGTCTAGGAGTTAACTTTCTCAACCCTGACATGGCCTTGAAGATATCCAATCCTTATAGAATGTTCATTCTCACTATCTCACAAAGTGTACTGGTTATTTCACGACATTTTCAACCTTTTGCTATCTCAATTCCGTACACAGACCTGTGTAGGCATGCTAGGCTTGTGAACTCAGTCTTTTGATCATCTCTTGACTTGCAAGTGGTCTAGCTACTTTCAATGGTTTGTGAACTCTCCCTCATATGCATTGAGTTATGATCCCTAATTTGACTTTGCCTTTGTTAGTTGGTTTGAGTCCAAAATGAGGACCTACAACCCTAGGGCTTGTAGGTCTCTATTTTGCTTGTATGGACTACAAAAGCAACTTCTTGAGTTCTTAGACACTTTCCACACTTTGACACTGTCAACCTTGTTCCACTTTGTCACTTTTCCAATACCTTGCAGACCCTCTGACCAAGCATTAGATCATTTCAAAATTTGAATCCCTTGTACGGATTGTATGTATAGTCAACTTATGTATAAGCTCTGTGTGTAGAGGTTAGGTCTCTTCACCATACTTTTGGTGATAGCAGTGAGGGGCCTATCATGGTGAAAATAAAGTTTGCGAGTTTGTGGTGCCTCTCTCCATTGTACAGAGATCTCAAACATAAATCTAGACTTATGAATGTTCACTCATAGGTCTGCAAACCTATGAGTGACTGAAACACTTATGCCTTTATTTTGAGAGTACAAATTTGGACTTCCACTCTCACTTTCTTTCACCTCCAGTATTCAAAGTGTTCTCTCATGCATATAGATGACTTCTCATTACCAATCGGACCCCACATTGATGTTCAAACCTATAGGGAGTCATTTATGGAGAGACCATGCTTTTCAAAGAGCAAGACATGGTGCCTCTTGAATGACTACTTGCAGAGATATACTTCTCAAGAGAGAACATATTGAATTATGGGAGAGTGAAGAGATTTGTTGTGAGCAATGGAGTACTAAAAACCTTTGAAAGTGACACATATCAGACAACCAAAACTTGCAGCAGGAATGACTGAAACACCGTATACATTGAGACACTTTTCCTCTTATTGAAGACACTTCATGAAGATGAATTAGCTGCTGAAATTACCATGGAAAAGAGCTCTTTGACTTCTGCAAACATCCCTCAAAACCATTCTTCTCCATCGAATTCTAAAGTGGAGAAACAAAAGTAAAATCAGAGCATGCTTGGATGGACAAGACATAGTGACTTGTTGTCACTCTTAACGATTGTTCATAAAGGCAGGGCCATGAATCTGCAAATCAATGCCATTAACTTCAAACTTATTAAGACCCCTAACAATGGCCAAAGTTTCAACTCCTAACTCTCTCTCTTGGCCATACCATCCACTTAAATTCTGTCTTTATGAGATTGTGAAGACAACGATGGAGAGAGAATGTCTGACACATTTGTATGACCTGAAACTTGATCCAAAGCCTGAAACTGATCTGAGAAAGCCCAAGAGACACTTTGAAACCATTTTCAACTGAAAGGTGATATTTCAATGCTGTACAAGTGCCCAAAAGTGCTTGTAAAATGACATTTTGCTCATTTTAAGCGTTGAACCCGCAAGTTTGTCAGTCTCTAACCATTCCTAAACATTCTCTGACATCAAGTACATTGGAGAACTTTTTTGAAATGTTTGCATTTGAATATAGTATGTACAACTCATCCAAATAAGCTAAAATGTGACCAAAATGATAATTTTAGGACATAACATGATAAATGGTTAATACATGATATTGTGACGTTAAAGACAGATTAATACCCGTTTATAATGACTATAAACCGTGTTAAACCTTTGACCATGTTTGACAACACCAAGACCTTGTAAATGACCCCCATGACTAAACAAGTACACATGAGATCAAACTTTAGACAAGGCTAAACAATGACAAATATAACCATATGAAACTATTTAGGACCATTTAAGATCATGACAATACAGCATAAATTTTTTGACAATCCTATGAAAGTTTCAACTTAAAGGGGTTGATTAATTTTGATTAGGTTCAAAATCAAGTCAACATGTCTAAATAAATCCTGAGGATGACTTGCAATTGGCAGTTCATACCCAATTACAAAAATGCTAGATCTGAAAAATCTTTAAAATATGGAAAATGAAATAAAATGTAATTTTTTGCCTTTAGATGGTCAATTTTAAGGTTGAAAATTTATATAAAATGTCACTAAGCAGCTAATGCAGCTTATAGATGTGTGGAGCTCTTCGAGATCTTCATTTTTTAAACAAAAATACTCAAAAAGGGTTCTAGATAAAAAATTATGGCTTCCACAAGATACATTTCCATGTCAATTATATTTAAACAAAAAGATGAACTTGGAAGCTTCAACACCTTCAAATAATATGTAAAAATGTCCCAAAATGGTGTGAATTATATCCAGGAGCACAACAAACTAGTGCAATGTCCTTTGGAATACTTTCAAAATATAATAATAACAATTTACAAGAATTTATGCATCGTTAAAATTGTAAATGGTGCGAATCATTTCAATTTCTTTTTATTCCAACTTTCTTATGGATTCTAAATTAACATCGCCTCTCACCATGCTCAAGCACAAGATTGAAATACAAGAAGGGTACATCATTTTCCTCATTTAAAAAACTTAATATAAAACTGTTAACGATTGCTTTGATGCCCTTGCAATTAACAAACAATTACAGCAATATATAACACTCGGGATATAAAATTTGTAACGAGCCCAAAGGACTTTCAATGTGAAAAAACAAAAAACTGTTGGCTAATAAACATCAAATCAACACGGGACCCTCTTGCCCTTTTTTTTGAAATGAGTACCAGACAAAGATTTGCATGTGACACCCATTATATATGCATTTCGAAATCAGCATTAAAATAAAAATGGAGGCATATTGTGAATAGAGAAGCCGGATATCAAATACAAGTGATTGCTCCAAAAGCCGACAATAATATTCATTAACTACAAGATCAGTCAATCCACATCACCTTTAGATATGCTCAACAGAGAATCGTTTTCCAATCTTTCTTTGGAGACCATTATAAATCTTTGAAATTACAACCCATCTGTGCACTCCAGCCAGACAACTTTTTCTTTTCTAAGGATACGTACGATGCTGTCCCAAGTACTAATTGTTCAACAAATCATAAGACGTGTACAATTGGCTTGCCTATGTACAATAAGCTGCATAAAGATTAAAGTCATCTCACTCAGTTGCTTCACTTTCCTCTGTGGTCATCCAGTCATAAACAACACCCTGCAGGTCACAAATATTATTGAAAGTTCATATGACAGCAAAGCAGGATAAAAGTCTATATGCATATCGTTAAAACATGAATAATTAGACGCAAGCAGTAGATACCTGGTCAAGAGAACAATTATCTCAAACCAGAAATAGAACTGTCGGTATATTACTTAATGTTCAGGTAAGCAGCACAAGGCATAGTATCAAAGCCATCTAAGGATTACATAAGTTGCAGAAAATGAAGTATTTTGTTTATAACCACCAATTACCAGTCAAGTTAAAAACATAGAAGTATTATGGCCCTTGTCAGGCCTATACCTTATCCAACCGTGTTTCATACTACATGAGAGGACTTGCACAGAGAAACCCAACAAAAAACCACCTGAGAGATCCAATGACATCACTATCATCCATTTATCATCATAACTATGCATCGTGCATCATTGAAATTCAAAAGAACAAAGATTTTACTAGATATCATGCCGACTGGGCTGATGTAACAAAATATTATTATGCTACATATCATCATGACATCTGTCATAAATGCAACTAAATATATGAACATGATTCTTTTGACCTCATTTTTTGCATATTTTGTACCAGTATCTCTCAAAGGACAAGCAAAATGCATTAATTGCAGAAGAAAGTCTGCCTAGAAATTGTGCTATCAGCGAGTTGATAATATTAACAAGGCAAAGGTTTGGATGTTGACTTTTCTTTGACTCTTTTTTTATTGTTGACATCGACGAGGAAAGCATTGACATCAGCATGTATGTTTGTGGACTGAAAACCGTCATTTTGACTGGTTCAACTGAGATAGATGTATTGACCTGTTATAAATGCTGGTGATTGATTTAGATGAAGAGTTGACAGTCCGAAATGCTAAAAACTCTGTTGTTTGACTATAATTGACCTCTGGCCTCAGTGAGTTCTAATCTGACATCATAAAGGTAACTTGTTGACTGAGTCCTGACCCGAGTAAATGCTTTCTAGCAGTTGACTGTTATAATTGTTGCATTGATAGTTTTAAATATTAAGAAATCTTTTGTTAACTGTTACTTAATGCGGTTGTACTTTTCTGAGATCAAATACTGCTCTACTTGTCCCGTGATGGGGCACAACTTTGTTATTGAATATGCTTGTCCTAGAGAGACCAATTTTCTTGGCGAATATTTTTGTCTGAGATGGATCTAGTTCTGGTATTGAATATCCTTTTCTGAGATGAACCAAGCTCCCTGTTAAGCCTTGTTGATTTGCTTATTGAATTGTTTATTGCCAATTAGTTGAATCTAGTCAAAGAGAATGTCGGGATCCCAAATTAATCATGCATGACAATAATTATCAAGGGAAACCCATCTTCGGGCGCACTTTGGTAATGGTCTTCCTCTTTGGCAAGGGATACCCATCTTCGGGTGCACTTTGGTAACGGTCTTTCTCTGCACTAGACCTATATGTTTTCTTTTCTTATATTCTACTAGATATTTGCTGATGTCTTTGTTTTTTGCTAGGTTGTATAAGTATTCTGGAAGGGGATGTTCGAGAGCGGTGCCATCAAAATCAAAATCCTCCCCCATCAACTCCACAAAAAAGGTTTTAGGAGGCAAACTTACATGGAAGGCCATAATTTATTGAGCATGGCCCAAGTCAGTAAATCATTATTTTCAATTGTGTGAAACTGAAAATTAAGATAAAGTTCCTACTAGAGTTTTGCATCTGCAAGGTATAATAGCATTTATGGCAAAATCATTGACCTATGCCTATAAGTTTTCTCCTACTCTTTGCAAATGTCTTTGCATTTTGCTAGTGTGCAAGTATCGGGAAGGGGATGGTCCATAACGGTGCTCTTAGAGCAGATCAAATTAGTTTTCCTACCGTCCCATCTCATGGAAACAATAATAAGACACCGTGAAGGAAAACACTAAGTATGAGAAAAAATATGACCAAAGAAATCAAAATCCTCCCTAACCCACTCCATAAAAATGGTTTAAAATGAAACCTTACATAGAATGACAATGTACTAAGCACGGGTCAAGTCCATAGATGGAATGTCCATTTCCGGAGTTTTTTGTGATTCCTTTTCATTTCAATACTGGATATCAAACAAATACTAAAGCATCCCACATGCAATATTGATATTGAAAACCTAATTGAAACTTCATTGAAACCCTTATTGTATTGAGATGAAAGCGTACAAAATTAAATCCTTACATTTATTTTGCATCACGAAGCCAAAAGACAAAACTCTTACATAAACCTCCGTAAGATAATTACATGCAACGATGAGCAACAAACAACAAACATAGGGATCACAATCTGAATGAAGCTTGAAGTAAGGTTACAGCTAGAAGTAAAGGCCACAACAGCCACTTCGATTTGCATAAATTAGACTCAGATGGTCACATATACCCCAACACAATAACCTCAGTTGTACATGAAACCCCAACGCAACAATCTGAAGCTACTTCCTGACAAGGATGACAACAAATAAAGGTAAAACAGCCCTAAAGGAGTATTGCAGTAGGTTCAAACACTAAAATAATCACATGTAACAGTCCTTGATGTAATACGCTCCAACGCAGGAGTCCTTGATGGGGAGAAACCCCAACGCAGTAGTCCAACTGGTAGGGAAGACCATGTAGCATAGCTATAGGTGAAAGGGATATATCAAACCCTCATGAATTATGGTAGTTTATAGCAATCTTCAATCACACTAAAATTGGAATTTGATCCTGATCTGTCAGCACAAATATGATACCTGAATAGAATCACTTCGATGGGTTAGAAGGTTTTCATCCTCCAAACCTTTATATCAGAGGGTTTTCATCTTCAGATAAAAAGATTGAACACAATGACTCAAGCTTTGGATTAGGGTTTGATTGTCAAAGATGAATAATGAATAATAACTCTTTTGAGCCCAACTCCTTTTATAACTTCCCTTTTTCAACTTTACCCTAAAAGTATTTAAAAATATTTTTAATAAAATATTATTTTTCATCTACTAAATAATTATTATTTTTTGGCCTTCTTTAATAACAATAATAATAATACATAAGTGTCCTTTTTATTTTAAAAAATAAAAGTGACTTGAGACAACTTAAAGCATTATTATTAATTTATTTCCCTAACTTTATCCCTTAGCCTATGGGAAATAAAGAATAAGCTACAAGTCTTCTGATTGGCTTAATTCTGAAAAGGGGACATGGCAATCAGCCCTTCCCAGAATTGTTTGCCTTCAAGCAATTGCAAGTTCCACTGCCCTGACTTACCTCACTGACCAACTCTATAATCCCTGAATCCCAATTCATCCTCAGGGATTTACAATTCCAAATCTGATTTTCTATGTCCTTCTGCAACCCTAGGAGCAAATGTCTAAACACCACAATACACTTATTCTAAATTTTTTGAATATCAACATGATGTTTACCTTGCTCACAAAGTGAGAGGGTATGAATGCCTCTCAATACCAAGTATCTAGTTGCCTAGGCAATTCGTGCCTCATGAGAAATTTTCTCCACTGTGACAACTTTAGTTCTCTAGGCATCACAAACCATGCTTTTGCTTTATCATCATGCATTTGTCCAAGATAAACAAATGATCTCCTACAATCTTTAAGAGCAGACCAAAAATGGACGCTGCATTATTTTTTGCTTGTTTCTTAGTTTTAGCATGTTTTTCTTCAAATGTCACCCATCAAACTTCACAGTGCACTTACAAATAGTCATATGTAATGGGCCAGATCTAGTTGTGTTGTATACTGGAAAAGGTTTCCCTTCTTTATGTGTTTTTTCATAGGAAACTCTTGTACATTCATGACTCATCCAAAGAACCTTTCTCTAACAATGACTTGAGCACCACTGTTGCAGTTGCATTTTCAGCGTGATGCATGTATTAGAAAATCCTGGACTCTCAAACATTTCACCATTAAATTTAACTGTTGCCTTGAAATGAGGTGCATGAGGAAGAACCTCTCAGATCGATGAGTAACAAGGTAAATCAAAACCACCCTTTATGGAAAAATATTGCAATTGATTTTTATGCATGTCCAACAAAAAATACGGAGTTGATATTCTCCCTTTTGATTGTTGGATAACCACCTCATCCCACTGCCTCTCTTCTAGCATTCATGTAGCCATATTATGTGCTTGTCCTTTGTTTTATTACCTAAAGTTTCAAGCATTGAATTGATGTTGTCTATTCCTTTCCCTAAATTTTCGAATATTGAGAATCCTTGAAGAGGTACAACATGAATCCTTGAGCTAGGAAATGACAGAGGAGGAGCTTGTCCTATTTGTGATGTCTCAACTTTCAATTCACTGTCTAGGAGCACATTCGCCATTACATCTTTTGGTTGTTGTAACGTTTCCTCTTTCTTACCACCTTCCTGCTCTTCATTTGATTCTTTTTGCAAATTTGATGGTACTTCAACTGGCCCCATTTGTACATCTTCCTCCTTGAGGCTCTTAAGCAGTGTTTTCCTTAATGTGATACTACTTCCATACAAATACAACTCATTACACATGGAGGCTATCATGCCGGTGTTGGATGGTAAACTAGCAACTGAATCAAAATCAATATACGAGAAGACTTCTACTGCCCTATCTAGCATACCATGGACCTTGTATAGAAGAAGATATGTTAAACCATGATGATGGCAAAGATCATTTGCCTTTTCCGCATTTTCAACTTCTTGGGCCAAAGAACCCAAGTATACAAGTATGTGGTCTTCAGTGGTTAATAACTCTACAACATCCCACTATTCTTTATTGATGAGCTTCCTCAAGGTAATTTTCCTATATTGATGTTATGTCTCAGGAAATTTTTGCTGTAAGTTATATTTTTCTACAATTTTATAAGCTTCCTTGAAGATATCCATCTCTATGCAATGCCGTACAAGAGAACGGATCATATGCTTTTCCATGTATGCTGCCCATTCTTCTGCTACATCAAATTGATTGTCACCAGCGAGTTTCTCAACTCGAATATATTTATCGAAAGAAGCATAAACCTCCTTGCTGCCCTTGATGTCAAGCTGAAGATCATAAACCAACTCTTTGCTAGTGGATTTATAATTCACATCAATGCAATCTATGTAATTTGTTAGGTGGCCTTCGTAGAACTTTTTAAGAAGCTCCTTTGTTGTCTCTTCTAGCTTATTATGCAATATTGTGTTGAACTCTTGCACATCATATTGCTGATAGGATCCATATGTGGGTCCAGCCAAATGATTCTGTAAGTTCTTTTGTGGTTACACTATCATTGCTACTCTACACATTATAAAATAGGGTCTGCAAAGTATAACTATGGAGAACTGAATTTGATTCAAAGCCCCTATATTATGAGATCAAGTTACCCCACTAATTTTCAAAGTGTTTATCTTGGGAGAGAGTTGTTCCTCAGTAATAGGACAATCAACTTTACTAACGTTTTGAATCTTCTTGCTCATTTCCGCACAATTTGATAGCTACGACTGAAGTCTCTCACCTCATTTATGAGCTCCAAATTCTTTGCATTCTATACAAGAAAATTATTTTGTCATTCTATCTTTCCCTGCTCTAACAAGCTCAACCTGCTAAAAATAATGGTAATCTTTTCATGTATAGAAAAATAGTTGCAAGTGTTGCAAACACCTACCTTTGACCGATGCCAAACCTGATATAGCCAATCACTTGCAGAGGCAAAATGTTGCTTGTATTGGTTAAGAAGTATTTTGATAACTGAAAAAGACAAGTCCTCTATATCATCACAGAACATAGGAGTAGGTAATGATTTAAATGTGCTATCAGTTAAGTTTGGCTCAAGTACAACAACTAGTTCATCAAAATAACTCTATGATTTTAGGTTTAACTCAGTTGATTCTTCAAAATTACCCTGCATTGCTTCCATTACTTCGGACTTCAGTATCAGGTGTCTCAAACAATCCCCTGGATCCCATAGTCTTATGAGTAGACAACCTTGGGCGAAAGGATCTATGTGCCCTTTGCTACGAGTTGTGTTCTTCACCTTCTCTCCATTCTTATGGTACTTTTCATGATGGCAAGAATCTTGCAATGATATCAAACCTTTGTTAGAATCAATACTTTTATGCCCTGAACTATAATCACAAAGATAGTCAAACCACTTACCCTTAGTTGCTGAATTTGTGAACTCAACGCCTACCTCTACTAAAACACTCTTTCCAAGTGTATGCTTATCAGCAGAATCATTCTGAAAGTCAATCTGATATGTTTATTGGATCGGAATATTTCTTTCATAATCTGCACTGACATAACAAAAATGGTCCAAGGGCTTATGTTCTTCTATTGATGCCTTTAAGAGATTTGCATCAACCCCAACTATCAGATGACTCAGGAATTTGGGTTTTACCAGAAGATTTTTCTCACTTTTATTTTTACAGTTATTCTGCAAATCCCATTCATATGGCACGAACTCAATCTATGGGATATTGATAGGTGCTTCTTGAACTGGTATATTTTTTTCAATTTCCTCTTATATGGTAGATTCCTCCAAAGGCTGCTTCCTATCAATTTCTTACAACTCTAATTGTTCTTTCTTCTTCAGCGTTCCACTTTTATTTTCTTTGAATATTTACAATAATTCTTCAAAGGTGAAATAAGATTTGTAAATGTCAGATTTCTTGTCATATTCATGAAAGGCAAGAAGTTTGCATTCATCTCTATCACATTGCTCTTTTAACCACGCCTCCTAAATAGGATCTTTCTTTCATTCTCTTCGAAATGAAGCTAAAGCTTTGAAGCTAATAGAAAACTGCTCCAATAATTGATCCTTAAAACTTGGGTTCTTCATGCGTGCTTCTTCTCTTTGCATAAATATTGCTCGGAAAGTTTTGGAAGGGGGTTGACTGAGATCCTCTCATTAGTTGAAGAGCCTCCTTCCTCTTGATTCACCTTATTCTAATTTATACCTTGTAAGGCTCGAACTAACTCTGACATGGATTCTTTCCCTATCCTTTGGATTGTTCTTTCTAGATCTCTCTAACCCTGGCGGATCGTTTCTTGCCAAAAACTCATCTCATCTGTAGGAACCCTCTTTTCTCTGTCCCTCATGATTCCTTATTTGATCCACAAGCTGGCAAGATCAAATGCTCTGATACCACTGGAATGTCCCGTTCTGGATAATTTATCAACTCTAAAGTTTCATGTGATTCCTTTTCAATACTGGATATCAAACAAATACTAAAACATCCCATATGCAATATTGATATTGAAAACCTAAATGAATAAACCCCAGGGGTCATGATTTGAATGAAGCTTGAAGGTTACAGTTGGAAGTAAAGGCCACAACAGCCACTTCGATTTACACAAATCAAACTCAGCTAGTCACATAAACCCCAACGTAATAACCCTAGTTGTACGTGAAACCCTAGCACAACAATCTGAAGTTGGTCCCTGACTGGTACGACAACAAATAAAGTTAAAACAACCTTAAAGGAGTATTACGACAGTCTTGGACATTGAAAAAATCCCACATAGCAGTCCTGGATGCACTACACTCCAACGTAGCAGTCCTTGATGGAGAGAAACCCCAATGCAGCAAGAAATATTAATAGAAACCGCAATGCAGTAGTCCAATTGGAAGGGAAAACCATAGAACATAGTTGTAGATGAAAGGGATATATCAAACCCTTAGAAATTCTGAAAATTTATTGCAATCTTCAATCACACTGAAACTGGGATTTGATCATAATCTGTCTGCACAAATATGATTCCTGAATGAAATCACCTCAAAGGGTTAGAGGATTTTTGTCCTCCAAACCTGTATATTATAAAAATTTTGTCCTTAGATGAAAAGATTGAACGCAAAGGCTCAAGCTATGAATTAGGGTTTGATTATCACAAATTAGTAATGAATAATAACTCTTTTGAGCCCAACTCCTTTTATAACTTCTCTTTTCCAATTTTACCCTAAAAGTATTTAAAAATACTTTTAATAAAATACTAATTTTCATCTACTTAATAATAATTACTTTTTGGCCCTCTTTAATAATAATAATAATAATAATAATACAAAAGTGTCCTTTTTATGTTAAAAAATAAAAGTGACTTAAGACAATTTAAAGTATTACTATTAATTTATTTTCCTAACTTTATCTCTTAGCCTATGGGAAATAAGGAATAGGATAAAGGTCTTCTGATTGGATTAATTCCGAAAAGGTGGTGCGACAATAGATCATTATTTTCAGCTATTTGAAACTAGTAAAGAACATAAAGTTCCTATTATAGTTTTGCATCTCAAGGGGTTATCCCGTGAATGGTACAATAGCATTAAAACAAAAGATGAGACTAGTGATTAACCTATTGACACTTTGGCTACACATAAGGATGCATTCAATAAGAGAATTGCACCATAAAAGAACATTTTGGAGACCTTGACATAGTAGTTTGTGCTTTGGAAACATGCAACATCAAGGATTATAGTGAAACCATGGAAAATAAAGGTATTCTTGGCCTTAATAGAGAAAGAGAGTAGGCATAAATTTAGAACTTGCATAGGTATAAGATAAGTGCATTTTAAGCATTCTAGGTAAAATGGGATGTTTGTGTCATCAATATAAGGTTGGTCAAACTAAGAGGTAGGCCAAGAGATAAAAGATAGAGCAAATGCGAGGCTTGCAGAAGCAAAACATGTGTAGAACTAAGAATAATAGCCAGGGTCATGAGTTTTCCATGTGTACAAGACTGAGGTGCTACATAATAACAAAATATCATCTACATTTACCCATCTGCGCATGCCTTCCCCAGCCCCTACCCCCATTAATCTACTAAAGAAATTATTAGTTTAACGGAAATGATATAGCAGTCTTTAATTTTTAGATATGTCTAAGTTAATTTTGAAAAATACATCATGATTTTAATATAAATAATAATTTTATTAAACTTTGATTTATCTATTTATTTATTGATATATATTTTCTATTTAATTATTAATTGATTAGGGTCCCCACCCATTATAAAATACTCGATCTATATTCAAATACTTGATCCATTAAAACTTTTAAGTCTTAATTAAATTTTAACTAATAACTATTTATATTAATTGACTTTTACAAAATTAATTAAACTAATAACTAACTAGATTGGGCAAAGGACTAAGTAGTTTTTCTGAAAAAATACCACACGTTATGTCTAAGATTATGTAATTCTGTATAAAGCAGAAGTCAAAGCCATGTTCTTAATGCCCCTGATGGAGAATTCTAAACAACTTTTCAAACCCTAACTCAAATACAACAAAGAAACGGCCAACACAACGAAAACAAATACACATTTCAAAAAAGATAGGAGTTCTCAATGTTGTAAATATGAGTGATATTATACAGACTGCTAGCGCCCAAGAAATGACATATCAATCCCACAAGGATAGACTTCGAAGCATAGTATCCAAATATAATAAAACAAAAATTATTGTAAGGTTAATGATATGTGCCAGAAATCGAACAAAAAGAATTGGAGATTAGAGGTTGACTTTTTTATGGTTATGACAAGTATTTTGAGGAGTTTCTCATATCTCTTCTCCTCTATGTATCCATCATTTTCTGATCTGAATGTGACTAAATTAAAAAAATTATAGCAACAGTGCACAATTATTTTATGGTATTGAAGTTAGTTCGTGAGAGGTTAATTTCCCCTTCTTAGGAAGACCTGGAAGAGAGAGGAAGATCAGAAATTAATCAGCCAAAGTTCAGATTTTAAAATTGATATTTTCTCTCCAACTAGGGCATGCGTAGAAGAGAATTTTCATTGAATTTCTGAAGCATGAATCCCAAGGAGGAAATTGCATTGAGGGGCCAATTGTAACGACTGCAGATGGAAGCTTGAACAGATTCCAAGGAGAAACGAACTGGGAGATCCATTTTTAGGGAAGAATCCTCTAAACCATCTTTTGCTGCTGCAGTTAGAGGAAACTTGAAACTCCCTGGTCCAAGCAGAAATGTCCAAAAACGACCCTTGCGAATGCCGACAATCAATCCAAGGAAAACAATCAATGGATGCATGAGAGCAGTTGACGGAATACCTTTAGTGAGACTTCAACGATCTAATGTGCAAAAGGAAATAGATGTTTTAGAAAACTGTGGACTGATTATTAGATTTATGGGTTTTTGTCCTACACTAGCAGCTTTGAAAGAATAGACGAAGAAATTCTAGCATACCAAAGGTGAATTTTTTATTTTTGTTTACCCTAATGGATATTTTCTGATTTTCTTTGCATTAGTAGAAGATCAGGAATATATTTTTCAAGGTGGGCCATGGTTTTTTGGTAGAGCAGGACTTTTTATGAAACCATGGCATCCTAGATTCAAGGCAAATGAAGAACTTCCCTCGGTTGCCCTGATTTGGGTAGGGATGTTTGGCCTTCCAGCGGAATATTGGAAAAACAATGTTTTTATGGCAATTGGTAATACACTTGGTACCTTCATGATGACTGTTGACTCAACATTACAACTGGAACGAATGGTTTATGCCCGCATATGTGTCTTGCTAGACCTCAATAAGCCTTTACCCACAAAAAATTCTCTAGCAATTGAGGATGATCATTGGGATCAGAAGGTGGATTATGAGAATATACCGTTTAGATGCCGTATCTACCATGAATATGGCCGTCTTCTGAAAGATTGCCCATGAAAAATTATGAGGTCCCAAAAGAACAACAAGTTCAAGAGGAATTTGTTACACCAAAGAAAAAGAAAACAACAAGAAAAGTTGTCCAAGACAATCAGAATATCAGGGACAATAATAGATTTGACACCCTGCAAACTGATAATGAAGATAAAGAATTTGAAGTTCTTATGGACTCTCAGATTCCAGAAACATAGATGGAGGAAATACCAAATCATCTCACAATATATCAAGCATCACAAAAGCAGGAGGAAACTACAGTTGAAATTAAAAGCTATCATCGGAAGATCAAGTTCTAGGAACAATTGGAAAATCAACTTCAGCAGACTTTAGGAGATGGAAAAAAAGAACCATTATTATTAATGGCTACTAATATGGAGGAACATCAATCAGATCAAACTTTTGGCATAGCTTAAAAAATAAATAAAAAACTGAAAATGGATACCAATAATAAGGTTGGTCGTAGATCAAATCAGTCCAATCTTCAGAAACAAGCACAAAAATTGAGTCACACACGGACAATAAGGGACTTGTCCCAATTATTCAATCATCCTTCACAATGAAGTTGATTACATGGAATATAAGAGGGCTGGCTGAAAGGTAGCCCTTCTAAGATAATGGAGATAAAAAGAATGATTCAAATGCATCACCCTTTTATGTTATTTCTTCAAGAAACTAAAGCTTCTGTAGAGCTTTCGCCAGTCATAGCAGAAAGAATATGGCGCCCCTAGGAGTTTCTGAGTATTTGGGATCCAAATCTCATTACTATGCTCAGTTCTTGTAGTAATAAAGGGATTTTAATGATGCACATGCACTCTAAGGTGGATGACCAGCAACTTTTACTTTTGAATATTTATGCTCCCACTATAGTAGAAGAGAAGATGGCTCAATGGCAGCATATAGAGGCTTTGATACACTCATATTCCAATGTCCCAATTATCCTTGGAGGAGATTTCAAAAGCATTCTTAACTTACTGGAAAAACATGGGGGAACCTTACATTTGGATTCCACTACATTTAATATGGCTAAATTTGTACAATCCTTACAGCTGGTAGATGTTCCGACTGAAAAATGGGATGATGACATGGTCAAATAGAAGGCAGAGAATGTATCCTTGAATCCCTGGATGGATTCTTAATTTCTGAAGAATCGTGGCAAAAGGAATCTATTCCTAAAGCCTCCATTTTAAATAATCTTGGGTCGGATCATTGGCCAATTTGTTTGGAAATCAGTAAGTCTATTCCTTGTCATGCACCCTTTCGTTTTCAATTAATGTGGCTCAGGGATGAAAATATTGGTCAACTCAAATGTTTTTTTTTTGCCAATAAACTTCAATATTTGAAAGATAAATTAAAAAAAGGGAATTGGACGGAGTTTGGAGATATCAAGGAAAAAAGAAACAAATATTAGAAGAGTTAGAAGAGTTGAACCTTATGCTCATAACTTCAGGATGTACTGATAAAATTTTGAGCCAGGAGCTTCATCTGAAAAGTAATTTACATGAGTGGGAGATTAGAGAAGAGATAATGTGGAAACAAAAATCTACAGTCCAATGGTTAAAAGGAGATAAAAATACTGCCTTCTTTCATAAATCATTGTTGACCAGACGAACTCACAATCACATTACTTGCTAAGGATGATGGCATGACAGAGTATTCTTTGATAGGCATGCAACACATTGCAGAATAGTTCTTTCAAAAGCTTTTTTCAAGCTCAAGATCTTGATCGATCAGCCCAACAAACAATATTACATCATCTACCTTGTCTTATCACAAATCAATATAATGAGCATCTTACTAAACCAATCACGGAAAAGAACTGTAACAAGTGGTGTTTGGAATGAAAAAAGGCAAAACTCCGAGACCGGATGGTTTTCCAATTGAATTCTATCAAACATTTTGGGACACCATTAAGAATGATCTTCTCAAGGTAGTAGAAGAGACAAGGACAGCAAAAACAATGTTGAAGGAAATTAATAAGACCTTTATAGCTCTTATTCCTCAAATAGGTGAAGCTGGAGATATTTCAGGATTCATACCTATAGCTTTATGTAATGTCCTCTACAAAATAATCACTAAAGTAATGGCAGAAAGGTTGAAACCTCTTTTTGGGAAAAATCATATCTCCTGAACAAGGAGGTTTTGTTAAAGGATGTCAAATTCATGATGAAATTGTTTTGGCTCAGGAAGTGTTGCATTCTATGGAACTTCAAAAATATCCTTTGATGTTTTTCATGTTTGATTTATCCAAAGCCTATGATAGAGGGGATTGGGATTTTTTATGCCAGGTTTTGGCCCAGTTTGGTTTCTCAGAAGAATGGTAGCAATGGGTAAGAGCATGCTTATCATCAATTTCCTTTTTTGTGTTGGTTAATGGAAATCCTTCACAACTTTTCTTGCCTACACGAGGAATACAAGGAGATCCACTATCCCTGTTTTTATTCATTATTTTGGCAGAATGTCTTGGAAGATTGCTATCTACAGGTTGTAAAAAATTGTAAGATAAATGCAATAAAATTGGCTAAAGGTGCTCAACCTCTTACTCATCTACAATTTGTAGATGACTTAACTCTTTTGGGGAAAGCCACTTGTTTGGAAGCTCAACAGTTGTAGAAACTTCTTATGCTATTTTCTAATGCCACGGGTTAGGTAATTAATCAAGATAAGTCTAGTATAATCTTCTTTAACTGTTCCAGTAAACAAAAAGATCAGATTCTTAATATTCTTCATTTTAGACGTGGATCTTTGCCACTTTAGATATTTGGGGGTGCCTATAACACCTAAACCAATCAGAGATTGGCAGTGGATTATAAATAAAGCTGAAAGCAAACTGCAGAAGTGGACTAACAAATGGCTCTCCATAGGAGGAAGAATGGTATTGGTCAAAGCAATTCTTCAGGCCTTACTAGTATATATATCATCCATTTTAAATCCTCCAAGGAAAGTTATGAAGCACTTAGATTCTATTTGCCAAAAGTTCTTATGGAGTGGCTTCCAACAAAAAAGAAAGTGGTCTTTACTTAAATGGGAAAATCTTTGTCTTTCCAAGCAAGATGGAGGATTGGGATTTCATTCCTCTTATAAACATCATAAAGCCTTAGCAGCCAAATTATATTGAAGATTGATCAAAAATCCAACTGAGCTATGGGCTGGAAATATTAGAGAAAAATATGCAGAAAATAATCCCCTTGAGAGACTTATTAGGTTATCCCTTCCCCAAAAGGGATCTCCTACATTTGTTCTTAAGGTTGGGGAAGAACTCATTAAAAACACTTGTTCTGGATTGTGAAGGATGGTAGAACAACTAATTTTTGGACGGATGCATGGGATGGGCATCCACCAATCATTACTCAGTTCCCAGAGTTACACCCTGTCATGAAATCATTGCATGAAAAGGATTGGATTAAGGTGGCTCATTATTGTAAGGATACTAATCAATATTGGGAAATAGTAAAGTGTTGGAAATCCACTATGGAATTGCTAGTTCAAATGGAAGCGGAACAATTATCTCAGCTTAATACTCTAATTTCAGCACATCCTCATTCAATTATCTCAAAACTAGATGAATTGGCATGGGGGAGAGATGCTACAAGAGAATATACGGTTTCAGCAGGATATGATTCCCTTGAAACAACTAATGATCACCCGCTTAAGGATATTTTTAAAAACCTTTGGCAACCGACAGTTTGGCCCAAGGTGAGTTTTTTTGTATGGTAGGTTTTGAAAAGAAGAATTATAACTGGGGATAACTTGATGAAGCGGGGTTTTTATGTCCCTTTTGTTGTGCCCTATGCTGAGAAGATGAGGAAACCATTTCCCATTTATTCATTCATTGCTCATGGGTGGTTTATTTATGGAAGCTCTTATCCCAGTTGTTGAATCTTCGATGAAGAAATATTCAGACATTACAACAGTTGATTATAGAAAGGCAACAACATTTACCCAAGGGTCAAAATCTTAAACTAGTGTTTTGGGCTGTAGTTACTTTGCTATTGTGGAATGTTTGGAAAGAAAGGAAACGAAGAATTTTCCAACAAGATCGTAGGGGCATCAATTATTTATGGGAAAAAATTAAAATCAATCTCGTTGAAACTATTAGGCATAAGACTGGGTTGCCTCAGACTCTAATGCCAAATTGGGAACATCTATGTTATCACTTATCCTTACAACCTAATACTTCAACAAGACTTGTTGTTCGATCAAAAAAGAAAACACACAGGGACAAACTATGGACAACACCACCAAATGGGTTTGGAAAAGTGAACACAGATGGAACCTCTAGAGGCAACCCGGGCCAAGCTAGTATAATGGAACAATTGTTTTTATTTTTGCACAAAAACGTGGGCATTAGGACCAATAATTTAGAGGAAATAAAGGCTATCTCAAAGGTATGCAAGAGGCAGTGAAACTAGGATGGCAGAATCTTCAAATTGAGTCAGATTCTAAGATTATTATCAAATCCAGAGGATCATCCTAGCAAAAATTGGCAAATTGCTAGAGACATGGAAAAAATTAGGAGGTTACAATCTCAGTTCTAGGAGCTACAATTCCTACATGTTCCCAAAGAAAGCAATACTGAAGCTGATGGATTGGTAAATAGGGCTCTAGATAATCAAACTATTATTTGTTATGGTTTACCCCCATTGTGGTGGCCATTTAAGTGGCAAAGTGATTTGGCAACAATTCTCAACCTAAACTTGCAACGATGAAGGGTCTTTTGCTCTATTTTGCGTGTAATGTCCAAGCCTGGACTATTAGCTTGCAAACTTGGCATAGCAGAATTGTACACTTCAACTTTTCCATAATATAAGTTTTTTTTTTTTTTTAGAAGAAATTGAACAAAAACCAACTTCACACATAAGAAAGAACACAGATGTGTGTGATGGTCTCGAGAGACACCCAAAATATAATAAATGGAATCTCAAACAAAATGGAAACTGTGAATCTGAAAACTAGATGAAGAGGTGGGGAATTGCCTCTATTTGTATAACTATCAACATGATACATAAGGATAGGCAGACCCATTAAGGTACTAACCCTAATACTTATAAATATACACAACCCAAATGTATATGAAAATCAATGGTAACTTAGTGGGACCCAACAAGATGGGTTTTACAGTCTAACACTCTAAAATACAACTTGGAGGGCCAAAGGAAAGTGACATTGACAAGACTCGAATACTCATGGAAGGAGGCCTTGCCATACACCCAATGACAACTCCCCAAATTCCGAACAACTCCTATAACTTGCTCAACAAGGGGCTTCATGAAGATGTCAACAACCTAGTCATCAGTTTTCACAAATATAAAAACTAGCGTCCCCTCTTGAATGCACTACCCAATGTAGTGTTGATGAACCTCAAAATACTCTGTCTTCGCATGTGAAACAAGATTATGGGAAATTTGAATAACACTCTGATTGTCGCCCAAGAGAATAGCTAGCCACTCCCATGGAAAACCAAGCTCTCGTAGCAATTTGCAAATCCATGTCATCTAATGTGCCACAATCACAGCTCCCCTATACTTTTCCTCAATGGTAGATAATGTGACCTCCTGCTTCTTGCAAGACCATGAAATAAGACTGGAACCAAGATGAAACTCATTTGCATCTCTATCCTAATTTGCATTGACATATCCCACTAAACACTCGTCATTGCGTTTAGAGTAGAGTACATGATACCCATCTGAGTAGTACCCGTAATGTACCTCAATATGGATGATTTTCAATGATGCTCCTTAGGCTCTTGCATTACCCTGAAAACAAGGTCAACTACAAAGGAATGATGTGGCAGAGTATGAGTCAAGTATAATAGGCTACCTATACAAAGTAGCATCAACTTGTAGGGTAGTTTGTTGTGCTGTCAACTTAACTTTTTACAGATATGGGCTAGAGGCTGATTTACACATATCCATGTTAAATTTTTTCAACAAATCAATTGCAATCTTAGGCTGAGAAAAAATATCCTCTCATCCAATAGCAAACCCTGAATACCAAGGAAATAGTGTAGTAAACCAAGATCTGTCAACTCAAATGTTTTCTTCAATTCAAACTAAATATTGAGTATCAAAGAAGTGTTATGCCTTGTAATGCTCAAATCATCAACACAGAACCACAATCAGATTATGAACGCTCGTTCTTCACATAGACAATGTGAGCCACCACACATTTGTTGAAGCCACATGATAGAAAGGATCTATCAATCTTCTCATACTCATACTATGCTCGAGGAGCATGCTTCAACCCATAGAGTGACTTCCACCCATGGAATCATCATGATAAACAAAAACCCTATGGATGTTCCATGTAGATCTCCCCAAGAAGATGACCATTGAGAAATACACACTTCACATCCATTCAGTACACCTCCCAAGCAAACCTGGGTACAAGAGAAAGAATCATACGCACAATCTCTACATTGGAACTGGAGCATGTCTGCCAATAACCAATACCCTCCCTCTGAGAATATCCCTTTGCCACGAGATGAGCCTTGTACCTCTCAACAGTACCATCTAAAGTGAATCTAGTCTTGTAGATCCACTTAATAATAACTTTTTCTTTAGGTTAAGTATGAACTCCCAAGTGTGATTCTTCATCAAGGAATTGTACATTTCTGCCACAACCTTCTCCCTTTCCTCTTTTCTTTTGGATTTTGCATAGGATTTTGGATCATGAGTATCCACCACCCTAGTCATGAGAAAAATTGGCTCGCTATTTTTCACTATGGGTCTTCCATGGTGTATTCTCATCCCCCCATTTTCCTTAGCCTCTTCAAGATTGGTATTATCCCACTTACTACGACTAACATCCCCCTTAGAAGTAGGAGTTTCATGTGTTGGATTTGCCTCATGTGTGGGACCATCCTCATTCGCCATGGTGGGGTCACAACTCATACCTATCAACAATTCGAGCCTCATTTGACACAACATCCCCTGAAACAACCTTGTCTTTTCCTAAAGGATCCTCAAAAGTCACCACAAAGGAAGCCTCATAGTCAAGAGTAGCTATCTCATCATCATCCGCATCAAGAATCCGGGTAGTATAGGGAGTCAAAACTACATTTTTGATTCAACAAAAAGGATTCACCTCATCAAAAATGGCATCTCTCCGAATGATGATCTCGCTCTTAGCCGGATCCCATAAATTGTAGGATTTGGACTCCTCAAAATAGTCCATCATGATGCACTTATGGCTCTTAGGATCAAAGCTCATTCCACTTCTCATCCAGAATATGGGCCCAATCAACACTAGCAAAAAATCTTTAGTATACAACAATCACCTTCCTACCACAACATTTCTCATATGGTGTCACATCTCAGACCGGTTTTCAATAAATATTGTTTACAACATAATCACCACAACCAACAACTTCAGTCAAAAATATATCATGCATACCTTTGGCTTGGGGAGTATAGACGGTAGTATGATGCTAAACAATACCATGATTGGTAAGAAAACTCTTACAAAGCATGATCCACATACTCTATCTGATCTCAAAAAATTGATAGGATATCTGATTGTTTCTCAACTATGGCTTTCCACTCAATGAATTTCTCCAGAGCAAAGGGATTTAGCTTTCACAAAATAAATCCATGTATATCCAGAAAAATCATCAATGAAAGTCAAAATGTACCCCAATCTTGCAATAGATGGATGATTCATAGTGCATAAGGAGAAATGAACAAGTTTAAGATTTCCCTTTGCACACCATGCCTCACCCTTCTCAAAACCTTCCTAGTGATGTTTATCGAGAACACATCCTTCATGTATACCTTTGGATGGTGAAATGGGAGGCATACCATGGACCATGATCTTACGAATCGTCTATGTGTAGTCACAGGGATGAGGTTTTCGATGAGGAAAAGCCCTACCCCAACAACTAAACAAATACACTTACACACTCATCTGAAACACAAAGGTTCATCTTATATTAATGCAAATGAACAGGTTACAAATGTTCCCTATGGCATCAACTACAGGTTGCGCTCCTATCATGAGCTTTGTGGGCTCAATGATGGAGCCACTGCAAACTTCCTTGTTCACTCTCAACCCTCATGGAAGGCTAGATGAAGAAGACTTCCTTAACCATTAGGGTTTTCCATGAAACACCCAACTCTTCAACATATGCCAGCTCCCTCTCTCTTCTCTCTTCTCTCTTCTTCCTTCGTCTCTTATCTCTCTCTTGCATTCTACTTGATATCCCCTTTCATAAGCTTCCTTCCAATGCTACATGTCAATCATGAATCATGCAAATTTCAATAGGTTGCCAGGTGTTCCAAAGAAGGTTGTATGCCTCCCGCTCAAGTCAGGATACACGATGTGTGTCCAAGATCCATCTCCAAAGACCTACGAGTCAATGGTCAAATATCCTTATCCAACTGTTGATCCTAAGTGTATGCATGTCCAATACCTTGCACGAATGTTTCTCTTTCTCGCTTGGTCGAAAGTTGCGTGTAGCCTTGTCTGCATGCCTTACGTGACAACCTTGTTTGTCCAGAGCATATTGAGCCATCACTGATTACTCCACGCATCGCCAAATATATGTAGTATTTCAAAAGTAGTCTGGCACACATGTCATGCACCAAGATGAGAAACTTTATTCAAAAATAACAACTCTCTTTTTGGATGATGCAAGATTGCACTAAGCCAAGGATGCTCCTGCATCAATATACTACATGCTTTTGAAGTTTAGGTGTCTCAAATGCTCATGCCAACATCGGATTGCATCATCTACCTTAGCCACTAGTGCATATAGATCCTGACTCTTTAGAACATCATTAAAACCAGTAAACTTGTAAGCTTGTGTTTGCTTATCAAGCATGCTACTAGCAACCACCTGAAATTTACTGCTAATGTCCACAACAACAAATTTTTCAGGCCATAAGTCAACTTCGTTTCCTTCTGGAGTGATTTGGTAAACAAATAGGACATTCACATTCAAATCCAGTACATGGTAAACATCCATTATCATACCATCTTCTAGCACATCACCACAACCGGCTATAACAAGTGCAAAAACTTACATTATATAAATGTTCTCATCATCAGTTTTGCCAAGATTTTGGAGAAAGCTATCATCCTTGGCCTTATGATGAGTACATCCAAAATCCTTAACAAACTCACATTCTAAGGTATGAGCTTGAGAAATATGGACAATGAGAGCATTATTTTTACCATTACCATGATACTTGCCTTGGCATTTCTTGAGTTCCTTGTTCTCCTTCACTAAAATTTTAATCTTCTTGAAACAAATATCTTCTACATGCCCTGACTTGCCATAATAGGAGCACTCCTTGTGCTGCTTCTCCTTGCCTTTGGGACCATGTTTGTGATCACCATCATGGAAACTCTTCTTGTTCCCATTATCATTGCTTCCTCAGTCTTCCCTTGGATTATTTTCTTTGCCTCGGGTTTCCTTGAAGCTTTGTTTCCCTTTCCCTTTCCCTTTGACATATGAGCCTGCTGCTTCAAACCGAGTTGACCCAACTTCATGAACTTCTATAGTTCCACAAACAACAATTAGCAGAGACCTTCAAAAGACACTTTTTCCCTCTTCCTTCATTATATCTCTAGTAGAGAAAAATGTGGAAACCAACACATCATATGATGGCTTCGAGATCTCAAGAACAATATCAATAACTTTACTTTATTTCTTATACTCTTCCACACTCCAACTGAAACAAAATATCCTTTCACATGGGCTAGATAATCCTCAATCCTCTCAAAATTCAATGGCTCGAGTGCACATAGCTAGTGATTAAATTGAAAACCTTCAACTCATCAGCCTTGTTGAACAAATTGTCCTCCAAATCTCACTCAAAGTATTATTCCCTTTGAGATGAAGTTCAGGTGCAATGTGGGTCAACATAAGTCCCATCGCTTGATCTTCAATATTGAAATGGGCATCCTTCTCCTCCTGGGTAGCATGAACTATTTTCGTTCCCATAAAAAATCCACCACAACCCCTTAATTTTCAACACAGTCTCCATGGATGATTCCCATGTTTTGTAGGTGTGCCTCAACAAGATAAAGAGCCCTGCAATCCCATCATATTTGAAGAAGCCAAGGCCATTGAAAAATCTTGAACATGTTGATAAAAACAGTACCATTGTAAAAAGCTTTGCAAATGCTTTCCAACGGTTCAAAAATGGGCTCAAACAGTCTATATGACAAAGTTATGACCGTTTAAAGTTCAAGTACCCAGATGCCCTTTTCCCCCTTAAATCAATAAAATTGAAATTTGGAAATTCAAAAATTCAAAATTTAAAAATTGGTGAAAAATCACCTGATTGTACCACTTTTCATCACTTCACTTGCTGGACTGTACATAATCCTCCTAGTTGACTATGTGTTGGATGGACAACAATGTTGATATGGTACCACTACTTGGAATGCTCTCGTTTGTCAAAATTGTTGACTGGGAAATTTGTATAAAAACATTTGGCTCAATGATGCTCAAACACGTGTCGGCTAACTCAACCCCTTAGGGATATTTTAAAATTTCCCACCTCGGTTGTATGGACCAATCAGAATGTGCCATGTAACACTCCAAAATCCAAATTTTAAGTATGACATTCAAATGGTTGTAAAACCGTCACAAACGGTCACCCAATTACCAACAACAAACAACAAAGAAGGGCACAGGGGGGTCAAACACTAGAACTCCTACCCCTAAACACTCGGGTGTGACCAATTGGGCTATGCCCACCTCCACACCCCCTATGCGGTACATGTTCCCCTTAAGGGAGACATATCACTCATTACACACAACTGACCACTTTGCGATCGCCTAACTCTTTCCACACTAACGCTCAAACACCAATTCAATCTACTGCTAGCCACCTGGCAATGGACCTATGCAACTTTTGAAGGTAATTTTGAAGGCCAAAATGGTGGAATTTTTCAACGAATAAAAAATAGACCCCTAATGATTTTTCACAAGGAATCCAAATATGCAATCATGTCTGGAAAAATTCCACACATGAATGTAGGTTCCTTCAAAAACCCCGCTACTATGTGGACAAAATCTTAAGCCAAGAGAGCAAACGGAACCCAATTCTTTTCGAATGAGTTTCTATTGTCTCCAAATTTTCAATAAATTTAGATTTGCAATCAGAAATTGACCTTTCCCCATAATCCTGTTGGGTCTCCTCTTTTTAAGAAAAAAGCCTTTTAAGTAAAAATTGAACCCAACATCTTGTGAGATATTGCCACTCCTTCACTCACCTTCTCAGCAGCAAAGGGCCAGAACCTAGGGAGGTTTAAGCCCTAATCTTTGATACATGTAAAATTAATAACACATCCATGATTGAACAAATAATGAACTCACGAGAATAAGAAATAAAATAGATGTGTGGTGGCATCATGAAACACCCAAAATACAATAAATGGAATGATTAAAAAATGGAAACTGTGAATGTGTAAATTGGATTATAAGGTGGGAGGCAATGCCCCTGTTTATACACCTATCAGCATGTTGGGTAAGGGTAAGCCAACCCATAAAGGCAATAACACTAATACATGCAAATATACACAACCCAAAGGTATACCATAATCAACGGTAACTCTATGGGACCTGACATGATAGGTTTACACTCTTAACAAATATTAAACACCTAAAGGCAAGTAAGAACCTTTAGAGAAGTTTCAGTCAACTGAACTATTCTTTTAGATGCGAGGTCAGTTTTGAGCCCAAGCCCTAGTAGATGCAAGGTCTAGCCACAACTTCATTCCCCCCGATTTTTTTCGCATGGAGGGAAAACCCAACAATTGAAACAGATTACACTTGTGATGTTGAACTAGATGGCAGTAAGAAAATTCAAAAACGGAATACCTATGCACCCATGTCAAAATACATATCCAACCATAAGGTGGTCATCTAGATTTTGATAAAACAAATGCATGAAGTTTGTGTAATTAGCAAATAAAGTGGATATATGAAAGTGACATCGATATGCATCCACAAAACCATACACTAAAGTTGAATAATCTCTATATACCTTTAGTGGCTGATATTCAACTTGAGAGTTCGGTTAGAAAATTGGGTCATTATCTATATAATCTTCATAAAAAAAAGTTAAGAGGTGAAGACCCAAATTGCAAGGTGGATCACCAAAAAGAATTAGAACAAAATATTGCTTAGCTCGCAACATAGATTGGTTATTTGAAGGAGTTAGAAAATGCGGGACCAAGAACTACTAGGAAAAGGTTACACACAACATTCCAAGTTCCCTTGTAGTGTGCCAACTCTTTTACTTGAATGAAAGATGGCACAATGATATTGTGACAATAAGAAATGATTACCTTTTAACTAGAATAGATTTATTTCTAGATGCCCTTAAGGAATAACAGTCATCTCAAAAGTAGATGCAGATATCTCACAAAGTGTATCTAAGACTATTATCTAAGATTGGTTATCAATATCCTTCTCTTTCCCGGACTTTTTTTCTTCCATGGGCTTTGTCCATTTGGATGGTTCTCCATCTTCACGAGAGTCAATCTTGATACGACAACACGAGGGGAAGAAAATATCATAACCTCCCATTTTCCAATGTAATAGTCCACTATCAAACAACTTCACGTCCTCATACAACTCCTCAAGTGTAGTTCTCTGTCCTCTATCATGTTTATGACTTTGTCATCTGATTGACCTCCTATGAGTTGGATGATGTAGCCTCTTGACACATTGCTTGGGTCCTGATGTCAGTGTTAAACTTCCTCCTTTTCTCTATCCACACCACCTTTCTTTTTCACACTTAGTCCTAGCTTGGCCTTCTCCATCCATAGTCGTCCTAAATAAACATCATAAGCTGGCTTCAACAGTGATATTGGCACAAAGTCAATCACAAACTAACATCATCCTATCTGTACTTGTTGTGCTACCAAGACTCCTATGGGTTGGATACCAAATTGGTGTGCCATTGCCAACTAAACATAGGCGGCCACAATGTTGTCTTGTTCAATCTCCTCTAGTTGCTCTCCAGAAGCACATTCTCTTTCAAGCAAGAACCTACAACTACTTCAATGAATGTCCATCATAGGATTTCCATGTGCATTGGAATAGGGTTAACCATATCTACCATTAATGTCATAGGGTTTAGGAATCTATCTTCCTCTATCAGTACCTTTATCTTTGTATTATTTGGTGGTGCTCCTAGAACATTGCATTAAGGATGGTACAATGTGCAGTACTTCTCAAGTCTTAATGAGAATCGATGTCTCAATTATTTGTCTAGTTAGGGTCAATGTGGATGGATGGCTAATCTTCTCACTTTGACTTGGTGCCTTTTCACATGCATAGAACTCGGCCAAATCCCGTTCAAATTGAAACCTTGCATTTGTTGGTCTTCCTTTCTCAATTACCAGGTCTGGGTATTGATTTTTTTTGGCTTGTGCTCTTGTAAATACATAATTACACTAGTTCCACCAAATTCACATTAGTCGCAGCTTTATGCTTTGGGAATTTTTGTCATCATGATCCTCTGATACACGCCATTTTCACATTTGTGATGAACCTCCTTGTGATTTGTTTGGACTATCCCAAGAAAAGTATTTCTGCTCATTACATGCTTAATATTGGATTATGGGACATCCATTTGCATCTTTGATCCAAGACAATCTGGGTCTCTAGATCTGACAGCAGTTCATCGCATTTTCTCAATGAACTTCACGCTTATGTCAGCAACTTCTACATTGAGGGCAGCACCTATTTGCCAATTGAGAAGATCTAATTCTTCTTCAACATTACTGCACAACTCCTGCAGTGTCAATACTGCAGCGCACATTCTATCAATAACGGCGGTTGATGATGTCATTGCCATTATCGGTTTTGAAGTGGTTGCTACCAACTCTTGCAACAGTTCAACCAATGCTTCAACTCCCTCCATTTATTAACATACACTTCTATTCTTTGTAGTTGGTTAGGAAAAGTACGTAGAGAAGAATGAAGTTAGGAAGTACAAAGACACCATACATTTGATCTCTTAGATATTGTACAGAACTTAGCATAATATAAATTTTCTATTACAGTTCTACATCGGTTGTCAATTGTCTTCTTTGCTTTACTTGTTCATTTGCACATTGCACTTTCATATCCTTTAGTATTCAAAATTCGCTTCCGTATAAACCCTCTTAAATACATTTAAGTGGGTTGTCGACCAAGTCTACCCCTGGGCCCCATATTAGTAGTATTAAAGCATACACACTTCATATCATTTCTAAGTGGTATCGTTGTGTATCCGAATTCATCTCTATTTGTATGCCCATTTATATGAGGTCTGAATATAGTTAGTTAGGGTAAGAGACTCGTGACCCCTCATCATACCTTCCTACACGTCCTCAGTTGGTAGACAAATCCTCGGTGACACCAACTACAGAATGTTCCTCAAGATGATAGAGGATGCATTGTAAAGACAATGGGAACATTTAGAAGAACATCATGCATGTGAGCGAGCAAGTATTTTTTATCATTTCTCATTACTTCTCAAGCAATAGACTCCTTCCAACACCTCTCATTCACATCGACCGTTTGGTGCTCACACACCATACAAGGTACAAGTCAATCTAGACATCCCTGTGTTTGAAGGCAAAATAGATGCAAATTCCCTAGATAACTAGCTTAACTTAATTTTTTCATACTATGCAATTAATCAATTCTCTAACCAAGAAAATATTATATTCGCTCTTCTGAAAGTTTCTTTATCAGTAAAGAAATGGTGGGAAAACTACAACACTTCACATGAAAATCGTGAAGATGAAATAATACAGACACAACTATAGACACATGGAATGGTTTCATAGAAGCACTTAAAGAAACTTATTACACTATTGGAAACTATGATGACCAGTACATCAAGTTCTCTCAGTTGCGCCAAGGCAAGGATCAATCTGTGCAGGAAGAGACAAATACCTTTCATACTTTGGTGTCCAAATTGGGTGTTCAAGATTCAAAGCAAAATCTTGTTTCAAGTATAGGTCGTGCTCGAGGCCCCATATCTAGCAAGATATGGATTTGCTACAGATCTCTTCAATCGAAGAAGCCTACAAATTTGCATGCAAGTTTGAAGCAAAGACCAAAGCCAAGGCCAAGACTAAGAAGATTCTAAATCTCAGACCAAGCAATAGTGTAAACCTTCCAAACAGAATTCCAAACTAAAAAATGGCTCCAAGCATCCTTCACAGAAGAATCAACCACCACCAAATGGCTAGAACAAGCAATCCAAGACTAGCAAGTGGTGCTTGTTCACAACTCTAGCAATCATTCTAATGAGGAGTGTCACACTAGGAAGACTCTACTTGCATAGCTTGAAACAACAAGTACAAGCACTACAACTCTACAAAAGGGTAAGTAGATCATGGAATCTAAACCCAGTGCCATGGTGGGCACCCCAAACATCCCTACCCCTACGAAAATAAAGGAAGCAAAGATATTGTTCCATTCTCAAATGTCGATCAATGCTCAACTAGTACACTTCATTGGTGACAATGGAAGTTAGACGACCCCGATTTCTCCTGAAGCAGTTCACAAACTGAACTTGTCACTGACGCCTCACCCACAACCATACTCCATTCGATAGTTTAGTGTGGGATCTGAGAAACACGTCACTCGATAGTGTCAATTGGTGTACAACATCAAGCCTTTCAAAGATATAGTCCTTTGCGATGTCACTCCATTAGATGTGTGTGATGTGTTGGACAACCGTATATGTACCATCCACATGCAGTCTATGAGGCAAATCCTATAAGTGTTATCATAAATATTCGTGATAATAAATACCACATAGCAAAACTAGTTCCCAATCTATCGCTCATTACTACCCAATAGTGTAAGAAGCTAGTTAGATATAGTAAAAAGTTTGTACTTTTGATCGTGAGGTCTAAATGTAAGAACATCCTTGCAACACTAATTTGTACTGCAGCTCCTCTAGCAGTAGCAGCAAAAACCTTAGAGTTGAACTACAAGTTGGAAGAATACAAGGATCTCTTTCAGCCACCAAAGAAAGTGCCTACACACTGCACGGTAAAGCACACTATTAATTTGATTCCTGAACTATCTCTACTTGATGCCTCTTTATAGCACAGATCATTTATGGAGAATGATGAGATCAAGCGACATATCCATGAACTTGTGGATAAAGGACATATTAGTTCCAACCCATCGCCCTACGACATCACAATTGTGCTTGCGCCCAAGAAGGATGGCACATGGAGGTTGTGCATCTATTATAGATCTATCAACAAGATCACAATGAAGATTTGCTATCCTCTTCCCAAGATTGAGGACTTGTTGGACCAGCTCTGCGGTGCAAAATTCTTCACTAAAATTGATCTCAAGTCTGCATATCATCAAATTCCTGTGGAACCCACACACATCTGGAATATATCTTTCAAGGCCAAAGAAGGTTTGTTTGAATGGTTGATCATGCCCTTCAGCTTAACCAATGCTCCAACTACATTCATACGAATTATGAATGGCATTCTCAAGCCATTCACCACTTCATTTGTTGTAGTCTATCTTGACGACATCGTAATCTTCAACAAAACATGGGATGAGCATTTTTGCCATTTCGAGCAAGTGCTTGACACTACATGGAAACATAAGTTGTACACAGCCATGGAACAATGTTTATTTGCCATGCGAGAAATACAGTATCTAGGATACATTGTAGATGCACAAGGAGTGCATGTGGACCCAACCAAGATTCAAGTCATCCAGGAATGGCCACGACCAAAGAATCTCATAGAGCTTCACAGCTTCTTGAGATTAACGAATTTCTATGTAATGTCCCTTTTAGGATGGAATTAGAACAATTTTGATTTTCCAACAAACCCTAATAAGAAATATGATTTTCTAGTTTTTCCTTTCAAACCCTAAGCAATTTAAAAATTTAGAATTCTAAAATATGCCAATTTAGGGCAAAAATACAATATTTTATTCACCACATTACTTGCCAAAAATAATAAATATTACAGCTGGAAATAGGACCTTCAAATCTGATTTTTCTGAATTAAATATATGGCAGAAAATTGCAATAAAATACCAGCCGAAATTATGATTAAACAAAATCCACAAACCCTCGTCTAAATTGCCCAACCAAATTAATCCTTCCAATAGGTTCACTGACCTAGGGAAGGTCTCAAATGGATTCGCTGACCTCAAACAAGCCTGCAAGGCGGTTCGTTCTTCTAGAAAAGGGCTTCCAACAACTGCGACCCACTCACAAACCCTGCCAATTGTAGTACTCCCCACAAAAACTGCCCTAGAAGTCTAAAACTGTCAATTTTTGCTCAATGTAACCCTTGAAATAGAGTTACCCCCCTGAATGTTAAGGGTTTTCGTCCTTACTTCAGCCTTCCAATGAAAGGTTTCGTCTTCAATGGATGCAAGTTAAGCAAACGTGCTCCGGCTTATGATTTCAATTGATAAGAATAACCTGATTCTTAAAATAAACCTCCTTTTTCCCTTTTATATCCTTTCCCTCCAATATAATTTCTAAATTAAGAACCGACTTATCAATTTAGATAAGTCCTTTTGAAATATACCTTTTTCAACAAAACATTGAATTCTAGAAATCAAAAATGAAATTCTGGAAATTTCTATTTTTCTTTCTTTTACAAGATAAATCAATTCAGAAATTTAATGAACAAACAAATAGGAACTTTAATTCCTTTATTCAATATTTGAAAGGGGAATACAGAACAAGTAAAAAGACTGAATTTTGTTTGAAACAACTACAAACCCTAGCCCTAGAAGTCTGCAAATTGATTGGTTGAGTGGGTAAAATAGATTCTATTGCTTGGAAACCCTCTAGAAGTGGTACGATAACCCCTAGTTGTGGTACGGCTGCTGCTAGAGATGCTTTGCCTACTGTTTTTCTTTCCCAAGAGTGTTGCGCTTTGGTTCACAACCCCATGACTTGCCCTAGGTGGTGTAATCTGTTTTGGGAGGAAGGGCACTTCCAAAAGGAGGTGATGCCAACCAAAATAGAGGCTGCCAAGGGTGGTGCTAGTCCCAATGGACCAAACCCTAGCTATACAACCCTCACTTTGCTAAAAAAATATTGTTATTTGCTCCAAACTTTGCTAAAACCCTGATTTTTGATTTTATGTGAATAACCATCTATGTATATCACTTGTAACCCCTGTATGGAGCTACCACAATGGACTGGAGGTGTTTCATCCTCTGATCCGACTGCAGTGAAGGTTTTCGTCTTCAAGCAGAAGTAGAAAGAATCCCGAATTCGTTCGTGAATTTGATAAAATTAAATGATCAATAATAATTTCTTTTTCACCCAATTCTTTTATTATTCACTTTTCCATTCCAACCCTAAAAGAAATTAATATTTTTTTTAATTGAATATTCACCCTTTTCCAACTTATGAATATTAAATACTTTTTGGCCATGTATCAAATATTTACTTTTGGCCCCATTCAATAATAATAAATTGTCATTTTCCAATATTATAACTTAAAGTACCTTTTTGTACAATTTAATAAATTATTATTAAATTATTTCCCTTTTAAATCCCCCCTTTAGCCTAGGAGAAATATAGGCTACGGGTCCTCTGATTTCATTAACTTGGGAAGGGACATTACACCTTCTCTTTATTATAATTTCATTTAGAAAGAAATTGCTGACAAGTTACATTTTTAGCAACTTAAACAAAGAACCAAGTTTCCCTTATATTCCCTTTTTGCCCCCAGGAAGTCAAATAGGGCCAAAGGTCTCCTTAGTGAGCTAGCCTTGAAAATGAAGAATGGCAATCCTCCCTACCCAAATTTGCTTGCCCTCAAGCAAATGTAAGCTCTTATGCCCAAGTATCATCATGCCAAAGTGCAGAAATACGTTGTAATGCTCCAATAATTTGGATCATGTCCCTCTCAAATGAAAGAGTTCTTGCCAAAACAAGCTCATATATTTGTTGTCCTTCTCCCTAATGATGTTCTTTGGCAGCCCATGAAGTTTTAAAACTTTCTTGAAAAAGATATCAGCCACTACCTTGAACCTACCCTCTTTACTTGCACCCTTTAGGACAGCAATAACATGTTCTTTCTTTGCAAACTCAGTTGTAATAAATGCCTTGCAAACAGCTGCAATTACTGTCCAAGAGCAAAGAATGGATGAATAACCAGCAACTTGACAAGCTAACATAGATTCCAATGTGGCAACCTCACTCTTCATTCCAACCTTGTCAAAGAGCAAACAATGTATATCCTTGGCTGCCCAAAAAAGGTTGTTTGAGGCTGCCCGAAAGGTGCTCTAGGCTGCCCACTTGATGTTGTCTTGGCTGTCCACTTATCACCAATGCCTTCAAATTTTTCTATTTCATCTTAGATCCAAACATTGAAAAGGCTCTATTCTTATGCAAAATGAGACCATTTGCAAGCACCAACTTGTCAATCTTCACCATTTCAGCTAAGATGTGGACAACAACGATATCCTCAATCTTTTGCAAAGATAAAGGAGTTGTACCATGGTTGTTTGTGACTAATGGCAGCAATCTAGGATTGAAAATCCCGGGACTCAATGAAACAAAAATTAGTGCAGCAATTGTAATACTGAAAATACTTTGCAAAAATTATTGATGTTAGTGAAATAGGAGCTAGAAACAACCAAACAATGATTGGAAATACTTCATTAGCAGCAAAATACTGAAGATCATGCAATGAAAGCTTTTGTATGGCTGCAAATGTTGTCATGTGATAGTAGAAAATGGTGATGATTTTGGCCTTCAAGCTGAAGGTTTGGAGCACAGTTGTCCCCATCATGTACTCATTATTATTGGGAGGTAGAAGAACATTACTCCTTGCTCTTACTTTCTTCCAAAACAGCCTTAAGGGTGTTGGAACCTTTGTCCATGATGTTCTCAACAAATGGCTTCTTTCACGTACCAAAAACTTCATCATACTTGCCAATCTACAGCTGTCCAAGAAGAGTACTATTATTCCAAAACATGAACTTAGAAAGAACAGCATACCATGGCTATAGCATTGTATTCTCTCATTCAATCTTGGGGTTGTGGTGGCTGGAAACCATCTTGTACTGACAACCAAAGCCTCATCAATGTCCATGGATGGAGTGTACATCTTTTCGGTGACAAAAATTTCTTCTATCGCTGAAAAAGGTATAGGGGCAAGGCTGGAAACGTGGAAAAATAGTAGTCCAAAAGTTCGTGATAGCACTCTTTAAGAACCGTGGATCATAGTTCTTAATGCCCACATTCATAGCTACCATGTTATATTGGTCTATAACATCTTGAACAGCAAAGTAATATATATTTTGCTTATCCTTAGTGGTTGAGTTTATGAACTTACTACCTGTCTTCAAGGAAAGACCTTTCTCAAGAGCATGCTTATCAATTAGGAGCTGAGAATTCTTATGACATGACTGTTGTTCTGAAAATAAACTTGTGGGATTTACTTCATTATGTGCTGCCCATGGGACTTGCCTCCTATGAGAAGTCTCCTTCATTCTATTTCCATTCTCTAAATGATGGCAAAGCTGGAATAGTTTTTTGCTGTCCCCAACATATCTTGAACTGAAATTATAAGGGTGTTGACTCTCTAGACAACAATCTAGAATTGCCTTAGTATGGAGCACTTAATATGGGGCATGGCCATCATTCCTTGGGCTGCAATTAGAATGTTCATCTCCTTTGGCTGAAGTAGGGGCCTTTGGTAGATTTGCCTCCATACTATGAATCTTGTCAAGTACCTTCTCATAGCTGTCCTGAAAATCCATCTCATATGGCAATGGCTCAATCCTTGGAATGCTCGGAAGATGGGTAGGGGTTTCTCGGAAAAGATTTTCTTTCCATTTGGTACCCTTCATTTTATCCTCATTGTTAAGAATGATTCTCATGATGATCAAAATATTGCAAGGATATAGTATGATGGTGATAAAATAAATCCTTGCTTTGAAGATAATCAAATTGCTTACCCCTTTCTCTAAATTCCTTTAGGTGTTGTCTTGCTTGAATGGCTATCAACTTTGTCTTTTTCGCTCTTCTTAGCCAATCATCACACCTCCTTTGAGTCCTTATATCTTTCATGCTTGCTTGCAAGGTAGATGATTTCCTTTCAACCCTCGGATCCACTTTTGTTGTTGATGGTGGATCATTAAGTTTTGCCTCACATATGTAATTTATGCCCTTCTTTTCTGATGAACTCTTAGGGCAATCAGCCAATGGCATTTCCTTTTTCAGAATTTCTTCCTTAGTTTCCTCATTCCTTTGTAGGATTGGGGAATTCAAACCTTGACTTTTCTATTTTTTTCTTCAACCCGAACACTTTGTACATTCGAATCCATATCTTTCCCTTTGGAGGGCTATTAGTTTTCGATTTGCATGGCGGAATCCTCTATAGGCAGCTTGATCTTTTGTGGTGATGAAGTATTCATCACTTTTGTTGGTCCTTTTCCTTCTAAGGGGGACCTTGGAGGTCTAGGGCTTAACCTTACAAACTTAATCCATGCCTTGGGACCCATTGCCCTTAGTTCCATCTGAGATTTTTGCATAGCTTGCAACATCTCTTCCATAGCTTCCAGTGTTGGCTTCATCTTTTTGCCACTACCCTACATGAAGAAGAGTCTGCAAACAACTCGCTATCCACAACTGGCCAGAAAATAGCTCTAATACCACTGTAATGTCCCTTTTAGAGCAGAATTAGAACAATGTGGATTTTCCAACAAACCCTAATAAGGAATGTGATTTTAGATTTTTCCTTTCAAACCCTAAGCAATTAAAAATTTGGAATTCTAAATATGTCAATTTAGGGCACAAATACAATATTTTGTTCACCGCAATACCTGTCAAAAATAATAAATATTACAATTGGTAATAGGACCTACAAATCCGATTTTTATGAATTAAATATATGGCAAAAAATTACAATAAAATACTAGCTGAAATTATGATTAAACAAAATCCACAAACCCTCATCTAAACTGCCCCAACAACCAAATTAATCCTTCCAATACGCTGGTTGACCTAAGGTCTCAAATGGATTCGTTGACCTCAAACAAGCTAGCAAGGTGGTTCGCTACCCTAGAAAAGGGCCTCCAACAACTGCGTCCCACTCACAAACCCTGCCAATTGCGGTACTCCCCACAAAAACTGCCCTAGAAGTCTGAAACTGTCAATTTTTGCTCAACGTAACCCTTGAAATAAAGTTACCCCGCTGAATGTTAAGGGTTTTCATCTTTACTTCAACCTTCCAATGATGGGTTTCGTCTCCGATGGATGCAAGTTAAGCAAACATGCTCAAGCTTATGATTTCAATTGATAAGAATAACCTGATCCTTAAAATGAACCTCCTTTTTCCCTTTTATCTCCAATATACTTTCTAAATTAAGGACCAACTTATATCAAATTAGACAAGTCTTTTTCTTTATTATAACTTCATTTAGAAAAAAGTTGCCGACAAGTTACTTTTTTAGCAACTTGAACAAAAAATGAAGTTTCCCTTGTATTCCATTTTTGCCCCCGAGAAGTCAAATAGGGCCAAAGGTCTCATTAGAGAGGTAGCCTTGAAAAGGGGACATGACATTCTATAGGAGATTTGTACTTTTTTTTCATATAACTTGGCCTCCGAATCAAGTTTCCAAAGGTGGTGCTAAAGCAAAGTTCATTTGGTCAGCCGCACAACAAAAAACATTCGAGGAACTTAAATGTAGACTCTGTTTCGCACCAGTACTTGCGCTACCAGATCTTCAACAACCACTTGAGATTGAGACCGATGCATCAAAGCATTCACTTGAAGCACTCCTCACTCAATATGGTCATCCAGTTACCACAACAAGACTTTCATAACACCAGTAAGAAACTACTCAACATATGATCGTGAGCTCTATGCTATCGTTCAAGCATGTAAGCATTTGAAGCATTATATCTTGGGCAAGGAGTGTGATCCATACAAATCACAAGTTTCTTCAGTTCTTGCAGACTCGGAACAAATTACATCAAAAGTGGCATTAGAAATGGTTTTATTCCATTTGAACATCAAGCATAAGAAGGGAAGTGCCAATCCAATCGCAATTGTCTGGGTTGTCCACCAATTTAAGCTCTCCTTTCTATACTTGACGCATGTGGACGTGAAGTCAACACATGATCAAAATTGTATCCATCTGACATGGATTTTGCAGATATCTATCAAAATTTGCTTTGTGGTAATTCAATTCCATATTTCTACTTATAGACAACTATATCGCCCTTGAACAATTGTGTGTTCCGCATGAGACAGAGACAAAAACTAATATGGGAGGCTCATTTCAATAAGGCCATAGGACATTTTGGAGTTGAAAAGACGCTTGCAGTGTTACACAAGTACTTATGGCCACACCTTAGGACAGATGTTGCAAAATATATCAAATCATGTATGGCATGCACAATTGTCAAACCAGTCAACAAGAAGCATGGTTAACACCTCTGTCGGTTCCAACAAGACCATGGGAATTTATTTCCATGGGCTTCCTCTCAAGCTACCCTACTATCAAGCATGGTAATGATTGTGTTCAATGTAGTAATTGATAGATTCTCAATGACGACAATTTTAATATCTTGTAAGAAAGCAATCTCAGCTCTATAAACAGCCCAACTGTACTTTCAGCATGTATGGATCCATTTTGGAATCCCAGAAACTATGCTTTCTAACAGAGATACAAGGTTTTTGAGCAATTTATAGAAAGTGCTTTGGTCCATGCTAGACACAAAGTTGAACAAGTTTATCGCATTCCACTTGCAGACTAATGGACAAACAGAAGTCGTAAACAAGATGGTAGTGCACCTTCTTAGAGTCTACAACTCAAAGAAGCGACACACTTGGGATGAAACCCTACTTTTTATTTAGTACAACTACAACAAATCTTTTCATAGCTCTACTGCACACCACTTTTCAAGTACGTTTGGGTTTCCAACCTCTGGCACCCATTGACATAGCTTATCCTATCCCTCCATCAACAACAACTCCAACTCAAAAAGAAGTTGACAAAATTGTTCAGTTCATTGAGCAAATTCAACAAGTGCATACCATTCTGCAAACAAGCCAATGCTAAGTACAAGCAATGCCATGATAAGCATCAAACACCCAACACATTTCAGGTTAGTGATCGAGTATGGCTACACCTGTAGAAGGAAAGATTGACAAGACCTTACTGCAAGCTTCACCCAGTTTGGTATGGGCCCTACACCATCACCAAGAAAGTAGGGGATAACACTTTTGAGCTCAACCTTCCTTCTTACCTTGGGTTGCATCCAATCTTCAATGCATAACTCTTGCATCATTATTTTCCACCTTAGTTGGACACTTCAAACGTAGCAGAGACTCTTCAACAAATAGATATCAATCGAAATAACAGCGTCCCAATAGAATTGTATCAAATCATTGATGTCCACGTCAAACAAACACACTGATAAGAGATCCCTATCTTCCATATCGTCAAAGCAAGTCAAGTGCCTTTCCAAGGAAAATAGATCACAAAAATGCAGATTGCTAACTTGTTTCCACATCTCTTATCAAAACTGCATGCAATGGGGCCTTTGCTCTTCAAGGAGGGGCGACTAATCTAGGACAATCTAGGTCAGTAGATCTTACCATAGTGCATTGCAGTTGCTCAATCAGATTCGTGTTTATGTTAACAACTTTTGCATTAAGGGCAACACCTATGTGCCAATTGACAAGATCTAACCCTTCTTCAGCATTACCGCACAGCTCCTGCAGTGTTAGTACTATAAAGCACAAGTTTTTAGTAACAATGGTTGATGACGTCACCACAATCATCGCTTATTAAGTGGTTGCTACCAGCTCTTGTAATGGTTCAACTGACACTTCATCTCTCTCCATTGTATATTAATGTACACTTCCATTCTCTATAGTTGGTTATGAAAAGTACGTAGAGGAGAAAGAAGTTAGAGAGTACATAAACACCATACATCTTATCTTTTAGATATAGTATAGAACTTAGCATAAAAAAAAAATTCTATTGCAGTTCTACATTAGTTGTCAATTGTCTTCTTTGCTTGTTCAATTGCACATTGCACTTTCATTTCCTTTAGCATTCAAAATTCGCTTCCGTATATAACCTTCTTAAATCCATTTAAGTGGGTTGTCCACCAGATCTATCCCCAAGCCCCCGATCAATCTCTTTCTATGCGTCGTCCTACTCCTCCCCAGTTTTGATTTCTTCACCCACCTCCTTGTCTCAAATTTTGGTTTCCACCGCTTGTAGCTTGCTTGGATGTCGATATCTACACAACCAACACTTGCTTTTCCTTCTTTTTTCTTCGAGTTGTAGAGCCAACCCTTTATTGCATGCCTCGCAACCCAACATATCTCATAGGATTGGATACTAGGACAATTAACACTTGTATATCCCTTGGTGCAACAAATTTGTGCGCCATACTTCCTTATTTTCCTTCTTCACATCACCCTTCAAGTCTTTGAACATCCTCATCATGTCTTTTCTTAAAGCAATTATGGCATGGGGCATAGAGGCATCCTCCTCCTAGTCACTACTCGTATTATATTTATATTCACTTTCTAGGTTCATAGCTTGGTCAAATGCATCACTATACATTGTAGGTGGTGCCACTCTTAGCTTAGTTTTCTACTTTAACTTTAACCCCTTGAAAAACCACCTTTTCTTCAGACCATATGCAGGATAGTTCTCTAACTTACAGATCAATTCCTTCAACATCGTATTGTATGTTTGAACGGAGTCATCTATTCCCTACTTTGTGTTGTAGATTTTTGCCAAAATCTGTCATCAAAAGTTAATTTGAAATCCTTGAATAATTTCCTCAACTTGTCCTAAGTTCTCATGTTTGTCTTATCTTGATATATATACCAATCATTTGCGATTGCTCTCAAGCTCAATGGAAATGATCTATGCCAATATCCTTCATCACTCTATGCATTCATCCAAATTGTAACACATGTGTTACAATGCCTCAAGGGGACATAGTTAGCCTCCCCTGTGAACTTAGGGAGCTTTTGTATATCTCCCATCCGTGGTGGAATTGTCATTGTGCCTAAATTCCTTGGTGGTGTTGGTGGTCCCTATGGAATCCCCCATTTTTCACTCAACTGGCTCAACCTTACCTCTCTCCACCTTCTGGTCTGCCATATGTGTCTCCTCTAGTAGTATTGAATCATTTATACTCATGTTGGTTCCAAATCTGCACTAATTATCCCCAAACTTTATTTGCTTATCCCCAAGGAAAATGGTATGGCCTCTCCAAAGTTGTTGCTTGGAGACCTATTCTCTATCTAGGATCCATCCTTTCTCACCACCCACTCTCTTATCTTCACCTTCACCCTAAAGTTGCCTCCCTTCAACATTCCTCCCACTATCGGGTTGACCAACCTCTCCCTCAATGATCCTCCCACCGTTAGTGTGGTCTTCAATTCCACTAATCCCGTCAATAGTCCTATAATTGTCCACTCTTCCACCTCCAATTATCCACCCCTGGACAATCATACTCAATCCTCCATCGAGAAACTCCTAACATGCTCCTTATTTATTTCCTTCTATTCCAAGGGTCACAACTATATTACCCCTTCTATCAATCTTGAACATCATCATCCAGGTTGTTTGTTCCCATGTTGACTATCCTTGATAATCTCTGTCTTTTCTCTCTCTAAAATCTAGGAGACCTCCAGGGTGTTATTGATCTAGGAGTCCTCTTCACTATCGATAGAAACCTATTCGTATTGGTACAAAACTCATAATTCATAAATCTCCTCGACGACGTCACTCATTCTCTATTTCCAATTCTTCTCTTTTTACTCTAACATCATAGTGCTTAAGGATGCATTGTCTTTCTGCCTCTCATTATTGCTCCTTGTCACTACTCAATTCAAAGCAGTGGTAGGCAATAAAAGTTGGGACATTGACAAGCATTTGTTCAACATACTCGTTCTATACACAAGATTGTTGACCATGTCCACGAGAGGAGTCTATGTGTCAGCAAACTCCCTCTTAGCAATCTTTGTTGCGGCTACATTCTAGACCACACTAAGGTCCTTTGCTAACTCTTCCTCATTTTTATTGGCTTTGCTCGCGTCGAACTTTCTCCCCATTACTTTTTGAGCTTTTCCATTTTTATTATTGTTTCCACTGTCACTTCACAAAAATCCTACAGTCTCAAACACACGCAACAGCACCATACATGTAGAGGGAAATTACTATGTTCAACTATTACATCTATATAAGAACATACGCTAAACACATTGTAGTATGAGACATCACATCACAAAGCAAGGAAAAAAAGATCATCACACAACACAATTATGCTTCAAAGATCATCATTGTATTCATATAAGTCTATGTACAAGAATGACTTCACATAGATACAATCCCCATGCTCCAATATATCATAATGAATAACAGCGAGGAGCCAATACACAAAAGAATTAAATTAGCCCCTCCTAGCTTATACAAGTTGTCATATAACATATTGCTCCTCATCATTACATAACAAAACATATGCCTCCAAAATACTTATTTTGTTCTGTTATCAAGACTATGTACAATATTAGAGCCTGCAGGATCTAATTAAAACTTCGTACATGAGTGGTTCCAACAGGTTGCTCCAACTATAGCACCCGTTCCTCTGGGCCTTATTTATGTACATTACTCCTAGGAAATAAATAGCCATTGATATGTCATTTGGTGGCATCTTGTGATATCGTTGAGGAGATCATTCTATGTTATGTACTTGAGGCTGTTGATATGAATACAATGATATTTCAGCGTGCGTATTTTATGTGATGAACTTTATTTTCTATGTTATTGTGTTATGTTCTATACTAAAACTGTGTTGCGTGTGAGACATTCAATTAGGAGGTTTAGTGCTCATAAGAATTCCCTCCTACAATACAAACAAGAGGCCAGCACACAGACAACTCAGACAGAGCATACAGGTATGGAGCAGCAGATGGTACTTGCTGCCACCTTTTGGGAGCGAGGAGGGGAAGCCAAGTGATAGTACACGGATACCTATTTGGGAAAATCTCATACAACTTTATACACAGATTTTGGAGTTGAAAAACTTTAATTTTCAGCAATCAAGACACGAGCAAGCAGCTTAACATCCAGGATTTCAGAGGCCTATAACAAGGCTAATGTCATGTCCCCCTTTTGGACATAAGAGTGAAAAAAGATCCTCAGCCTTATTCTTTGGTGTTTCCCTTAGGCTAAGGGAAAGGAGACTTAAAAAGGAAGCACTAACTCCTCTTCAAATTATAAAAAGGTACCTTTTGGTTAAGTTGTTTTAATTTAAAGTTGAGGAGAGGGCCTTTTGAGTTAGTGGGGCTCACATAGCCCTTAAGTGATTTTAAAAGAAAATTAACCTTATAACACTTTGTATTTTCCCTTCAAATGGAACGCCCAAATTGAGGAGTAAGGTATATAAGGAGGATTGTGACTCATTTGAAAAGGTTATACATGATTTTGATAATTGAAATTGTAAGCTTAAGCGCGAAAATGCTTAACTTATCTATTGAGGAACAAAACCCTTCAATCGAAGTTGGAGTAAGGACGAAAACCCTTACATTCAACTAAGGCATCCTCATTCAAGGGTTGCATTGAGCTTCATTGACAATCAAGGGTGTTTTGAACACCAATTTTGATTGCAGTAGGTGTGGTGCCTAGGGTTTTGTGGTGAAAGTGGCAATGATCTAGGATTTGGAAGCTACTAGGGCAGCGAACTGATTGCAACAGTTGGACGACTCCCTTTGGGATCTAAATTGACCTACTTGACAAATGTTTATGCCCAGATTACAGTTGTTTATTATTTGATAATTTTATTATAAATTTTAGCAATATTTTTCTAGCTAAATATGCATCAAAAAAATCCATAAACAAGGTATTTATTGTGATAATATTATTCAGAATTTATGAATGAAGATTGAGGTAAAACTATTCTATTTGTGCCCTAATTGTTCAATTCCAGCATTCATCCTTTTGGTTAGGGTTTGGAGTATTAATAATCAAAAATTCATATTTGTTTGGTTAGAGTTTGAGATATTTAAATCAGAATTTGCACAGGTGGTGTTAGGGTTTGTTGGGAAACCCCTTTGATCTAAATTTAGCCCTAAAAGGGATATTTCAGTGGTATCAGAGCCAATTTCTTGTCCAGCTATAGGGTTTGAGGGTTTATAAGGTCAAATAGTGACAAAAGGCACGATAAATGACATTCAAGTTTTTGGATGGTGCCAAATTGGAGAAGCTTACCCAAGTGCAAGAAAGATTGAATGATGTAATGGTAGAAATGATTTACACTATGAAAAATCTAAATGGTGAAGGGAACCTTCCAAGGGCAAACATTAGTTTTCAGCCACCAAAGGTAACAAGTGATTATTTACCTAGGTCATTCTGGCCTACCTCCCTTTCAAAGGAATTGAAGGAAGAACGAGTTGGGATTAAGACAAGTTCAACCCCAAGAGCTACACAAGGAGATTTGAGGCATGCATGGCATGTAGAAGAGAAAAAGAAATTTGCCCTTGTGATGAAGGAAAAGCCACGAGCTAATTGCCCTAAGGATTCATCACTAAAGGAGGACACAAAGTCAGAATTGAAAAAAGTTAGTGAGTAGCAGAAAATTGGTACCTTGAAGGCGTTTGAACAGCAAAAGGGCTACACTTTGGGGCAGCCAAGTGTTGAACTTTCTGAGTTTCACAAATCAGAAAATTTGGGGCAGCAAGAAGAAATTGTCTTAGAATTTATGGGGTAGGAAAAGAACACTTTTCAGTTGAATAAAGGGCAGCCAAATGGAAAAAATTATGAGTTACAGAATTCTGAAATTTTGGGACAGCCAGAATAAGTTGTCCAACAGGTTCAGGTGTTACAGGGGATAGGCACTGAAAAGGAATAATCATTTTTGCATGTTGAGGAAGAGAAGTTGAAGTTCAAAGCAAAGATTCCAAGTGATATTGTTTATTTTCAATTTGCTGCAATTTTCAGAACATATAAAAATAATCAATTTAATTATTCTCATGACAAGAATTTGTCGCATCACCCTCCTACTATGTTCCCACAACATTTTGGTCATCATGAGATCATGTCAAGAATGAAGACAAGATGAAGGGCACTGAATGGAGGAAGGAATTTCTCCAAGAGAATCTAAGGATGGGGAATTGCAAATTCCAATATAGATGTGGGATCTAGATGAAACTTACAAGTTTGGTATTGTTGTCATACAAAATCTAAGTTCTTTGACACCCATGCAAGGACGTTGGCAAGGCCTTGGGATCATAAAAAAGAACAATAAGGTGAAGAGCATGCAAACCACTCCAAATCTTGGTAAGCATCATGATTTACTTACTAAATTTCAAACACTACATAGGGTGGTTTTGACCAAGGGAAGCATGCAAGGCAAGAGTGTACAACCATTGGCCAAAATTGAAGTCTGTGCAGCTATTTTTGATTCATTTTCAGCTTATAAATCAGGCTCCATGCAAGAAAACACACTTTAACAACCATGGCATGAAGGAGAACACCTTGATTAGTGTTGTGTATGTAAGGGTTTGCTATGTGGGGTCACAAAGTACAATTTGCACAATGTGCATATCGTTGATTGAGAGGGAAAACAGAGCAATTAATGACTGTTACAGTCATTATACAGCCCACTCACGTTCTATTTTATGTTGTTGGACAAGAAATAGAGTTTGGATAATCATGAAATTGGTGGTGAGCAATAGACATCATGATCCAAGGATCAACGGGAGGGCTGTTTATTATAACTTTAGGAATCCAAAGAGCAACAAATTCGTTAGTTCCTTGTTAGTGAATCAAAAGAGAATTCAAATATAACAATGCAATGGAAACTAAACCACTCTTGCCTAAGTACTAAGTTGAGTTTAACACAATGAACAAAACTACAAACAAGAGATAAAAAACATACAACAATGTTACATCCCTTGTCAAAACTAGTGCTCACTTGTTGGCATAGAGGATGTTCTTGCTCGGTTTGTGGGCATAGAGACTTTGATCAATGCATTCTCCATCTTGGCAGCACGTCTCTAAGACCACACGTGGATTGGCTTGGCTTGGTGTGAAACTTCTTAAATCAATTTGGCATTATAGCATTGTTTGAGAGGCTTCTTGAAGGCATACCTACAGAATAATCTTACACACAAAAGCTTGTTGGATGAGAATGATGACACTTCTATTTATAGGTCTTAAAACTAACTCTAACCCTAGGGTGGTTAGGTTTAGTTTTAACCTTGGTTAAGTCAAAAGTAACCTAAGTTGAGTTTAGATTAACCATGGGTCGGGTCAAAGCGATTATGAAGGCTTGACAACTCATAGAAGATATTTATTGCCATTACAACTCATAGAAGATATTTATGAGGTTGTGACTCACCTTTTTTCTGAATTTTAGGAATTAATAAAAAAAATTACTAATTCTCTTGACTTTGACCTCATCTTTATTGAAAAAAAAATTAGAAAATGTAATTCCCTAATTCAACTTGGAATTTTCACTTAAGCAAACTAATTGAATTTTGTTTTTTAATTAATCTTGTTTAGGGATTTTGGCATTTGGCAATTGTTATAAATGTTTTGCATTAATAGATCAATAGGTCAAGAATGTCAATTTGCTAGGTCGCAATTTGACTAGGGTTGAATCCAAGCTAGGTTATTGGTGCATATAGAGTAATACCCTAGATAAGCAAGCCTCGACATGTTTATGAGCAATTATATCCCTTGCGTGGACGAATTTGGGCAATCCAGGGGATTTCTAGGCTTAAATTACGTCATTTTCTAGAAATCAATCTGGTACCCCGATTTAGACACGAATGTGGCAAAAAATGAGTGTCTACATTTATACCCTGTTGACAATTGTTTCTCACATTTCTAGTTTGTTCCCTCCAATGTTTATGGTCACTCAGGTAAAACTTGACTCTCGAGAGATGTGTTTCCCACCCCTTATCATTATGGAATGTTTCTAGAGAATACAAGTGGGTTTCCAGCCACTATAGGATTAATTTGGAAGAAGAGGATGGCATGCTACAGCCATATTTGGGATAACATAAGTGAATCCTTGGGAACTCATATGAGGAGAAACTATAAGGAAAGTGCAAGTCATAGAAGGGAATTTCATGTCATGTTTCTAAGGCATGATGGAGTGATAAAAAACGTGTTGCTAAACACTCTTGTTTTCACTAACATGTTTGTTCTATGTGTAGGATCGCAACTTGGGCCGGCTGCAAGGACAAGAAGGAAGGCAAGGAAGGCTGCAATTTCTAAGTTGTGGCAACCACTTCAGCAAATGGAGATCCATCCCATTTCATGTTCAGTAAGAAATTCAAATTATGAAGATTTTTGTTTATCAAAGGGGAATAGAGGATTTGTATATTCTGAAGGTGGGCAGCCACTAAAGCATTGGGAAAACCATTCAATCCCATGCTTCAAAAGCAGGAAAAATTCTGAATTTTTCATAAGGAATAGGCCCATAAAACACTCAAAAAATTCTGAGTTTTGTGTGCAAACTCAGCTAGTTACATGCACTAAAGGTTCTGAAATTTGTGAGGCAACAAATTCTGAAAATGATGAAGATAATTCTGAAAGAAGTGTGCAAAATCAGCTTGTTATATACACAGAAAATTCTAAAAAAATTGATATAATGCAGCCCTTAGTGAATTCCGGAAATGATGAAGAATTTCGGCCCTTCACTGGTGACAAGAAGTTTGGGTTTGCAAAGGACGAACAACCCTTCCAAGGTATGGAGTTTTGGCTCTTTTCAGGTTTGACATGTGTCCCAAACATTAACTTTGTGTTAGGGCAGCAAAGATTGAATTTGAATATTCAATTAATTTTGGTAGAGCATGCAATGAAAAAGAAAATTCAGAAATATGAAATAAAGATGAGTAGGATGACTGCAAATGGTCTTCAATTCAAGGGAAAAGGAAGGCTTGATAGGGGCAACACCATAGAGGGAGAGAGCCTTCAAATTTTATGCACTCGTGATGCATGTTGAAAGCATATTTGGAAGGGAAAGCATGAGGACAAACAATGGGTTCTAGTTTGGGCACCATGGCAAGGTTGTTCAATTCTTCATGGTATGTACACACAAGGTATGTCTTCAAGATTGTCCAAAGTTGTGTGTTTCATGCAAGTTGTTGAGCCACACCTTTGGCATAATGAAGAAACTTTTAGGCACACTGAGAGCCCTAAGGGGCATTGGGATACTTGCCAAGGAAGCACACACTCCAAGGTACACAAGCAAGGTAAAATGATCATGATGGGCAGCCATAAGATATTTTCCGATAATATTGTTCACAACTATTTGAGCCCCTCTAAGGTAAGTTGTAAGCTCATGGCACTTTCTTTGAGAGCAAATTGTATGAAGGAACTCCCGAGGAATGAATGGGGAGTAAGTAGCCTCAAATTTTCTTGCAAATTCAAGGCTATAAACTCCAATCACAGCCCCACATATATCTTGTACATAATTGTTGTTGGGGGTATTTTTCTCCAAAATGGTAGAACACATGAATATGAGGATGAAGGAATGGGCTATAGCTATGTTGAGGAAGCTTCCAGCCCATAAAAAGGGTAGATTGATGATCTTGAAAGGCAGTTTTAAAGGTACTAGCAGTTGTTCCAAGTTTAGCCATGAAAGGTACAGTTATAGCAGCCACTTGTTGGGAAAAAGAATGGTACGATACTTTTGTTCCAACACTTCCAGTACACGTGGACATCGATCTTCTCACAAGTACAGCAGCAAAAAGCTTCAGAATAGGACTTCCTTTCCTTAGGAAGAGGCTATGGAGGGTTTTGCATTAAGTGAATTGTTGGGACAGCTCCATGGATGTAGCTATTGCTTGAGGACAAACAATTTTGAACGAGAAGGTTTGGACATAAGAATGAAAAGGACCCTTAGCCTTATTCTTTGGTGTTTTCCTCTTAAAAAAGAAGCACTAACTCCTCTTCAAATTATAAATATGTACCTTTTGGTTGAGTTGTTCTAATTTTAAGTTGAGAAGAGGGTCTTTTGAGTTAATGGGGCTCACATAGCCTTTAAGTGATTTTAAAATAAAGTTAACCTTATAACATTTTGCACTTTCCCTCTAAATGGAGCGCCCAACTTGAGGAGTAAGGTATATAAGGAGGATTGTGATTCATTTGAAAAGGTTATGTATGATTTTGACAATTAAAATTATAAGCTTAAACACAAAAACGCTTAACTTATCCATTGAGGATGAAACCCTTCAATGGAAGTTGGAGTCAAGACGAAAACCCTTACATTCAACTAGGGCATCCTCATTCAAGGGTTGCATTGAGCTTCATTGACAGTCAAGGGTGTTTTGAACACCAATTTTCATTGCAGTAGGTGTGGCACCTAGGGTTTTGAGGTGAAAGTGGCAATGATCTAGGGTTTGGAAGCTACTAGGGCAGCGAACTGGTTGCAATAGTTGGGAGACTCCCTTTGGGATCTATATTGACCTACTTGATAGTTGTTTATGCCCATATTATAGTTGTTTATTATTTGATAATTTTATTATAAATTTTAGCAGTATTTTTCTAGCTAAATATGCATCAAAAAAATCCATAAACAAGGTATTTACTATGGTAATATTATTCAGAATTTATGAAGACTTGAGGTAAAAATATTCTATTTGTGCCCTAGATGTTCAATTCCAGCATTCATCCTTTTGGTTAGGGTTTGGAGTATTAATAATCAAAAATTTATATTTGTTTGGCTAGGTTTGATATTTTAAATCAAAATTTGCACATGTGATGTTAGGGTTTGTTGTTTTGTTGTTGGGGTTTGTTGGGAAACTCCTTTGATCTAATTATAGCCTTAAAAGGGATATTTCAGCTAAGTCTAAGAACCACACGTAAAAGATGTGTACACACCATTATGGAAGGATGTGTACCAAATAAAGCTCAAGAGGGAAAAGGTGTCAGCTAAATCAATGGAGGATCTTGTAGATACTGAAATCTAGTATTAAGTACTTAACAATGACAAGCTTGACATACAATTACCACACGACTTATGTGCACAAAAATGGTCCTAACTCGCCATCTCACCCTATCCTAGTGCTTTGTATAAGTCTGACCCTTTCGTTATGTTGTTACACACCTATAGGAACCTCACTGTCTATTTCAAACCTGCATTCTATCCTACACAGACATCCCCAGACCTTCAATTTAGTCCTGTGCAGGGGTCACTACCGTCAGATTAGGTCAATATTGCTAGTCGATATTGACCTACCCTTGACGATAGCGACCCTCCCAGCAACTACTTTTTAAAATCGAATCTTTCTTTAGGGTTGACTCATTTGCCTAGCATGTTGGTGTCGTGAGAAAATACCTAATTGGACTCATATATATATATATATATATATATATATATATATATATATCAAGGCTTCACTTTATAGGGGACTTGGCATTTATTTAGTACACAACTATATACTATTCCACATTAAGCAAAATTGCCATATTCCTCCCAAATTCAGAACCAATCACTAGGAGTAGTTACAAGCCAAGTCTGAAACATACCAAAGCCAAGTCAAAGCAAGCATTTTCAAAAGCCAAATCATTGGTTGCATTCATATAGTGAAGAAGCACAATTGCACAATAACACTAGGTGGGAGAATTAAGTCTAGCTTGATTTCCCTCCATGGAGTATATTATATGTAGACAATGGTCAATCATCAACAGGGAAGATTGGGGCCAACTCAGGCCATTACACTTTCTCTATTTTTTTAGATTTTTGGCCCTCACAAGCACACCTAGGGTTGCAAGGTAATGGAGGTAGATTTCTGGAGTTGTGCATCATCAAGGTTTGGCATCGCACATATGGAACTTTTAGAGACAGGTTAAGGTGATTGTATGGTCACAGACCCCTCTTATGGCACACGTCACTACCAACCACTATAGGTCAGTATCGACAGTCTATACTGACCCAAAGCTGCCAGAACCAACCTTGCACAGATAGAAAAACAATTTTGCATCTAGACGAATTACAAACTTGCTTCAATCTGTTTTCCATTGTTAGAGCACAGTCACACTCAAAAAGTCAATTAGTAAAGTTAAGTACTTATCCTTTTGTTGTACTTACTATATTCAACATATGCCAAATGTCAAATCATTGCAATCTATTCAAGATTTTACATTTAGATTTTTGCTTATGTGTCGTATTTAGTAATCTAAATTCACATACTAGTTTCTATCTTAATTAAATTAAATAATTCATCTTAATCCAAATGAGGGTAAAATATATTGGTGAACCTGTACATCGCTCGAACTGTGTCAAACCCTAGGTCTCCCTTAAGATTTTAGATTTCAGTATTAAGATTTTTATTCTCAAGCGTGATTTATGAATTTTCCCCTAATAATACATTACCCATGGCTATAATGAAGAACATTGTTTTTATTTGTTAATGCAAGTCATGAAGGTAATTTTTTCATATTGTTTCACTTGACTATGTAACATTTTGAGCAATCATATAATCAAATGGATCAACTCTAAGAACACTGATAAGGCTAAAATTAAGAATGAGCAATCCCAAGCCTTCCTCAAAACATATTTTTGCAACATCTAATCCAAGTTGCCTTGTGTTACCACTAGATGCCAAAGGACATGCATAACTCCTTTTGTTCCTCCTCCCCCTAGACTTCTCCCATTATTTGCCCACAACTTATTTTGGATTCTGCAGTCCATGTTGTCAACACTAGATGAGGTAGGGTGCCCCATCATGCCCCACCATGGATTTCATACAAATAATTTTTGGGCATTGCAACAAAGATTCAAAAGCAAGGCATGATTGAAGTGCACCAATCACCGACCAACCATGGTACAAATAGGGTCAATATAGTTACACAACAAAGGAAGTTCATATCAATTGATCCTAGATGCATATGCAAATACCCTAGTTAGTTCAAACATTGCTTCTTCATGTTTGCTTGCTTATTCTCTTCTATTTTGACACATATACATATGCGCTTGCATAGAAGCCCTTGGCTTTGTTTTCAATTGGTCCTTGCCTCTTTATTGTTATCCTAATCCGGACATCCATGACACATCCTACAATGATTCTATGTACATCCTTGGTAGCATTCTACTTGCTCACTCTTACATATTGACTACTTATACATGCTATGACTTCAATTGAACTTACACAATCACATACATTTATATCTACATATTACACAGGGACAAAATGATTTTTCCCCACTAAGGCATACAGATCCTTATCTCTACATACGCTATTAAGCTACATTGTTGCGATTCACATATAATGGGAGCATATTGCTTGCTTTCACTTCCTCCACATTTCTATGCTATCACATCTAGTGCACGCTAGGCCTTGACATATGATGCAGATTGTTTGGATCCCTCTCATTCTTCTATATTGGAAACCACTGCCACTTGGCCATACTTGACTACTTGCAAATATGTCAAAAAATATATTATCTCAAGAAATACAAAAACATCAAAATATTCCCAAAAAAAATCAAGATAAAGCCCTGAGCATGACATGATTGCTAAATTACAGTATCTACATAGTTATTTATCACAGGTTTGGTAGATGGCATATTCTTTTCATACACATATTTCACAGTATATGAATGCGATGCAAATGGACATATAGATGTTGGACTTTCCTCTACCCAAGTACCATGCCAATACTGGGGGCATCTTATTCCACAAGTTTCACAATCATAGGTTATATCTTTATATGACCACTTTACTATGTTGAGCTATCTAGATTGATTACACGTCTTGTTAGTTTCTCATATCTTACATAGTGCTACATGGATATGTTATTTTACTAAGATGTGACATTGATACATATAGATGTTAAACTAGTCTTTACTTGTTTTATGTTTCATTGATGTTGTTATTCTCTTGCATGATAGGCTATTTTGTGCTTGTCTATTGTTGTTGGCCCATTTGTTTTGTTTAATGCAACATCTTTATGTCCCTTGTTTGGTGCGACATCTTTATGTCCCTTGTTTGGGACATCTTTAACCTTTATTTCGCTTGAGTGTGGCCTTTGGCCTGTTTGTTGAGACATCTTCATGTCTCTTGTATGTGCCCTTAGGTCTTATGTGTGACAATAACTCTTGAGCTTGTTGAGCTTGTTGCTATACGGATTGGAATCTGCCCCATCTGATAGGGCCATGCATATGCACTCAATTTACAAGAATAGAAATTATAGTTTTTTCACATACATATACATTTGAGATACAAGGTCTCAGGTTCAGCATATAGATGCATAGTATTCTATATCAGTTAGTAGAGATTTACGGGGCATGATATTGGTTCATGCACATACACACTTTCAAATTCATGAGGCATGAGACTAGTTCATGCACATTCTTCATTTTCAATTTGCACAGTGGATTCCTCTATAGATAGCTTGATCTTTCGTGGCAATGAAGCATTCATCATTCCTTCTTCTAAGGGAGACTCTGGAGATCTAGGGCTTAACCTTACAAACTTCATCCATGCCTTGGGACCCATTGCCCTTATTTCCCTCTGAGATTCTTGCATAGCTTGCAACATCTCTTCCATGGCTTATAGTGTCATCTTCATCTTTCTGTCATTGTTTGACATGAAGCCAACTCAAACCTAAAAACACAAAAAAACTTGAAACTTTGACTGAAACCCTAGTTGTAAAAAGTACAGCCGTTGATCTAGAGTTGTAAAGACTGGAATCTGCCCCATCTAATAGGGCCATGCATATGCACTCGGTTTACAAGAATAGAAATTATAGTGTTTTCACATACATATACATTTGAGATACAAGGTCTTAGGTTCAGCATATAGATGCACAGTATTTTGTATCAGTTAGTAGATATTTACGAGGCATGATACTGGTTCATGCACATACACATTTTCAAATTCATGAGGCATGAGACTGGTTCATGCACATACACATTTTCAAATTCATGAGGCATGAGACTGGTTCATGCACATTCTTCATTTTCAATTTGCACGGTGGAATCCTCTATGGACAGCTTGATCTTTTGTGGCGATGAAGCATTCATCACTTCTGTTGATCATTTTCCTTCTTCTAAGGGAGACTCTGGAGGTCTAGGGCTTAACCTTACAAACTTCATCCATGCCTTGGAACCCATTGTCCTTAGTTCCCTCTGAGATTCTTGCTTAGCTTGCAACATCTCTTCCATGGCTTATAATGTCATCTTCATCTTTATGTCATTGTTTGGCATGAAGCCAACTCAAACCTAAAAACACAAAAAAACTTGAAACTTTGACTAAAACCCTAGTTGTAAAAGGTACAGTCGTTGATATGTAGTTGTACGGACTGGAATCTACCCCATTTAATAGGGTACGACTATTGTATGGATACGTATGGATATGCAATTTTTTTTTTTTAAATTCCTCCACAGGCTGCCAAAATCATGGCTCCGATACCATTGGAATGTCCCCTATAGGGCAAATTATTGCCAAAAAGGGTACAACAATAAATCCTAACAATATTAAATAAATTTATATATTTCTTTTGAAACCCTAAGCACCTAAAATTTACAGAATTTGGAAAGCGCCAAAGTAGGGCACAAATCAAATAATTAAGTCCTCACAAATTACCAAAAATTATGAAATATTTCTACCAATCATCATCCAATCAGATTTGATTTTTAGGTCCAAAAATATCGCTGATAAATAAGATTAAAAAAACCACAATGTTAAGTTGCCTACAAACTGCAAGTAGGCTAGAAAAACAACCTAGAAAAACCCTGTTCACCCCAAGAGCGGGTTCATTGACCTCCTTGGGTGATTCATCGATATTTTGATGCTTCAAAACCCTACACTGCCCACACAAACTACAACGTCCTCCTTCTAGATACCCTCCATTGTTTTGTTGTACCTGAAATGGTGTCTAAAACACCTCCAACTGTCCAATAATGACCGGTGCAACCACTAAATGATGGCTGCCAGCTGATATGAAAGGGTTTCCATTCTTGCTTCAATGAGGGTTTTCATCCTCAATGAAGAAGTCCAGCAGATCGTGCCAAAACTCTAGAATTTCAATTCATCAAACATGGTAACCAAAATGAACCTCATTTCCTTCTTTTCTATCATTTCTCTCCAAAAATCAATTCTATTACTTTCTAAATTAAGGATCGACTTACATCAAATTAGAGGAGTCCCCTTCTTTATTACAAACAATTTAGAAAGAAATTGTCGACATATTACTTTTTGACAACTACAACATAATATTATTTTATTTTAAGTATTTGAAAATACTTTTTATTTTAATAATAATATTATTCTAATGTCGAAAAGGGACCATACACGTACGTTGAGGTTCAACGATGCTCAACGGTTATGGCATTACTTCTAGCAAACCCATCACGTGGTTCTTATCTTTATCAGATTTGAATAGTTACTTGAGTTAATACATCATGTACTCTCCACATTTATGAGGGTTGCTACATGTCTTCCCAACCCAAGGACTTGCATAGTTGTACAAAATTGGGTTTTGATCACCCTCAATTTCTCTATGGTTCAACAAAAGGAACCACTCTCCAAGTGCTTCAATGGAAAGCACCTTTCTCCAATGCTTCAACAAGGAAGCATCATCTCCAACAAGTTGCAAGGGCAACATGGTTTTCACGTTTTCACCAACACACATGTACTCCTTCCTTTCTATTTAAGTTTCAAATTTCAAGTTCATAATTCAAATTTCAATTTATGGATGTTGACTACCATATGTTTGTTGCAGGTTTTGATTTTGAGTGCCTGCACAATTGGAGCTTCTACCAAAGACAAGGTGTGCTGTAGACACTCAAGCATACATTTTCCTTTTACTCTAGCAATTATATTACTAGAATAAAAGAGAGGCATTTGTACATATTAAAATCTGGTATTAAGTACTTGACAATGATAAGCTTGACATACATTTACCACACATAATTTGTACGCACAAATATGATCTTAACTCGCCATCTTACCATATCCTAGTGCTTCTATGGGTCCGACCCTTCCGTTCTACTACTATACACATACAGGAACCTCGTTTGTTTCAGACATGCATATTAACCTGCACAAACATCCTCAAACCTTCAGTTCAGTCCTATGAACAGGTCACTACTATCAAGCTGGATCAATTTGCCAATCAATATTGACCTACCCCTGACAATAGTAACCCTCTCTTGGCAATGGCTACTTATTAAAATCAAATCATTCTTTAGGGTCAGCCCATCTACCTAGTGTGTCAGTGGCGTGAAAAATTACTCAATTGCACTCATACATATGCAATTCAAGGCCTCATTTGATTAGGGGCTTGGCATTTATCTAGTACACATCTATACACTATTGCACATTAAGCAAAAAATTTCTATTCCTCCCAATTTTAAAACCAATCATTACGAGTAGTCACAAACCAATTCTAAAGCATACTAGATCAAGTATCAAAGCCATATCATTAATTGCAAAATCACACTAAGTGGGAGAACTATGTGTCTTGATTTCCCTCGGATTATCGAATACATAGGCAGTAGCCAATCATCAACGGAGATGATTGGGGTTAGCTCAACCCATTACACTTTCCTGGTTTTTGCAAGTTTCTAGCCCTCACAAACACACGTGGGGTTCCAAGGTAAAGGAGGCAAATTTCTAGAGTTGCGATCATCATCAGGGTTCGACATCACACATACAAAGCTTTCAGAGACAGGGAAAGGTGACCATACAATCACAGACCCTTCTTTCACGATAGGCAACTACCAGTCACTACAGATTAATATTGACAGTTGATCGTGACCCAACGCTGACAGAACTGACCTTGCGCAGACAAAAACACAATTCTAGATCTAGATGAATCACAAACTTGCTTCAATATGTTTTTCACTATTAGAGCGCAATCATTCAAATAGTCAGTCAAAAAGGCTAAGTACTTATCATTTTGTTGTACTTACTATATTTAACATATGCCACTTGTCAAATTATTGCAATCTACTTCAAGATTTTATATTCAAATTCATGCTTGAATGTCATATTTAATAATTTGAATTCACATACTAGTTTCTATTTTAATTAGATTAAGTAATTCATCTTAATCCAAATTAGGATAAAACAAATCTAGCCTTTTAAAAGACACGTGACCAATTAGCCTACATAACCAAACAATCAAATTGGCATTTGGTCATAGCACATATAAAAAAGAATCAAAGGAAGGTCCTTGAGGAGTCTGAGAATTTGAAGAGACAACATCATAAATGGTCCACAAACAAATTGAGAACTACTTAAACTTTACTATGCAGGTCCAAAGATTGAAAAATCAAACTATAGTATGGAAGAAGGCAAAGGAAGAACACGAAAATCATATTTGACTACACTAGATGGAGGTAAAAAGTGCGAGATAAAAAGTGGACAAGGACAACAACAATATTGGGGAGACCTTGACCAAGTCTTCTATGCTCGAGTTGGAATTCTCCATGCACAAGAATAAATAGGTAGAGTGGGAAACACAAATAAAAGCGAAAAAGTGGAAAGGGATTCACAGTACACCAAAGAATATAACAAGGCAAAGGTCGTTGTAGCTCAAACCTTGAGGATGCAATAGAATTTGAGATAATCGGGAGGAAGGACCACTACCCCTTCCTCCTCACAGGCATTCTGATCACTGCACCTCTAGCCTCCCCAACTATTGCTGCTATCGTCAGCAATTCAAGTTCATCCCACACAAGCATGATACCATGAGCCACATCCTACCCCATCCAGTTGTCAAGAATGACAACTTTGTTTTGGTTAGATGTAGACTTGTATTGCGCATAGAGACTCATATGAATAAATAACGACTGTTATGTTATATATTGTGGTAGGAGTAGGAGGGGTTCAATCATTTTTGTATACATAAGTGGTTCCAAAGGGTTTGGACTCCAATTGTGGCACCTATTCTTCACAAACTCCTGTATATGTATACCACTCTTAGAGTTCTTATCATCATATCTCATCATCATCTTGTATAGTATCTCATTTCTCTTGTGGCATGATCGTGAAGAAGTTTACACGAATATAATATTGTTCAAGCATATCATATGTTCTACATATTCTATGTGATGAACTCTTTTCCTATTGTTATGTGATGTGTTCCTATACCACATTGTGTTCTCTACATAATGTTCCTATACTACAATGTGTTCTCTACATCTGTTTCACCCTTTTTTGAAACGTATGTAACGTTAAGGGAGTAGAATAGCCTATACACGGATAAATAAAATTATTCTAGAGCATGTCAATTAATTGAAAACTCAGATAAATGAATATTTTAAATTAAATGTTGAGTTATGCTAAATATAAAAAGTACACTCAAAACAATAGTTTGATTGCATAACAAAAAGAAGAGATAATATTTAGCTTATTTGCACAAATGCACAAACAGATCTAAAAAGTACAAAGGTGGAAATAGGTAGAGACAAGATCATAATTCAATCGTCAGATTTTAGAAATATTGTTTATGGAGGCCTAGACACTTGCGTTGACGATCTTGTCCTGATCTCAATGAAATTGTCCTATAAGGAATATTCATTGTATTGTGAAGCGACCACCTAGAATCTTCTAAGTTTTTTGTTGCCGTCTTTCTATTGATATCTTTTGTTCACATGCATAGGCTATCAATGACTGTGTATGGTTCAAACGCTAGCTCTTCACCTTAAGTCTTTGTACCTTGCCAAAAATGGGTTAGTGGGCTCATGGTGTCGAGTTGACCTCAATGACCCTCTGTCAATGAGTGCAACCTACATAGCCAATATTCCAAGGAGGGCCTCAAAGTTATGTAGTTCTCCCCTAAGTGTTGGCTTGTGTGTGCATACAGGCGCAATATACTATATGCAAAGACATGCAATGATCTAGCTTATAACTTGATAAATACTGTTCATGGGTGGTTGTTTGAGTGCTTCAGACTTGCAATATGACTGCTCCTATGACTGATATGAAAATAGGAAAGAATAGGGTAATAGAACTCAGTTGTGCAATTGATTTATTGATCTTGAATAGGTGGTTGCTTGGTATTTGCTAGATGAATAATGATACGGCTTAGATTTGTATTTATACATCTTTTGAAAACATCTCATGGTAGGGTTCAATAAGACATAGATAGACCCATAGAATTTGAAAGACTTGCAAATTATGACTTTTGATGACTAGACACTTAATAAGAATCTAGACATTTGCGTCGATGCAAGTGTCTGGTAGGTTAGGAAGCTACTGAGGATCTGAAATTGACAGTGAAGGATATATATCAGGATTTAAGTTTTCTGTACAATGCAGGAGATCTAGGTCATCATAAATGATTGGGTCAGACCATAAGATAAACAATTAGGCACATTGAGATGGCGAATGTGAGCTTTTTGGTAATAAGAAGGTATAGAAATAAAGGGTAGAGCCTTGAAAGATATTTGTCAAGTATACAAGACTGAGATGCTATATATATCAGATTTCAGTATCTACATTTGCCCCCCTTTAATCTAAGAATGCATAAAATTGAAATTACTAGGTTAAAGAAAAAATGTGTACCTGGGTGTGTATAACACACCTTGTCTTTGCTTGAGCCCACTTTGAGTGTTTTGCTAGTGTATGACCTACAACCAAGAACATGTTACAGTATAAATCAGTGCATATAATTTGAAATTTGACATAATTGAAATGCTTAAAAATAAAGAGAGCAAGGAAGTACACCTTTGTGTCGATGCAACCATATTGCCCCTTGGTACTTTGACTTCGTAAAAATGCTTCCTTATGAAGCATTGGAGATAAGAGAGGTTAAAAATTGAACCTTGAAAATTTGAATAGGGAGATTGGAAGATAAGTATGCCCCCAATCCAGTGCAAAGGTGAGTTGTGACATGGCCATTGAGATCATTACATCTCAATCGCACAACTCAAGTGACAATACAATAAAAATCAAGTTAAGTGGTACAACCAACTCAACCTAAAAAATGGAAGTAGGGTTAGGCCATTGAGGTTGTTGAATCTCAACCACACTACTAAAGGGAGCCAATTGATGCAGATAGAAAAAACTCAAAACAATGTTTGCTGGTGAAAACGATGCTTCTTGGTAAAGTATCAGAATTTCTTGGTAAATAAATGTGAATGTGTATTTTCAATTTTTGGTGCACTTGCATGGCATATGCACCTTTAATGTGTCTCAAGCTAAAGTATCTATCAAAATGTAACCTCTACTTTGTAACTGTGTATAATATCTATCATAAATCCAAGAAACTTTCTGCCAAATTTGTAAAAATTAGTGCAATGTATAGATTTTGACTCGTATATCTGAATCATGTCTCTATAACATGCCCCCACTAATACACCCCCCCTTTTGAGGTGAGGAAAATGGAATCTAGTAGTTACCTTTCCTCAAAAGGATAAGACAACTATGTACTCTGTGTATGAATCATGTAGCATATAGGAGTAGCGTGTCTAAGTAGATATATCCATAGTTCACATAACCGTAACCCGCGAGTACTCGCCAAGGGGGAATTTTGGGTAACCGACGGCTATTTGACAGGGGTGGTCAAATAATCGGGAATAATCGACAAAGGCAAAAAATACTTGAAATTCCCCTGAAGCAGACTATATAAATAAAATAAACATTTAAGTATAAGTTTACAATACTTTAAGTTATATTTTATTTATATACTTTTAGGATGTTTGAGAGTCCTTTCGGACCTCTACGAGCTATAATGCAAATTCTAGGTTTTGGAGGATCCTATCATATTATAGACTTAGTTAGATTTTAGGGTTTTAGACTTAAGCCATTTTCAGGGTTTCGAAATTTCAAGAAGACATCATAGGAGGGATGAACGTTGCATGAAGGGATGTAGGTATAATAGAATAGTATGAGAACATCCCTTGCAAAGTGTCACAAATCGATCCCACCCCATTCCATGTGCATAGATTACTAGACTTTCTCAGTGTCCCTTAGTTTTCTAGAGAGTGGGGAAGAAAAAATTATAGATTCTTGTAATTTGTACTTATAGATTCTTGTATAAGTATCATTATATCAGTTTTAATCTATGCACAAGGAATGGGGTAGGGTCGACTTGTGGCACTGTTGACGCGGTGGATTGCACCCTGGGCAGGACGCCTAGCTCCCGCCCTTCCACACGTCAAAATAGAAACTCCCCTCTCGCCTATGGGACCGGCGAAGCTGGAGGGGAGAGTCTCTAGATAAGGGCTAGCTCCCTCTGATGTATCCTTTAGGCCCTGGCTTCTCCTACTGCTAACAAATAAATGTAAAAGGGGGGGTTGAAAAGGGAGAGAGAGACGCTGAAACAGAACCTAAACCTAAAAATAAAATAAAATGGTGATACACCAGAAAAGTTGGATCCACTCAGGCCCGAACATACACTTTTCACCAAGAAGCGCCCATACACTTCATCTGATGTGGAAAAACTCTTCTGTATCAGTTAGTCAGGGGTCCGTAGAGATACAGGGAGGAAGGAACTATCAAAGGTGTTCTGAGACACACTTTGGCAGCCTATTCACATGCGCCTATATTCCTGCTGTAGACACTTATGGCAGACCTGCAGAAAAGAAACTTCACAATGCGCTAGACATGCTGGAATCGATCTGTGAGAAGCATAAAAGGAAATGACTTAAGACAAAAAGAAAACATAGACATGTGCTCGAGTGCAAGTCCAGATGGAGGTAAAAATGCTAAGTTCTGATTCAAAGTAAAATCTGGCAGAGTTCTGCCTTACAAGCCCAAGAGATTTTTGGGCAGAGCTTCGCTTTAAGGCTGAGAGATTTCTTCCTTCTCAAATGAGAATTTTTACAATATATAGAAAGAGGAGAAAAGAACTTGGCGCTTTCTAAAAAAGACTTTTGGCGCTCTTTTGCAAGCTGGCCCATGTGCACTGAGAGCATTGGGAAGAGGAAGTCACTGTTGCTGATGTCATTCTTCTAGAAAAAACTGCTGGAACCACGCTGTGTGATCGCCGGTATTGACTTTGGCATTCAAACATTAATGAGAAAGCACGAGCCACGCCTTTTTTCTTGCAAATAGACTGCTCTTTCCAGATATTCACGCGGTTTGTCCCCTTATAAATGCAAAATGGAGAAGACAGGCCGCGCCATTTACTGTTTGCGTCGTTTGGTGACCATCTGGCAATAACTCGCCTCCCCTTTGCCACCTGGACTGCTTTGTCTTTTCCTGCACTTTGTCTTCTTCCTGGTTTTATCTCTTTCTGGCTCCTTCGGCCCTCTGGGCTATCTTTTGATGGGTCGTTGCGTTCCTTGGGCTCTTCCTGCTTGCCTTGGCCACTTTCCGTCGATTTCAAATAAGTGACACGTGGCGCATTCCGCTGTGAAACGGGCAAGACACGTGGCAGCATCCGCTTCACTCATAGGAGCTTTAGGCATCCTTTGAAGGTCCTGCGGAAGAGGACACTTGGCAGCTTCCGCTTCTTCTAGAGAAAACATGTCAAAGCCCTGCGCGGTTGCCACTTGGCGCCTTCCGCGCCCTTGCTTTTCCTGGTGAAATATTGACGTTCGCGGGCCCGTCATTGTGTTTGAATTTCCAACGGCTAGTTCGTCGTGCTTGACTTTGACGTCCTCAGGCCCGTCACCCCTTGGACTTTTTGTTTCGGCCTTTTCTGCAGACTTCTTTTGTCGATCCTTCCCGAAGGGGAAGTGACCCTTCGGCTTCTTGAGAAAAGTCCTTTTCCTCGGCGAGAGCCCTCCGCAAGGGCACATACTCTTCGGGCGGGTTTCTTGCCGCGGGCCTTTCCCGCGGACCTTTTCCCCGCGGACAAAAAGTCCGCAAAAAACGTTCGGCCACTTTGCCTTCGAAATTTTCCCCGGGGCTTCCCGAATTTCGTTGGACATTCCTTCGGACAAAAAGTCCGAAGGATTTCGGAAGGGCCACAAACCAAGATCCCGAAAAAAGGACTAAGGAAAGAAACAAATTCTTTCGGACTTTTTCCTTCGGACAAAAAGTCCGAAGGATTTCGGAAGGGCCACAAACCAAGATCCCGAAAAAAAGACTAAGAAAAGAAACGAATTATTTCGGACTTTTTGTCCGAAGGATTTCTTCCTTGGCTTCTAAGCTCGGCTGCCTTTGAAAAGTGCCCTTCGGGTCTCTTGAAATCGACCCTTTTGAAGGGTGTTGTCGCCAACCAAGTGCCCTCCGCAAGGGCACTTGTCCTTCGGGAGGCTCTCTTGAACTTTTGCATTGAACTGCTCCTTCGAACCAAGCGTTGAACCATTTGATTGAATCGGTTCAATGGTTCAAACGGTTGTTGAACCAAGGCATGACCCAAGCTTTGAACCGAGCGTTGAACCAAGCTCGTTGAACCGACTGAGTGAACCGAGTGATTGAACCATCTAAATTGAACCAAGCCCTGAACTTTGCCGATTGAACTTTGAGTGAACAAAAGCGATGAACTTTGCAGTTGAACCAAAACGTTGAACCGAAGCATTGAACCGGTTCAATGGTTCAACAGTTCAAAGATGCCAACTTTCCTTGCAAATTTCTTCAGACAAGAGTCTGAAGAAGCTTTGTAAAACTTTGCACTCTTTGAACTGGTCCTTCATGCGCCGAAAGACTCGCTTGCATAGTCCGTAGAAACGGACCTGCAGAGTCCGTAGAAAACCTGCAGAGTCCGTAGAAAAGTCTGCAGAGTCCGTAGAAACTTCACCTGCAGAGTCCGTAGAAGTTCTTGTGGAGTCCGTAGAATTATTGTGGAGTTCGTACAAAACCTGCAGAGTCCGTAGAAATAGACCTGCAGAGTCCGTAGAAACTTGCAGAGTCCGTAAAAATTTGCAAGACTCGTGCAAAATCAAAATGTACTGGCTCAGAACAGCAAGGGAAAAAAAGAGGGGACCGATTTTGGCCTGCAAAACCAAAATGGTCAACAAATTGGCGACTCCCAGGGGAAGCATGCCTGCTATGCTTAGAGACCAGTTGCCTTTTAGTCCATTGGGCACGGAGTCACAATGCAGCTTTGAAGAAAGGTTAGCAACAGCCCCAAAAGATCCAAGAATCAAACATGAAGCTTTTACCCCAGACACAAGGGAAAGCACACACAAGACTAAAAACACTACTTGTGCAAACTGTACTTAGGGAAAGCAGGAAAAGAAACTGAAAGCAAACTACTATATACAGCTAACCAGGTATATTTGCTTCCCTCCTGGATCAAAGGGAAAACTTCTTAAGTCCCCTTCCTGGCAAGAAGACTTATGGTGCCAGACAAGTGGCTGAATGAAAAGGAGATTTGGTGACCTGCTCCTCTTGCCTGTCACCTTGATTGGCCTGCATCCGAGTGGATCAAATTCAAACATGCTTCCAACATACATGTATTCCTTTTGTTCCTGAAAGCTTGTTGAATGTTGGTCCTTCATGCTGGTGCGTTTCACCAAGAAATCAATGGCTGTTGGCTCATCACCATAAGCCCTTTGATGTGCATAGTCCTTTTGCAATGCATCATGGTTTGACTCGTTTTCTTCAAGGTTTTGAACAAAACCTTTTTTCTCCTCTTTCCTGCCCCATGATTCCACTATTTCCTCCCAGGTCAAGAGCTTGCCATTAGGATCAGTGACCTGAGCGAGTTGAGGAAGACTAGGAAAGCTGCTTGAGGGGATTGCATAAAAAACGTGAGTTTGATCATGGTAATATGAAGGAACACAAGGCCCATGATGCTAGGTGAAGGGATTATACATACAAAAAATGTGATTTCTTGATGGCACCAGGACTGCTTAACCAGCTGATTCAACTCGGAGTCGCCATTGGTGTTGATAAAAAGCCTCCAAAGGCTGGTTGGTTGAAGAACACACCAAAAATTCTTCAACTCTTTGGACACAATTTGTCCTAGTTGGTCGCACTGGGCATGCCAAAAACTGTTGACGCGGTGGATTGCACTCGGGGCAGGACGCCTAGCTCCCGCCCTTCCACACGTCAAAATGGAAACTCCCCTCTCCCCTGTGGGACCGGCGAAGCTGGAAGGGAGAGTCTCTAGATAAGGGCTAGCTCCCTCTGATGTATCCTTTAGGCCCTGGTTTCTCCTACTGCTAACAAATAAATGTAAAAAGGAGGGGTTGAAAAGGGAGAAAGAGATGCTGAAACAGAACCTAAACCTAAAAATAAAATAAAATGGTGATACACCAGAAAAGTTTGATCCACTCAGGCCCGAACATACACTTTTCACCAAGAAGAAGCGCCCATACACTTCATCTGATGTGGGAAAACTCTTCTGTATTAGTGAGTCAGGGGTCCGTAGAGATACAAGGAGGAAGGAACTATCAAAGGTGTTCTGAGACACACTTTGGCAGCCTAATCACATGCGCCTATATTCTTGCTGTAGACACTTCTGGCAGACCTACAGAAAAGAAACTTCACAATGCGCTAGACATGCTGGAATCGATTTGTGAGAAGCATAAAAGGAAATGACTTAACACAAAAAGAAAACATAGACATGTGCTTGAGTGCAAGTCCAAATGAAGGTAAAAATGCTAAGCACTGATTCAAGTTAAAATCTGGCAGAGTTCTGCCTTACAAACCCGAGAGATTTTTGGGCAAAGTTTTGCCTTAAGGCTGAGAGATTCCTTCCTTCTCAAATAAGAATTTTTACAATATATAGAAAGAGGAGAAAAGAACTTGGCGCTTTCTAGAAAAGACTTTTGGCGCTCTTTTGCAAGCTGGCCCATGTGCACTGAGAGCATTGGGAAGAGGAAGTCACTGTTGCTGATGTCATTCTTCTAGAAAAACCTGCTGGAACCACGCTGTGTGATCGCCGGTATTGACTTTGGCATTCAAACATTAATGAGAAAGCACGAGCCACGCCTTTTTTCTTGCAAATAAACTGCTCTTTCCAGATATTCACGCGGTTTGTCCCCTTATAAATGCAAAATGGAGAAGACAGGCCGCGCCATTTACTGTTTGCGTCGTTTGGTGACCATCTGGCAATAACTCGCCTCCCCTTTGCCACCTGGACTGCTTTGTCTTTTCCTGCACTTTGTCTTCTTCCTGGTTTTATCTCTTTTTGGCTCCTTCGGCCCTCTGGGCTATCTTTTGATGGGTCGTTGCGTTCCTTGGGCTCTTCCTGCTTGCCTTGGCCACTTTCCGTCGATTTCAAATAAGTGACACGTGGCGCATTCCGCTGTGAAACGGGCAAGACACGTGGCAGCATCCGCTTCACTCATAGGAGCTTTAGGCATCCTTTGAAGGTCCTGCGGAAGAGGACACTTGGCAGCTTCCACTTCTTCTAGAGAAAACATGTCAAAGCCCTGCGCGGTTGCCACTTGGCGCCTTCCGCGCCCTTGCTTTTCCTGGTGAAATATTGACGTTCGCGGGCCCGTCATTGTGTTTGAATTTCCAACGGCTAGTTCGTCGTGCTTGACTTTGACGTCCTCAGGCCCGTCACCCCTTGGACTTTTTGTTTCGGCCTTTTCTGCAGACTTCTTTTGTCGATCCTTCCCGAAGGGGAAGTGACCCTTCGGCTTCTTGAGAAAAGTCCTTTTCCTCGGCGAGAGCCCTCCGCAAGGGCACATACTCTTCGGGCGGGTTTCTTGCCGCGGGCCTTTCCCGCGGACCTTTTCCCCGCGGACAAAAAGTCCGCAAGAATTGCTCGGCCGCTTTGCCTTTGGAATTTTCCCCGGGGCTTCTCGAATTTCTTCGGACTTTTTGTCCGAAGGAATTCCTTCGGACAAAAAGTCCAAAAGAATTCGTTTCTTTCTTTAGTCCTTTTTTCGGGATCTTGGTTTGTGGCCCTTCCGAAATCCTTCGGACTTTTTGTCCGAAGGAATTCCTTCGGACATTCCTTCGGACAAAAAGTCCGAAGGATTTCTTCCTTGGCTTCTTCGCTCGGCTGCCTTTGAAAAGTGCCCTTCGGGTTTCTTGAAATTGACCCCTCCGAAGGGTGTTGTCGCCGACCAAGTGCCCTCCGCAAGGGCACTTGTCCTTCGGGAGGCTCTCTTGAGCTTTTGCATTGAACCGCTCCGTCGAACCAAGCATTGAACCAATTCAATGGTTCAAACGGTTGTTGAACCAAGGCATGAACCAAGCTTTGAACCGAGCGTTGAACCAAGCTCGTTGAACCGACTGAGTGAACCAAGTGATTGAACCATTTGAATTGAACCAAGCCCTGAACTTTGCCGATTGAACTTTGAGTGAACCAAAGCGATGAACTTTGCTGATGAACTTTGCAGTTGAACCGAAACGTTGAACCAAGGGATTGAACCGAAGCATTGAACCGGTTCAATGGTTCAACGGTTCAAAGATGCCAACTTTCCTTGCGAATTTCTTCAGACAAGAGTCTGAAGAAGCTTTGTAAAACTTTGAACTAGTCCTTCATGCGCCGAAAGTCTCGCCTGTAGAGTTCGTAGAAACGGACCTGCAGAGTCAGTAAAAAACTTGCAGAGTCCATAGAAAAGTCTGCAGAGTCCGTAGAAACTTCACCTATAGAGTCCGTAGAAAACCTGCAGAGTCCGTAGAAGTTCCTATGGAGTCCGTAGAATTATTGTGGAGTTCGTACAAAACCTGCAGAGTCCGTAGAAATAGACCTGCAGAGTCCGTAGAAACTTGCAGAGTCCGTAGAAATTTGCAAGACTCGTGCAAAATCAAAATGTACTGGCTCAGAACAGCAGGGGAAAAAAAAAGGGGACCGATTTTGGCCTACAAGACCAAAATGGTCAACAGGCACTTTGTGAGAGATGTTCTCATACTATTCTATCATACCTACATCCCTTCATGTAGCCTTCAATCCTCCTACGATGTCTCCTTGAAATTTTGAAACAATGAAATATGGCTAATTCTGAAACACTGAAATCTGACTAAGTCTGAAATATGATAGGATCCTACCAAACCTAGAATTTGCATTATAGCTGCTACAGGTTCGAAACCACTCTCAAACACCCTGAAAGTATATAAATAAAATATAACTTAAAGTATAAGAAACTAGACGTCCCTATCTAAATACTGCCTAGTTATCTAAATGTAACCAGTGAGTACTCGCGAGTAACTAGAGAGTACTCACCGGTTTTAAAAAAATTGTGGTTTTTCAAATTTTGATGGTTTTAAGTGGCGGTAATGTTGGAATAATTGTCATTGATGTCAAAGGAATTGTAACGGATATGAATTGAAATGTCAAACGGAATTGTTGCCGGAAGTGAACGGAATTGTTGCCGAAAGTGAACGAAAATGTCGATGGAAGTGAATGGAATTGTTGTCGGAAGTGAACGGAAATGTCAACGGTCACATCTTTTGGTGAAGAGGTATCTCTTGGATGGGACACATCCTTTAAAGGCTATATAAGGGAGAAGAGATGTGGAAGTATAATAAGCATTCGATTTGAATGAAGATCATATAAGGGTGAGAGAGAAGGAAGAGAGGAAGAGCAGAAAATGAAATAGAATCTCTTAAAAAAAGAAGTATGAAGGGTAGATTTATTTTAATGAAGAATATTCTTTGAGAATTGTGAAAGAGAGGAGAGCAGAAAATATATAAGAAAATTAATAAGAGAGAAAGTACAAGAGAAGCAAAGTCATCATTCGATTGAAGAAGCAATCACAGACGATGGAATCAATTTGGCTTGGGGTCGGTGCCTCATAGTTTAGGGGTTGGTGCTCCTGTGGGTTGGTGCTCACGAATTAGCCAAGTTGGTGCTTGGCAAAGGGGATTGGTGTTTCCAGTGGGTGGGTGCTCACAAATTGACTGAGTTGGTGCTTGGTTTGGGGATTGGTGTCTCCAGTAGGTTGGTGCCTGCAAACATTGCAAAAGAGTTATATATATAGAAGGAATATTTCTCCGTGGTTTTCTCCCGAAAGGATTTCCACGCAAATCTGTGTCTATTTGCATTGTGTGGTTTTGCATTGTATTCTTTGATTGCTTTGAATATATTAATTGCGGAGTAATTTGAGATTTTGGATTTAAGATTAATAGTCGAAAGCAAAAATATATCTTATACTAATTCACCCCCCTCTCAGTATAAGCTTGTGCTTAACAATTGGTATCAGAGCCGGTTCCTTCGGTGTTAGCACAATTGCTAGAAGGTAGATCTTGGAAAGCACATATGGCAAGATCTCAAGTGTTGAATGGTTTCTCCACTAACAAGGCTCCTTTGTTCGATGGAACGAATTACGCATTTTGGAGCATAAAGATGAAAACTTACTTGATGGCCCTAGGTTTCGATATTTGGCAAGCAGTGGTAATAGGATACACAACGCCACAAATTGCACCAACGGATGCCACCAGAAAAAAGGCCAGTGAGAACAATGCAAGAGCTATGAATGCAATCTTATGCGGGCTTTCAGAAAATGAGTTTGTTAAGGTTATGCATTGTGAATCTGCTAAAGAGATTTGGGATAAACTCAACACTATTTATGAAGGTGATAGTAAGGTGAGAAAAGCAAAACTCCTAACCCACCGGAGGCAGTTTGAAAGTTTAAAAATGAAGAATGATGAAAACATTGCTGGGTATCTTCTTCGTGTCGATGAGATTGTTAATGTCATTCGAGGACTCGGAGAGAAAATTGAAGAATCTGTAATCGTTCAAAAAGTCATGAGATCCCTACCTTTGAGATTTGATGCGAAGGTCTCTGCCATTGAAGAAATTAAGGATTTAGACACGATGAAAATGGACGAGCTCCATGGAATTCTTACGGCATACAAAATGAGAACTGAATCTGAGAGACAGTCGAAGAAGGAAGCATCATTCAAGGTCTCGAAGAAAGAGAAGATCAAAGAACCAGAATCAAGTGAAAATTCAAGTAGTGAAGAAGATGAAAATGAAGCTCTATTCATTCGGAAGCTAAAGAAAAGGTCAGGCAAATATAAAGGAAAGTTACCATTTAAATGTTTTAATTGTGGTAAAATTGGTCATTTTGCAACCAAATGTCCAAATAAAGGAAATAGCGATGATGAGGGAAACAAACCAAAGTACAAAAGGGGATTCAAGCTGAGCAAAGACGAGCAAAATTTTGAGAAACAAAAGAAAAGCCTATACTCCAAGAGATATAGCAGCTCATCCGAAGAAAACAAAGAAGGTGATGTTGAGAGTGATAATGAAGAGATTATGTTCATGGCTACAGAAGAAAATGCCACCACCAACAAAGATATTTTGGAGGAAGACGAAGACATGGAAAAAGAAAGTGAAGTGAACTTTGAAGAACTTATTTGCGCGTTGGAAGAAATGAAAGCATTTAAGAAGAATCACAAACTGAAGTTACAGCTCCGAAAATATGAAAAAGAGAATCAAGACTTCAAAGTGAAGACATCACAAGTCCGTGAGGAATCAAACAAGGTAATCGTTGATCTGAAAAATCAAATCAAAAAAGTTAAACAAGTTGAGGAAGATTTGAGAAGTCAGCAATAAATGAAAGAAGAAGAGTGTAATCAGTTGAAGACTGAGTTAGGTTTTTTAAAATATAAGCATGGGAGGCTCATAATCAAGGTTGAGAAAGATCATGAGATATCAGTCCAAGGTGAGAAGGATGCAAGTTTTAAGGGCAATTTGAAGAAGCCAATTAGGCAGCCCAATGCTTTCAGGTTTTCCAATTTTTTTCATGACCATTGTCTTGTTTGTCATCATGTTGGACATAGGGCAAGAGACTGTTTGAGGAGAAGCAATTTGTCAAAGAGAAATCTCAATCACCTTCAAGCAAAAGGTATGAGAAATGTTGCTTGCTTTTGGTGTCATAAGGTTGGCCATATTGTTAAATTATGTCCAAGTGGAGTAAAGAGATCCTCAAGTTATGTCAAATGCTATGGAGCCTCTAGAAGATATGAGAAGGGCCAAACTCAAGTTTGGAGACCTAAGACAGTAAAGGTTGATCAGATTGAGTCTAAGAGTGAGAATGGATTACTTTCTACAGTAGAGAAAGAATCAGATAGCAAGGACTGTGTGAAACTCTTGTTATCAAGAGTTGTAGAAAAGACAGTGAATACTAGTCCTAAGCAGCCTGCAGATCAAAGAGAATCTCTTGTTACAATTGAGCAGAGCCTTGTCAAGATTCCCTATTATTAGTTTCTAATGATAGTGCGTTGGAAGGTAAGACAGTTGCAAGAGTTGAGAAAACGAACATCATGGATTTTGAGGTTAGTGAGTCAAAAAAGTTAGACATGCCTAAATGGATTCTAAGAGAAAGAAATCAGTCTCATGGATGCAAGAGGATCAAGGAAGTAACAGGGGAGTTGTGAGCATCACCTGGGTTCACTTTGTTCTAGGACCCTTTGTGTGGGGTGTCTCTTCTAGGCTTCAGGGAGACACTTTACAGAAAAAGAAAGCATGGTGGACGCATGTTGGGTCTTGGCTATGTCGCATGACAAGAAAGTCATGAAGCAGGGAATCATCAAGGTCAGGTCCAAGGATCAAGTGACAAGGTATGAATGGGTTCAAGTAAGATCAAGAGCTAATGGAGATCTATGGAGTCATGTGTCAAGCTAATGAGAAATAGGTCGAGTTGAAAATAAAATGCCTAAGGTCAGATCGAGGAGGTGAGTTTATTTCAAATGAATTCATTGAGTTTTGCAAAGATCATGGAATTAAGAGACAATACTCAGTTGCAAGGACTCCACAACAAAATGGAGTGGTGGAAAGAAAAAATCGAACCATTCAAGAGATGGCTAGAACTATGTTGAATGAATCTAAGCTATCAGATAGATTCTCGAGAGAAGCAGTTAATACAACAGTGTATATCTTGAATAGAGGGCAAATCAGAGTTAATAATGACAAAACTCCTTATGAATTGTGGAAAGGAAGACTAGCTTCGGTCAAACATTTCAAAGTGTTTGGAAGTAAATATTTTATCAACGGGAATGAAGAAAACTTGGACAAATTTGATTCAAGAGCTGATGAAGGAATTTTTCTTGGCTACTCCATCAAAAGCAAAGCCTATAGATGTTATAACAAACGGCTACAAACTATCGTAGAAAGTGCTAGTGTTAGAATAGATGAAATCATAAATCAAAAGGCAAAAGAACCTTCAGAAAAGCCTCTAGAAATACCCAATCTTGTAGAAGAAGGGAAGGAAGAAAATGTAGAAAAATTGAGTGAATCTGAAAGGCAAGACACCAAAGCACCATCTCGCTTTGTTCAGAAGAATCATGCTGGAAGTCAGATCATTGGCAACATTGATGTTGGGGTGCAAACCAAAAGAAGAATTGTAAGTATACCCGAGCATGTAAATTTCTCTTTGTTATCCAAGGTAGAGCCTAAGAATTTTTCTGAAGCTAGTCATGATAAACATTGGGTAAAAGCAATGGAAAAAGAGTTAGATCAAATTGAGAAGAATGAGATTTGGAAACTTGTGCCCAGGGCAATGGATCAGAATGTGATTGGCACTAAGTGGGTTTTTCGAAACAAATTGAATGAAAATGGCCAAGTCACTCGAAACAAAGCAAGGTTGGTATGTAAGGGGTATACTCAAGTAGAAGGTGTAGATTTTGAAGAGACTTTTGCTCATGTTGCTAGATTAGAAGCAATTCGAATATTTCTTGCATTTTCAGTATTCAAAAATTTCAAAGTCTATCAAATGGATGTTAAATCAGCATTTCTAAATGGCAATCTAGAAGAGGTAGTTTACACATAACAGCTAGAAGGATTCCTCTTATCAGAAAACAAGGATTATGTGTGTGAGTTGAAGAAAGCTTTGTACGGATTGAAACAAGCTCCTAGAGCATGGTATGCTAGGCTTGATAAATACCTACAAGACCAAGGATTCAAGAGAGGATATGCTGATAGTAATCTTTACATCAAAACTGAAGGGGATCACCAGTTAATTGTTGTGGTGTATGTAGATGATATAATCTTTGGAGGAGACAATGAAGAAATATCTAAGAGATTTGTCGAAGATATGCAGAAGGAATTTGAGATGTCCATGTTAGGTGAGTTGTCATTTTTCCTTGGTTTACAAATCTCTCAATCCAATAAAGGAATATTCATATCCCAAAGCAAGTATGTGAAGGAGAAGTTGAAGAAATTCCATATGGAGGAGTGTGCCCCTGTTAGCACACTTATGGCTACAGGTACGAAGTTGAGCAAAGATGATGAATCTCCGAATACTGATCAAACTCTTTACAGATCAATGATTGGGAGTTTACTATATGTGACGGCATCTAGGTCAGATATCATGCAAGCAATAGGTATGGTTGCACGATTTCAAGCAACTCCAAAATAGACACATGTGCAAGCCGTGAAACGTATATTCAGATATTTAAAGAGAACCTTGGATTATGGGTTGTGGTACCCAAGAGATAAAGACTTCACATTAGTAGCGTACACGGATTCAGATTGGGCAGGTTGTGTAGATGATAGAAAAAGTACAAGTGGAGGAGCATTCTTTTTCGGAGATAGCCTAGTATCATGGTTGAGTAGGAAGCAGAATTCTGTATCTCTATCCACAGCAAAAGCAGAGTACATAACGGCAGTGCTATGTTGTACACAAGTCCTATGGATGAAACAAACCTTGAAAGATATCAAAGTAGAATATGATCATCCAATCTCCATATTCTGCAATAATCCTAGTGCGATAAGTATTTCAACGAATTCAGTTATGCATTCCAGAACTAAGCATATCCCTATACAGTATCATTTTTTGAGAGAACAGGTGACAAAACAAGTAAAATTGGAATATGTTTCCACATCCAAACAGATGGCAGATATCTTCACTAAGCCACTTCCAAAGGAAACATTTGAGTACCTACGACAGAAGTTGGGAGTAATATCCTTTGCTTTTACTCATTAAAAATCAAGAGAAGCATTGGTTAAGGGGGAGCTAAATTTCTTTTTTTCAGCTCCTTGAATGACCCTTTGCCATTGATGTCAAAGGGGGAGAATGGCAGTACGAGGAGTTACAGCAAGGGGGAGTTGCAGAAAAAAAATGGGGAGTTGCAGAAAAGATCTTTTTGGGAGGTTGTCATCAATGACAAATGGGAGCTTGTTGGAATAATTGTCATTGATGTCAAAAAAATTGTAACGGATATGAATGGAATGTCAAATGGGTCAACAGTCACATCTTTTGGTGAAGAGGTATCTCTTGGATGGGACACATCCTTTAAAGGCTATATAAGGGAGAAGAGATGTGGAAGTATAATAAGCATTCGATTTGAATGAAGATCGTATAAGGGTGAGAGAGAAGGAAAAGAGGAAGAGCAGAAAATGAAATAGAATATCTCTTAAGGAAAGAAGTATGAAGGGTAGATTTATTTTAATGAAGAATATTCTTTGAGAATTGTGAAAGAGAGGAGAGTAGAAAGTATATAAGAAAATTAATAAGAGAGAGTGTATGAGAAGCAAAGTCATCATTCGATTGAAGAAGCAATCACAGACGATGGAATCGATTTGGCTTGGGGTCGATGCCTCATAGTCTAGGGGTTGGTCTTCCTGTGGGTTGGTGCTCACGAATTAGCCAAGTTGGTGCTTGGCGAAGGGGATCGGTGTCTCCAGTGGGTGGGTGCTCACAAATTGATCGAGTTGGTGCTTGGTTTGGGGATTGGTGTCTCTAATAGGTTGGTGCCTGCAAACATTGTAAAAGAGTTATATATATAAAAGGAATATTTCTCCGTGGTTTTCTCCCGAAAGGGTTTCCACGCAAATCTGTGTCTATTTGCATTGTGTGGTTTTGCATTGTATTCTTTGATTGCTTTGAATATATTAATTGCGAGTAATTTGAGGTTTTGGATTTAAAATTAATAGTCGAAAGCAAAAATATATCTTATATTGATTCACCCCCCTCTCAATATAAGCTTGTGCTTAATAGGTTATTCGCCTAGTGGTTTTCCTGACGATAAACCAACCAACTGACGGTTACTCACTGGTTATGCCATCTATGCATATTAGGATGTGTAGGCAGCTTTGTGACTTATCTTCTTGACCTTTGATTACAATTGTCGAATCATGATGTAAACACTAGTTACACAAATACACCTATATATCAATGAAGTTTGTAGTATGTGATTACAACAAGCCCTAAGATGCATGATATAGATCATGGCAACGTCTAAAAAGTAACAGTACAAGCTCAACAAACAATCAAGCACACACGAGCACTCAATGTCACACCAAAAAAGGGGTCTAAAGAGACCGCAAATAAGGGGCATATTCAAATGCCGCACACTCAAAGGAATAACAGTGAAATGTCCAAATAGAAAGCAACATACAATGGCACAGGGGCCAGTAAACAAGGAACATATTCAAATGTTCCACAAACAAGAAAAAGACATTCAAAGAAGTAACAATGTGAATAAATGAAGTACAAGAAACCAACATAAGCATATCATACTAGTCCCTATATGTGTGTTAGCAAAAATGTCATGTAACATAACATATCAAGTACACTGTGAAATATGTAAGCATGAGTATAGGCATGTGTAAGCATTAGTATATAAGCTCAACATGATAATGTAGAAATGATCATAAAGTAATATAACATGTATGAATCGTAATCAAAGAAGCAAATGCCCCCAATGTAGTATATCACACAGGAAGAGGAAAAGTCCAACATCTCTATGTGTAAATATCATGGGTCTGGTGTATGTATTACACTCAAGTACGTGTGAAACATATGTATAAAAATGACATGCTATCTGTTAACATAAAGTACGCAACATAGATGTCAAGGTGTTAGTAAACATGTGAATGTTGAATATTTTTGTATTTTTTATTTTATTTGAATGTTTTTGTATTATCTTGAATATTTGATTGTTTTGAATTTTAAGAAAATTTGGAAAAGAAAAATGTCTCACCTATGATCTCATCTAAGGGATGCTCACAGATATCTCCAAACTCGGAATATAGTACATCAAATTGGTGATACTGCCAAGAAGCATGTATAGGTGTCATATTGAAACTGTAATATCTATGGTACTCTACATATATCTCATAGGACTCTATGGTTGTGACGAGATAATAGAAGTAGGGGTTCATGGAACCCATTGTTTAGTTCTTTATGGTTTCTTTGGTACCACTGTAATTGGAATATGTTTATTTGCTCTTAGCAACTGAGTAAACCGTGTAGGTGTAGATAAGAATTCTGTGAAATCCGTTGTGTATCTCTAGTGCAAGGGTCTCTTAAGTAGGGGCTGCCTAGGAAAGGGGATTGCCTGTTGCTTACCCTTTCGTGGATGATTAACCTTAGTAGGTTGGACAATTATCTGTCTAGGAATAAACTTCTCTTGTTCAAGTGGATGTTCATATGGAATTCCGAAAACTTTGACTACTATGTTGGTATGAATGTATTTAATACACCCATGTATTGTGGAAGGTACTACGTAGAGTTTATGTATCCAAGGTCATTCCAATAACGTATCAAAGACTCCCGTGTATGGAATAACTGAAAAGGTAGAACCACGTGTTAGCCCTGTTGTAGGCTGAAATTGCACCCTTGTGGGAGAGTTTTTCAGGGTCTCACTCCCAGCTACAATATTGGAACAACCTTAGGCTGTGGGTATCCTGTAGTGAGGTTGAACCTTTAGGCTTTTTAATGAAGCTAGCTCCTCAGATGCTTCACTTTGGCTTGTTTCCCATACTAGAATCTACTACTGACTAAGAAAAAGGGAGAGAAAGATAACATGAAAGAGAAATCTAAGCTAAGGATGGTGATGCACCAGTATATGAAATGATCTACTTTCAACCTGGAAACCTTAACAACTACTAATGAACCTAACCAAGACACAGACTAATTTGATTCTATCTCAAGGCCACAAGTATAAGTATTTTGTGTGGTCAAAGGGAAACCCTGCAATTTGAAGGATAGAAAGAAATAGGTCTGTATGAGACACTATAAATTTGTGACACTTCAAGAAAGGGACCAATGTCTAACACTTCACACAATCTGCAAGGAACCAAAAGAATTAAATCTAGATACGTAGAGAATCTACAGATGATGAAAAGTGACATACATCTGCAAGTTAAACTCCAATAATGTATACTTGACTTCAAACCAGAATCAGAAAATTCATCTCATAGCTTCAAGAGAGTGTTACAAGGTAATTTTGATAGAGCAACTCTATCACCAGTCAAGGGATGTTTTTTTTAGACTCAAAACCCTTTATATATATAGCAAAAAGGGATGAGAGGAGAGGGGCTTGTGTGAGAAAACGGAGAGAGATGTCATAAATGGCTGCAACAACCACTATTGTCCTTGAGCTCCTTTTCATTCAAAACATGAAACTGCCTTGATCATGAAATGAACTGCCCAAGATCACCGCGAATCTCCTTGAGCCCCTCGTTGATTAGCAAACATGCTAGAAGACAAGAACTTCTCCAAGAACGTCTTTAATGCTCGAGCTACCTTTTTTAATCACTTGATCTTCACCTTTCATCCTCATGCCATCTTTCACTTGTCTTGGACGTATAAGGACAAAATCCCCATAACTCTGAATCTGGACCGAGCCATGTTGCTTCTGTGTTGAGCAGTTGTTTGTCGGAGATGATGGCCATGTCGACAGACGAGGACCTTTCCATTAATTGCACCTACCAGCTCCTGCTTTGAAACCTAGACCAAATCTTTCTTATAGATGGAAAACCAATCTGACATTGGTTTTCTTGTACCCATTTATGTCGATGTAAGTCCATATAAATCCAAATGGCTACCTGCACGGGTTCAGATTTTGACGTTTGCGGACCCGTCATGGGATATTTGAATCCCAACGACTATTTTATGAGCTTGAACTTTGACACCGGTGCGAACATCATGTTTCCTTCGGACACTTTCCTGCGGGCCTTTTCTTTCGGGCAATTTGTTTGAAAAACTTCTGCGGACTTTTCTCTCGAAGGAATTAAACTTCGGACTTTTGAGAATGACCCTTCAGATTTTGAAAAGTCCTTTAGAGAAGTGTCATTTCTGAAAGAAAAGTATCTTTCTGCCACTTCAAAAATGCGCCTTTCCAAAAGGAAAGTACCCTTCAAAACTTTTGTAAATGTCCTTTGGTTATTTGAAATGAACCGTCGGCTTTGCAAGTGCTCCCTTTTGCCGAGAAAAGTGCCCTTCGCATTTAAAAAAATGCTCTTTTTGAAAATCTTGCAAATGTACCTTTTCGAAGGGAAAGAACCCTTTGCCTTTTTTGAAAATGAACCTTCCCGAAAGGAACATCCCCTTCGAGAAACTATCCCTTTGGTTTTTTTGTATCGGACTATTTCCCCAAGAAAATCCATTCAGAAAAATTGTCTTGGCCACTTCGCTTTGAAAAAGATATCTTTCAGAACTTTTGCTTGGTACACTTTTCTAGAGAAAAATCCTTCGGACCTTTTGTTTCGGACAAAATGTCCGAAACAATTCTCTTGAAAGAAATAGGTCTTCGGAGAAATTGTTGCAGAACAATTTCTCCGAAAGAATTCAGTCCTTGTCTTTTGCTTCGGACATTTTGTCCAAAAGAATTATCCCTTCGGAAACTTTGTCTCGGACAACTTGTCCGAAAGAATTCAACACTTAACACTTAGCCAAAAAGGGTCCCGAAAGAAAAGAAACACTTAGTCTCCGCAAAGTCCAAAAGAATGAACAAGTAAAAATTTAGCTGAATAAAAGATTTTGCACTTAGCTTCTGGCTTGCAGGTTTATCCTTGAACACTGCTACTGGATCCTTAGAAAACCTTGTTTGGATCCTCTCTGTTTGCAAATGTTGGATCCATTTCTAAGTCTTTGATCCACTGTTTCATCAAACCATGCAAGAGCTTTATATGTGGGTCAAAAATGGCCAACAGGACCAACTTGTAAAGGTAAATCAATCTCACCAATAATGTGTTATGATGTCCCATCAAATGCTCTGCCCGTATCGGTCGAAGAGTATAAATCATCGTGTGTATATCCCAAATGTGTAAATAATGTCATAGTACATACGTTCTCACTAGCACCGTTATCGATCATAACACTGTAAAGGCTAATGATCAAGGTATATCCGAATGAATAATGAATGAAGATCAAAGTCATCATCTACAATTTCACTATCCTCAAATGAAATAAAAGGTCTCTAAACCATAGGAGGTATTGTGCGTGTATAAGTGTCAATAATCATATCTAAGAGGTGCCCATAATGTGATGGAGGAGGATGCGCATTATATGCCATTTGCACTTTTGGATCCTTCTTAGAGTGATTTTGCAAAGGATTGTTAAATATCTTCTAGTTTTGATGGTCACCAGGGTGTGAACATGAATCTTTTGGAGGATCATCAAAGGTAATATGTTGGTTATCAAGATCTTGGATCTTATGTTTCAAGGTATAACATATGTTTGTAAAATGCCCAGGGCCTTGGTGATAGTCACAATATTCATTAGCATCATATCATTTTGGTAGTTGTCGACTCATATCAACCTCTACAGGAAAAGGGAGAGATATGAGATGACACTACACAAGATTCTTGAGTATAAGCTGAAGATTTAAGTAATCGTGTAAATTGTCTCTTAGGTGCATTAGATAAAATGAGCCGATTAGATTGTTGTGATATTGCATTAACTGTTGTGGTTGTTTTTGTTTCAAGTTTTGTACGTTTCACCTTGTAGCTTGGTTTGATATGAAATTTGGTAGAAGATGTAGTCGGTGTGTTTGCTACATACTTAAGCTTGTTCAAAGAAATAAGTTTCATTTCACAATCTCGAACAATATGCATAAGTCATCAAAAGAATTGAACTTCTTGAAAATAATTGACTCATGTAATGGGGCAAGCAAACTTTACTTAAAGATGTTTTGAAGCTCTTTATCTGCCATTGGATTTGTCATTTTGGCCAACATCATTTTGTATCTCAAAACATATTCGTTGATAGGTTCATTGGTTCCTTCTTTGATCTTAGCAATTTGTGTATATGACATCTTTTCAATGATGTTGATGGAAAAATGTGATATAAACTGATCCACTAGGGTTTTGAATGCTTTCAGTGATTGGATTGGTAAGTCATAGAACCATCTTAAAACATAGTCCATTAGGCTCCTTGGAAATAATTTGGTCAAGAGTTTATGATTTGAAGCACAATCAAGGCATGTTGCATAGAAAGATCAGAGATGTTGTTCAAGATCACCCTTCCCATCATAAAACGTGAACTTGGGTGCAACAAACCAGTTGGCAAAGGGTGCAAAGATATCTCAGTGCTAAAGGATTATGTAATGCATCCTGTAAATTAATAGCATGAGTTGATTTCAAAGCATTTTGTTAAATGTTAGTAACCTTAGCTTCCAAAGTTTTTATAATTTAGAGAAGAGTTTGTACTGTAGACCCAATGGAATTAAGATTTGAGATTTAAGAAGCCACCAAAGGGGATGAAAACACTTGTGTTAATGTAGGCATTGAAACTGATAATTGAGTTGAAGTATTAATTGTTCCCATGGAGGATGTGGCAATAGTTGTTTGACTTTAGGAGAACAATGGTTTGAAAACATACCTAGTGCCCCCACTACATGTAGTAGGCAATGTTGTGCTCAAGGGGAGGAAAATGAGAAGGGATGCCTGTAGGCATATCCATTAGCCCCAATATTTGTATCAATAGAGAGCAATGGTTGTTCACTAACACTTTTTGCTTTTTGAGTTTCTAATATAGTATTTAGGATCTGTTGGGGATCTTCAGGATGTGCACGAATGCGCTCTTGAAATAATGCAATAGATTTAACTTGTTCTTGGTCAACTTAGTCATTTTCATTATGCTCATGCTTCATTATCCTCATGATCAAATTCATCTTTTATGAGATTTTTTTCAGTATGTGGCTCATTGTCATTATTGGCACTTTCAATATTAGCAGAATTTGACATAGTATTAGCTTGAGACATTTTAGGTGGCCCAAGGGGTAGTCAAGATATTCAGTAGGAACACCACCTAATCTAGAATTGTGCCTAGGTTGCATACAAATGATGGAACATATATGAATAAGTACAACAAGCAAAAACCTTGAAAGGTTGAAAACCCTAGAGCAAGCTAGGAGTTGCATGAAAAGACAGTGTTTGGGTTCACCAAATGTTTAACCTTTTTTTGAAAGGTATGTAAATTTAAGGGGGTAGAATAGCCTATACACAAGAATGAATAAAACTATTCTAGAGCAAACCAATTAATTGAAAACTCAGATAAATGAATATTCTGAATTAAATGTTGAATTATGTTAATATAGAAAGTACACTCAAAACAGTAGTTTGATTGCATAACATGAAGAAGAGATAATACTTGATTTATCTGCAAATGCGCAGGCAGATCTGAGAAGCACAGAGGTGGAAACAGACAGAGACGAGATCAAGATACAATCGTCAAATTCTGAAAATATTGTTTCTACAGGCCTGGACACTTGAATCGACCTGTGGACACTTGTGTCGACCTGTAGACACTTGCGTCAATGCTTCTGTCATAATCTCAATGCAGTTGTCTTATATGAAATATTCACTGTATTGCAAAGCAACCACCTGGAGCCTTTTGGGTTTTTTATCGCCTTTCTGTTAATATCTTTTGTTCGCACGCATGGATTGTCGATGAATGTGTATAGTTCAAACCCTAGCTCTTCACCTTAGGTCTTTGTATCTTGACAAAAATGGTTTAGTGGGCTCACGATGTCGAGCTGACCTCAAAGATCCCTCTGTCAATAAGTGTTACCTACATATTCAATACTCCAAGGAGGACCTCAAACTCGTAGTTCTCCCCTAGGTGTTGGCTTGTGTGTGTATAAGGGTGCAATATACTATATATAAAGACATGCAATGATCTAGTTTGTAACTTGACAAATACTGTTCATAGGTTGTTCTTTGAGTGTTTTAGACTTGTAATATAACTGCTCCTATAACTGATATGGAAATAGAGAAGAATAGGGCAGTAGAACTTAGTGGTGCGATTGATTGATTGAGCTTGAATAGGTGCTTGCTTGGTATTTGTTAGATAAAAATGAGAAGGCTTAGATTTGTATTTATACCACACCTTTTAAAAATATCTCATGGTAGGGTTCAATAAGACAAATGGGCTGACCCATAGGATTCGAAAGATTTGCAAATTAGATGACTTTTTAGGACTGGACACTTGCATCGACGCAAGTGTCCCTATGTGGGACGCAAGTGTTCGACAGGGTAGGAAGCTGCTGAGGATCTAAAACTAATAGGAAATGATGTATATCAAGTTTTAATCTTTTTGTACAGTGCAGGAGATCTAAGTCATTAGAAATGATTGGGTCGGACCATAAGATAAATGATTAGGCATAGTGAGATGGCGAATGCAAGCCTTTCAATAGCAAGAAGGTTTAGAACTGAAGGGTGGAGCCCTAATAGGCATTTGTCAAGTATACAAAAGTAAGATGCTATATAAATCAGATTTCAATATCTACAACATCATGTTCCTATAGGAGGGTTAGTATTCATGTGAAGTTTCCCTCCCACAACATGCATTTGTTTAAATATACTACCATTGATGAAATGATGTGTCCCTCTTGTACACATTTTGTTCATTTGCACTTGATGCATGTCTTTATTTTGTTGTGTTTATTGTAGAGTTGCGCACCATTTTTACTTGTTCCTTTGGATTGTTATATGTTCCAAACACTATGCAATAAGGCCACTCTAATGGTACATGTTGATAAAACCAAATTCAAGATTATCAAATCTAATGAAAAAACTTACCCAAATTTCTTTCGAGAACCACACGAAATTTTCATTCCTACAAATACTAGGACTTGATCTTAACCATAAATTGAATTGAAACCTTACAATTGAAGTAAGAATTTATGCTAGATGGAAAGTCTATTGCAATTTAATAAAAAGAAAAAGAAAACACTATTTTATAGCCTTGTTACATTATTGTCTTTCGCGAATGGAAAGTTTGGGGCAGAAATATATCTCAAGAAACTTGGAACAAAAATTGAACAAGCTCAAAAACAATTTATCGATAACTTCAAAACTGAAACGAATATGTCTTACCCTACTCTCCTCATGGAAGTGGGTATATTTCCCACTAAAAGCAAAGCCTAAAGACGTTGTATGCCATACAAACATAAATTATCTAAACTTGATCAAGATAGGCTTCCCCTCATTGCCCGACAATCGTGTTTAATGCATCTCCAACTAAAGAAAGTTGGGAAACGGACTTTGATAAATGGTTGAAGAATTGGGACATTTGTGATGATCCTCCGTTGAGAGGATTGGACAATCCAAAATCATACATTCAAACTAAAATAACTAACAATTTCTATCATTAAACTCTAGAATCATATGAATGGTATACGTTGTAATGGATGGGAGCTGCAAAAATTATTATACTGATCATCCTTGAAGCCTAAACATTTGAAGGGTATGGAAACAGGAAGTAGTGATTTAACTATATTCTTGCAGCTACTTATGGAAACAATGCTGTCATTTTCAACAAACTCATACAAAGATGGGCCTCTGATTCTGACGTAAAGCTCATGAAGGGAGGGACATGCTGCTCATAAACAAACTAGCACAATAAACTACCTAAATAAAATGATTTAAGATTTATATCAGCATACCCTAGCACCTAAAGGTGCTTTCTAGTTTAGCTATCAATGGAAATCAGAGTACTTAATGCAAAACAAAACCTGCACGCTTTCTGGTGAGTTTCCCTACCTTTCCCTTTCGCAGTAGTTTAGGTTCACTTCCAGTCATGTCTAGCACAGTGGATGGATCCGCCACACGCACACCACCATCAACAACAAAATCTACACCCTGAAATATAGCAATATGCAGAAACTTGAACCTGAGAGTGAGCATGAAATAAGAAAACCATTGATTTTGAATATACATGATTTTACATAGCTAAAATAACTGAATTCGGATATTCATGTGATGTTCATAAATTGAATGATTACTAAATTGTATCTAAATTTATCATCATGTATGACATCCTTCACAAAATGCATGCAATTAAGAAGGTGATGTCCTGACAAACAATTAATAATTTGTAATGATTATCTTCCAAATTATCTCTCTGAACTGCAGCATTCACAAACTATATCAAGACTACAATACATTCATAATAACTCAAAAACGATTGACATGTTCCACAGATACAAGAGAATAAAAGTATTGCGTCATAAGAAGAGCTCTGGAGCATGGGTAAATATTCAAGATCAAAGGCTGCATGCAAGAGCTTTAGAGGGGATCCAACACTTTTGGAGGAGGATCCACCTGCATCATTACCCAAGACAAAATGTAAGCCTGAATGCAAAAGCAAAGGAGGAGTTCCGAAACTCCAAACAGAGAATCCACCATCAACACTCTCCAAGACAACTTTCAAGGATGCATGCAAGAGCTATAGAGGATAAAAGTCTCCTAATAAATCCTCATTCAAAGAGGTTGCTGTCAAAAGGTATATTGAGCTGCAGAAAGAAGGATCTTTGATTAGATCCCCAAACAACCATGGATATGGTAATGCTTCCCTTCCTCCCATGGGCAGGGTTTTATTGTTGAAAAAGCTTCTTCATCCCTCTCTATTTGCCCATAAGGTGAAACGATCTCTGATTTTGCTTCTACGCATAGTGAGCAAGGTTTAATTTGCAGGGTCGATCATTTTTGGATCTTCCTGTTTCAAGTGAATGGATATGCCAACATTGGTCACCTATCATCTCTTATGAGGTGCAGATTTGCCAATGTGCCCAAGGGTTTTTCATTGTGCTTTTTTTATAACCAACAAACCAGGGTCTAATTTACAATAAGAGGCCCTGGTTTCATAAGGGGGTTGGTCTTTTAATAAAGCCTTGGTTCTCAGATTTTGACCCTCTAGTTGAAACCTTTTCTTCCATCCTTGAATGGGTCAAGCTGCCAAATTTGCCTTAACATTTTTGGATGCCTTCAACCCTAGAACACATTGGAAATGCTATAAGGAAATTCATTTCCATGGATCTATCAACAAAGGGTAAGTTCAAGACATTGTGTGCCCATATTTGTGTAGATGTGAATCTTAGCAAAGGCCTACCTGCTAATTTTGCCCTGGTTTGGTGGGTACATCTCGAACCTGTCGAGCCAAATAAACTATTAATGGAATGACAATGAGCAATATTTGTTGCAAACCAAAATTGTCTTCACGATTCAAATTGAAATGAGCAAAGCATTACAATAAATAAACCAAGATGGTTGTTCACTTCACATTCCCAAAATGACTCTTCCTATTCCTAAGGGAATGGAAATTCAACTTATTATAATAAGACAAACTAGCATATTATGCTTAGAATTATGTACAATATTTTTACATACATACCTTAATCTATAGGGGTCATGGTGAACCGTGAGACCAAACATTCCTCTGAACTACTCAAAGTTTTCTCATCCAAGCACTTTTGTCAGGATGTCTGTTGGTTGCTTTGTTGTAGGGAAATGTTGCAATTTGACACTTTCATATTTCATATAGTGCCAAATCAAATGAAATTTGGTATTGATATGCTTGAACCGTGAGACCAAACATTCCTCTGAACTACTCAAAGTTTTCTCATCCAAGCGTTTTTGTCAAGATGTATGTCGGTTGCTTTGGTGTAGGGAAATGTTGCAATTTGACACTTTCATCTTTCATATAGTGTCGAATCAAATGAAATTTGATATTGATATGCTTGATTTGGTTGTAAAAGACTGGATTCTTTGTCATTTGAATTGTAGAAGTGTTGTCAACCATGAGAAGTGTTGGCAAAACCTATTGTCCCTGCAAATTTGAAAGAACCTTCTGAGCCACAATTGCCTTTGAAGCGGCCATATACTATGTTTTTGTTGAATAAATTGCCAACAATGATTGCTTCTTGGATTTCTCACTGACGACTATTGTTCTCAAATTTATCATAAAACCCGTAGTGGATTTCCCATCTTCATGATCACCAACATAGTCGGAATCTGAATATCCAATCAGTTTGAAGTCTCCTACCCTAGAGTATTTGAGCCCAACATTCTGTGTTCCTTTGAGATATCTAAGGACTCTTTTTGTTGCTACCCAATGACTATCTCGAGGTTGTTGCATGAATTTTGAAAGAACACAAATAGCAAATCGTATATCCAGTCTTGTTGTGGTCACATAAATCAGACTGCGAATGAGTTGTTTGTATTTCGTGGCATCAACCAAATTTGTTGTATCTTCTGATGTTAATTTTAAATTATGTTCCATGGATGTGTTGAGAGATTTACACTCTTCCATTCCGAACTTGCTCAAAATGTCATCAATGTACTTTTGTTGTGTGATGAAGATGTACTTTGGTTTTTGAATTACTTCAATACCCAAATAGTAATGAAGATAATTCAAATCAGTCATTTCAAAGCTTTTCATCCACTCTGATTTGAATTTTGCAATGTACCATTCATTGTTCCCTGTGATGAGCAAATCAACATACACCACTACAAATACAACTGTTTTGACGAAATGAGTTTAATCTTCAAACTCAAAACGTTTGAAGTTCATGTTCATGAGGTGCTCAGCTAGTTTATCATACCATGCTCGAGGGGCTTGTTTCAAACCATACGTCGATTTTTCAAGTTTGCACACTTTGTGCTCTTGGCCGTTTACTACAAAACCTTCAAGTTGTGTCATGTACACTATTTCCTTGAGGTCACCTTTCAAAAATGCAATTTTGACGTCCTTTTGGTGAACTTTCCATCCATTGTGAGCTCCCAGAGCCAACATGGTTTGAATGGTAGTCCATTTTGTGAAACTGCAAATGATGAAGCTAGCATTGATCGACAATTGAGTCCACTTGATAAATATGCAAAGTTTTATGTCTACAAGGAGAGTGATCTGTATGTTCCAAATAATGAGTGGGGGACATACAATTGGGAGTCAATTGATTATTGTCTCCTATACATGAGAATGAAACTCCTCCTAAAGGAGAAGGTGCAACTTCATCAGAGAATGAACAAGGGCCACAAGAATAGAGGACATAAAGTGAAGGAACGTCAAAAGATAAAATTGAAGCACTTAAACCACAGAAAAAGATGCCTACATGGGCTACCTAGACATTGAACAATGTCAAACCCGATGAATTTGGAAAAATAGGCACTAGAAGTGCACATGCAGCCGCATCACAATCAGAGAAGTTCCTTGAAGAAATTCAAGATAAGATTGTTGATTATGATAACATTGCCTTAAGATGCAGGGGATGCTTTGAATATGGTCATCTAATATTTCCTACCCATGCATACAAAAGCTAGTCCAAAAAAATGTTAGAAGAAAATGGTATATCTTCAAATAAAGGTTTTCAAGTAGAGCAACGAAAGTGAAAGCAAAAGGCCATCTAGTGGAAGGATGCTTCAACAGAGCATCTTTGTGTTGCACCTTGCAATCAAGAGAAGGTAAAATATGATGGAGTTAAACACTGCCTTCCCAAATGTCATGTCCCTTTTTCAGAATTAAGCTAGTCAGATGACCCATCACCTATTCCTTATTTCCCGTAGGCTAAGGGATAAAGTTAGGAAATAAATTAATGATAACACTTTAAGTTGTCCTACGTCACTTTTATTTTATAACATGAAAATGACACTTGTGTATTATTATTATTTATTAAGATGACCAAAAGTAATTATCATTAAGTGGATAAAAAGTGATATTTAATTAAAAGTATTTTTAAATACTTTTAGGGAGAAATTGGAAAAGAGAAATTATAAAAAGAGAAGTTGGACTAAAAGAGTCATTATTCATTATTCATCTTTGACATTCAACCCCTAATCCAAAGCTTAAGCAATTGTGTTCAATCTTTTGATTTGAAGATGAAAACCCTTTGATATACAGGGATGGAGGACAAAAAATCCTCTAATCCATTGAGGTGATTCCATCCAAGAATTATAATTGTGCTTGCAAATCAGGATTAAATTTTAGTTCCAATGTGATTGAGGATTGCCATCATTTTTCAGCCTTTGTGAGGGTTTGAAATAATTTCCACACTGTTGCGTTGGGGTTTAGGTGGATGTTTGTTGTTCTTGAAACCCTTAGTGGTTGATGTTCCCTTGATTGGGCTGCCATACATCTACAACAACATATTCCAACCTGTCGTACCTATTGGGGACTGTTGTACCTTGTTTCCAAGCTGTTGGACATTGATTGGTATTTATTGTCGAGTTTAATCATTTGTTGTGAGATTTTTGCAGTAAGGGTTCATTGTAATCAATTTTGAATTTATATTTAGCTCCTTGAATAAATATTACAGTTCGGTTGTTATCAGATTCGGAGTTTCAGTTTGCATGTTGTTTAGAATTTATTTCAGCTTGCTTAAATTCAAAAAAAATCATAATAGAGAAAAATCAGAAAAAGGGATATTACACCAAAATAAACCGAAGAAGCCCAAAGCATGCATGATCCTGAGGATTTAAAGATTATTGTTGCTGAAAAGAAAGGTGCTCTTTTGGAAGAGGGGGCACAAAAATGCAATTACAAGGAAACAAGAATGCAGAAGCCCCTCTCCTACTAAGTAGCTTCTGCCTGTAAATGTGAAAAGTGGGCAAGGTTTGCTATCTCCAAAGTATTCCAATAAGTTCAGGGGCACTAAAGAAATCACGCACAGAGGAGTGTTGGGTTTTTTTGTCTATTTGCTTAGGTATTGGATTTTCTTGTAAAAAGCAGACATGCATGTTAAAAATGTATAAACATGCATGCATGCTTGTAAGTAGATAAACATGCATGATTAAAGCAATATCACGCAAAAAGCATGCATGCTTTTTTCAGAAAGCAAGTAAAGACATGACTAGAAAACTATGGAAAAAAGGAAGGTAGCTTTTTTATAAAAGCTAGAATCTTGGTGTAAAAGCAAGTTGTAATTTGGATATTTTTTATATTAATGTATTTTTTACACAACAAAAAGAAAGAGAAAATACATATTGAGAACTATTTATTGAATATAGCAGTGGCCAAAAAAGTAGTGCCCAATACTATCATGATTTTTACTCAACTCCAACTTACTTAATTATACCACTTGCATGATGATTTGAAATAAGTTTAAACAAAGCAGTTTATCTCTCCATCCATACCTCCTGTCCCATGCTTGCACCATACATGTCGACAATAATCACAGGATCAAGCATCCATTCATCATCTGCAGGCCTTCTCACACTAAAGCAAAAATTATAGACGCACTGTAAGAAAAACATCGGACATCATGCTCTCTGCTGCAAATAACTAAAAAAATAGCTTTTTTGTGTCTCAGTGTGACTATCCAGTGTTATCAGCATCTAAGTTTCAATCTATCTGAACCGAGATCCAATGAACAACCTTGAGGAAAGCAAGGGGCCATCCAATTTCTCTAAGATAGCTTGACAGATAGAATCATTGGGCATCCGAACCCCAACACACTTTCGAAAAGCATACTTAGCTCTAGGTGTCCCATACTTCATGCATTGCTTTGGCAATTCTTTGCTTGCTGGTAATATAAAGGTGTACTGCATTTGCAAGCAGATAATGGAATCAAACATGGTTATACTAGGATGCATTCATATTCATTTCAGAAAGAATCTAAGCTCCTGAAACATATTTTAAAATGTGCTTACTGGTCCTGGAAGACATTGGCGAGCAGCACGAAAGCTGTTGATTTGGCCTTGGTTGTTTCCACGTGGAAAGCCTGTTGTATAAGTGTCTATATCCCGGAAGGAATGGCATAATATACTGAGTGGCTGGCAATAACACCCACAGACAAAATAGAGAGGATTACTAAAAAAACTAAAATTGTTTGTACCTTGCTTTATGTTTTGCGTAGGCAAAGAAAAGTGAACCACAAAAAAAAAAGGAAAAAGTATCAATGCCAATATTTTTCCAACGATGACATTAATCGCTGATTTACTATGAAAATTGAACTTAAAATGCACTGGCTTGTGGCCACCTTTGTATCCATGCCTTTTATTCTGCATATAACATGAAACAGCATAATTTTATTAGTTGTAATTGTTGTACAATATTTCTTAATATGTTCCCGCTAAGAAGTTCGATTTCAAAATTTATTGGTACCACTCAAGAACATATTTAGTATTGTGTGTTTTCAAGTTTACAACATGAAAATGATCCAGTTTTATCAAACCTGTGAAGACGCTCAACAGCTGCATAATTCTTGATGTCACAAACAATTGCATACCTGTAAATAGAAGAGCAGATCATTTAACCAAAAGAAGTTTAAAGTACACTAACCCTAACTGTCATAGCCACATACAGAATCATATGGATAAAAAAGAACATAAAAGTGATCAAAATACCATAGCTTATGATATGCAGGATAATCATTTAACAGATTCAAAGAATTTAATAATCACAACATACTTCTTATGTTTCTCCCACAAGACTAATATTATGTATACATGTAATCATATGATAATTTATTATAAAATTCAACCACAAAACCTAATAAACATCACAACATTTTATCTCTCATAATTGGGCATTTAATAATGGAGGGCTTGGCTGTGAATAATTATTTCAAAATCTATGCCATGAACCAGCACTATATTCCTTTGAAAAAGACCATCCCCTTATAGAATATAAATAATGATATGTTCCCATTCGATAAGGCCGAACTGCTTATTATACAAGTCTGCCCCAAAGTAAAATGTCTTGTAATGAAGTTTCTGTCCCAAAAGGTTCCTCAATGTAGTTGTAAAGATACTTACATCCGGTATGCAGGTCGCACCCTTTCCAGGGGAGGAGTAAGGCACACTTTTATCAGACATGTTATATTATATATGTTGTTACAATGTCAAAATGAGAGATTGAAAAATGTATTTATACCTTAATTTTGTCAAAAAAGGGCCTAATTAGCCACATCCGCTAGAAGTCTATGCTATTCTTGTCTTTGACTGATCACAATGGTTTGTGCCCTCTGGGTCAACATTGTAGCTTCTTGCATTTTCATCTGTGGCTCAAATCAGGACTGCATGTTTTCCTGGGTCCACTTTTAGAAATCAGCTTTCTTCCACTAGCTTTATTCATGTCTTGTTATATATAAAAATTAAAGTCGCAATATGTACTTTTCAAGAGTACAAGTTCCATGTCATTATGATGCATATTATTTCCTCCAAATCTTTTTAGATTTAGTGCCCTTGGAGGCTTCCTCGGTGGTCTCAAGGATGTATATGAATCTTGAGCTGTAACAAAGAGTAGAAGCCACCATCCCTTGACCATAGAGGGAAAATGCTACCAAAAATAGGAGTTGAGAATTTAAAAAGCAAATTTGAGTTCTTCCTGTGAACCCCCTTATGAGACCACCTTCTCCCAAAATATGTAGTTTAGCCTGCACAATGGAATCATTAAACTAGCCAACAAGTTTGAGGAAGTTATTGATTAGAACTCACTCTAATTGTGATTATAAATCTTCTGTACCACAAAAAACTTGCCATAACTATGTTCATGAGGCTAAACTTATATTTATAATTTTATTCTCATTTTGGTAATTCTGAAAAGTGATTTGAATGATGCATATTGCACCAATGATAGTGAAATTGTTAGAGAAAGAGCTAGGTTCTCATCTGTCATACACAGTATCTGTTGGAATGACTCCAACGGCTCCATCTTTTAACAACTCTGTCACTGTCTGTAATTTCCATGTATTTGCACCTGACGAATCAACTTCCACGTACAATACTTTATCACCCTGCAAATTAATGGATAAACTAATATAAAAAGAATTTATCCTAAAAATGAAAATGATATGATACAAACTCCATTCAATGACCCTTCACTCTAGGAAGACACTGTTATGTCCAGATGGTACCGCTCTAAAATAAGATACTTAACAAACCTTCAAGAGTATAATACCATATTTGGGAAAAGTGTGCAAAATTAACAATCTCCTACAAAGATCTTGGTAATATGAAATTGGTACAAACGTTTCAAAAACCACAATAGGTCTATGCAACAAAAGTGTAATACCATATTTCGAAAAAATGTGCAAAATTAACAATCTCCAATGAAGATCCCAGCAATATGAAATTGGTACAAACGTTTCCAAAACCACAATAGATCTATGCAAAAAATTCATGTACTATATTCACAAACAACTTTTTATAGCTATGAATCAGAATGAAGAAGACCCTACAACCCCAGCTTGATTGAATGATGTGAAAGGAAAAACTAAAAACCATACAGATCACAATGTTTTGACAAACATAAATCAAGGTAACTTTCAACGGTGCAATCTGCAGGGTGGATACAACAGTCACATAATATCTTTTACAAAGTAAAGATTAAGCTAATGTCGTCATCCTGAGACAAGGAAAAATTATTCCATGGACATAATTTTGGGCTGGTTATAAACTAACTGGGATTCTTTTCTGTAATTCTTATTGACTAAGTTTGAATGAGTTCGTCAACAGAATATTTATTATATATACTCGGATTACATATGCATTATCATCCAAAACTTGGTAAGTTGTAATGTCCCCTTCTCAAGCTTAGTTTGGTTTGAAGCCCTTAGCCGACTTATATGGTTTCCCATCGGCTAAGGGAAGGTTTTAAAAAGGGAAACTTGGTTCTTTGTTCAAGTTGCTAAAACGTAACTATGTCGACAACTTTTGGTAATTTGATTTTTAATAAGGGAGAGTTCCTAATTTCATGTAAATCAGCTCTTAATGGGTTATTCTAAGGGGTTGCTTTTTGAATAATTATTTTCTCTCACTTTTTAGAACGCCACACTTGGGAGATGGTTGGAGGGAAAAGGGTATAAAAGGAAGTGGAGATTTCAAATTTTGAGGGAGATAATTAATCAACCAATTTCTTTAATGTTAAAGCATGTTTGCTTGTACATTCAGCCATTGAAGATGAAAACCCTCATTAGCTTTTAGATTTGGGGACAAAAACCCTCAATTCTTCTTAGTGGCTTCATTCAGGGGTCATAGTTGGATAGAACAACAGCATTTCCAGCATCTAGGGCACACTTGAAGGGTGAGCAAACCAGTTTGAGCAGTTGTGGAGTTGAGTGAATCACTTTGGCAGCCTTGGGAGGCTGGACGCAGCAGGACAGCTATTTGAAGATCAAAAATAGCACTTCAAACCTCTAGAAGGGTAGCGATTTGCATCTAGCAGTTGATTCTCAGTTTCCACATTGTTTGGTGGGTGAAAATTTTGGTTTCTCCCTTCATTGATTAAATAATACTTTATAATATTTGTCAGGACTGCAATTGGCCCAAAAAAACAGACTTTTGGCGACAAATAAATATATTGAATTTTTGTAATTTTTATGAGGGTATCTTGAGGTTTGAAAACTATTTTTATGCATAATTAGTCAATTAAAGAATTTTTGCAATTGTGTTAGGGTTTGTTGTAAATTCCAGATATTCTGATTTGATCCCGAAAGGGGACATCCTAGAGGTATCAGAGCCATCTCCTTGCCAGCTATGGGGATTGAGTTGTTTGCAGGGCCTACATGCCAAACAATGACAGAGAGGTTAGATATTACAAAAGAGAGAAGAAAAGGGCCAGAACAGCAAAAAGAAGGGTTAAAATGTGGATGATTCAGATGCAGATTGTGTTCGATTTGAGAAGTTTGCTGAAAATCAAGAGCATATGACAGATATAATGGCTGAAATGATTCGCACCATGCGAGGCATGAATGCTTTCCATCCATCCAATGGTGAGAGGAATGCTTCAGAAACCAACCCTCCTCTTACACAAAGAAAGACTATTGGATCTACAACTAGGCCTTTCCAGCCTAACTTCCTTCGTAGAGAGGAAGCCATTCCTGAGGTGGAGATGCAGCCTTCAATAATGGATGATCTTGCTGCTAGCTATGCAGAGTACAAGACTCTTTCACCTGAAATTAAGGGAGAAATGAGCCTCACTAATTTCATGTAGTTGAAGAGGAACAAAGGGGGACCTAGGGCTGATCCTAGACCTTGGAATAATCGAAGGGATCTTCAACAAGTTCTTGGAAAGCTCACGCTTTCTAAATTTGACGGATCTACCAAGAGTACCACTCAAGCTTGGATCCAAAAGGTGGATACATACCTTTCTCTCCGACCCATGATGGAAGATGAAGCCATCAAATTTGCTACTATACATCTTAAGGGCACAGCACATGAGTGGCGGTATCATGGTCTAATCACACAAAGGCACAACCTCATCAACTCTCATGATGAATTCTGTAGGAGGTTGATTGAGAGGTTCAATAGGGTGGATCCAGAAGTTCATTTTAGAGAATTGGCACAGATAAAACAAAAGACTTCCATGGATGATTATGTGGCTGATTTCCAGAGGGTTTCGGTGATGGTACCGGATGTTTCCGAAAGAAGGCTTGTAGTTTTGTTCATTGAAGGATTGGTGGACCCACTCAAGGGTTTGATCAAGGCTTTCAACACTTGTTCCCTTCAAGAGGCCATCAAAAGGGCTCTTGATCTTGAAACAACAGAACCTAGGGGCAGATTTTTGCCTTTTGGACAGCAGAGAACACCTCCTTTAGGACAGCAAAGGACACCTTTTGGGCAGCCTAGGACTGCACTTCCTGAGCAGTCAAAAACAGCCCCAATTGGACAGCAAAGAAGGCCTTACCAGCAAGGCATTGGGCAGCAAAAAGAGCTGAGGACAAACAGGGAAGTAGAATCAAGGAATGAACTGAGGAGGAGGAATTTGTGTTTCACATGCAAAGACCCTTGGACACCAGGTCATTGTTGCCTTGGCAAAGGAAAAGTTCATTACATTGAGGTAACTTCGGATGAGGAAGGAGAAGAGGAAGAAGAAGAGGCAGCCCCTAACGAAGAGGAGCAAGAGATGAAAGAAGAAGGTGACAACATGGATGGAGGTGCTCTTAGGTACCACCCATTTAGAGTGAGAGGGGAATTGCAAGGTAAGAAGGTAACTATGCTTATTGATAGTGGAGCCACACATAATTTCATTGATGAAGGTTTGGCATCTAGATGTGGGCTGCAAGCTACTGATTTCAAGGGTTTCAATGTGACCATGGTGGATAGCTTCACCATCCCTTGCACAAAAAACATACAAAAGCTGATCTCACATTTGGAAGGAATAAAATTGAGGATGATTTCTATGTGGTTGAGATTGGAGAGACCAACATAGTCCTTAAGGTGCAATGGCTGCATTCTCTAGGAGAATTCACGCAAAACTACCAGATGTTGGAACTAAAATTTAGATCAGCCGGTAAAGAGATAATGTTGCATGGAATGATCAACAAGGCTCCTTTGGTTGTGACAACAAAAAGGAAGGAAAGGGCTTTCCATAGAGGGCAGGTTGCTTGGGCATCTGAGCGTTTTGTGAGTTTTGCAAATCAAAATGTGGGACAATAGCAGCATCATAAAGATATTCAGTCCATCCTTGACAAGCATGCCAAGGTTTTTGATAGCATTCGACACAAATTACCACCAAAAAAGGGGTTTTCAGCATATCATTGAGTTGGAGCCCGGAACTAAAGCGGTAATAACCACTCCATATCACCATCCTAGAGCATACAAGGAAGAAATAGAGAGCCATCAAAGAGCTCTTGGAGATGGGGCATATAAAACCTAGTTCTAGTCATTTTGCTTCTTCGATTGCTCTAGTGAAGAAGAAGGATGGAACAATGAGAATGTGTATAGGCTACCACCTTTTGAACAAGAAAACCATCAAGAATAGGTATCCCATACCTCGAACTGATGAGTTGATGGATGCGCTACATGGGGCCACTTACTTTTCCAAGATTGATTTGATGACCGGATATCACCTAATTCGGGTAAGAGAAGAAGATGTTCAAAAAAAAGCTTTTAGATGTCATTATGGGCATTTTGAATTTTTCGTCATGTCCTTTGGATTAACTAACGCTCCGACGACTTTCCAATCTTGTATGAACAATGCTTTTAGGCAACATTTAAAGAAGTTTGTGTTGGTCTTCTTTGATGACATCCTGGTATATAGCAAAACATGGGAGGAGCATCTTCAACACTTGGACATAGTGCTGGAAATTTTGGAGCAGCAAACATTCTTTGCCAAAGAATCTAAATGTGAGTTTGGGATGTCTAAAATTTTGTATTTGGGGCATGTGATTAATGCCCAAGGGGTCCATGTTGATCAACAAAAAATCCAAGCCATCTTGGATTGGCCTCCACCAACTACCATGACACATTTGAGAGGGTTTTTGGCTTTGTGCAGCAACTATAGACGATTTGTCAAGGGGTTTTCCCAACTTGTTGTTCTGTTAACGGATTTGACCAAAAAGGGGGCTTTCAGCTAGTCTAAAACAACCCATGCAGTATTTGATAAATTGAATGAGGTGATGATCTCATGTATGGTACTTGTTCTAGATTTCTCCATTCTTTTTGTGCTAGAATTTGACGTTTTAGGTGAAAATATAGGGGATGTTCTAATGTAGAAAGGACACCCTATAGTGTGTGAGAGCCATAAACTTAAAGAGATGGAGCATGGGTTCTCCATTTATGATAAGAAAATGATGGCCATCATGCATGCTTTGGCCAAATTCAAACAATATTTGATTTGTGGCAAGTTTGTGGTCAAAACGAATCACAATAGTCTAAAATATTTTCTCAATTAAACGGATTTGAGTGATAGGAGCAGAAGTGGGTAAACAAACTTCAATCCTACAACTTTGATATTGAGTATGCCAAAGGAAAAAACAATGTAGTTGTTGATGCATTGTCTAGGAGATCTACCCTTGGGTCTATAACTGATTTTACAGAAGATTGGAAGGATTTGATAACAGCTGAGTACGCAAAGAATGAGTTTGTTGCTGCCATCCTTGAAGAAAAAAACAAAGATGAGAGGTATAAGGTAAGAGATGGTTTGATTTTTTACAAAAATAGGATCCTTCTAGTTCCGGAATCTAAAATGAAACATAAAGTAATGAGAGTTGTCCATGATACGCCTTTGGCGGGACACCCGGGGTATTTTATCACTTACAAACAAGTGAGAGAAAGATTTGTTTGGGACTAAAAGGGGAGGTCATTCAATACATTCAGGAGTGCCTCACTTTCCAACAAAACAAGGTTGAGCAAGCTTTTCCAGTTGCTCTACTGCAGCCCCTACCCATTCCCACTCAAAAATGAGAAAGCATATCTATGGATTTCATTACGGGGCTCCCCATTGTTCAAGGTAAGAACTGTATTTTTGTGGTGGTTGATAGACTCACTAAATACGCTCACTTTTTTGCAATTCCACCCAAGTACAACACATCTTTAGTGGCTGATTTTTTTTCAAAGCAGTTTTTAAACTACATGCACTGCCTAGAAAAATTGTGAGTGACAAGGACAATAGATTTTTGAGCTTGTTTTGGCAAGAGCTCTTCCATTTGACGGGCACCGAATTGACTCCTAGCACTAGCTATCATCCACAAACTGATGGGCAGACTGAAATAGTGAATAAATGGATTTAAGATACCTATAAAACTATGTTGCAGGGCAGCAAACAGCTTTAATTAAGTGGTTGTACATAGGTGAACATTGCTACAATACATCTTAGCACATGTCCATTGGTATGTCACCTTTTAAGGCTTTGTATGAGTATGATGCACTTTCCTTTGTGGATTTGGTTTTGACGGATAGTAGAGTGCCTAGGGCCAAAAAATTGGTATAGCAAAGTTAGGAGGTACTTGAAGTACATAAGGAGAACCTCCAACATGCCCAAAACCAGCAAGAATTATATGCAAACCAGCACCGGTTGGAAAGGACTTTTGAGGTAGGAGACATGGTATTTTTGAGGTTTCAACCCTATAAGCATAGTAGGGCAAAAAAGCTTAAACCCCGCTTTTATGGCCCTTACAAGATTCAAAGGAGGGTTGGGGACGTTGCATATGAGCTAGAGCTACCTGAGCATAGTCGGATAGATAATGTGTTTTATGTTTTGTGCCTCAAGAAGGCATTAGTGCAGCATATCATTCCATCTTTAAAATTACCACCATTAGATGAAGGCAAGCTGATTTTGATTCCAAAATCTATCATAGAGGTTCAAAAAAAGAAACTACGGAATAGAAGCATCATGGAGTATTTGATTCGTTGGAAGGACTTGCCCATTGAGGATGCCACTCGGGAAGGAACAACTATTTTGCAACATCCTAGCTTGCAATTGCTTGAGGACAAGCACTTTCGAGAGGGGAACACTATAATGTCCCCTTCTCAAGCTTAGTTTCGTTTGGAGCCCTTAGCCGATATATTTGGTTTCCCATTGGCTAAAGAAAAGTTTTAAAAAGAGAAACTTGGTTCTTTGTTCAAGTTGTTATAACATAACTATGTCGGCAACTTTTGATAAGTTGATTTTTAATATTGAAGGGGGACTTCTTAATTTCATGTAAATCAGCCCTTAATGGGTTATTCTAAGGGGTTGCTTTTTGAATAATTATTTTCCCTCCCTTTTTAAAACGTCACACTTGGGAGATGCTTGGAGGGAAAAGGGGTATAAAGGGAAGTGGAGATTTCTAATTTTGAGGGAGATAATTAATCAATCAATTTATTTAATGTTAAAGCACGCTTGCTTGTACATTCAATTGTTGAGGACAAAAACCCTCATTAGCTTTCAGATTTGGGGACGAAAACCCTGAATTCTTCTTGGTGGCTTCATTCATGGGTCACAGTTGGATAGAACAACAACATTTCCAGCATCTCGGGCACACTTGAAGGTGAGCAAATTAGTTTGGTCAGTTGTGGAGTTGAGCGAATCACTTTGGCAGCCTTGGGAGACTGGACGCTGCAGTAAGCCAGCTCTTTGAAGGTCAAAAACAGCACTTCATACCTCTAGAAGGGTGGCGATTTGCATCTAGAGGTTGATTCTCAGTTTCAGCATTGTTTGGTGGGTAAAAAAATTGGTTTCTCCCTTCATTGATTAAATAATACTTTATAATATTTGTCAGAGCTGCAATTGGTCCAAAAAAACAGACTTTTGGTGGCAAATAAATATATTGAATTTCTGTAATTTTTATGAGGGTATCTTGAAGGTCTTGAAGGTCTGAATTTTTGTCAGGACTGCAATTGGTCCAAAAACTATTTTTATCAATTACAGATTTTTGCAATTGCATTAGGGTTTGTTGTAAAGTCCAAATATTCTGATTTGATTTCGAAAGGGGACATCACATAAGTTGCAACTAGGATATTCAAGGATTTGGGCAAAATTATAATTGTGATTGTGTATTGTTGCATGTAGGCATATTCCATAGAGCTGTTCTGCTCCTGTTAGTGCTAGAGACGCTGCATCCTCAATAGTGTAGCCCCATCCCTTGATCCGGGTGTTGTAGACATGTGATGACAATATGATGTATTGCTATATATCAAAACACTGTATAGATATGAGATTTGATCCCATGCTCTTCTATGTAGATGTGTACTTTTGCTTTTCATGTGATACTGTAGCATGTTAGAATGTGATATGCATTCTTCATTGACAATGTTACCATAGATATGTCTTGTAATTACATGAACTAATGGATACTAGAAAAATTTGAGAAGGTAGAAATCTAATGAAACATACAATCTGAAAAGATGAGCAAGGAATGGGTTAAAACAAATAAATGTTTGTGCTAATATTTCTCAATGGAAAACATAACCATATAATACCAAGACTAATGTGACAAAATGGTAGGATGCATGTAGATAACATAGGAAGTATTCGCACATGAGGAAAGCCTACTAGTTCCCTGAGAATTACAATACAAAACACATAAGCCTCTAGATAGTGATAGTTAACGAGTCTATTTTTGAAGCATTTTTAAAAGAGGAGATAAAGATGACTAGGATGTGGTCAAATAGTAGAAATGTCTATCAAGAGGAAACTATAAATAATGAGGAACATAATGAGGCACCACAAAGGTGATACAAATCATTATTGGGAAGACACCTTAATCAATTTGGCAAGACTAGGAATTTTTAAGCTTTCTGACAAACAGGACCTCCTTCTCATCTTGTTCATCACTGGTGCTATCGCTTGATTCAGGGTCTCTATTTTTCCCTTTCTTTGAAGCTTTGAAGGCTCCCTCCCTTTTTGATGGCTTTTCTTTTTTGGTTCTCATTTCATAAGCCATGAGTATCCCATGCAGCTCATCCATTGTTAGCAGATCTGGATCTCTCATTTCTTCGAAGACAGAGACTTTGACATCAAATCTTAAGGGGAGAGACCTTAATACTTTTTGCACAATCATTGTATCTTCAATCTTTTCTCCAAGAACTCTTATAGTGTTGACGATTTCATCCACTCGCAAATAGGCTGCAATGTTTTCTTCATCCTTCATTTTCAAACTTTTGAATTGTCTTCTATGTGTTTAAATCTTGGCCTTCACCTTATTATCACCTTCATAGATGTTTTGTAGTTTGTCCCATATTTCCTTCGCCAATTTACAATGCATCACCTTGACAAACTCCGATTTTGATAGACCACACAAGATTGCATTCATAGCTTTTGCATTGTTCTCACTGGCCTTCTTTCCATCTTGTTCTATTGGTGGAGATGATGGAGCAGTAGAACCATTTCTACTGTTTGCTAGATATCAAACTTTAAAGCCATTAAATAGGTTATCATTCTTATACTCAAAAAATCATAATTTGTTCCATCAAACAACAGAGCCTTGTTTGTGGAGAAACCTTCTTGTCCAACCATGTGTGCTCCCGAGATCTACCTTCTGAAGGTTAGGTTGTTTTTTAAGGAACCACTATGATACCAATTGTTGAGCACACGCTTATACTAAGAGGGGGGTGAATCAATATAATCTTATCTTTTACTTAACGAAACTTAATATCCATAATCAAAGCATTCACATAAAAATGACACAAATTGACACTAGATTTACCTAGAAACCCTTTCGGGGAAAAACCACAAATGAATCGTTGCTTATAACTACCGTCCAAATCCAGCCGTATAGTAATCTTTTTACAAAATTTGTAGGCACCAACCTACTGGAGACACCAATCCTCACTGCTAAGCACCAACTTAGCAAAAGACACCAATCTCTTCTTTCATAGGCACCGACCTCTACTGAAACAATCTTCCACCTTACTATTATTGTTTCATCAACGAATGATGGCAAATTCAATTTCTTCTTCTTTTCCACAAAAATCTGCTTATGCTTGAATGATAGAAAGAATTAATTCCATTCTTCAAATCTGCATGTGTTTGTGTGATATGTCTTTTTATTCTCCACACACTTGTTTCCTTCTCTTCTTTATTAATCTTTACATATCTCACACTTCAACTTCCATATCTTTCTCAACCTTTTATCCACCTTATATAGCCTTCAAAGACTCTTCACAAAGGAGGCGTCCCATCCAAGAGGCACCCCTTCACCAAAAGATGTGACCGGTGACATTTCCGTCGATATTTCGACATTTCCATTGACATTTCTATTGATATTTCCATTGACAATTTCGTTGACTTCCGTTGATATTTTTGTTGACATCAATTACAATTCATTTGACATCAATGACAATATTCCAACAATGATCACTAAAAACACCATTATGCATCTATGTGCTTTAGCCTAGACCCAAAGTTTAGCTCCCTACCCTTTCAGACAAGAACACTGAAGAGGGACACTAATGTTGAGCATACATGTCCACACCAAGCATTCTTATCTTTTTCCTGCCAATGGTTATATTTTGAAATTAAACCCTCCTTAAGGTTGTCCTCCCTGTTTTTCGGCTTCCCAACATGTGGTCATCCGTTGAGATTTCTATAAAAGCACATTCAAGTCACTTATTACACAATTGGGCAATTTCCATTTAGAGGCTTATTGACACAAGTGCACATTGAGCAAAAGTACCCTATTCTTCCCGATTCATGTTCTAAGCACTTTAAGTAGTCCTCATCCAAATTTTAAACCAATTTTTGCAGTCCTAATCCTGCATAATCAAGTATTCAAGCCAATTCTAGATGCAATCATATAGTCAAAGGAGCAGAATTGCACAAATCACTTAAGTGGGAGAACTACATTGGGCTTGATTTCCCTCTTCAGAGAGTATTGGATATGTAGGCATCGTTCACTCATCATGGGGGTGATTGGGGTCAACTTAGCCCAATTACACTCATTTTTTTATGCTTACAAGGCATTCAATCATTGCATGCCCTACTAGGGTTTTCAACTTCAAAAAGTTATCCATAGATCTCTCGTGCATCTACGAAGACAAAATAAGTGCACAGGGATGTTTTCCACTGCCGCATGTGATTGTGCCCTAAATTCTTGTTTCCCAAAAAAAGACAAAACCGACAATCAGGGACAACAACGACTAGTGATCTTGTACTACCCAGTGTTCTTGTCCTTGTGCAAGCTCATATCCATCTTCTAGGAGGATTCTGGGTTCGACCCTATTTTCTTGTTTCTGCATTATTTCAGTTAAGACAGTCAGTCAGACAACTCAAAAAGCTAAGTTCATTCTTCAATTGAATAGTTTAGTCTTGCTTGCCATTATTTTGTTTTGTCTATTTCAGTCATTTATCTTGGGTTTATTGTTTAAAAGTGCATTTACAACACCCTGCATTATTCTATTCTATTTATCTAAATTAGGGTTATTTTCAATATTAATTCAATTCAAGATAAAACAGGCAAACAAAAAAGTTATTTTAGGAGAATCTCAAGATGAGGCGAAATACAACCCCACAACAAGCCCAATTATTTGGTCCCCAGTGTTGCGTGTGCAAAAATTAACAAGCATCAAAAAATGGCCAAACATCATGGAAGTAAAGGATCACCTGAAGGATCTCAAACTAGAAGTTGTGAAATCCAAACAAAGGTTGGAGGAAGACAACAAAGGGCTCAAATCACAAGGAGAGAGACCACATAAACTTGTGGAGGTTAGATAACAAGAATGGTGTGCCTTAAAACAAACCATTCATCAACCAACGAAGGTAGGCATAGGTTTAACAGACAAGATAGAAGGTGCAAGCATGGCACAAATGAAAGAGTTACACATGATACTTGCAAACATGGAAATAAAAGAGAATGATTTCAGAAACCAGTTAGAGGAAGCTAAGACATGGGCACAAGTGTTAAGAGACGCAATGAATTAAAAAAAAAATAATAGAAAAGTAAATTAGAAGGTAAATGTTGGAGGAAAGGCAAAGGAATAACCAATCAGAATGAATAATCAGCAAGGGGATGAAAGACTATGGGTAAGGAGAAGACACGTGAAAATTGGCAAGGTATTTCTTCAAAAACAAATTACAATGTAAAGGGTGATTCCAACAAGCAAACAAGAATTCAAAAATAAGGAAAGAGGGAAGAGACAAACATATCCAAGTTAGAATGATGACCTTAAAGATAGGACACGGTTAGAAAGCAGGGGTTCACGGTTCTACTTAGATGAAGATCTAAGTCAGACACAATAAGAGAGAAAGGGGGAGTGAGAGAAAGTAAAGGCAACAAGAAATGAAGGCAAGGAGGCATGGCTAAAAAACATAACAACCTATATTCCCTAATAACATACTTTAAAAAAAAGGGAGTTTCCCTCTCACCCTCTTCCCCCCACTCCCCAAGAACCTCTCACGCTGAAAAGTTAAAACTATAGAAGTTACTCTTAGAGAAGAGGGCCTATGGAAGGGCCCATAGTTAAAGGTAGATATAGTTGTACTTGCAAAAAAACATGAACATGAGGGGTGAAGACTCAAAAATAAAAAGGCACGGGAAGGCATCAATATGGAATGAGGCAACAACAAATGGGAAAGGGAATTGGGGATTAATGGTATTAGCGAAAGAAACTTGGGGTAGAATTATACTTGTGGGAAAGGATAACAAAACTCAAAATCTTATAAGAAACGAGATCTAGACAATGAGGATCTGTATATAGCAATAAAAAATGACATTTTAACCTACAATAAAGTTAGGGAAATAATGTTGGTAGGATATTTCAACACAAGGACATCAAACCTGCAAGCCATGTTTGTATGAAACAATGACCCACTATGGTTGGAGGAAGAAGAAGACCAACGGTGGATAAGGAATTCAAAGACAGGCGAGGGAGCTTCACATATTATGGGGAAGAACTAATTGGAATGTGCAACATACACAGTCTAATTATATGCAACAGTATAAACACAGCGGAAATCACGGATATACGCATATAAAACCCACAATGGGAAAAGCGTGGTAGACTAAGTCATTTTTTCATAGGGTTTCATTCCAAAACTAAAGGAAATGGAAATCAAACAGACATTTGGTAGAGTTACAAACTAATCACAATCTAACATGCATAAAGATCCATATGCAGGAAAATAAACAGCATGGAGAACATACTCAAGGCAACCAAAGAAAGATACCTGTAAAAGGGAAATTCTTCATGGCAGGAAATTTGGGAAATCTTTAAACTGGCTTTTAAAAAATTATTGAAAATGTATCTTCAAGAAGTGGAAAAAGGGGGGGATTGGAAGCATGCCTAATTGGTTCATGTACAGCCGCAAACTCATGAATATGATTCAAGAAACATCGAGAACATGCAAACGAATGAAACCCAAGAAGAGGAGGAAAGATTGCTTCCCAATAAATCATTGGTATGACGAAGACTGTAAGAAAGCAAAAAGAACTATAAAATAACCAGGTAAAACAGGGGTGAAGAGAAGAAGTATGAACAATTGGTGAAGTCAAAAAAGGAAGAATATACAAGTAAAAGGCAGAACGAGCTGATACACCTTGGGAAACACAATCCCAAGCAATTTTGAAGGGACTACAGCAAGTTAAAAAAAAAAAAATGGCATCACAGCAGGTCAACGGTTAGAGTATACTAAACAATTGTATGAACGAAAATACGAAAAAGATATCCCTACCACAGGAAACACAAGGGAAGAGTTATTCTCCTTAAAGGACATTAAGGAAGGTATCGAGAAGCTTGCAACATGGAAAGTTAAGGACATACACTGATTGCAACCAGAATATTTAAAATGGGGGGCAGAAGATCTAGCACCACACATCAAGGGCGTATTCAATGACTTTATCCATGGAGGCTTTCTAGTAAAATGGATAACTAACATAGCTATACCTTTGTTTAAAATAAAATATGTCAAACCTCTCCTGCAAAATTATTTGGAAGCATGGAACAACGTAAAATCAACAGTTGGGCTGAAGAACAAGGTAAACAGTCAAAAGGGCTAGCAGGTTTCAAACCAAAGCATTCAATGATGGATCACTGGATCAATTTTAGACATTCCATTGAAAAAGTTCAGAATAAAAAAGGGAGAAGTTTACTACTACTTTGTGGATTTCAAGGAAGCCTTTGGCACCATACCTAGAATTGAGTTATGAAGAAGGATGAACTTGGTGTATCACATAAATATAGAGCAGCGGTTCATAGACTACATGAGCAGGTCCAAGACAAAATCAAAACAGAGGAAAGGTTGTCAAAGTATTTTGGAAATGATAAAGGAGTCAAATGGGGTCACCCATGGTCCCCCAAATTATTCAACTTATATATTGATAGGTTGGAAGAAGGGATATAAAGGACAAGCAGATAAAGTGTAAATTTAGCTAGTGAAGTGGTGAAGCTTCTCCTATATGTTGATGGGCTCACCTCAAATAGGACAATATAGAGCTTGAAATACCACTTAATGGCTCTAGAGCGCTTTCGTAAAGAAGTAGAGATGCAGGTTAACATCAACAAAACTAAAATCCTAGACTTCTCCCTCTCGAGAAAAACAACAATTAAACCTTCAATTCAAAAGAGTTCCCTCAAGAAGTAACACAATACAAATATCTTGGGTTATACTTCCACAACAAATATCTTGGGAAACATGTAGGATAAAAAGCATACGAGGTGGATGGAGGGAACGTTACTCATTAGAAAACAGATGTAGAAATGCAAAATTATCGGATTGGAAGACCACTAGAATCTTGTTTGAATTACTTGTCACACCAATGGTGTTGTATAGATACAAGGTGTGAGCCAATAATAGATCACAATTGAAATGGAGACGAATAGAAAGAATCCAAAAATGTTTGATCACAAACAATTTCAAAATTGAGATATCAGTTCTATATGAGATTCTACTTGCAAAAACAAGGGCCTTTCTAGTAGAGGCAGAAGCTATGGTCTAACTATTGGGCTCCCTAAAGGAAGCAAAAAGCATGGAAAAATACAAGTGGTTTGAAGTTGTAATAGAAGAAAAGCTAGATAGAAGAAAGGGCACTTGGATGAAACAAAATAACAAATCAATGAATAAGTGAAGCATTAGCCTCCATGAAAGCCCCAACACAAAGCAAGGAATAAAAAAATTATGTAAGAGAAAAATCCAAGCTAACCATGTAGATGGAAGGCCTTCAAAGGAAAAAGAAATACTACCTCACAAAATTCAACCCAACATATGAACATTGCCAAAAAGAATCCATAGGAGGGAAAACCAAATGGAAAGCGAAGATGCTCGTTTACCCAATTGAGAACTAGTTCATATCAACTCAAATATGAAACATATAGATGGAAAAGGAGGTTGTGTAATTTGTACAGCAGGAATAGTGGAATTGAGAAGCACTTTGACATAGAATGTTCAGCTTATAACGACATCGAGGCCCAATATGCCAACACCTTAGATCTTGACTCTGTTAAAACTACTTGAAGAGTCAAAGATATATACGTGGCATAATTCTTGATTGCAATCACTAGAAAAAGAACCACCCTTAAGAGAGAATTGACACAAACATGATTTTTTTTAATAGCATGTGTCCCATAAACGTTTTTTTGGTGTTGTGGTTTGGAAGCATGGTAGAGTGCAGAATTAGCAATTGGGCAGAAAAATAGGGGAAAAAAGCGAAAGGACATGTATGTTTTTGGCTGAAACATTTCACAATTGATCATTGTGTCAGTCTCAGGCCCCTGATTGAAAAAGTATCGAATAAACACAAGGAACAAGTTTTTTGTTGCTTCATCAACATCAAGAAAGCATTTGACACGATGCCTAGAAGCGAAATCTGGAGCATGATGGAGGAACTTGGAGATCCAGAAGAGTATAGAGCAGTAGTACACAAGGTTTATGAACAAGTGCAAGCCAAAATCAGAATAGGCAAAGGAATGTAAGAATGTTTTAGAATCGACATTGGTGTCAAACAAGGTTGTCTGCTATCCCCCACATTGTTTGGGCTATAAATAGATAAACAAAGTTAGCAAAGGAGTAGATAAATAAAGTTGGTGGAGGGGTATTCACTTAGCTAGCTATGTAGTAAGACTACTCTTATATGTGGATGATTGTATCCTAATTGCAAAAACAATACATAGTTTGAGAGAAAACTTAAGAACCATAGAGCTTTTTTGTCAAGAGGTTGGGATGCAAGTGAATACCAACAAAACCAAAATCGTGATCTTTTTGTTACGAAGAAAAAAAAACTAACTTCATTTTCAAAGAAAGCCTTTGAAAATGGTGGAAGAATACAAGTACCTCAATCTTGATCTCTACAACAAGCTTAGTTGGGACACTTGCAAGACAAAAAGAATACAAGGGGAGTGGAAGGCTTTATACTTGTTACAAAACACATGTAGGAATGCAAAATTATGGGATTGGAAAATCACGAGGACCTTGTTAGAGTTGCTTTTCACGTCGGTGGTGCTCTACAGATGTGAAGTTTGGGGCACCAATGTATCATTACGAAGAAAAAAAAACTAACTTCATTTTCAAAGAAAGCCTTTGGAAATGGTGGAAGAATACAAGTACCTCAGTCTTGATCTCTACAACAAGCTTAGTTGGGACACTTGCAGGACAAAAAGAATACAAGGGGAGTGGAAGGCTTTGTACTCGCTAAAAAACACATGTAGGAATGTAGGATTATGGGATTGGAAAACCACGAGGACCTTGTTAAGGTTGCTTTTTACATCGGTGGTGCTCTACAGCTATGAAGTTTGGGCACCAATGTATTAGATCTGAAATGAAGACATATAGAGAGAATTCAAAAACACCTAATAACAAGAAGCCTCAAAACTAAAACATCGGTTCCATATAAGATTTGATTAGCTGAAATTGGTATTTTTCCATTGGAGGCATCAACTATATGATTCAGATGCTAAGTTACATAACGAAAACAAAAAGCATAGAGACTCATTGTTGGCCTAGGCATCAACTATGTTTCAAATGCTAAGTTATGTAAAAGAGACAAAAAGCATATAGACTTATCGTTGGCCCAATATGGTAGTAGAGGAAGAGTTGAGTGGAGGAAGAGTTGAGCAAGAGCAATAACATGTGGATGAAACAAAACAAGTGGTGGATGAGTAAATGGAGCATTGGACTCCAATATTGCCCAAACAACAACGAAAAAAAACTTGTATGTTGAATAAAAATTTAAGGTAAATTTGTGAACAAAGAAACTTGAACAGAAGAAAGAATACTTGGTCAAAGGAATTTACTCCCACTTGTGATCATGACCAAAAAGCCTACTTAGAAACTAAAATCAAATGGAAGGCAAAAAGCCAAAAGGTTGATGGCTCAGTTACAGACTAGCCCGCATCATCTTAGATGTGAAACATGTAGGTGATCAATGTCTGAAGAAGAGTGGGAAAGGAGAACATGCCTATTTTGTAATTTGGGGTCGGTAGAGACAAAATGGCACTACATCATGAAATCAAATATGCAGACAACTTAAAAGTTGACACTCTGACCGCCTTCTTTGAAGAGGATAGACTAAATAAAACAGAAAAAAAATTAATCAGGATTGATAATAGAAGATCACCTCAAAAGGGGAATGGATATTTCACAAACTTATTAAGGCAGCCATTATCTCAAGTGGTTTCCTTTGCAAGGAATACCTTTGTTATAGCTTTTGGTCTCCTAAAATGGTTGGTCTCTTGGACAATATTAAAATCACCTACTCATTCATTCATATACACGAGTCAGAATTGTATACAACCAGCTGGCCATTCTACATGGTTAACAGTTCAAATTGTAAGGAAAAACACTGTCATGCATCTATCCAAACATATTTGCAACATTTATATCTCTTATCTTGCTTGTTTCAGAAGCTCAATTCCTGTAAGTAGTAGCACCATACCCAGCGATCGGTTTTGTTTGGGAATTGTTGAGAACCACCTCCGCCTCGCGCTAACACATCACCTAATTCCCTCGCGGATTAACCCATCCCTGGTGAACTCAATTCGACCAATTACAACAAAGGAAATGAAATTTACCTTACGCAATGGAGATGGTGAAAGTGAATAGTTGAATCGCTTGGGATAACGCTTTACAATTGCTTCCACGTTAATCCCCTTCCTCCGCCACCAAAAGGACGATCTTAAGTCTCGTGAGAAATTGATAATCTTAACAGCTGCTGCTTCAGCTTGTGAGGATATATTTATCGGCCTCCGAGGTGCGGTGAGCGTCCTAGGACAACACGAGGAGGCAGCCATCACACTTAATCACACTGCACCGACTAAGACGGACGGTATATTTGAATTGGCAAAAACAAGATCCATCTATCACATATCACAGGGTGTACCATGCTGATGCATCCGCTTGAGGCAAGGGTTGTACCATCCGTTTTCGTTTTTACTTTTATTTTTATTTTTATTTTTGATGATTGAAATGAAATGAATTTTAATGACGTCCACGAGACCAAATAGTCTATGGGAACAAGTGTTAAGATCATTATAGATTCTTCATATTCTTTTCGAAGTCATCTCGCCTCCTATGAATCTTTATCAACAGCCAGGGTGTGTTGTGTAGCCTTTCCTCCTCAAATAATTCACAAAAAATATTTTGTTTCTTTTAATCCACTTTAGCTTCATCAAACAAGTCGCATGATACCCAAAAAAAATCCTTAATCCAATTTAACTTCATCAAGTGGGTGGCTTAATGCACTTTTAGTACATGTTCTTCAGCAATAATTTAAAGAGAGTTGAAAATATTTAAAAGAAAGAATTTTGAAATATATTTAAAGTTTTATTTAAAAAATAATTTTGATTTATAAATATGATGATTTGAGGAGAATTAGTTTTTTATATAATAAAGTTTCTATTAAAATTTGAAAATGTGAAAAAATATTTATTTGCACATTTTTCAATGCAAGTTAATGGGTTATTCTATTTTAATGGTCATGTATTTTTTATACCAAAACAATTAAATTAAATAGCACTTATGATATATATCCAAAGTTAAAGTTCCCTTTATTTTTCTATTTCTAAAGATCGTTGTATTGAACGAATTTGGCCACACTTTAAATCAAGTTTCATATGTTAACGCATTTATATAGGCTCCTTTTACTTTAAAGTCTAAATTGTGTTTTAAAAAATATAAGGAAATTATTTGGATGATTTGCAACAATAGAATTATATATCACATAATTAAAAGTAGAATAAGCAGAGCTATAACAACAATTGGTAAAAGAGTAAAATACTTGTATATAATGACTAAGTCATTTCGAGAGGACAACCTCCACAACAATGCAATAAGAATAAAATTCACAATATGATGATAAAAGACTAACCACTATCTCATATATATACTCTACTTAGCTATGGTTATTCCATAGGCCGACCATACTAAGAACATTGAGAAATATAACACGCTAATATGAAGGTGCGTAAGCCACGAGTCGACCACACGTATCCCTAGACACACTATAGGTTAAGGGCGTAGCATGCCCTTCCCCTTCAAAACAACGTTGAATCAAACCAGGATGTTGTTGTAAGAACGCTTCATCCTACCATGTTGCATCTTCAAAAAGTAGGTTTTTCCATTTGATCAAATACTATTTAATGGCTCTGGTTCATAGTTACTTAGTGTACGTGTGAAAGATCTCTTTAGGCTCTAGAATGACTCGGCCTTCTTCATCTAATTCGGGTAATTCCATCTAAGTGGAAACTTTGTGTCTAATTAATTTCTTCAAGCAAGATATATGGAATATCAGATGTATGCAAGTGAATGGGGGTAATTCCAGCTTGCAAGCCACACTACCAATTTTCTAAAAAATATGGCAAGGGCCATAATACATAGGTGACATCTTGTTATCCTTTTTTTGTTGCTTTAGAGACATCTGCTTATATGGCTGCAAACGTACAAAGACCTAATCACCTATATCGAAATGTTGTTTAATATGGTGGTGATTTGCATGTTGCTTCATTTGATTTTGTACCCTTGCTAAATTCTCTCGCAAACTGACTAGCACCTCTTATTGATGGTGAATGTGTTCTTCAACATCTCGAACCTTAAGATGCATTGTCAAAACTGAAGTGATAGATGGGGAGTGATACACATACAATACCACAAAGGAAGACATTTTGGAAGAAGTGTTATATCACCATTCAGCAAGTGGCAGTCAATGAATGATAACACATTAACCAATTAGGTTTAATCTTGTGCCCACACAGGTGGGTCCACAAATATTTTATTAATAATGCAAATCAAATACAATATAAGGTTGCCTTTACTCCGTTAACCCTTTTACATGAAAAAACATTTATTTATAGGTTTTCACCTCATACTGGTAAAACCAACTAACCTACTAACCAACTCTTACGGGAATTCCACCCGAGAAGTAGTTCAAAATATTAATTAACTCGAACATAAAACTACCTAAATAAAAGTTAATCTGATTTATTTATGGGGGTGTCTTTATAAAAGATGCATATCCCATTTACAATTATTCTAACACATCAAAATCCTAAGCTAAGTTAAGACTTTAGATAAGTCCTAACAAACCCCCCTATGATCCAAAGTCAGGTCTTTGGACACATACAAAGCATTTTTCTAAATTTTTCAAATTTGATCTTATAAAGGGGTTTTGTGAAAATATCAGTTGTCTGATCAATAGTTGGGCAATATATCGGATCAAGAGCTTTCTTTGCCACAGTATTTGTAGATAATGATATTTGACATCCATATGTTTTGTTTTGGCATGAAATACTGGATTCTTGGACATCTTGATTACACTATGATTATCAATGTATAACTGTGTAGGAGCAATCTAAGAAATTTGAATATCTTCAAGAATACGTCATAAGTAAACAATTTCTCTGGAAGCATCCCATGATACAATATACTCTGATTCTACTAATGAATTTGCCATTGTATCTTGCTTTTTACAATATCAAGCAATGGCAACTAAACCCATATGTATAGTGTATCCTATTGTGGACACGCTATCATCCACCAAAATCTGCATCACAATACCCAACAAGTTTGAAGTTCTTATTGCGATGGTACTCAAGGCCATATGTTTTCATTCCCTAAAGGTAATGAAGTACTAATTTTATTACATGCCAATGAATTTATCTAGGTTCATGCATAAACCTAGACAAAATTCCAATTGAAAATGATATATCATGCCTGGTAGTCATCAAATATATCAAACCTACCACTAACTGCCTATATTTGGTGCCATCAAAAAAGGCATTGCTATCATCCTTAGATAATTTCAAGTTACTTTCCATGGGAGTGAGGGTAGGTTTGCAATCACTCATGCCAAACCTATCTAACAACTCATAAATATACTTAGTTTGCGAAAAAGAAATATTATGCTCTTTCTGAGTTACTTCTATGCTAAGATAGTAGTGAAGAATTCAAAGATCTATCATCTCAAACCCATCTTTTAATTCCTTCTTCACAAACTTGTTATGGTTTTCATCGTTGCCTGTGATAAACAAGTCATCAACATAGAGAACAAGGATCACCAATTTTTTACCCTACACTCAAAAATAAAGAGTATCATCGGATTCACTATATTGAAAGCCAATTGTCTTCAAGTATGAATCTATTTTCTCATACCAAGCCCTGGGTGCATGTTGGAGCCCATACAAAGCTTTTATCAATTTACACACTTTGTGTTCTACACCCACTTTCTCAAAACCTTGAGGTTGTTTCATATATACTTCTTGTAAATCACCATTCAAAAAAACACTTTTAACATCCATTTGATTTACTTTCCAACCATTTTATGCTGCTTAGACAAGTACCATACGAATAATGTGCCATTTGGCAGTTGGTGCAAATGTTTCCTCATAGTCAATACCTTCTTATTGTGCATATCCTTTTGCAACAAGTTTTGCCTTATGTTTATCAATGGAGCCATCTAATTTATACTTAGTCATATAAACCCATTTGCATCCTATGGATTGAATATGTGGAGGAGGATCAACCAAAACCCAAGTATTATTGCCAAGTATTGCATCATACTCACTTTGCATTCCCTATTGCCAAACATGTTCAGTAGAGGCTTCCTCAAAAGTATATGGCTCAGTGGAAGAAGTAGTAACAACCATTGCATAGTTCACCTATTTACAAGAACTCCTAGGAATTTTTAAACCAACTTTGTCTACTTTTAAGTCATCAAAAGTACTTTGAGCCCATTTTAGATATTTATTCAAATTATTCAAATCAGGAACACCAAAATTCTCATTATGTGCACCATTTGAAAGAAGGCTTAGAGAATTTTCAACATTTTCTAAGTCATCAACCTGTGAATTAGTATATGGAGAGGAAATTGAAGGGATATTAGTCTCATGCCACAACCTCAAAGAATTATCCTCATTATTCAATCCCTTATCATGTTTTGCAATTTTCCTCTCTAACCTATCAAATTGAGAATCAATCTCTGCAGTGTTCATATAACCAAATTCATCAAATACTACATCTTGACTCACTATGAATTTGCCTTTATCCTGTGTAAGCAAACAATGCCCTTTTTATTTTCTAAATACCCAAGAAAGATGCATTTTTGACTTCGTAGTTCCAACTTAGTTCTATGTTTAGTGGGAACTAAAGCAAAACAACGGCATCCAAAAACTTTAAAGTGTTTAACTTTTGTTTTAAACCCATACCAAGCCTCATATGGAGTTTGTCCCAAAAGTGCAGTTGTGGGGGACCTATTTCTCAAATACACTGTAGTACCAATGGCTTCTACCAAAAACTTATCATCGAGTTATTTATAGTGCAACATAGATCGTGTTGCGCCCTCTAAGGTTCTATTCATTTGTTCAAATACTCCTTTTTGTTGTGGAGTGTAAGCATTACTATATTGTCGATGAATGCCAATTTTTGACAATCATCTGAAAACTCATTCAAAGTATACTCACTACCATTATCTGAATGAAGAGTGGCTAAGTGTGAACCTGTTTCTTTTTCAATTAAGTGTAACCAATCAACAAACTTAGTGAAAACTTCTGATTTATTTTTCATGAAAAACACCCAAGTCATCCTAGAAAAATCGTCAATAAACAACACAAAATATCTACATCCACCAATGGATGAATTTTTCATGTCACATACATCACTATGAACTAACTGCAAACATCTGTTAGCTCTCCATGAATAATTCTTAAGGATTTTTTCCTGATTTTGTTTTCCCAAAACACATGATTCACAAAGAATACTATCTTTGCGAAAAGTGGGCAACCCACTCACCATACCATATCTCTGCAAGTCCATTAAAGAGTGAATATTCAAATGTCCATAGCGGAGATGCCATAACCGCTGTGTAGACATATTACATGTACATTTTTCAATAAAAACTACAAGTTCCACTATGCAAGGAAGCACTTTACAATGCAATCTAACCAAATTTCCATCCTCATATTTTGTATACATGGTTTTATAACCATACTTCACTGAATTGAAATGGATGAGCCCATTTTCAAGCATAATTTGATAACCTTTCTTTTGAATAGTTACCAAGGAAAGAAGATGTTTCTTCAATGTGGGAATATACCAAATGTTGACCATTTTGGTCCTGCAGGCCAAAATTGGTCCGCCCTTTTTTTCCCCTTGCTGTTCTGAGCCAATACATATGATTTTTTGCACAAGTCTAGAAATTTCTATGGACTTTTCAGGGTTTCTATAGACTCTACAAGTTTTCTACGGACTCTGTAGGTCCATTTCTACAGATTATGCAGGAATTTCTAGTTTCTACGGACTCTACAGGTCCATTTCTACGGACTCTACAGGTAGAGACAAATTTGACACTTAGGTGCAAAATGGACCATTTCAAGTGCCCTTGTGGAGGGCAATTCCAGACTCAAGAGCCCTTGCGGAGGGCAGGGAACACTTTCAACAAGAGGCCGCAGAGAAAAGCCGAAAAGGTAAGTTTCTTTCAGAAATTTGTTCAAGGCAAAGGAAGTACCCTTCAGAAGGGTCGTTTCCATTTTTCCCAAAGGGCACTTTCAAAGGCAATCGAAGAGGCAAAGGAAGAAATCCTTCAGACTTTTTTTCCGAAGGAATTCCTTTAGACAAAAAGTCTGAAGGAATTCAGAAGGGCCACAAACAAAAAATCCTGCGAAAAGACTAAGGCAAAGGCTAGAATAATTTCTTCAGACTTTTTGTCTGAAGGAATTTCTTCGGACAAAAAGTCCAAAGAAATTTGGAGGAAAAGCCGATGGAATTTTGAAGGAAAACAAAAGTGGTCGAAGATAATTCTTGTGGACTTTTTGTCCATGGGAAAATTGTCCGCGGGGAAAAAGCCCGAAGGAGAAACCCGTCGAGGAGATAGAAGACTGCCTAAAGGGTATGTGCCCTTGCGGGGGGGGGGCACTCTTGTTGAATGAAGGGGACTTCTACATAAGCTACAAGGTCACCTCCCCTTTGGGAGGATGTAAAACAAGAAATCTGAAAGAAAGGGAGCAACGAAAAAGGCCGAATCAAGAGGAAAGCCGAAGAAAGTCCAAGGGGTGACGGCCCTGAGGATGTTAAAATCAAGCACGGTGAACTAGCCGTTGGAAGTTCAAACATAGTGACAGGTGCATGGACATTAAATTCAAGGCTCATGAAATAGCCATTGATTTTGAAAAAAGAACAAGAAAAGCCCAAGGAACTCAACAACTCGCCAAGTAGATAGCCCCCAAGGGCCGAAGGAGCCAAAAAGATACAAAATGAGGAAGAGACAAAGTGCAGAAGCGGACAAACAGTCCAACTGGCAAAGAGGAGGTGTCAACTTAGGAATTTATTCCTGCAATTGGAATAGTATTGCCAGGAGGTCATCAAACAACGCAAACAGTAAGCGGTGTGGCCTATTTTCTTCATTTTGCATTGATGAGCAGACAAGTCACGTAAATGCCTTGAAGGGAGTAGTTTGTTTACAAAAAAGAGGCACGACCCATGCTTTCACATTAATATTAGAATGCCAAAGTCAAAGCAGGAGCTAACAATCAAACGACTTCATCTTACCAAAGCTCAGAACGCACATGGGCCACTTGCAAAAGAAGCGCCAAAGTCTTTTCCAAAAAGGGCCAAGATCTCTTCTCTTTCTATATATTGTAAAACTTCTCATTTGAGAAGGATCCATTCTCTGAGCCCAAAAGGCAAAGCTCTGCCCAAAAATCTCTCAGGCTTGTAAGGTAGAACTCTGCCAGTTTTCTACCTTGAATCAAGACTTAGCATTTTTACCTCTATCTGGACTTGCACTCACGCATATGTCTATGTTTTCTTTTTGTGTTAAGTCATTTTATTTTATGCTTTTCACAGATCGATTCTAGCATGTCTAGTGCATTGTGAAGTTCTTCTTCTGCAGGTCTGCAGAAGTGTCTACAACAGAAATATAGGCGCATGTGAATAGGCCGCCAAAGTGTATCTCAGAACACCTTTGACAGTTCTTCCTCCCTGCATTTTTATGGACCCTTGACTCACTGATACAGAAGAATATCCCACATCAGATGAAGTGTATGGGCACTTCCTCTTGGTGAAAAGTGTATGTTTGGGCTGAGTGGGTCATCTTTTTTGGTGTATCACCTTTTTAAGTTTAGGTTTAGGTTTTGTTTCAGCATCTTTCTCCCTTTTCATTCCCCCCCTTTTTCCATTTATTTATTAGCAGTAGGAAATCCAGGGCCTAAAAGATACATCAGAGGGAGCTAGCCTTATCTAGAGACTCTCCCCTCCAGCTTTGCCGGTTCCACAAGTGAGAGGGGAGTTTCCATTGTTGCGTGTGGAAGGCAGGAGCTCAGCCTCCTACCCAAGGTGCAATCCACTGCATCAATAGTTTTTGGCACGCCCAGTGGGACTAACTAGGACAAGTTGTGTCCAAAGAGTTGAAATTTTTTTGGTGTGTTCTTCAACCAACCAGCCTTTAGAAGCTTTTGCATCAACACCAATGGCGACTCCGAGTTGAATCAGCTGGTTAAGCAGTCCTGGTGCCATTAAGAAGTCACATTTTTTGTATGTATAATTCCTTTGCACAGAATCATGGGCCTTGTTTTCCTTCGTACAGTTTTGATAAAGCTTAGACTATTCATGCAATCCCCTCAAGTAGCTCTCCTAGTTGCCCTTCAATGATAAGGGAAGTGGCGCTGGAGTTTGAGAAGCAGGTAATGAAAATTGACAGACTGGATGAGCAGTATGGATATCAACAGGAGCTGATGTATAAAGAGGAGTGTTTGTTCAGGCAAGCTCAGGCCTTGCAATCCATGGAGGCAAGGTAAAAAAATGGAAGAGTCCATTCATTCAAGGCAGTCAGCCTTGTGTGCCCCCTCCTATTATAAAAAATCCCCCTCTTGTGCACCAAATCCTTTCTATCAGATGGCACTTGCTCATACCAGCTAATCTGATGCATCAATCAACCCTGTGTGCCTAGCTTTCCAACACACCTCTCTTCAGATAGCTCTTCTTATACATGAGCAAACCCTCCCAAATCTTCCCCAACCTCAAGTATCTCAACATGATCTCCAAATTCCAAGTTAGAAGAAGGAAAGTCATGAACCAACTCGGGACCTTGAAGAAGACAAAGTTGCTGCCTGTTCACAGGAGTAAATTTCCAATCCCAAGGTCATGAGTTGGAAGCAAACAGTAGAATATTGGGGCAGGAAGGAAGAGGAGGAGAAAGGTTTTGCTCAAAACCTCAAAGAAGATGAGGCTACTCCTACTCATAATGATGATTGTGACCTCCAAGAAATGCTCTTCCAAGAAGATATAGCTAGGAGAATTGCAGAGTTGGAATCCAGAGAGAGATTCCTCAGCCAATGTGTGATGGATAGTTCAGACCCAACGACACATTCCATGTCTGAACACACCCCACCTACACACTTCCAAGAGAGATATCAGGCCACACCTAATATAGATGAAGTGATGACCAAGTGGAAAGAGGAGAATCATTCGATTCTAGCTCAAGGACTACCTCCTCTCCCACATGGTTTTTTCACTTCATGCCTTCTCAAGGAGGAACCTGTTTTGCAGGAGGCAAGTGAGGAGCAGAAGATCCAATCTGTAGCTTTCCAAGAGGCTATCATGAGCGAAAACGAAGAAGGAATCATCATCGATGCTCCTTGTGAAGACATCATCAACAATGGAGAAGACTTAGGTCACACATACATGCGAATGTTCCAACAATATGAGGAGGAACTTAAGCATGGTGAGCTCTCTTCCCCTTTATTTGATGAACTTCCTTATTGTTTCGATGAGGAGGACTACTATGCCAAGGAGCCTAAATTGGAGGAGGATCAGACAGATGTCTTTGAACAACTAGAGACTTTGATCCTTGAGTAGGAAAAAAAGAGGCTGGTTCACCTTGAGGAAAGCCTTGAAGAAGAGAGTTTTGAACAAAGAGGTGATGTTCTGTGGGATGAGCAACTAGTTTGTGATTCCATTTTAGACATCACAATAGTCACCCTTCTTCAAGAAAGCCTTGAGGGAGCAGAGGATGATTTTGATAGGGTCTTCAACGAAGCAGAAGGGAACAAGTCAAACCATGGTGTATTGCAGAGGGACTATGCATATCAAAGGGCTTATGGTGATGAGCCAACAACCATTGATTTCTTGGTGAAATGCACCAGCATGAAGAGCCAACATTCAACAAGCTTCCAAGAACAAGCAGAGTACATATATGTTGGAAGCATGTTTGATTCTGATCCACTCAGATACAAGCCAACCAAGGTGACAGGCAAGAGAAGCGGGTCACCAACTCTCCATTTCATTCAGCCACTTGTCTGGTACCATAAGTTTCCTTGCCAAAAAGGGAACTTAAGGAGTTTTCCCTTTGATCTAGGAGGGAGGAAAATATACTTGGTTAGCTATATATAGTATTTTACTTTCAGTTTTCTTTCCTGCTTCCCCTAAGTGCAGTTTGCACAAGTAGTGTTTTTAGCCTTGTGTGTGTTTTCCTTTGTCTAGGGTAAAAAGCTCATGATTGATTCTTGGATTTATTAAGGTTGTTGCTAACTATTTTCAAGCTGAATTCTGACTCCGTGCCCAATGGACTTTAATTCAACTGGTCTCTAAGCATAGCAGGCATGCTTCCCCTAGGAGTCGCCAATTTGTTGACCATTTTGGTCCTGCAGGCCAAAATTGGTCCCCCCTTTTTTTCCCCTTGTTGTTATGAGCCAATACATCTGATTCTTTGCACAAGTCTAGAAATTTCTACAGACTCTGTAGGGTTTCTACGGACTCTGCAGGTTTTCTACAGACTCTACAGGTCCATTTCTACGAACTCTGCAAGAATTTCTAGTTTCTACAGACTCTGCAGGTCCATTTTTACAAACTATGTAGGTAGAGACAAATTTGACACATAGGTGAAAAAATGGACCATTTCAAGTGCCCTTGCAGAGGGTAGTTCTGGACTCAAGAGCCCTTGCGGAGGGCAGGGAACACTTTCAACAAGAGGCCGCAGAGAAAAGCCAAAAAGGTAAGTTTCTTTTAGAAATTTGTTCAAGGCAAAGGAAGTACCCTTCGGAAGGGTCATTTCCATTTTTCTTGAAGGGCTCTTTCAAAGGCAGTCAAAGAGGCAAAGGAAGAAATCCTTCAGACTTTTTGTTCAAAGGAATTCCTTCAGACAAAATGTCCGAAGGAATTCGGAAGGGCCATAAACAAAAAATCCCACGAAAAGACTAAGGCAAAGGCTAGAATAATTTCTTCAGACAAAAAGTCTAAAGAAATTTGGAGGAAAAGCCGACATAATTTTGAAGGAAAGCAAAAGTGGTCGAAGACAATTCTTGCAGACTTTTTGTCCACAGGAAAATTGTCCATGGGGAAAAAGTCTACGGGAAAAAATCCTAAAGGAGAAACTTGTCGAGGAGATAGAAGACCACCCAAAGGGTATGTGCCCTTGCGGGGGGGGCTCTTGCCAAACAAAGGGGACTTCTCCATAAGTTGAAGGGTCACCTCCCCTTCGAGAGGATGCAAAACAATAAATTTGAAGGAAAGGGAGCAACGAAAAAGGCCCAATCAAGAGGAAAGTCAAAGAAAGTCTAAGGGGTGATGGGCCTGAGGACGTCAAAATCAAGCACGGTGAACTAGCCGTTGGAAGTTCAAACGCAGTGACAGGTGCGTGGACATCCAATTCAAGGCTCGTGAAATAGTCGTTGATTTTGAAAAAATAACAAGAAAATCCCAAGGAACTCATCGACTCGCCAAACAGATAGCCCCCGAGGGTCGAAGGAGCCAAAAAGAGACAAAATGAGGAAGACAAAGTGCAGAAGCGTATAAATAGTCCAGGTGGCAAAGATGAGATGTCAACTCAGGGATTTATTCCTACATTCAGAATAGTATTGCCATGAGGTCATAAAATGATGCAAACAATAAACAACATGACCTATTTTCTTCATTTCGCATTGATGAGCAGACAAGTCGCATAAATGACTTGAAGGGAGCAGTTTGTTTGTAGAAAAGAGGCACGTCCCATGCTTTCACATTAATATTGGAATGCCAAAGTCAAAGTAGGAGCCGAAAATCAAATGGCTTCCTCTTCCCAAAGCTCATAATGCACATGGGCCACTTACAAAAGGAGTGCCAAAGTCTTTTCCAGAAAGGGCCAAGTTCTCTTCTCTTTCTATATATTGTAAAACTTCTCATTTGAGAAGGATCCATTCTCTGAGCCCAGAAGGCAAAGCTCCGCCCAAAAATCTCTCAAGCTTATAAGGCAGAACTCTGCCAGTTTTTTACCTTGAATCAAGACTTAACATTTTTACCTCTATTTGGACTTGCACTCATGCATATCTTTATGCTTTCTTTTTGTGTTAAGTCATTTTCTTTTATGCTTTTCACAGATCGATTCCAACATGTCTAGTGCATTGTGAAGTTCTTCTTCTGCAGGTCTACCAAAAGTGTCTATAGTAGAAATATAGGTGCATGTGAATAGGCCGCCAAAGTGTATCTCAGAACACCTTTGACAGTTCTTCCTCCCTGCATTTCTATGGACCCCTGACTCACTAATACATAAGAATATCCCACATCAGATGAAGTGTATGGGCACTTCCTCTTGGTGAAAAGTGTATGTTTGGGCTGAGTGGGTCATCTTTTTTGGTGTATCACATTTTTAAGTTTAGGTTTAGGTTTTATTTCAGCATCTTTCTCCCTTTTCATCCCCCTTTTTTCCATTTATTTGTTAGTAGTAGGAAATCCAGGGCCTAAAAGATACATCAGAGGGAGCTAGCCCTTATCTAGAGACTCTCCCCTCCAGCTTCATTGGTCCCATAGGCGAGAGGGGAGTTTCCATTATTGCATGTGGAAGGCAGGAGCTCAACCTCCTGCCCAGGGTGCAATCCACTGCGTCAACACCAAACATTCTCCAAATATTTTATAGAACCATTAGGAAGAAGAATCCAAATAGACCCAAGTCCTAGTGGAGTATGCATAGACTTATCTACCAAAGTAACTGGAGAGAGAGAAGCTTCTTTGAAAGTCCAAAAGAAGTCTCGCCTAATTGTCATGTGTTTGGTTGCTCTTGTATCTAAAACCCATACATCTATGAGCTCATCTCTAGCCTCATATTCCATATAATCAATGTGCCCTAAAGTAGTGAATGCAGATTCATGAGCAACATTGCTAGACTCATTGTAGTCATGGTTAGTATATTGAGCAGAGTTGGACTTAGTCATTTTTGTGGCCTCTAAATTTTGTCAAAAAAAATCCTACACTAAGAGGCAATGTGACCAAATTTCCCACATCTATGACACTGAATGTCTGATCTACCTCAACCTCTGCCTCTATAAGAGTTTTGACCATATCCTCTATCACTTGTCTCATTTGAATGAGAATGATTAGATTGTTGTTGATTTGAATAACCTCTACCTCAGTTTTGATATCTGCCTCCTCTATAACCTCGACCCCCTCTATAACTGTTCCCTCTATTATTTTTATGACCAAAAGAAGATGAACTAGGCTTATATTTTGATACATGGGCTTCCTTGATTTTCTTGGATTTCTTAGGTAGAGAGAGGTCATGTTGGATAAGCAAATCAACCAATTTTTTAAAAGTGATCCATGTGATCTTGTCAAAGACATGCAGTAACTATGAGATCATCATCTAGTTTTCCAAACCCAGCCTTAGTGTACTCTGTAGCAATATTTTTCAACTTAGACATGTATTCTCCCATATCCCCATCTTCTTCTAATGACAAAGTAAACAATTGCATACGAATGTCTATCTTCTTATGCTTAGGTTTCTTATCATACAAATCCGATAAGGTTTTCCATGCAGTGTAACTATGAGGAGAATTTTCAATATGTATGTAAGTATCATGAGTAAAATAACACTTGATCAAAGCTAGGGCCTTAGAATCACGTAAATTAAATGCATCAAGTTTAAATTGTTCTGTAGGCAATGTGGGATTTTATTCTTAACAATATCCCATAACTCATTAAAAACTAAAGTAACTTCTATCAAACGTTTCCAATCTGAATAATTAGAAATCATTAATCTATCACCATTTGAAAGCAAATTCTAAATCTCTGGCATCTTGACTAAAATATAAGTGCAATAAGGAAAAGTAAGTGTGATAAAATGCAAAAGAAATGTGACAAGGTAAATAAACACCACACTCACTGCACAAGACACTACTTCTACGGGGTTTTACACTTAACCTCCATGTAGAGCAAAAAAAAGATTTTTGATGGGTTTTGCACTTAACCACACCAAAAATTAAAAAATTACACCCTTATGTCTCCAAAATACAACCTTATTTTAGCAAGATACATCCTTATTTCACCAAGATACACCCTTATGTCACCAAGATATACAATAACAAAAGATAACAACTTCACGTGTAAATTTTCAACAAGTATGCATGTTTTTATAATCAAATATGCTTTTTACAACTAGCAAAGCATATAAAATATTTCAAAAATGGAATATTCTTTTTCAAGAAAGCATATTCAAAAAGAAAATTCCTCCAAAAAGGAAGATTTGAACCCTTAACCTCCTTGTTACAAAGTTCTATCCAAAATAAGTCCTTCCAAGTGCTCTATGAACATTTACAAGTTTATAAAGATAAGATTTTATATATAAACTTGATTTTTTATCTCTTATGATAAAAAAATTAATTGGGTGAGTAAGATTAAAAATCCCGTGAAAAAATTGTCCAAGTTAAAAAGATCAATTCTTTCAAGCTTTAAGCAGGTCCCACCAAACCCTAAATTTGTTCACAAACTATATTGAAACTTTAAAAAATCAAAAAATTTAACTTTCATCAGTGTCCCAATGCCATACAAAAGCTTTCCAATGCCATGCTTGATTTGAGAAATTTGAAAACCTTCTGGCACTCTGCCTAGGCTGTACAAATCCTTGCAAGATTGAATCTTTAACTATTTAGCAGTGTTTGAGACTGACATAAGAAAATTTAGTTGTGTAAAACTCATTTTTGATAATGAAGGATGTTGGAAGGCCATACTTCTACAATTTTTGGGCTTTAATACTATAATTTACATCTTGAAAGACTTTTGGAATGCTTTAAGAATTGATAGATGGTCTTCAGGAACTCAAAGGACAAATTAAATACTTATACTATCCAGAATTTGATTTCACATGAGGCTTTCAATTCTAGGTGAATTAATTTTCACCTTGCCTTCTCTCAAATTCACCAAGCTCCCTGTATTCATTGTGCTTTCCAAAACCATGCTTTGATACCACTAATAACACATGAACCAATTAGGTTGAATCTTGTGCCCACACAGGCGGGTCTACAAGCATTTTATTAATAATGCAATTCAAATACAATATAAGGGTGCATTTACTCCGTTAACACTTTTACATAAAAACCATTTATTTATAGGTTTTCACCTCATACTGGTAAAACCAACTAACCTTATAACCAACTCCTATGGAAATTCCACCTGAGAGATGGTTCAAAATATTAATTAATTCAAACATAAAACTACCCAAATAAAAGTTAATATAATTTATTTATGGGGGTGTCTTTATAAAAGATGCATGCCCCATTTAAAATTATTAAATTATTATAACACATCAAAATCCTAAGCTAAGTTAAGAGTTTGGATAAGTCCTAACAATGAACCTATTTGTCTTGTTTGTCAAAAACAAAACAATGAAGATACCCTTTGAGATATTTGTTGTTTGCCTATGTTTATCTATTAGATTGAGGATGATATGACAACTAGGTGCTTAAACATGCAAATAATTTAGTCAAAAAATTATTAGTGAATATGGGATCTCTATCACTTACAATGATCTTTAGAGTTCCATGTAATTTCTGAATTGTATTGATAAAAGTAGAAACTACTATACTAACAACAAACAACTGTGATAAGGAACAAAAATGAGCATACTTGGTGAGTTGATCAACAATTACCATGATAACATTTTTACCCTCAAACCGTGGTAGCCCCATAATGAAGTCCATGGAAACCTCCTCCCAATGCTAGTTAGGGATGAATAAAGGTTACAAAAGCCCTGGGGTCTTAATGGTTTCACCTTTATTTTGTTGACATACAATGCATTCATCCACATGTTTTTGGACATCCCCCTTGAGTCCTTCCCAAAAAAAATCTTGCTTGATTCTATCATATGTTTTCAAAAATCTAGAGTGACTTCCTAGTAGAGGGGCATGAAGTTCCTAAAGAATTTTATGTTTGATGAGAGAATGCTTATAGAGGTATAATTAATCTTTATACCTTAATGTGTCCCCTTTCCATGTAAATTTTTCATATTTTCTAGAACCTTGTTGAAGATTTTGAATCAAATCCTTAGTTGCATTGTTAGTCTCACATTTTGATCTTGCTTCCTCTATACAATCTATCTGCCACATGGTTATGGCGCATAATAATGCCTCAACTGATTCATCCCGTCAAGAGAGGGCATCTAACACCACATTCTCTTTTTCTTTCTTATACACTATTTCAAAATCATAGCCTAACATTTTAGTCACCCATTTCTATTGTTCTTTAGATGAAAATCATTTTTCCAAAAAATATTTGAGGCTATCATGATTAGTCTTTATCTGAAAGTGACGACCCATTAGATAAGGTCTCCATTGTTTCACTACATACAAAATAACCATCATCTATTTCTCATATATTGGTTTGAACCTATTTTTTCCCTTCAGTTGGCAACTTTCAAATTCTAGTGGTATGTCTTCTTGAATGAGTATAGCCCCCATGCCATACCTTGATTTGTTACACTTCACAACAAATTTTAAAAAAAAATCAAGAGTAGCCAAAATTAGAATTGTGCACATAGCCATTTTCAACTATTCAAATGCTTTGGTAGATAATTCAATCCACTTTAAGGATTCTTTATTTAGAAAAAAGGTGAGTGGGGATGCAATGCTACCATAATTTTTGACAAACCTACGATAGTAACCAATTAACCTAAAAAATCCTTAGAGGTTTTTGAGGGTATTGGGAATCTATCACTCCATCATCACTTGGATTTTTTTAGGATCAAATTTCACTCCTTCATGTGAAACAATATGACCCAAGTACTCCACCTCTTAGACACCAAAAACACATTTGGAAGGTTTGGCATAAATTTGATGTTGTTCTAGAACTAAAAGCACCTATTTTTCATGTTTCAAATGGTCTTTCCAATTTTTGTTGTAGATGAGGATACATAAAAAAACACTAATACAAACTTTCTCAAAAATAGCTTAAAAATAATATTCATCAAAATCTGAAATGTAGATGGTGTATTTGTGAGACCAAAAGGCATGACCATAAATTTATAATGTCCTTCATGAGTTATGAAAGTTATTTTAGGTATGTCCTCATTGTGGATGCGAATCTGATGATACCCATATCAAATGTCTAACTTGGTAAAATAAATAGCACCATGCAATTCATCCAACAAATCATCAATTATTGAAATAGGAAACTTATCTGTGATGGTGTACTTGTTGAGTTCTCTATAGTTTAGGCACATCCTCCAACTATCATCCTTCTTACACACCATGACCACCAGGGAGGAATATTCATTTTGACTTTGTTGGATGATTCTTTCCTCCAACATCTCTTGTACCATCTTTTTAATTTCACTCTTTTGGGCATAGGGATAACTACAGGGTCTGATGTTGGGTGGTGTACTTCCTCAAATGAATTTGATAGCATGATCATGTACATGACTTAGAGGAAGTCCTTGGGCATGTCACCAAAAACAACGTAATGTTCATCCAACATGCTTTGCAAATCAGGATGTGTAGACTCCTTGGTTGGTTGAACCTCTATAGAAAATAAGCGTGCCACAAAACCTTATGTACTTTTTTTTAGAGCCTTCATCATCTAGTGGGAACTAACCAGTTGTGGAGATTTAGTCCATAATCCATGTAGTTCAAAGGCCCTACCTTCTGAATGGAACCTCATGAATAGTTCCTAGAAATTCATCTCAATAGTGCCCAAAGTGGTGAGCCACTACACTCCCAAAATAATGTCAGCTCCTCCAATAGGAATAGAAAACATAGAAGAATCTAACAAATAGTCTCCCATGGTAAGCTTAATATTATGGCATTTTACAAAATAGTTGACCATACCACCATCTATAATCATGACATGAAATTCTAGAGATGGATAAATGAAACCATTCAAATGAGTAGCTAACTTACTATTGATGAAGTTATGTGTACTCCAAGAGTCAATTAACATAGTCACCTTCTGTTTCTTCAAGAACCCCACCACCTTAAGAGTTTGAGGAGTACTAATGCCTAAAAGTGCATGATAGAACATAGTGGGTTGAGAATCTTTAGATTCATCCTTAGGTTCTTCCAAACCTACCCCTGAAGCCTTCTCATCTTCTTCCTCCTCATTGGTGTCCTCAATGTAAAATGACTAGTTTTCAGCACATCAATCTCCTTTGTTTGATTTGATATCACAACCAAAACACAAACCTTTTGCATTCTTTTCTTCCACTTGCTGAAGCGTCAATCTGATAGGCTACAAAAATGATGGTGTTGGGAAGGTGCGTTTATGGACATTGGTGAAAGATCTTTGTATGATCAACTCTTTTTCTTCAGTCATGTGTACCCTTGGTATGGCCTTAGATACAGTATTGGGATGAAACATGTGAACCTCTAATTGGATGTTATCTTTGAGGCCACCCAAAAATAGGTTAGTCAAATTTTCCTTAGTAATGTCTATCACATATAAGAAAAGATTCTAAAATTGATGAATGTAATCCTTGATATTCCCAGTTTGGCACAACTTGGCTAGCTGACTAAAGTAGTTTTCAAAGACATTATTGTGATAGTGGAGCTACAACTCCTTAGGATATATCAACCATGAAACTGAGACACCCTTATTTTTATTTTGAGCACACAACCAATGATACCAAATAAATGGCTCAGTTTATAGATATAGAGAGTCCATAACCATTTTTTTCTACATAGAGTATGATGTAGATCAAATAGATTTTCAATTTGAGTGAGCCAAGTGAGTGTAACATTACCATAAAACTTTTGCATATCCACTTTTGGCAATATCAAATTAGGGATAGGATTGGTGTTGGTATTATTTAGAGGAAGATAACCAAATTGATGTGGTGGAGGGTTATTTTATAGTGGTTGAGCTGACAAGTTGGCCAATTGCCTAGATATTTGTTCTAATTGATCCATCATGCTATCCAAGTCCCCTATCAACCTTGTAATGTCCCCATGAACTATATCAAAATCATATTTTTTGACCATGACCTAAAACTTTGATTTAAGTTGTTAAACTACCTCTAAAATACATGGATCAAAAGTTCTAGACTCTTTGTCATCCTTGTGAGGAGTTTTTGGAGTTTCTTTCCCTTTCCTATGTCTGCGAGTGTTTAGACCAGTCATGCAAAAACCCTAGGAGGGTTTTAGCTCAAAAAAATGTGTACTAGTGGAATACATTGTTATGATCATCTCACTGAGACAAATTCAACTATTTTTATTATGCACAAGGTGAAAATTTTGGCCTAAAAAAGTGTACCGATACAATATATCATTATGATCATCTCATAAAGATGAATCCGACAATTGGTAATTTGCGCAAGGCAAAAAAAATCTATAATTTTTTTTACCTTGGTAGTTTTTTCTTATCTGTAAGAAAAAAATCATGAACAAAACTGTGGTGATGAAAAAATTCAATTTTCCCCAAATCAAAAGTTATGTTTTTTTGACCTCCTAGTGCTCCAAAAAAAATTGCATTGCAGAAACTTGCCCAAATCAAAGATCTGATACAAATTGTAATAAAATTACTTAGATGATTTGTAATGATAAAATTATATATCACATAATTAAGAGTAGATTAAGCAGATCCACAACAACAATTGAAAAAATAGAAAAATACTTGTATATTATGACTGAGCCACTTAGAGGGGGCAACCTCCATAATAATTCAATAAAAATACAATCCATAATATGATGATAAAATAATAACCACTACCTCATATATATACCCTACTTAGCCATGGTTATTCCTTAGGCTGACCATACTAAAAACATTAAGAACTACAACAAGCTAATATGAAGGTGTGTAAGCCACAAGTTAGCCACACATATCCCTAGACGCACCATAGGTTAAGGGCATAACAATATATATATATTTTACTTTAAATCTAAATTATGTTTTGAAAAACATCATCAATTTATGATTTTGTGATCTTGTTTTGATTGCCATGTGTTTTCTTTGATACCATAAAGATTTAAGTTGTATTTGAAGTCTCCATGATATCGTGACTTTATTTAGCATGTCAAGTGTTCTTTGTTTAAAAATATACTTTTATGATTATCATATATAGCAAGCATTCTCTATTTAAAATATGTGATCATCGGTACTTTTATTCATTGTGTATGGGAGAAAAGGGACGCATGTGAATGTCAAGTAAAGTTTTTTTGCATCTGTGGAGTATATTGAGGCCACATTGAAAGAAAAGAGACACTTTGTATTTTTGTGACCCCATTGTAGACACTAAAATCTAATATTGGACACTTGGGAATGTCAATCTAGACCTACCATCATCTTATACAACTTTGTGTATGTACATATGGTGCTTACACATCCTTCTCTCACATTTACATGCTTTCCATGAGTCTGATCTTTCTAATTTGCTATCAATCACCTAAGATAATGCCCTAGTCTCTGTCTAACATATTCAAAATCATACTTAGTCTATCTCCAAATCATCTTATTAATTTTTTTGTCTTTTAAATGAGTCCATCAAACTTAGATGCCTATGGAATTTTGGACTTGTCCAATTTTTCTAAACTCATCCTCGCACCAAGCCATGGTCATTTTTCACATTCAAATCATCTTCATGGGTTGGTTTATATGTTTCAAATGTCAGTGGCATGAAAAAATATCTAAAGAGTCTCATATAAATACATAATAAATTTGGGGATCTAACGCTATCCAACATTGTCAAGCAAGCCTATTGTAACACTTACACATTTAAAGGGACTACCATAAACTTCCCAGTTCAACAATCAATCATAAGGAGCAGGGCCTAACAAAATTCTAAAGCATTCAAGCCAAGCCAAAGTTGTCATTTGCCAAGTTTTAAAAGTTAGATTACAGGTTGTATTCATTAAATGAATATCATTGCACATATACACCTAATAGGGAAAACTACATGAGATTTGACTTCCCTCTTCAAAAAATTAGATATGTTGGTAGCACTCAACCATTCATTGGGGAATGGTTGAGGCCAACTCAACCCACCTTCTTTCCATTTTGTAGACCTAAATGTACTGTTGAAAGTGGACCTAGGGTTTCAAAGAGAAGGAGATAGGTTTCCTAGATGTCGCACACACAATGAGCCATAATTTTAATGTGTTGTATACTCAGATAGAAAGGCATTATACATAGATGAATTTGTCATAAGTAAAATACTTTCATTTAATGTATGCATCCATATATTGACAAATTTGTTCTAGTGATTCTAAACATCTTATTTCTGATTTGAGCAACTCATAGTCTACTTTTAGTCTTCCTATCGCCTATATCTAGTCTTAGACCTACAAAAAATAGTAAATACACTAAGTATATTAATCCCTTAGGTCATTTCTATTTATAAAAAGTGAAATTGTTCAAATCATATTATGTATTTTACATTCAAAATTTTATTTCATTTCTATAAATTATAGAACCTAAATAGTGCAAAATTTTTATAGTTGTTTAGGTTCACATAATCAAAACAAGGTAAACATATTGGTGAATTCATATTTTGTCTAGATCATAGTAAAAACCCTATGTTTCCCTTAGGTTTTCACCCTTATTTCTAAAGTTTCATATTTTTTATTTAGGGTTTGATTTTTAGACCCAACTTCTAACAAAATCATCTTCATAAGTGTAAGTATGATGTTTTTTCTCTTTTGTCATAGGGTTTCATGTTTATACTTTTAGAATGGTTTCCTCTATTATGGTTGTTCCATTTTTGACTAATATTTGATTCCAAATGAATCTATTTTTAAAATTCTCCAAGATTTTTGTTAGTCATATTGGTTGGATAAAAAACCTACTTTTGTTCACTAAAATTATGTACATTTTTCTTAGAATTAGAATTTTACTATTTTTAATAAATTCAGCTTAGAGGGCAAAGGGTATATTTTTTTTCAAAATAATTTATGGGTTTCATTTATCTAGTAATTTTTTTTGTGGTTGGTTCTTTATTAGATCCTTGTCAAGTCATCTATTTTTCCTATATAACTTTTAAATTTTTATTCTTCTACAATGGTTTCAGATTTATTTGATAGTGGGTTCATACTTGAGTTTTGATTCCCCCTTTTTAAACCTCAAGGTTATGATAGCTACCATCCATTTATTATGGAGTTCCATATTATTACTACCCTAAGAGGTAAGGTGCATCCTCATAGAAAATATTATATGAACATTGGATCTTCCCAACATATGAGTAATAGTGTGTCTAATGGGGCTATTCTATATCAAGTATTTGCTATGAAAGAGTCCATAAAGGCATTCCAAAACCAAATGTGTCTAAATATTACATCACTTGAGAATAATATTGCATATGCCAACAATTGTGAGTATACTCATGTCAATTGCATTTATTTCTCTCCATTCAAGAATTTTGTGCCTCAAAAGATTTCATCTCAAGTATGGGTTCAAAAAAGTAATTCATCTAAAACTAATGGTTTAAACATTTTGCATAAGGCTAATAAGAAATCAAGTTAAAATTTAAGGGATTTGCCTCAAAACATGTTGATCATTTTGCCTTCCATGTGTCCTCTAATGAAATTTAAATATTATTTTGCTTATCATATAATGCATGGACACCATATATATACTTGTTAGTTATTGAAAAGAAAAATACAAAAGATTCTTGATAGTGGTGATCTTATATTAGATACATCCATTAAAGTACCATCAAATTCAATCACACCTTCTATAAATGAGCAACCTACTCAAATTGTGGTTACATCTTCTAAGGAACAATTAGAAATATAAAAGTTGCATAATGAACATGTTGTTCCCAAAATCTGCCACTCCTTTTTGGGACAACACATGAAATATTTTTGGTCCTACAGACCAAAAAATTATCTCTTCCCTTCTCAAAAATTGTTCTGGACATTCAAACTCTTTATTATTCAAGATTTTTCAGCTAACGGACTCCGCAGGCTTAATTCTACAGACTCTGTAGGCTTATTTCTACGGACTCTGCAGGCTTATTTCTATGGACTCTGTAGGCTTATTTCTATGGACTCTACAGGCTGGTTTCTACAGACTCTTTCAAGGCTCGAAATACTTAAAGAAAACTATGGACTCTGGAGGCTAAGTTCTACGAACTCATTTCTACAGACTCGGTTTTACGGACTCTGCAGGTTCATTTCTACAGACTTTTCAGGAAAGAAACAAGCTCTCAACACTTAGGCAATTTCAAGGTTGGTTCAACACCAAGGTTCAACCAAAAGGTTCATCAAAAAGCTTCAAACACAGGTTTGAACCATTAAACCATTGAACCCTGCTTCCAAAAGGTTTAAAGGTTCAACAGGTTCAAAGGATCAACGTCGTCGACAAGCTTAAAAAGTTAAGCGCTTTGTCAAAAGTTCATCAAGTTCAACCGCTTCAAGGTTCAACGGCTTCAAAACACTTAGCGAAAATAAAAAGGCTTGAACCATTAAACCGTTGAACCTTGAACCATTTTGGTTCAACAGTTCAATAAGTTCAATGAGCGAGTGGTTCAAGTGGTCAAGTGAACACAAGATTGAACCGTTGAACCGTTGAACCAAAGTTGGTTCAATCGGTCAGTTCAATCAGCGGGTTCAAAAGAGTGCCCCAAAGAGAAGAGACCAAGTGCCCTTGTGGAGGGCAGTGAGCAAAAGCGGACAAAGAGATTTTCTTCAAAAAATGAACAAGGTAGAAAAGTTGGAATTCCTTCAAAAAAAAGAACAAGGAAAAAGACAAAGTGAATTCTTTCAGACAAAATGTTCGAAGAAATTCCTTCAGACTTTTGTCTGAAGGAACTCGCCTGAAAGCAAAAAGCCTGACAAAAAAGTGACAAAAGCAAGCAGGAACATTTCCTTCAGACAAAATGTCTGAAGGAATTCCTTTGAACATTTTGTCTGAAGGAATTGAACTCGAAGACCGCCCAAAGGCCACCCGAAGAACCCCGAAAGGTAGATACCCTTGCTGGGGGCTCTCGCTGAGCAAAATGGAACTTTCTCAAGACCTTGAAGGGTAGGTCCCCTTCGAGAAGGATCAAATAAGAAAGTTGAAGGAATTGCCAAGGAGGGTGATGGGCCCGAAGACATCAAGATTAAGCACCTTGAACTAGTTGTTGGGATCCAGACATCTGGTGACATTCCCAAAGCCATCAAATTTAGGGAAATAAACTAGCCATTGGTGTTCAACTAATGATGTCCCCAAAACCATCAAATTCATGGCAATGAAATAACCATTGATCTTTGAAGGCTTGAACACAGACCTGAATGCAAAAGGCCAAAATGCCAAAAGGAAGAACTACGAAGGGAGAGAGCCGAAAGAGCTAGCAAAGCTAGGAATTCAGCCTCGAGAGCTCAAATGCCAAGAAAAGATAAAAACCAAGAAGAGACAAAGAGGGAAAAGCCTAAAATATTTGCACAAAAGTTATTCTAGTAGGTGGAACAGTCCACCAAGCAAATATTTTGGCTTGCAAACATTGAAGGCATGACTTATTTGTCTCCCTTGGAGTAAAGGTGAGGTGGACAGCTATACACACATCAGGTGATAGACCAAATGACTCAAGCCCAGGAAAAGACATTTGAGATGAATTGACATGCCACAGTTAAGGTAGCTGCCCTATTTCAACATGGCCCTCTTTGACTAAACTAAAAATGCATTCAAAGCATTGAATGCAGCATGGGCCATTCTATGGAACAAAGTGCCAAGCTTTTCTTGGATACTATATATTATAATCTCTTATGTTATGCAAAAGGAGACTTTTCCATTATAGAAGTGAAGCTCTGCCCAAATTGAGAGGCAATTACTGAGACTTTGAGCTCAGATTGTTCATCATATTTCCTATACTTTAATGAGAAAGCAAGTTACTTTCAGACTTTGTGCTGTTATAGCTTGTGTCATTTTAGGAGATTATTCTTATGTCTGTCTTCTGAATATGTTCTTATCCAGTTAATGAGATAAGCAGAACTAGTGGGAAATAATCAAGAAGGTGTCCTGAAGCCAACTGTGGGAAGACTTTGTGCTGTCTGCAATTGTCTTCAGTGTGTTTGTCTATTTTTCTATTTATGTGTGAAGAATCTTGGGATGACTTTGGGCCCCCATTATCCTTTGTTTTTCACTCCTTGGGCAGTTGAGGTGTAGACTTTGTGTTACACTTCATCCTACTAGTTACTGTGCACTTTGTTACTAATCACTTGTTGTCACTGCCTGAAAGAACTCCTATGCCTTGCTGCAAGACCAATTCTGAAAGAAGAGAAGTGCCTTCAGTATTATCACCAAGATTTTCTCCTTTGTCTATGAACATCATCTCTAAAAAAAGAGAGATGGATGGTGTTATCCTACCCCTGAGTGTTATTTTTTGCTTATATTTATAGTATATAGCTCCTCATATTTAATAGGGAACCTCCCTTTGATGAGAGGAGAGATTTGTCCGCTTTTGATGTAGTAAACCTGCACATTTGGCTGACCAATCTCCCTTGCTATGGTTGATAAGCCATATTTTGCTCATCAGTTAGTTGTTTGACAAAATATTCACCCAATAATTTTTTGGTGACTCCGCTGGGGAAGAACACACAATTTGAAGCCTCAAGCTTCAAGCTGAAGCAAAACTAGTTCTTTCCGATTTTCATTCTACAATCTGGCAACTCCATTCTATATTAGAAGCCAAAAAGCCTAAGGTGTTGTTGACCCTATTTTTTAGTTGGTGCAGCAAGGAAATTTCAATTTGTTTCCTCCCCAACTTCAAGTTCAACGATCCAGGAGTGTTCCTCCTACTCGTACTAGGTCACTAACACAAGGCAGAGCTTCTTTTTCCACTGTTACCAAAGCTTTGCCTATACATACTCCATCCAGATTTGTTATCCCCACTTTCCATTATCCAATCATGGCAGTTTAAGGCCCATGGAATAACTCTTTTGGCCCTCTCAATCTAACTCCACCCCTACATGAGCTTCCACGTAGTTCAAGGAAGAATTTTTCCAAATTCTTTAGTGATGGGAGAGTTCATTCTGATGAACACATTGTAGCCTTCAGCATAGCCTGTAGTGTGATAGGCATGGAGTATAAGGACGTGGTAGTTAGGTTGTTTGTAGAGACATTATAAGGCACTACTACAGACTGGTTCTAGCATCTGCAGGCTCAGTCAGTGACTGATTGGGACACTCTTAAAGCCAAATTTGAAGCGAGGTTCAAGTTTGTAGAAGATGCACATGCCTTGTTGGCCCAAATCACACATATGAAGAAGGAACCTCATGAACCTATGAGAGATTTCATTACCAAGTTTGACAAGCTGAGGAACCAGATTCCTACCATTGCTTAGCCAACACCTAAGAACCTTAAATGCTTCTTCATCAACTCATAGCTACCTGAAGTGAGTTTTCTATTAAGACAGGCTAGCCACATAGACCTTGCTGCTACTCATGATCTGGCTACTAAGGTAGAAGATGACCTTATCTTGGCAGGAAAGATAAGGAGAGATCTTAATAGAGGTAAATCCTCTTCATCTTCTGAGAATTCATCTACAGATAACATTGATCAAATGGTGCAAAAGCTAGCGAATGAACTACTAGCCTTGAAAAGACAAATGGTGTAAGGGATGCCATCTGCTCCTTTATACAGAGATGTACCAAGGAGGATGTTCCCTAATCAGTCATACCAAGGCAATGCTGCTAGGAATCAAGGGTAGCCAAATCATCTTCCTCCCCCATAGAGAAACCTTGCCCTTGAAGCACCTCCAACCAACTCAGTAGTTGGATATCTTAAAATAGAACATGATTTCTATTTCCAACCTAATTTTGATCAAGAAAATGACACTGATCTCTTTATAGTAGACCAAGAAGAATCAGCTGGCGACTCCAACATTAGTTTCTTGAATTACCAGGATGAACCCAGAAGTGAAGGTAAAGCAGTTAATGGATCATACGTTGTTTTCACCCGATCAAAGAATCAATTAGCCCAAAAAGATGATAAAGAAAAAATAGAGGAGCGAGCTCAGCCTACAATTTCATTTGCCAAACGAGGAACTTCTCTGCCTTTCCAACCAAAGGACCCAATGATTGCTAAAAAAGTAAGTACTCCAAACATGCCTTCACATTCAAATTCAATTTCACAAATCAATCCTTCCCCCCCTAAAAACTAGAAAGATGAACTCCCTTCCCCTGTTCATAATTCATTTCAGACATTTGACATAGTCGAGCATGTCAAGAAAACCAAAATTCAAATGTCTGAATTTGAATTCATACAATCCAACCCGAGCAGTTAGATAAGTTAATGGAACGTGTGAAGAATAGAACCATCCTTGCAGGACCAACTATTCCAAAGGTGACTCCCACGTCCACCTAGAATAACCTTGTCATTACTCCTCCTGCTGCTCCTAGAAGGACTGAACCGTTTTATGTCTCCCTGCTGATAAATGGACATCAACTAAATAATTACATCATAAATTCTAGAGCTTTGGACAATGTCATGCCTACCAAAGTGGGAGAATCTCTTGGTCTCACATTGACTGAGACATTTGGGAGATATTTCTCTATGGAGAACAAACAAGTGCCACTGCTGGGACAAATCAAAGATGCCCAATTTGTGTTTGCAGCATTTCCAGAAAAGAGAATCAAGATGACAGTCTTGGTGGCCGATGTCCCAGCCTCATATGGCATCCTTCTTGGATGAAATTTCTACAAGGATATTGGTGGCGAGTTAAGCATGGACCTATTTGAAGTGAGGATCCCTGTCAAAGGTGTTATGAAGAGGCTGCTTCCTAAAAAAGAGACAAAATATGTTTTCACTCAGACATCAGCGCCTGAAGCTCAAATTCTATTTGAGTCTTCAGGTAGGGGTAATTATTTTTTGTCTACTGAAGACGTTCTTGTTACAGTAGATGAAAGTCTTATAGGTGGTGATCTATAAATTGATTCAAATAAGACATCAAAAGAATTGGTAGGGCACAATATAGATGAAAAAGGATCTTCCCTCTCTAATGAAGAAAAATTTGATAGAAGATCAGTTTTTGATGATGTTTGGATCCTAGAATTCGATGATAGCAATTCTTCTATCGATTTAGGAGCTGGGACTGTGTTGATATCTTCTCAAGGAGATATTTTTCCTTCCTCATACAAGTTTTAGTTTATCAACACCAACAACACTATCGAGTATGAATCTCTATTACTCAGGTTGAAGGTAGCTCAAAATAGAGGTTTTAAACTCCTTCATGCTAAAGGAGATGTTGTAGTGATGGTTTGTCAAGTGAGGAACCTGTGTTAAACCAAGAACAAAATACTGCACCACTACCACAATCTGATATGGGATTATATTAAAAGTTTTAATGCTTTCAATATATCTGCAGTACCCAAGGAGCTTCATAATCATGAAAAATCATTGGCTATCCCTGCAACCTTCATGGTTCCTCACCCCGATTTCAAAGATAATAGGTATATTATCAAACTAGTCTTGCGACCAAGTGTGCCTAACAATGCCAACCATTGGCATGTATCTGATGATGACAATCAAATCATGTGCTGGATTGAACCAGATGAGCAACAACCTATGGTAGTGGACCATACTATTGCACACCAAAGTCAGGAAAAGGAACTCTTCACCAAGAGAGCAAGGATTTATGGTTTTCAAATTGGAGACCACGTCTTGCCATGGGGCAAGAAGAGAGAACCAAAAGGAGTGCATAGAAAATGTGATTCCTGGTGGAGAGTTCCATTTTCCCATCACCGATTCTGGGGAGAAAATGGTTTCTTGCTAGTTTATCAGGATGGAATGCCATTTTCATTATCTCACAGTGGGCAGCATCTTAATCACTTCAATCTTTCAAGCATCAGATAAGATCATTTGTACATATGTATATTTTTATAGTCTTTAGTTCTGTTTTATGATTTTCATTTTCATTTTCATTTTTGGCACCTTTCTCTTTTGGGTAGCATGACTCCATATCCAAATGGCATACTTCAAGGCATTGGAGATTTTTGTTTCTACTCCCCTCAATTGTTTCAAAATTTCAACTGAAGGAAGTTCCCCAACTGGAGCCAGCTGTTGTTCCCAAAATCTATCACTCCTTTTTGGGACAACATATGAACTATTTTTGGTCTTATAGGCCAAAAAATTATCTCTTCCCTTCTCAAAAATTATTTTGGGCATTCAAACTCTTCATTATTCAAGCTTTTTCAGCTAACAAACTCTGCAGGCTTATTTTTATGTACTTTATAGGCTTATTTCTACAAACTCTGCAGGCTTTTTTCTATGGACTTTGCAAGCTTATTTCTATGGACTCTGTAGGTTGGTTTCTATGGACTCTTTCAAGGCTCGAAATACTTAAAGAAAACTATAGACTCTACAGGCTAAGTTTTATGGACTCATTTTTACGGACTCTTCAGGTTCATTTCTACGGACTCTACAGGAAAGAAATAAGCTCTCAACACTTAGGCAATTTCAAGGTTGGTTCAATGCCAAGGTTCAACCAAAAGGTTTATCGTCAAGCTTCAAACAAAGGGTTGAACCATTAAACCATTGAACCCCGCTTCCAAAAGGTTCAAAGGTTCAACGTCATTGGCAAGCTTAAAGAGTTAAGCGCTTTGTCAAGAGTTCATCAAGTTTAACTGCTTCAAGGTTCAATGGCTTCAAAACACTTAGCGAAAAGAAGCAGGCTTGAACCATTGAACCATTGAACCTTGAACCATTTTGGTTCAATGGTTCAACAGGTTCAATGAGCAATTGGTTCAACGTGGTTGGTTTAAGTGGTCAAGTGAACACAAGATTGAACCGTTGAACCAAAGTTGGTTCAATCGGCCGGTTTAAAGGAGTGCCCCAAAGTGAAGAGACCAAGTGCCCTTACAGAGGGAAGTGAAGAAAAGCGGACAAAGAGATTTTCTTCAAAAAATGAACAAGTCAAAAAAGTTGGAATTCCTTTAGAAAAATGAACAAGGCAAAAGACAAAGTGAATTCTTTCAGACAAAATGTCTGAAAGAATTCCTTCAAACTTTTGTCTAAAGGAATTCACCCGAAAGCAAAAAGCCCAATAGAAAGCGATGAAAGCAAGTGAGAACATTTCCTTCAGATAAAATGTCTGAAGGAATTACTTCAAACATTTTGTCCAAATGAATTGAATCCAAAGATCACTCGAAGGCCACCCAAAGAACCCCAAAGGGTAGATACCCTTGTGGGGGGCTCTCGTCGAGTAAAATGGACCTTTCTCAAGACCTCAAAGGGCAAGTCCCCTTTGAGAAGGATCAAACAAGAAAGCTGAAGGAATTGCCAAGGAGGGTGATGGGCTTGAAGACATCAAGATTAAGCACCTTGAACTAGCCATTAGGATCCGGACATCCAGTGACATTCCCAAAGCCATCAAATTTAGGGCAATAAACTAGCCATTGGTGTTCAACTAGTGATGTCCCCGAAATCGTCAAATTCATGGCAATGAAAGAGCTGTTGATCTTTGAAGGCTTGAACACAAACCTAAATGCAAAAGGCCAAAATGCCAAAAGGAAGAACTGTGAAGGGAGAGAGCCGAAAGAGCTAGCAAAGCTGGGAATTCAGCCTCGAGAGCTCAAATGCCAAGAAAAGATAAAAACCAAGAAGAGAAAAAGAGGGAAAAGCCTAAAATATCTGCACAAAATTTATTCCAGTAGGTGGAATAGTCCACCAAGCAGATATTTTGGCTTGCAAACATTGAAGGCATGACTTATTTGTCTCCCTTGGAGTAAAGGTGAGGTGGACAATTATATAAACATCAGGTGATAGACCAGATGATTCAAGCCCAGGAGAAGACATTTGAGATGAATTGACATGCCACAGTTAAGGTAACTACCCGATTTCAATATGGCCCTCTTTGACTAAACTAAAAATGCATTCAAAGCATTGAATGCAGCATGGGCCATTTTATGGAACAAAGTGCCAAGCTTTTCTTGGATACTATATATTATAATCTCTTATGTTATGCAAAAGGAGACTTTTCCATTATAGAAGCGAAGCTCTACCCAAATTGAGAGGCGATTACTGAGACTTTGAGCTCAGATTGTTCATCATATTTCTTTACTTGAATGAGAAATCAAGTTACTTTTAGACTTTGTGCTGTTATAGCTTGTGTCATTTTAGGAGATTGTTCTTATGTCTGTCTTCTGAATATGTTCTTGTCTAGTTAATGAGATAAGCAGAACTAGTGAAAGTAATTAGGAAGGTGTCCTGAAGCCAACTGTGGGAAGACTTTGTGCTGTCTACAATTGTCTTCAATGTGTTTGTCTATTTTGCTGTTTCTGTGTGAAGGATCTTGGGATGACTTTGGGCCCCCATTATCCTTTGTTTTTCACTCCTTGGGCAATTGAGGTGTAGACTTTGTGTTACACTTCATCTTGCTAGTTACTGCACACTTTGTTACTAATCACTTGTTGTCACTACCTAAAAAAACTCCTGTGCCTTATTGCAAGACCACTTTTGAAAGAAGAGAAGTGCCTTCAGTATTATCACCAAGATTTTCTCCTTTGTCTATGAACATCATCTCTAAAAAAAGAGCGATGGATGGTGTTATCCTACCCCTGAGTTTTATTTTTTGCTTATATTTATAGTATATAGCTCCTCATAGTTAACAGGGAACCTTCACTTGATGAGGGGAGAGATTTGTCCCCTTTTGATGTAGTAAACCTGGACATTTGACCGACCAATCTCCCTTGATGTGGTTGATAAGACCTATTTTGCTCATCAGTTAGCTGATTGACAAAATATTCACCCAATAGAACAAATGCAAAAAGAAAAGTTACATAAGGAACAATTAGAAAAATAAAAATTACATAAAGAATAATTGAAAAAGAAAAGTTATAACAAGAAATGTTTCAAGAGGAAAAGTTATTAAAGGAGAAATTGTGAAAAATGCATGATAAACAAAAAAGACTACTTATGAAAGAGGAAAATAAGAAATCATATTTGAATAAAGAAGAGGTACACAAGAATACTAATGTCACAAGCATGATTTCCAATGGGGCACCTTCAAAGCCTTATTTAGTTATAATACCTATGATCATTAGTCCTCACATAGATGTTAAGCAATGCACAAATGTCAAAGTTAATCCTACTTGTGATTTCAATATATGTAGCATGATACTTATTAAGTCTCTTGGATGTGACATTAAACACTTGGATATGACTATGGTATGCAATCATTTCATAGGAGTTATTATGTGAAATGTATCTATTTGTAACACATCACAAAATTTTGCATTTCAAATTGATCCTAATTTGGTTCAATATAGTGTCGTATTATGAAAATTATGGCTCTCATCAATGGGTGTAAAATTAGATAATAATAATGACCACATCACAGTTAACATTGAAAGTGATAATTTTTTAATCTCAAATAATGGAATATCTAAAAATCAAGAATAGAAAGAGGAAAACATTTATTCACTTAATATTTTAGATTTGATGTAATCATAAGAGACGAGCATGATGCTTATAACAAAGTACACATGGAAGAGTAAGAAAAATCCAAGAAATTAGTTATTTCTAAAGACAATGACTTTATTGGTTATTACGATATGGATAGTTGGTACGAAATCAAAGATGAAGACAATCAAATGAATGATATACATCAAGAGCTTTGTATTTTGAATGATGACACAATAAAAGACTTAGTAAATGATAAATATGAATGGTGGTTGAGAGATACATGACCTACATGGGGGAATCCCAATAATGATATAATTGGTTAGTAAGAACATAATCCATTTTACATAGCTTCTTGATGTGTGCTTAATTGCTTATTTTCCTCTAATATTCTATTTTGACATACATGTGCTCACATGATCATGCTTTGATCATTCTTTTATCCCTTTCTTTGTTTTTGCTTGGCTCTTGACTTTTGATTATTTATTCTTATCTAAACATCTGTAACATCCACCTTACTATGATGCATCCTTCATATCAGTATCATTCTAGTGCACACCCTTTGTAGCATGTTATGTGCTCATTCCTACATATTGACTACCTATACATGATATGGCTTACATTGATATTATATGATCACATACATTTATGAACATATACATTTATTAATCCTCATCCCCTACACCTGTAACATACTATTTTGAGTTACAATGTTTTGATTTGCATTTACAATGGGGGCACATTACTTGTCTTCACTTACATCACATTGCGATTGGTGCACATTATGCCTCAACATGTGTTATGGATTGTTTGGATCCCTATCATTATTATATTTTGTAACCTGTCCATTTGGATTTCCTTTATTATATACATTTGTTCAAAATATTCCAAAAAATATATTTTAAAAATTTAAAATCAGGACATAAGCATGACGTGTTTGCTAATTTACTTTTTTTCATTTATGTTATTTATCACATGTTTGGTAGTTTACATATCATTTTTCATATGCATGTCCATTTCACAGTATATATGAGTGAGATGCAAGACATATAAGTTACACATGATACATAATACATGGATGCACAGACGTGGGAAATTTTTATACCTAAGGGCTATGCTAATGCTGGAGGTATATCATTCTATAGTTTATATTGTTATAGGTTATATATTTTTATGGCCTTTATATTTATCATGATTTAGCTACATTGATTACTTACATGTGTCCTGATCGTGCTTATATTTTTTATAGTGTTGCATTTCATGGATATGCCACTTTGCTATGCTATGACATTAACATAGATTGATAGTGTATACTAGTTTGGCTTGTTCTATGCTTCATTGTTGCTATTTCATTTCTATAGGCTCATCACTGATTATGGTTTTTTATGTATTGATTTATTATATTACATTTATCTATTGAATGTATCATTGTATGCCTCTTTATTTGGTCCCTTGTTATTTTTTAATGCTTTTACTTGATTGAGTGTATCATTATATGCATTTTTTTAATTATTTAGGACTTGGTAGTGTAAATCCTAGGTTGTTAAAGGGATGGGTATAGAGGGTAAATACAAATAAATATTGAGATAGCTCTATTAAATTAATTTACCTAAAATAGTAAGAGCAATGATAAAATCTACTTATTTGGAGTGAAACAGGCATCACTGGATCTAAAACAAGTCTAAAAATCAGTCTGGAGTCTGTTCATTCTAGAACTATAATTGAAAAGGCCTTTAGATAGTAGTGTAATAAAAGGGATAATAGTACACTACGTTAATGTCCAAGGCACCAAATTAGTGTCCAAGGCACCACACTAGCATCATTTCAGGGACAAAGATCTTGAGACTTCTAGGGGTGTTATGAGGAGCCTTTAGGGTTCTGTAGGTGTGCTCAAGATCTTTTGATCATTATTTTGTGTCACTATTTGGTTGTATATTCTATAAAACCTTGATAAACACTTGCACACATGATATAACAACAAAATCAAATGTAAAAGGATGTAAAATATGTGTTGTGGGATGTTATGATTATGTGAGATAAAACCTCTATTGTCCTAGCCACTGCCTACATTAACCCCAATGAGAGGGGTCTCAGATAGCATGTAGTCATACCTTAGGGAACATGGATAATCAATGCACACAAAATACTATAATGAATTTTTCTTAGGCCCTCTTTTGCTCAAGCATGCAAGTCTATGTGTGTTATTGAGTAATATGCATAGTGCTGAGCTATACTATTGACTGATTTTTAAGTATTTATGTGCCAAAGTAGTAAGTGCTAGGTGCCTTACAGGGCTCTTTATATATAAGTAACTTAATTTTATTATGAGACACTTGTTCATTGGTTGACAAGGGAAAAAAGAAATATCAAATCATAATAAGAGACTTAAGGAAGGGTAAGGACCCGTGACAAATTGGAAAGGTGACCATTAGACACTAGCATATAGGTGGATACTAGTGCACTACAATAGTGTTTAAGACTACGCTAGTGTTTTAAGACCAAAAAATAGAGTATTGATTATAGAAAATAGGCCCAAGGGCCCTTGTGATCGGGATAACATGATATAGGACCACTGTGGGTGTAAAAAATAGGATAAACAAGTCATACAAAAGATTAAAAGACCAAAATGACGATCAAGACCTTCCCGTGAAAGAGAAATAAAAGACATATTACTTGTGTTTGCTTGACCAAATTAGGTTTTGTACATTTGTACCCCTTTTATTCTAGTAATGCAATGAACTAAAAGTACTAGAGTAAAATAAAAATGCATACCTGTACATGTGTGGACATGCTTTGGACCTGATCCACTTCTTAGCTAGAGAAGTGGATAGGAGTTGGAATGTTGGTTTTGAAGAGGAAATCCATAATTTGGGTGTCCCCTGTACTAAATTTGAGTAATTGACTAGATCGTGAGAGATAAAGCCCTGTTTGTTCCCACCCTGATATGTATCTAAGTTTGAGAAGTAATTTATGAACTCTAGAGAAACAAGCCCAACTTGCCCCACTCTGGCATGTAATTGAGTCTATAATTGTGGAGAAACAAGCCCTTCTATCCCCCACTCTAGCATGTAACTGAGTTTGAGAAGTAAGCCATAAATGTGGAGAAACAAGCCCTACTTGCCCTTATTATGATGTGTGAATTAAGTTTGAGAAGTATCTATAAATGTGGGGGAACAAAACCTACTTGCCCCCACTCTAATGTGTAAACTGAGTCTGAGAAGTAATATGCTTTGAGGTTGAGACTGTCACTCAGACTTCATAATCTGGGTCTGGTGATAACTATGGATCAACCACTACAATCGGCTATATGACCCAACTTGGTGAAATCTTGGTGACATCCTGGTGATAATCTATGTGTGATCTAATAGTTTGCACATAGATAATGGTATAATTTTCCATTCCATCTATATAACCCAGTGAAATATATGGGGTTGAAGACATATGCCCTGCATGATGCCCCCAAACATGATATTTGAGTAATATAGCTATGTATCTAAACATCTGAGCCAATTTATGTGTCTAAATTGATCTGTGTATTTGAGCCAATCTATGTATCTAAGCCAATCTATATATCTGAGACAATCTATCCATCTAAGCCAATCTATGTATCTAAACTGATCTATGTATCTGAACTAGTATGTGTATATGAGCCAATTTATGTATCTGAACCAATTTGTGTATCTAAACCAATTTGTGTATCTAAACTAATATGTGTATCTAAACTAATCTATGTATTTGAACTGATCTATGTATCTAAATAGAACTGTATTGGTGTAAATAGTGTGGATATGCCCCACTTTTGGTGAGAGAGTTGAAACTATGATAAGGGTATCGAACCAAAATTGATATTGGTAAGCATGTTAGTGATAGTTAGTGTTGATAATAAGAATGTAAGATCAACTATTTTGGTGATTATAGAGGAATCATTTGTAAGTTGAGTCTAGGATAGACCTATGGTCAATATTGAGTTTGTTAAGGAAGTATGGGTTTTGTCATTATAGAGTCAAATTGATTGGGATAGAAGCCTAACTAGTAGATGTAGGGGACATCATGATGGAGCCCCACACACAAGAAATGAATCGCAAATTGGAGCTATGATTTTGAGATATTGTGATAAGAAGATTTTGATATTAGTTGACAAAATTTGTGTGTAAGGTCAACCTTAGGTAGGTGGCATTGTTAAAAACATAGCTTAAATAGGTTGATTAATTAATTTGTAAATTCATTTGAACTTTTTGACTTGAATGAATTGTTTCTCTAAGCCTAGAAAATATGCTGAGGAGATGAGGAGCGAATGTGACCCTCTACGAGGAGGTGGAGGTGCTCATGTAGGCTGATGAGGAGGTTACCTTGGTAAGGAATTTATCATTTTCAATGTTTTTGAAAAATATTTTTAATTTTTTTTTATCATTTTTAACAAAATTTAGGTAGTTTAGGGCCCTTTTTAGGAGGACCACGATAGTGTCCCAAAGATCGTGCTAATGTCTTGGGCTATCACACTATTGTCTAGTGCTAGTGTCTAATACATCAAAAATTGTGAATTTTGATTTTGATTTGTGTTTACTTATCATTTTTATATGTGTATACATCACTTGGAGATGTTAATGTCAAATTTTATGGTATTTTATAGGTAGGCATATGCATGAGGGAGTTCTGTAGTGGCCAGATGATGGAGTGCTTATGTGGATTGCCCTTAATAGATGATGAGAGGGCATTAATTGATAGGGTTGGTTTAGGTTATGTGGTATCACTTTCATCGATGCCCTAAGATTACCATATGATGAATTCCTTGTGTGAGTAGTGGAATGCCAATACCTATATATTTTGGCTACCCATTAGGGAGTTTACTATGACTCTGGAGGATGTATATAGGATATTGAGAGTGCCCATTACTAGTCAATAGGATATATTACAAGAGGTTACTAGAGATAGAGATATAGATTAGGCTTTTAGGTACTTTACAGGTATACCTACAGGGACCCATCATCGAATGAGTTGTAGTGATGTTTTATTATTGGTGATCATTATGGCTAATGTTCTATGGTTACATAAGTTTCTTATAGTGTTATTGGCTTCATTTGTTATAGTGGATGGTAGTGGGGTATCCATTTCATACAATATGAATGGGATTATACAAGATATAGTGGAACACGAGAGTGTATACTCATGGGGTCTCACCATGCTAACCCACTTATATCAATATTTGTACCATTTACTCAAGAGTTATGTAGTGGAGGTATTGGATCTTATACTTTGTTAAACTATTAGTTCTATAATCACATTATAATGGCTAGACCTAATGGGCTTCTATGTGTAGATTTGGGATACCCACAAGTATTTATAAAGAGATGGACTAACACAACTCTCATGTAATCAAGGAGCACTATACACTATCATCGGGTATTAGATCGAGTGATAGTCAAAGATATCATTTAGAGACCCCATAGGGCATTTTAGGGATGACCTGAGGATGGGATTCAACTGAGACAGGTTCAAGTGACCTATTAGTTTCATGATCATTGGGTTAATGTTTTTGAGAGATTTTAGTGTGAGTGAGTGACATGATATTTTGGTGTCACTCAAGATGTGCAACCCACACTGTGGGTGTGGTTGAGGAGTTATTGATCCCTAATAAGGCTAGATAGTAAGCTGAGACCCACAACAGTCGATTTGGTTTTAATTCTGGTGATAAAGTGATATCTTGTGCTAGATATACCTAATGTAGATGATGTGGGGGCACTGATGCCTTCATAGTATGGTTGAGTCAACATAAATGGCTACCACTATTTTTAGGAGATGAAGTTATCATGGAGGATGTACTGGATGTGGATACCCTTGGGGCAATTGAGGGTATGTTGTTATTATAGATTCATATTTTTGATTTTTTTTAGTGACTAACTTATTGAGTAAATATCTAACATGTTAATTTGGTGTGCATATGTCCAGGAGATGATGAGTACTAGGTGACCATTATTGAGGTTGTACCATGAGATCTAACACGATATATCCTTAATGATTCCATCGATGATGGGATAGTGGAGAGGGCCACAAGAGTTACAATCGTTAATGCTCACCTTTTTGATTGAGTAGCCATTGCCACTACTACATATAGGGCAAGCAACTACTGATATGGAAAAGGCACATGTTGAACTGCAGAGGAGATCTATGCCCACGCCTGATGTTATGGGTGGGGTAGATAGTAGGAGCATGGATGACTACATTAATTTATAGCAAGAGGATGGAGAGTTATTGGCTAAGGTGGTTGTGTTATGAGATAAAGCATAGAGACATAGGTATTGATCTAGATCTAGAGGGGATGTAGGAGCATCTAGCTCTAGTGTGTATATATATAAGAGTGAGAGTGAGGATACTAGTCTTGGTGACCAAACTCCGATTATTGAGTGACTTTATATTGTTGTACTAAAACTTTCTTTGAGTTATACACACACACACACACACACACACACACACATGGACTTTTTATTATATGGGTGTTGTGTTATTTAACATTTTGATTTGTGGTATTGTTTAATTGATTAAGAGTTTCATTATATGTATTTCTCATGTGTTGAGATAAAAATGTGTTTGTTCAGCTAAGGAATGGTAATTGGTTTCTCATTTGTATATGGATGCTTGAGTAGATAGGTATATTGGATTATGAATGTTAGTTTTTATTTGTAGTTGATTTGGAAGTATCGTAGTATAGCTGAGTGTGGATCATGGAATTGTGGCATGCACTATTTGAATCCTGATGGCAAAGTAAACAAATAACCATACTACTCATGTTGTGTAGATGTAGAAGTAGATTTTAGAATTGATACTACTCAAGGTACACTGTTGGTAGCTAAATGTGTAAATTTTCTTGTAAAAATCTTAATTAGTTTTTGTACTAAAGCTATGCCCTGATCTTTATGATTTTTGGTAAATATCTTAATTGATTGTCATACTAGAGCTGTGTTCTGAGTTATGTGATCTTTGGTAAATATCTTAATCAGTGGTCATGCTAACACTATGCTATGATCTCTTTGTTCTCTACCAAATATCTTAACGGTGGTCATGTTGACATTGTACTCTAATCTCTACAAAACATCTTAATCAATTGTTGAATTTAAACTAGTGGTTGAGTTGATTTTCATTTTTTTACCACGTTGCTATAAGCAGGTTGAGATGTGTGAACTGGTTGCCATTGTTTTTGAATCTATGGTGGATGAGATCTTACATAAGTAGGTGTCCTATAACCACATGGATTATATGATGAGTAACCAATGGCTCTTTGAAAGGAACGTCCTAGGATAACTCACTCATAGAGGAGTGTGATTTAGTAGAGTGTGGAGAAAAAGATCTCAATGACCCCTATGTAAATGATATAATACCTCTATCAACACATTGGTCAATACAATCTTTGAGTACACAATAATGATTATCCCAATGCCCATTGATTCTATGATAATTACAATATGGTTTATTTCTTATTCTTTTCAAATGATGTGTTGGATGATGTTGAGTAGGAGGAAGGGTGATCATCCCTCTGTCTAGTAATGTAAATAATATATCATGAGGTCTATCTTGGTCTAAAAACTATATGGCCCCACGGATGGTGTCCTATTATTTAATCACTATAGGAGATGCTCTGTGAAGTGGATCTTTGTCTTTGTATAGTATTTTAATTGGTGGTTTCTACACCACTTTTTACTTATGCATCTTTGTATCAGGTGTTTGTACCATATTGGATGATTGTGCCTATGAGAGACTTACATCCAAATCTGACTCCTCAAAATCTATTTCTAAATGTAGCTCTATCAATCCCAATTCCTTTTCTAAAGTGATAGCCTTGTATCATAGGTGTCTAAATGATTTGGATGTCTCATATAAGAATTAATCCTTGAGAGGGAAAGTGAGACCTCTAGCAAAGATGTATTGTAACTCTAAATATGTTAGCTACCAGATCAATTATTTCATGCATGATTTGAATTATAGAATGTAATAATTTACTATTTTGACCCACCTTGGTGTAGTGAAGTCAACCTCTCATATGTGACTCAAGGTTCCTTATTGTGAATATAATTCATGAGAAATACTTCTTATAGCTCATCATATGTATGTAGTGAGCCACTAGGGAGTGAATGATGGAACTAATTTAAGGCCTCACCCTCTAGAGTCTTTGAAAATAACTATAGGAGAATCAAACTATGAGTGACATGTTCCATAGCCTTAGTATACAATTTAAGGTAAAAGTATGGGTCTCCATGTCCATAAAAATTTGGTAATATTGGTATCTGAAACTACTTTGGTAACTTTGTATTAAATATTCTGCGTGGGATAGGATTGGCATGAATAACATTATTATCAACCCAAGAGTAGTATGCTTTAATTTCTAGGGTGAGTCAGTGTACTTGTTGTTTTGAAGTACCCATGACATGAATCAAAGAGATTAACCCTTGTGAAGGTATATTAGCATAATCAATAGGTTTGTTTAATTCCTAAATCTTATTATTAATTTTAGCCATTGGTACACTACATCGGGGATCTTTGGTTTTACTCACCATAACCTTTGGAGGGGTGATAGCTTGGACTTGGTGTGAGGGAATTTGGATATCACCCTTGTGGAGGTTAGTATGAGAAATGAGTTCTACTATAGTAAGGGGGAGGGGTGAGGGAGATTCATTGGTATCACTGATATAGTTAGTTGGTAAAGTAGTATCACATGTTAATGGAATAAAAGACACATTTTTATCATTTGAATGTAAACCATATAAACTATGAACATGAGTATAAGTTCATACAATTTTATTTGAAGACATATTAGTTCTTTAATTAACATTTAATAGGCAAATGATTTCAATATGAGAGATGGGCGAAGTAGACATAGGACTAGATTCAATATCTTCTTCACTAAAGTCATAGTAACCATCATTATTCCAAGTTTCATCAAAATCATAATTTAATTCACTTATAGAGGTAAGAGTAGAATAATTATAATTTTCATGCTCACTAAGAGAAAGAGTAGAAGAAGATTTTAGCTTTTTTATACTATGTAATATATCATGTGTAGGGGAATGCAATGTGTATTTTCACTAGCTATGAGTGGAATGCCTATATTATTGTTATTTTCAATTTTGGAGTCAAGGGGAGAAGAAGTAGCAATCATATTTTCATTTGGCACATTGTGACATGTAGGATAAGGATTAAAGATATTTGAATTATTTATATTTTGTATGGAATCACCATATTGAACTTGAAATGTGAAAGAAGGTGACAAAATAATATCATCTAATTCAGTTTGTGAATTTGTAAAAGGTGTAACAACATTTGTACTTGCTTTTTCAAATTTAATTGAGAAATGTAAAGAATGTGCATTTTGATTTTATATGATAAGAACATCAATTATAATGTTATTTGAACCATGCAAAGGTAAATTGATTTTATTTTTCTTGTATTGATTTAATTTGAATGAGGATGTAGCAAAAGTGGTGGAAAAACTAGGATCACATTCAAACAAATCACTACTTATAAGGGGATATTTTGGCCTTATGTTATTAATGTGATTTTTATAAGTAGGGGAAGAGAGAGAATAAGGAGAAGAAGGTACATCTAATCTTTTCTCATCAACACTTTCATTGTTATGCTCATAGTAATCATCATATCCATCATTACAACAATAATCATCATTATCATTATTAATAAAATCATGCTCATTATCATGTGTTAGTGTGAAATCTTGAAAATTTGTCCATTTCTTTGTATAATTATGTGAAAAGTTTAGAAATTGATCAAATGGGTGAGGAGAAAGAGGTTTCCTGGAATTTATTTTAAACTTGCCAAAAAAAAGAATGTAACAAATGTACAATAATCAAAAAATAGGGATATGATAATCCAACATAGATGTATTTGAAAATATGTGAAATATCTAGCCCAATGTATAGGAAAAAATTAGAATTTTACTTCAAACCATGAGGGCTAATTTTTGAGTGTATGAGGACCTAGTATGCAGATCTATGGTTTTGGAGGGTTTATAAACAAAATTTAAGATATGTTAAATTAATGAAACCCTAATAGAGGAATTGATATGGATGTATTAAGATGTTCAAAAATTAGGAAAAATTAGAATTTAATAAACCATAATTTAGTGCAAAAAAATGGAGAAGGCAAAACCCTAGGGTAGAACTAGGGTTGTTAAGCAATATTCAAGGTAAGTTGGGTTCACCAAATCTTTTAACTATTTAGGACTTAGTAGTGTAAATCCCAGGTTGTTAAATGGTTGTGTACAAAGGGTAAATATAGATAAATATTTATAATAGATATATTTAATTGATTTACCTGAAATAGTAAGTGCAATGAGAAAATATTCTTATCTAGAGTGAAACATGCATCACTAGATCATGGGAAGGCTAAAAAAAGTCTGGAACAGTCTGGAGTCCATTCATTATAGAACTAGAGTTGAAAAGGCTTTCAAATAGTATTATGGTTAGAGGGAAAATAACAAACTGTGTTAGTGTCATTTCAGGGATAGGGATCTTGAGACTTTTAGGGGTGCTACGAGGAGGGTTCAGGTTTCTATAGGTGTGCTTAGAAGCTTCTGATCATTATTTTATATAAATATTTAGTTTTATCTTCTCTAAAACCCTAATTAAAAACTACACACATGAGACAAAAATGGAATCAAATGTAAAGGGAAGAGAAAATATGGGTTATGGGATGTTACGATCACACAGGACATAACCACTATTGTCCTGACTGCTACCTACATTAACCCTAATGATAGGGTTCTCAATTAACATGTAGTTCTCCCTTAGGGAACATACATAATCAACATGCAGGTAATGATAGAATGACTTTATCTTAGGCCCTTCTTTGATCAAACATGCAAGTTTATGTGTGATCCGAAGTAATATGTAGAGTGCTAAGCTATACTATTAATTAATTTTCAAGTATTTATGTGCTAAAGTAGTAAGTGCTAGATGTAAAATGCCTTATGAGGCTCTTTATATAGAAGGAACTTAATTTGATTGTGAGACACTTGCTCACTGGCCAACAAGGTAAAAAATAAAGATCAAATCATAAAAAGAGACTCAAGGAAGGGTAAGGACCTGTGACAAGTTGTAAAAGTGACCATTGGACACTAGCGCTGAGGTGGACACAACACATTGCGATATTATCCTAAGAACAAAAAACAAAGTACTAAATATAGAAAATAGGCCTAGGGGCCCTTGTGACTGGGATAACATGATATAAGACCACTGGAGGTGTAACAAATAGGATAAATAAGTCATAATAAAGATCAAAAGACCAAAATGACCATGCGAACAAGACTCATAATCATTATCAATACCTTCTTGTGAAAGAGCAATAAAAGACATAGCACTTATGTTTGTTTGACCAAATTAGGGTGTGAACAACCTCTTTATTTGGGCTCTCATTATTTATGATTGTTTTTACTTGATTGATGTATCATCGTATGTCTCTTTATTTGGGCATATGGGTTTATGTGATATTTAATTGTCATTATTGTGTAACCCTTGGCCTTGTGTGACATTGAGTGTACCTTTATTCTGTGTGTGATGGCCATGACATTGTATGATTATGAGTGGATAAATATAGGATTGTTTATTGAGTTTTTTGTATTTGTGGTGCAATAATCCATATCATGCACCCTCCTTTTTGTGTGATGTCATGATTCATATCATGCACCTTCATGTGTAGTTATTATTCAATGTTTATAAAAGTGATGGTTATTATTGCGTGTCTAATTGTTATATTTATTTTGGCAACACTTGTATGCCTTACATCACATGTTTCATGTATGCTTTAATGGTATATCCATTAATATGATAACATATTAACACATGATGTGGTTAACTCTTTTCTTTTGAGACAAATAATTTGTAAGCTACATCACTCACCTCAAAATGGGGGCATATTAGTGGGCTTGTCATAGAAATTTAAACATCATTTTACACAATATTCATATTTTTGGATAAAATTACATAATTCACAAAGTTCATACTGTTTAATCTATTTTTAGTTAAAGTGAATTAAATTAATGAATATTAAACTATTGAAATTTGAATGTTGGTATAAACAGATATGATAATGAAATACATTATGCTACAAACTTTTGCAAAATTTATAATTTTTAAAAATTGGTAAAATGTGCCTATAGATATGTAAACCTCCCCAAGACATATGTTTTTCTAACTGTGTAGGTTGACTATAACTTGAAACTATTTAACATGACCTATGTACTATGTTGTGATTGAATGTAGGAAGTTAATCTATGATTAGATAAATCTAAAAGAAGAGGATAGGGGTGAAATACAACCTAGTCAATTAACTATGACCATGTTCTTGTAACTGATTTCTCAATCTGGGTATGTGTGACTATTTATGAGGGTTAACTGATAAATTATGTGTGTAGATATTACCCATGAAAGATACATAAAATATAAAACCCTCGATCCTACACAACAAAAATATAGAGATCAAATGCAAAGGGGGGAAATGGGTAAGGGTAATAGCCCATTTATCCTCAAAAAATTCTACATAGTTTGAGTGGTTCCTACATATCCCAAATGGGCCTCTGGTCGATGTAATTCTTCCTCCTATGATGATTGTTTGATTCATGATTGTGTAAATATATAATTGAATCTAGAAGATTAATTGAAAAGTTTGATAATTAATTCCCTTTACATGCAATAAAAGATATTTAGACTTGGCTTATGATTGTTATAATGTTGCCAAATCGAAATTGGAAGAAATAGGGATATTTTGCTCAGTGTGTAATAGAATTTCCAAGTGATTGCTTGATGTATTTGGAGAAGCCTTGATGTGCTAATAAAAGAGAATATTTTTAATATTTTCTCTAACCAACTTTTAAAATGTGTGAGAAAGTTGTGAAATGTCTTGATTCAAAAAATCAATTGTTAGGGCATGGGGGACAAGGCTACGCTAATGAACAAGGCCACATTATAACCTTGTTTGCCATAGCATGAACTTGTCCCAAAAGGATAGAGACTACTAAAAAAGGTTCAAAAAGAGCCTGTAAGTTGAATATCAATGAATAAGCTTTAAATAGGGATGTCTAAATGATATTTTTTGTGTTTAAAAGATAATAGAGGCTCTCTTATAGATTTTGAGTTATGAAAATGGTGAATAGACCAAGGTAAGGATGTCAAGATTAAACATTGAAAAATACTTAATGATCAATTTCACATGTCTACGTTTGCCCCCACTTTATTATAATGATGAAATAAAGTGAAATTATTAGAGTAAAGGTATTAGGGAAAGATAAAATAAAATGATAGTGTATGCCAAATTGTAATGATTTAGAATTGGTGAAAGATTTTTTTGCTTTGTTAGGGTTTGATTATGCCTTGCATCAAGAGACATGGTCTTTTCATCATTAGACCTCTTTGTCATATCTCATCCCCATGGGATATTAACATTTATTAAGATTTAATAGCTTCACCCTCTAGAAAAGCTATTTAATGGTCTCCCCACCTTCCCCTTCAGCTATTGAAGCTGTGATGGATGAAGGAGTGCTCTGTAATGACACTATTGAATAAATGATTGAGGAAATTTATCCCAAAAGTATATCATAAGGTAAGGATTCTCCTCTTGATGTTGTTATTACTTAGCTTATTTTTAATTTTGGTTATCAATGGCAAGAGAAGTTTTGTCTGATAGGTTACTTCATTGGTCACATTCCTTCTAAAAGCATGATCGAATCTTGGGCTCAAACTGCCTCAGTGGCTCATGGCATTAAGATTGAAAGCATCCAAAACATGACAAAGGTTTTATTATGTTAAAATTTTCTAACCCCACCCACGAATGTGTTATATTGAACAAGTTGGCCACTTGGTATGTCTGAAACTCCCTCTTAGTGTTATCCCCTTGGACCAGAGACTTTGTAGTCTCATAGCAGTTTGCTCTGAAAGTCCCTATCTGGGTTGAGTTCTTAGGTTTTCTCTTGCCATATTGGCCCTTCTTGGACCAAATAGTTGGCTTTATAGGCCATATTTTTACTCATGAGTCCCATAGATTCTACTTGCCCCAACTACAAAGGAGGGTATGTGTGAAAGTTGATCTTTCTAAGGAGCTTAAAGAATCTATCAAAATTCAAGTTGGTGACCCTCGATATTCACAAAGAATTTTTATATGAACTTACCTAATACTTATTTTCATTACCAAACCACAAGACATAAGATTAAGGACTATCCTTTGTATCTCCCCTACAATAAGACCCCCACCAAATCGATGGATATTAATCCTAAGAATACCCAAGAAGATGGATGGAAAATCATTGGAGGGAAGAGGAACAATCATAATAAGGGGCTTACTCAGACTGGTCATGGGATTATCAACAAGCCTTCCTATAGCTACATGCTTTAGGCACTTAAGCCTTCATCTCTACCGAGCAAATAAGTGCCTCATAACATATTAACTATTAAGGAACCAATGCCTATATAGGTAGTGTCATCTCAACCTCAACTTCAAAGCATGCTCCTAGGGGCAAATGTGTTTTTTAGTTATCAAGTATCATCAGACATCTTTCTAGATGATCTATATATCCTATCACATATCACATGGAGTGATACTTGCAAGTGCTCTCACAACCCCTCTTAAAACTTTCTAAATCAGTCTCGAAGCCTCATTCATCAAGGTTTGTCTGAGGATTTAGAGTTTGTGATAGAATTTGCTTAGCAACTAGAGTTTTTTCTCTCCAACTGTGAGAATTTCTTAAAGAATAGATATGAATCCTTTGAAGGGTTCTATGTAGAGGATATGTCTCTCGACACCTATAATCTATGAATTGTTTTTCATGGAATGCTCAAGGCTTGATAGTCTCAAACTACAAGTATTTTGTTCAAGATTTTAGAAGTAAGTTTGTAGATATGGACATTCTCTACCTTCACAAAGTGAAGGTGGTGGGTTTCCTTCTCTTAGTTGTTGTTAGAGTTATCTGGCTTAACAATTTAGTGATTTCTAATAATCATGAGGCAAGCCATGGTGGAATTATGACATTCATTGCACCCAAGTGGTAGCCTCATTTTGTGACATTTATCAAGGACCCCACCCATCATGTCATATAGACCCTTTTCAATATTTAAAATCACTTGTTTAGAATTATTAATGTTTATGCCTCGAATGATGTATATGAGTGATCAACTTTATGGTGATGGATTATTGATTCTCTACCTGATGCCCACTAGAATATACGTGGGAATTTTAATATGGTAGAACAATCAACTGACAAGATTGGGACTCTACTAATGTGATGGGGCACTAGTGAAAGAGAGGTGTGGTTATACATGCAAGCAAATTTGGCTTTCATGATCCTAATTTAGGGAAAACTCCCACACCAAAATTTTGGTACACTTAGACCAATATTTGAGGTGGGACTGATAGGATGTTTAAATAACTTGATCATGCTATGATTTCTACTCAACTGTACTTGTATTTTGATAGTAGGTTTACTCCACCAATAGAAGACTTGCCAAATTTTGCTCTCTCTAACCAATTTTCAATTAGATACTATATTAATTAGCATTTTTAAAATCCTAAACTCTATAAGATAATTATTTATTAATACAACCCTCCTGGATCATGGGCCCACCATGGCACACATCAAGTGGGTTTAGAATCTAGTTCCTAGGCCTACTCAGTAGTCATGGTGAACCCAATGGTGAGTAGATGTTCTCAATCAGATCACTAGATTTTTGCATAGCTATAGGTGTCAATTAGCCAAGATTCAATGAATATCCTACTCCTCCACTTTAGAGCTAAGCCAGATTGTGGCCTCCCTAGAGCAACACCCATTCAGTGAAGCTCTCCAGATGCAAGTGGTCAAATTATGCCATAAAATCCAAATTTTTCATCAATACAATGGCCATGGTGAATAATGTCAAGATCATATGTATTGGCTCAAATTTGGAAATTGAGTCTTTAATGAATTCTTCCACATGTTCAAGGCCAAGTCCACCTCACAACAGATGTAAACCATTTAAGATAATGGGTAGAGATACACAAAGAAGCCTGAGATGGTGAAGGCTTTCACTAAACATTATCAATAAGTGTTTTCATCTCAACCTTTGTCCATGGAAAGCCAACAGTTCTTGAACTAGCACCTCTCAGTGGTTCCCACTAAAGTTACTACCACCCAAAGGGTCATCTGTGATAGACTCTTTTCTATTAAGGATCTATTTGAATTTGTGATGCAAATGGCTTATGACAAAGCCCCAATATGTGATGTATTTCCTTATGATTGTTATAAGAAAATGTGGGATATTATTGGGGCTGACCTTTATCAGGTTTACCTCAAAGCCTTCCACTCATAGACCTTGGGGTCAACCATCAATAAAGGGCATATCAAATTCATCCCAAAGTTTGGTGACCCTGAGCTCATTTATAATCGGTGTCCTATCACTTTGATTAACATTTCTTACAAAATCATCACTAAGGCATTGACACTTTGCCTTAGACATATGCTACCTTAAATCATCTAGCCTGAACATACAAGCTTCATTCATGTCTACTATATTTTATATAATCTTATTACAGTGTGGGAAGGCTTGGAATGGACCCATCAATCACACCAAAAGGTTTTGTTCATTAAAATTGATTTTCAAAAATCATATGATTGCATTGAGTGGCTATTTATCTTGGGTATGTTACAAGCTTTGGGTTTTGATCCCACTCTCATTCAATCTATCTACACATTATTTTTTGATGCCTCAGATTTCTTCTTCATTAATGGAGTCAACTCATAACCTTTCAGCCTCTTCAGATCCATTAGACAAGGTTGACCCTTGTCTCCATCCTTGTATGTTCTCACTACATAAGGCTTTGGTTATTTTTTGACCAATGCTCAATCCCAAGGCCTTGTGCATGGTATATTCCTTCCTTCAGAAGAACCCCAATAACTTCTTAATGGGCATTTCATTGATGAATCCTTCCATATGATCATTGAGGAAGAGGATGTTTTGGCCAATGCTATGCACTACCTAGAGGTCTTTTGTCTTCTCTCAAGATCTACCATTAAATGGCATAAAATATAGTGTTATAGACAATCCTTTCTTCCTCAGCTTACTTATATGGCATAATATAATTGGTAGTGGCTACAACATGATGATATTTTTATATTTTTGAGAATTTCCTTTACCTTCTTGGCCTCTCCTTCTTAGTTGTGGCAGTGCGTGGTAGACTGTGTTGAGAAAAAACTCTTGTATTGGATCACTAATCCACTTTCCTTGGTTGCAAAATTATAAATCTACTCCAAAGTGCTTACTACCACCCATGTGTACTATTATTCTTATTAGGTGCCCACAAAATAGGCTATCTACAAGATCAAAAAGTTGTCATGGGATTTCATTTGAGCCAATCCCTCCACTGGTAAGAGCTTTCACATAGTTGCTTGGGATTATTATTGTTTTCCTCATGAAGTTGGAGGTGTGGACCTCATTGATATCTCTTGATAAGCCTCTGCCCTGTATACTAAATGGATTATTCACACAATGGAGGGAAAAGAAGCTTGGAAGACTCTAGTTTAGAATTGCATTGCTCAAGGGTCCCCCTTCAATCATGTGGATTGGAAAGGACTTGGTTTTACCAATCTCCTTACCCTTGTCACCTCATTCAAAGTGGTGGGCACCTTTGTCATTAAGATTATCTAAAAATCTTGGGAAAAACCATGGATGTTTTGGAATGGCTCAAACTTCAAGGATGGTCTTTCCATCAACCAATAGTCTCTATGGTGGTGGCCTATCATCAAAATGAACATGGTGCCTCTGATATAAGTGCCTTACATTCATACACTTAGGTTTTACCATAGAGGAATCCACGCTGTGCAAGACTTTTTCTACAAAGAGTCTCAATTTTGGATCCCTTAAAATGCTTTTCAGTCTAAATTCAAACTTTATCTAGCTAATAAAGAGTCTTATGATAAGATTATGGTAGCGGTGTCTATGGAGTCTCTTCACAAGATCTTCGTTAACTTTGCTCATCCTTGGTGGAAGGACTAGAAATGGTACAAAGAGACTCCTTTCCAGAATTATACAACCATAAAATGTTATGAAAGGCTCTCCCCACACTTGCCTATGGTGGATAAACTCAACCAAAGGTGGAGTCTCCATTCCTCCTATTCTATATGGGGGAATCACTTCTACATTATTTGGTTAGCTGTACTAAACTCAAAATTGTGCCTTTCAATTGGTGTTTACTTTATCAAGGCCTATCAATTAGCAAAATGCTTGTTGAATTGGGGATTTATCTACCCAAATGTCCTTTTTATGGACACCTTGAAACCATAATACACATTTTTTAGTATTCCCCGAAGGCCTGACATGTTTGGACTTAGATTCATGACTTTTTCTAGCCCCTCCACTCAATTCCCTTTAGTTGGTGCCATATTTTATTTGGAAATAATCCTAGTCTGCCTCCCTAGTATATCTAATTCTAGCATGCTTTTAGAATGGAAATTTCATTTTGGCTAGGGAAAGAGTGTAATTTAATGTTATTTTTTGATAATTCTATTGACTCTTTATTTGCTACTTATGAAAAAGCCACCATTATTTTCTAATGTGATTCTATAGATACAAGTGCAAATAAACAAAATGGCTATTGAACTTGACTACCTATAGTGATTCCTCCATCATTAGGGTGATGTGCCTTGAATAGTTGCTTACGTGTTGCCTTTCCTACCCAAGGACACCCCACTTCAATGTAGGGGTGACCCTCTTAGGGGTGGATCTCATCATATCCAACCTCGTCACCATTCTTAGGCTTCTAGTTCTTCACAATAGTATCACTCTCCCCTTTTGACTCAACAAGGTGGCTGGGGATCTCCCCTTGTAGATCGACATTCTGGTTGGAAATAATCCTAGTCTACCTCCCTAGTATATCTAATTCCAGCATGCTTTTAGAATGGAAATTTCATTTTGGCTAGGGAAAGAGTGTAATTTAATGTTATTTTTTGATAATTCTACTGACTCTCTATTTACTACTTATGAAAAAGCTACCATTATTTTCTAATGTGATTCTATAGATACAAGTGCAAATAAACAAAATGGCTATTGAACTTGACTACCTATAGTGACTCCATCATTAGGGTGATGTGCCTTGAATAGTTACTTGCGTGTTGCCTTTCCTGCCAAGGGACACCCCACCTTAATGTAGGGGTGACCCTCTTAGGGGTGGATCTCATCATATCCAACCTCGTCACCATTCCTAGGCTTCTAGTTCTTCACAATAGTATCACTCTCCCCTTTTGACTTAGCAAGGTGGCTGGGGATCTCCCCTTGTAGATCGACATTCTGGTTGGGTCTCTCTACTTTAGCCACCTCAACATAGTCATGGGTGGTGCTCTCTACTTTAGCCACCTCAACATAGTCATGGGTGGGACTCTCTATCTCTAATATCCTGATGCTGGGGGAGTTTCCAATCTGAGAACACCTAGGATGGCTCTCTTCAGCCATTTGATAAAAAATTTCTATGGCCTAATTTAACAATTTCACCCAAGCATGCTACTGAAGAAAAATATAATGTTAAACAGGAGGATACTGATGCCAGATGGGACCCTATGGATGACATAAAATATCTTCCTAGCTCCAAGTGGGGTCCTCCTAAAAATGACCTGCCCTCAGCTGGTTTATTTGCTATTGCTGCTTAAGTTTCCATTTTTAAAATGTATTAGATCTTTCTCTAGGCTTGGCCTAGTTTGTTCATTGTTTTTGTGGCCTTGTGACTTTTGATTCCTAGGCATGGCCTAGTATTTCATTATTGGCATGTCCTTTGCCAATTATTTTTGTGAATAGTCATGTATATGTTGTATTTATTATAAAATTATAAGCTCTATTTCATAGAAAATAAATTAAAATTACTCGATTAAATTAGATGCAAACTTGAGTGTGTATACACACTTTATCTTTTGATACAATATTTGATTGTGTAAGATGCCTTAATGTAAACCCTGTAATAATGACATTAAAATTAGTTATTGCCATATTTGAAAGTTAAAAATTTGAAACTTGAAATATGAATTTTGAAAAGAGAGCAAAGAAAGTATACAACTTAAATAGTATACAATTTGATTACCTTACAACTTAAAATTAGAGAAGTATTTTCCCCTTGTTGAGGAATTTTAGATAAATGTTGAACCTATGGAAAATTGAGATTGATCAAGTCTAAATTTGGATACCTTTGAATGATCTTAAATTAGAAATATTGTATAATCCAACTCTCATTTGATAATGTAGAGTACTCTATAAAATATTTGAAGGGGTGTGTTGGGTCCAACATGCCCCATTCTTAGATTTCAAATGGGAACCCTCTTGTTCCACTTTATTCTTTGGTGTACAAGTTTATGTATGTGAAGTTATGCCTTCTAAATGTTTATTGATATTAACCAAGTCTGAATTCAAGCCTTTCAAATATAAGAAGTTCCATGTCTAATCCACCCAGTCTTAATTGTACCTCTAAAATATTTTATTTCGATTTGAAAGTGACCAAGTATTTATAATTTCCCATTGTAAAGACTCGATCAATATTCAATTTTAGACTTGGCTATTCAAAAAGTTTTCAAACTTTGAGGATGATGTAAATTCATTTATGTGTATTGATGAATCCTATTATGTGTTCAAGCTCAAAAGTTGGCCTTTTTTACACCGTGGTGGATTTTCTCACTTTTTGGGATAACTTACTAATGACTTTGTTTGCCTTAGTTTTTTTTTTTTTGCCTTATCCTTTTTGTAGGTTTTGGAGATTTTTAGGGGTCCCTTAGATTCTTTCACACATCCAAATGTCATCAACACGTAGCTTTGAAGTTAAACATTTTTTGGAAAAATGAATAAGTCCTTTTAAATCCCCAGGGCCCTGAGATTGTGCCATGTGGTATGATCTCAATGACCCAACCCCCTAGAACCTCAAAACCTTGGGAGTATTAAGCATTAACTTAGAAGCCCAGGAGTTAATCAACATTGGTAAAGATTTGAGCCCCCAAGTATTAAATAATATGCCACATGACACCCTCTCAAAATCCTAAGAGATCAAAGTGATTACAACATTATCCCAAAGTATGAAGACCCTGAAGGCCCTAGAAAAATTCACATGGCAATGACTGAGAAACTACAGAGTAAAACCTAAAAGGTTAATAAGAAGCCACATGGATACAATAATGATGAAGGTAGATAATGAGGTAAAACCTAGGAGCTTTGATAGACTACCAAGTGGAAAAATAGGACTCATTGAAGCAAACTAATAGCCTAGCAAAGGAAAAGGAATTTGAGGTCAAGAAAACTCCACATGGCCAATGAAGGAGAGCCCAAGTACATAAAAGAAGATGAACCTAAACCATGTCAATTGACTGAGTCATCATAAAAGGCATAGGCTTAAATTTCATGGCTTATCAAAATGTCAAAATGCCTAGAATTGAGGAAAACAACAAAATAATTAGTTGAGCTAGATTTTGAGGAGACTGACTAGTTAAAGGAGGTACATGGAGTGAGTTGGTGTCTTCATGACTCAAATATTCTCTTAGGTGGGCCGAATAGAAGAATCATTCAAAATACTTGGCCAAAAAGGGAGAAATAGGTGATCATTTTAGTTAGATAGGTGTCACAACCATGAAAAAAAGGATAAAATAGAATTTGGAATTCCTTTGAGAATGGAGAGAATATTCTAACTAATAACAATTACAGTAGCCTAGAGTGGAAATCATGGCTAGAGATGGGAGCCTTGTGATACTTGGAGGCAAGTCCCATTCTCTTTTCTATACAAGGTAGTCCACATTCTTGTTTTAGAGAGGGAGATACCATGCCCCAAAACTCTGCAAAAATTATGATAGGCTCCATCCTCTCTTGTTCTTGTTTTATTTTGGCTTGTAAATGTCTACCTAGAGGGCACACTTAAATGTGTTTGTAATAGCATTAAAATAGACACCAGTCTAGTTTTAAATTCATGTTGTTTTTTAGTAATGTCCTTCATTTCTTGATGGAACAAAATTGATTTATGTTAGGAAGATATTCCAATGCTTATTTACTAATGAGTATGCAATTAGATTGTACAATAGCTAGTCTGATTGGTTCCAAATTTCCATTCTATTTAACTTGAAGCCATGTCATGCCATTATATGTGGTAGTTATAGGATTTTTATATTATTTTATTTAATAAAATTTTAGGGTAATATGTTCATTTAATTCTTTAGAATCTTACCTATTGAGTTGCTATAGTTTGTGCTACAACTAAAACTGGTACACAATGGTATAATTGTGATCATACATGCTTTTGATTTTTAGTATTAATAATTTTTTTTCAATTAAGGAACCATTTAATTTCATGTCTTACTCTTTCTCTCCTTTTATCCCCTCTTTATAGTGAATAATTTGGCCATTGTATTATAGTGTGATACCTATGTGAACTAGGAAGTAAAGGACTTAATCAAGCATCAATAAGACTTCTCAAACAATACGAAGTAGATTGAGCTTCTAATGATTAATTGCTATTGCTCACCTAGATAAATGATTGGAAATTTATCAACCATTGGATTCAACTAGCTGGATCCTAAAAATGAAGGGACATTGTGTCCCATGTGATGTTATCTCCCTTTGTCCCATTATATTAGTTAATCCAATAACTTTTATTGATGCGGGTCACAAACTAAGACCAACAAAAATTGGCACTAGAAGGAGGGATAAAACCTATTTATTACTTATTATAATTTAAATTAACACCATCTCCTTCTAATTGTCCCAATTTTTATTATTTTCTTAATGCAACCAACATAAACTAGTACTAGAAGGAGGGCCAACATTTTCTATCTAGTTTAAAATTCTAGATACTTTATGTCATTTTGAGTTAATATCTGTTATAAATTTTTAGATTTTTTGTATTTCATGTTTTTTCTAGATCAAGGTTATTGGTCTGAATAATCTCTAACTCATATTTGATATCTTAAACAATCTAGATCCTATTGAGCAAATCAATAGATCTTGAGTAAACATAGGTAGATTGATTATATCCCCATTGCAAATATTTATAAGAGCATGAACTACTAGAGAGAAACTAAGACCTTTAGCCACCCCTACTGGTTCATCCTATCAAACTGTCTAGAATACACCTCTACCCATTGATGATCTAATGACTTGGTTAATAGGGTCTACAATAAATGTTCTAGGAGATGTGCATGATCTACCTAGGAACTTTGAGAGATACCCTCCAAGGTTCAATGTAAGTACTAGGAGGATTGCTAAGGAACATGTCACATCCTACAAAACTACCCTCTTACTCAACATTAAGCATGAAGATGTAGCCTATAGGCTATTCCATTTCACATTACTTGATGCAACCTATGAACAGCTCCTTAACTTACCTGAGAATTAAATTAGAAGATGGAATCAATTAAGTAGCTCATTCTTAACCTAGTTTTGTAAAATGGTAGACCGTAGTGTCTTATATCAACAATTTTCTTGCATGAAAGGGATCCTAATGAACCTATATGCAATTTTAATGACCTCTTAAAAAATATGTAAAGTAAGGTGATAATCATGTATAATATAGATGATTAGTTAGCATTGGAAATGTTTAAGAATGCTTAAACCCATGGATAACCATGTTCTTGATTAGGGATACAACTATCACTGACCTACCCCTCACCTATGTAGAGGAAATAAAAGTGGATAGGCAACTCAATCCACAAGTATAGATGTTGGCACCCATCCTTAACATTATTCTAAACATGCCAGCATTGAATCCAATCCTACTTATAAATAAGAATGTTCCAATGCTACAACCCCTCCCAATCATGAATCAACTTTTTTGCTCCATGTTGTTCCAAATCAGAATTTAGGACTTTTAAATTCTATTGGTAATGAGGCTATGTCACAATAATATAACCAATCTATAGTCTTAGTTACAACTAATATCACACAAAATTATAATGAAGAATTAGCCAAGCCTGAGTTGGATGAAATTCAAAGGATGGTGCAAAGGTTGAACAATGATTTCCTTAGTTTGTAAAAATAAGTGGGTAGTTTTAAGTAATGTAAATTCTACCCCAAATTTTAGTTATCAACATAATTACAAACCCAACAACAGGGAAGTCAATTAAGTTGACTCTCCATCTAATAAAATGCCTAAAATCAACATCATGGAGATAGCCCTACCCAATTGGTGTCATGTGCATAACACAAACCAACATGGGGAAGTTAATCACGTTAAGTTTTGCAATGCCTTTTAAATCTTGCAAAAGGAGATTGATGAATATGAGGTTGATCCAAATAACTATAATATCATGGGTAACCCTAATGTTCCTAGTTCATCTAAATCACCTGATATAACCATGGTTTTATAGACCCTAGACTTTCCTAATGAAGGAGATAATGATCTTAAGGAGGATATCAATGTTATTCAGGCTATGAAGTAGTTCTATAGGGGAAATTATAACCTTGGGAGTAGGTCACACCAACCCTTGACCACCTTAATGCCACCCAACAACATTGATACTCCTCTTGAACCAAAAGCTAGGAATGATCTGCCCCCATCAAAGTCAAGCTATGGTCAACTACTAATAGTAAGATTAGCTACAACATAGTAGAAGCTATGAAAGGAATAAAATATAATATAACCCTCCATGAATTGGCATATATTACTAAATAGAGGGATTTAATCCTTAAGTATCTTATAGGCAAGATCACTCGGCCCAAAAATAAAGATGCAATCAATACCAATGTTATGATACATAAGGCCAAAATTGAGGTTCCACCCTTCTTACTCACGATTTAAATATATGGTAAGAATTTAATAAATATCTGGATGATTTAGGTGCCTCAACAAATGTCATGCCTTTAAAGATTTATAAGAAACTAGGATTGGCCCCTATAAATATAGATTATGTAGTGGTCCAGTTAGATAAGTCTAAATTCAGGGTTGTAGGAGAATTGTTAAAGGTTCATATGCAATTGTAGGCTGAGCCAAGAATGCATCAATTCATAGACATACAAGTGATTGAAATCCCAAAGGCATATGGCATGATGATGAGTAGAGATTGGTCCAAATATCTTAATGATTATATGGCAATAGACTTATCCCATATGTGGTTTCCATAGAGAGGAGTGGAAAATTATATAAGGATTGATAGAGAGCCACACATGCAAATAATGATAACGTAATATAATATAATCAATGAACAAGTCAATTTTACCTCTAGATATTTAGATGTCTATACTTTGACTACCAAACCAACAAGGAAGAAGCAGCTTGATCGAGATCAAAGTTTAGGTATGTGGTATTTGTATTTTGATGGAGCTTGATCTAAGAAAGGGCCAGGAGCAAGTATTGTACTTATTGATCTTTGTGGTAAAAAACATGTAGTTACATATAGATTGAAACTCCATTATACTAATATCATAGTAGAATATGAAGTGTTAATATTGGGACTATAGTTCGTATCCATGTACAAAATCCATCAATTAAAGATATATGGTGATTCTAAATTAGTCATCAATCAGGTAAGAAATAAATTCCAATTTAAGATTTCTCATTTGAATAAGTATAAACATCATTTTTGGGATTTGATGGAATATTTTTATGTATTCAACATTTTTACCATTCCTAGAATTGACAATGCCATGGCAAACTCAATAGCTATATCTATTGCTAACCTTACACCTTTGGATAATATGGATTTGAAAAAGTTTTCTATTGAATTGGTTTCATTTACATCTATGCCTAATAATGTGAAGAACTTTCAAGTGTCTGGTGACAACATACACATTCTGGATTTCCTTTATAATTCTAGTGTTGTTGATGTATAGGTAGTTGACGAGGATGAGAAGTAATATAAATGAAGAACATTATGATGCTAATGGAGTTATAAACCTTAAGGATAATCAATTTCCAAAGGGAATGATATAATTGGAAAGGTTCTTTTACATAGAAAGGCCTCTAGCTATGCCTGAAAGAGATGTTCACCCCAATCAAAGGTCATGAATTATTAACATGGGCACACCTGATCAACCTTAGAACATAACTATGGGGATAAAATGTAGTGATGAAGAAATTCAAAATTTACAAAGGATGTTACTCTATTACCAAAACATCATTGCTTGGACTTATGGTGACCTAAAGGTGTTTAATACTAGCATCATGATGCATAATATCCCATTGAAACTTGATAATAATCCATTCAAATAGTACCATAGACCAATTAATACTATTATTGAGCTGCTCATCTTGAAAGAAGTTTAAAATTTATTATCAGATGGTAAAATATTTCATGTGAGACATTCAACTTGGGTAACCAATTTAGCGTTGATCATAAAAGAAAAATGGATAAATTCACCTTTGTGTTGACTTTAGAAATTTGAATCAAGCTTTACATAAGGATAATTATCCACTACCATCCATAGATTAAGTCATCCAAGAGGTCAATAGATTTGAGATGATGTATTTCTTAGACATGTTATCAAGATACAATCAAGTTTTAGTTGATAAGGAAAATTGATCTAAGATAAATTTCACCACAAAGTAGGGCATGTTTGCTTACAAGAAAATGTCTTTTGGACTAATCAATGTTGGCACCACTTTCCAAGAGCCATGGAATATAAGGAAATTACTTAGATGATTTGAAATAATAGAATTATATATGGTAGAATTAAGATCAGAATAAGCATATTCACAACAACAACAATTGGCAAAAGAACAGAATAGTTGAATATTGTGATTGAGCCACTTCGAGGGGACAACCTTGACAATAATGCAATCAGAACAAAATTCATAATATGATGATAAAAGACAAACCACTACCTCCTATATATAATCTACTTAGCCATGTTTATTCCATAGGCTGACCATACTAAGAACATCGATAAATGCAACAAGCTAATATGAAGGTGTGTAAGCCACAAGTTAGCCACACATATACTTAAACACACTATAGGTTAAGGGAATCACATGCCCCTTCCCTTCAAAGAAATATTGTCCTCAATGTTGAATCAAACTAGGATGTTTCTATAGGAATGTTTCATCCTCCCATGTTGCATCTTTAAAATGCAAGTTCTTCCATTTAATCAAATACTACTCAATGACTTTAGTTTGTAGTTAGTGCACATGTGAAGGATCTTCTTAGGCTCTAGAATGACTCAGGCTTCTTCATCTAATTCAGATAACTCAGTTTGAGTGAAAACTCTATGTCTAATTACTTTCTTCAGGCAAGATACATGGAATACCAAATATATGCTGGGGGTAATTATAGCTTGTAAGCCACACTACCAATTTTTTTCAAGATCTGGTAAGGGCCATAATACTTAGGTGATAACTTGTTATCATTTTTTTGTTGTTTTAGAGACATGTTTATATGAATGCAAGCACATAAAGACCTAATCACCTATGTCAAAATGCCACTCACTTTAGTGTTGATATACTTACTACTTCATTCAATTTTGTGTCATTATTAGATTCTCTCATAAACTGAATAACACCTCTTGTAGATGGTGAATGTGTTCCTTAATAGTTCAAACCTTATGATTCACTAGAAAAATTAAAGTTATGGATGGGGCGTGATACCCATACAATGTCATAAAGGGATACATCTTGGAAGAAGTGTGAAAAGAAGTGTTATACCACCATTTAACAAGTGGTAGCCAATGAACCCATTTGCCCCATTTATTAGAAAAACAACAATGAAGATAACCTTCAAGACATTTGTTGACTACCTTTGTTTGTCTATCAGATTGAGGATGATAGGATGAGTTATGATCTAGTTGGGTACAAACATGCAAATAATTTAGTCCAACAATTACTAGTAAATATGGGATCTCGAGCACTTATAACTATCTTTGGAGTGCCATTTAACTTTTGAACTATATTGAGAAAAGCAGAAGCTACTGTACTAGAAATAAATGGCTATGATAAAGAAAAATAAATGAGCATAGTTTGTGAGTTAATCCACAACTACCATGATAGAATTTTTACCCTCAGACCATTGTAACCCCATATTGAAATCCATGAAAACCTCTTCCCAATACTGGCTAGGGATGGATAAAGCATAAAAATACCTGGGGTCTTAATGGTTTTACCTTTATTTTTTTGGCATACCATGAATTTAGCCACCTATTTCTGAACATCCCCCTTGAGTCCTTCCAAAAATAAATCTTACTTGATTCTATGATATGTTTTCAAAAATCCCAAGTGACCTCCAAGTAGACAGGCATGGAATTCCTAAAGAATTTTATGTTTGAGGAGAGAATGCTTACAAATGTATAGTCTATCTTTATACCATAATGTGTTCCCCTTCCATGTAAATTTTTTATATTTGTTACAATCTTGCTAAAGATTATGAATAAAATCCTTGGTAGCACTGTCATCCTCCCATTTTGATCTTACTTCCTCTATCTAATCTGCCTGCCACATGGTCATGGTGCATAACATTGACTCAAAAGATTCATCCCACTAAGAGAGGGCATCTGCCACCACATTATATTTTCCTTTATTATAAACTGTTTCAAAATCATAACCTAATATTTTAGTCACCTATTTTTTGTTGTTCTTCAAATGAAAAGTGTTGTTCCAAAAATTATTTGAGGCTATCATGATCATTTTTTACCTGAAAGTGATAACCCATCAGATAAGGTCTCCATTGCTTCACTGAATGTATAATAACCATCATCTCTTTCTCATATATTGGTTTGAGCCTATTTTTTTACCTTCATTTAGTGAATTTCAAATGCCAGTGGTCTACCTTCTTACATGAGTACAACCCCCATGCCCTATCCTGATGTGTCACACTCCACAACAAAAGTTTCTGAAAAAATAGGAGTAACTAAAAATGGAGTTATGAACATAACCATTTTCAACTATTCAAATGCCTTGGTAGCTAAATTAGTCCATTATAAAGAGTCTTTTTTTAGTAAAGAGGTGAGTGAGGCTATAATGCTACCATAATTTTTGACAAACCTATGATAGTAACCAGTTAGCCCTAAAAAACCATAGAGGTTCTTGAGGGTCTTTGGAACTTGCCACTCCATCATTGCTTGGATTTTCTTAAGATAAAATTTCACTCCTTCATGTGAAACAATATGACCCAAGTAATCCACCTCTTGGAAACCAAAATCACATTTGGAAGGTTTGGCATAGCGCTGATGTTATTCCAAAAATGAAAGCACCTGTTTCACATGCTTCAAATGGTCTTCCCAATTTTTGTTGTAGATGAGGCTATCATCAAAAAACATTAATACAATTTTTTTAATAAATGGCCTAAAAATAGTATTCATAAAAAATTGAAATGTAGATGGTGCATTTGTGAGGCCAAAATGCATGACCATAAATTCATAATAGCCTTCATGAGTTCTGAAAGATGTTTTAGGTATATCCTCATCGCAGATGTGAATCTGATGATATCCAGAGTGAATATCTAACTTGGTAAAATAAATAGCACCATGTAATTCATCTATAAAATCATCAATTATTGGAATATAAAACTTATCTTTGATGGTGTATTTATTTTCTCTATAGTCTAGGTACATCCTCCAATTGTCATCCTTCTTCCACACCATGACCACCAAGGAGGAATATTCACTTTGACTATGTTAGATGATTCCTACCTCTAACATATCTTGTACCATATTTTAAATTTCATTCTTTTTGGCATATGGATACATGTAGGGTATGATATTGGGTGGTGTACTTCCTAGAATGAATATGATGGAATGATCAGGTGCACAACTTAGCGAAAGTATTTTTGGCATGTCACCAAAGATAATAGAATGGTCATCCAACACCTTTTGCAAATTAGGATGTGTAGAATTTTTGGTTGGTTGAACCTCCATGGAAAATAATCACGACACAAAACCTTTTGCACCTTTTCTAAGAATCTTCAGCATCTAGTGGGAACTAACCAGTTGTGTAGATTTATCTCATAATCCATTTAGTTCAAAATTCCTTTCTGAATGGAACCTCATGAATAATTCTTAGAAATTCATCTCCATAGTTTTCAAAGTGGTGAGCCATTGCACTCCCAAAATAATGTTAGCTCCTCCCATGAGAATAACAAATATAGGGGAATCTAACAAATAGTATCCCATAACAAGCTTAATACTATGACATTTTCCATAATAGTTGATCATACCACCATATGCAATCATGACCTTGAAGTCTAGAGTTGGGTAAATGAAATAACTCAAATGAGTAGCCAACTTACTATTGATGAAGTTATGTGTGCTCCTAGAGTCAATTAACATAGTCACTTTTTGTTTCTTTAGGAATCCCACCACCTTAAGAGTCTGAGGAGTACTAATTCTTGAAAGTGTATGATAGGAAATAGTAAGTTATAAATCTTTAGATTCATCCTCACATTCTTCTAAACCATTCCCTAAAGCCTCCTAATCTTCTTCCTCCTCTTTGGTACTGTCAATGTAAAATAAATTGTTTTCAACACATCGATGCTCTTTGCTCCATTTGCTATTGCAACCAAAAAATAAACATTTTTCACACTTTTCTTCCACTTGATGAGGTGTCACTCTAGTAGGTTGATTAAATGATGGTGCTAGGAAGGTGCATTCACAAACATTATTGAAAGGTCTTCATCTGATCATTTCTTTTTTCTTAGCCATGTGTGCCCTTAGTATGGCCTTAAATATAATACTAGGATAAAAAATGTGAACCTACAATTAGATGTTATCTTTGAGGCCACCCAAAAATGGGTCAGTTAGATTTTCCTTAGTGATGTCTGTCACACGTAAGAAGAGATTCTAAAATTTATGAATGCAGTCCTTGACAATTCTAGTCTGGCTTAACTTGGCTAGCTAGCTGAAGTAGTTTTTAGAGATATTATTGTGATAGTGAAGTTATAACTCTTCATAAAATACTAACCAAGAAACTTGGACACCCTTTTTTTCCATTTGAGCAACAACCAATGATAATAAATGAATAGCCCAGGTTCCAAAAATAAATATGCCATAACCACTTTTTGTGAACATGGAGTTTAATGTAGATCAAATAAATTTTAAATTTGATTGAGCCAAGTGAGTGGATCATTACCATAAAACTTGTGCAGGTCCACTTTTGGCAACATCAACTTAGAGGTAGAATTATTGTTATTATTTTTTGGAGGAAGAGAAACAAACTGAAGTGGTGGAGGATTATTTTTTAGTGGTTGAGCTAATAAGTTGATCAATTGCCAAGATATTTATTGTAATTTATATATCACACTATCCAAGTCCCTTTTAAAACCTGTAATGTCCCCTTAAACCATATCAAAATCATATTTTTTCACTATGCACTATAGCTCTAACTTAAGTTACTAAACTACCTCCAAAATAGATAGATCAAAAGTTTTAGATTCCATATCATCCTTGTGAGGAGTTTTTGGAGTTTCTTACCCTTTCCTGCATTTGTGAGTGTTTGAACCAACCATGCACAAACCCTAGGAGGGTTTTAGTCCCAAAACAAATAAACTGGTGGAATACACCATTGTGATTATCTTGCTAAGATGAATCTAACTATTGATATTGTGCATAATGGTGAAAAATTTTGACCTAAAAAAATGTATTATTAGAATATACCATTGTGATCATATTTTAGAGACAAATCCAATGATTGCTAATTTTCACAAGGTAAAAAATTTCTAGATTTATTTTCCCAATTTTTTTTTTCCTTTTTTGTAAAAAAACCTCACGAACAAAACTACAGTGATAAAAAAAATAAATTCCTCCTAGATCACATGTTATGTTTTTTCAACCTTCTAATGCTCAGGACACTAGATCCAAAGAAAAAAAACCACTCTTGAGAAACTTGCCCAAATCAAAGCTCTAATACCACTTGTAAGGAAATTACTTAAATGATTCATAATAATAGAATTATATATGGTATAATTAAGATTAGAATAAGTAGATCTAAAATAATAACAATTGGTGAAAGAGCAGAATATTTAAATATTATGTCTAAGCCACTTTGAGGGGGAAACATCCACAATAATGTAATAAGAATAGAAATTATAATATGATGATAAAAGACTAACCACTACCTCCTATATATACTCTACTTATCCATGGTTATTCCATAGGCTGAACTTACTAAGAACATCAAAAAATGCAATAAGCTAATATGAAGATGTGTAAGCTACAAGTTAGCCACACATATACCTAAATGCACTATAGGTTAAGGGTGTAGCATGGACATAGTGTTTGAAGAGCTGATTGGTAAGTGCATTGTTTTATAGATGGATGACTTAATAGGTTTTTTCTAAATACAGGTTAAACCATTTATAACACTTATAAAAAATATTTGAATGCTATTGTAAGTTTGGTATTTCACTCAAGCCAAAGAAATGTATTTTTTATGCAACTAAAATTAAGCTCCTTGGTCACGTAATTAGAAAATAAGATATGTCAAATGACCCTAAAATAGTTGATGCCATTTCTAAAATTCAATTACCAAACATTAAGAAGGAACTAAAATCTTGCTTTGGTAAAATTAATTTCATACAAAAATTCATTTCAAGTTTTATTGAGATAACTAAACCATTGAATGACATGTTAAAATATGGATCTAAAGTTGAGTGGGTGCCTACCTTGAAGAAATCATTTTAAGGAATTGATAATGCCATAATATAGCCCCCCCATTTTGGTAGTCTAGATTACAAAAAATATTTATACTTATATTCATTCACATCTGATCATACCATTATTATCATCCTTACTTAGAAACAGGAAGATGTAGGGCATCCCATAACTTTAATGAACACTAATTTTAAGGAATTTGAATTAAAGTATCATATTTTGGATAAACAATCTTATGCATTGGTAAAGGCAATATAGAAATTTAGACATTAAATCCTAAAGAATAAATATTACTCTATGGTTTCTGGATCTTATTGCCAAAATTATGTTGGGACATAATGAACTTGGGGAAGTAAGGACAATCTCAAAACTTCAAAAGTATGACATTGAAGTTAGGCCTGTAAAGCTAGTTTGAGGTTAGGGTTTGTCACAATTGATCTCTAAAATTGACTTTGATATTATTTTTGTCCAAGTAAATTAGTCTAAATTGAAGCACAACCCTTGGTATGAGATTGGCTAGCTTGGGTAGGATACAAAAAAGAACATTAAGGTTGAAGGTTTCTCATTTCATGCTTAAGAAAGGTGTCTTATACCATAGAAATCATGAAGATATTTTCCTTAGATGCTTAATATAAGAGGAAGCACTATATTTCTTGACTTATTTTCATGATAAGTTAGGTAATGACCATATTTATAGCAATGTGATAACCCAAAATATATTAAGGGATGGTTATTATTGGCCAACATTATTTAAGGATTCCCATACTCATGTGAGATCTTATTATCCCTATCAAACCTTTATGAAAAGGGAAACTCGTGTTGTTATACCCCTTCAACCAGTAATTGAGGAGCATCCCTTTAATCAATGGGGCCTAGACTTCATTGGAGTCATAAATCCAAACTCTTTAGTCGACCATAGATTCATTATTATAGCGCCTGATTATTACACAAGATGGGCTGAATCAAAAGTAACCAAGAACATCATTGATGAGGAGGTGATAAGATTAATTGAGGATCACATTATAACCAAGTTCACCACCCCTATGGCACTTTTTTGTGATAATGGCCCTTCCTTCCACTCAACTAAGTTGACTAAGTGGGTGTATCAAAATATAATTACATTGAAGTTCTCTACAAACTATTACCTTCAAGGAAATGGTTTGGCTGAGTCCACAAATAAGAACCTGTTGACCCACACAATTAGCATATTCAACTCAAGTATGATTTATGAGATCATTAAACAAGGCACAATAAAAGTCTCAAGAGATCCCATTTCATGCTAGTTATGATACAAAGCCAATATTTTGAATGACTTTCAAGAGACATGTGCATCTATTTATCAAAGATTACGTGGAAGCAAATGAGATACGTCAGTATAGGATATTGGACCTAATTCATATGGATAATATGATAATTGAAGTCTTGCATAATTTTAACAAGCACTAGATAATTGTGAAAAGATGGTTTGATAGAAAGGCACAAGACAAATGGTTTCATATTTTAGACTTGGTTTCATTATGAGACAAATCCCATGAGAAGAGAGGTAACATTCTAAGCTAAGTCCTCTTTTGACTGACCCTTATCAAGTTATAGAATTGATAGGATAAAATGCTTTCCAATTGAAAGATATACAAGGGAATGACCTACAACTACCAGTCAATGGATGTTTTTGAAGCATTACATTTTGGTTGTTCATCCAACATCATTTCAGATTGAGTCAGGAGGTTTATTACATGTATATATTGTATAATGTTTCATGTTTCCTTAAATTATATTTATTTTCAATTATTTATTTTTTATTTGATTTGTTGTTTTCTATTTCTTACCCTCCAACTCATTTGAGTTGGCTTGTTTCATCAGAGCTCCTAGTGTCTTTTTAATGTGTTTCTCTAAAGAAAAATTGATTAGTGCTAATTACTTGCCATATCATGAGAAATCAGTTCTGTTGGAGGTAGTCTCTTGGCATTGTTATATTAGATCTTACCTTGTATCCCATTAACTAAAATTCTACCTAGAAAACAAAGCTTATGCATAGCCAACATTGCATCAAAACCAGGACTAAGAAGAGGTCAAAAATAGAATAATAGTATGTTGAAAATAAGGTGTTCTTAGTATGGTCACTTCAAATAGTGAGTAACTGCATGATGATCATTCAAATTTCAAAAGTTAGATAGTAAGTAGTCATTCTTGAACAACTCCATAAATTAGAAGCAATTATTTTGTACATTTTCAAAATTTTGAAGGCTACTGATTTAAAATATAACTTGTAGATTTTGAATAATTTCTTTTCTTGTCTAAACCATCAATTACACTTAATTAAATAGCTAAAGCAAATTGAAACACTGATTTAGTTTGAATTTGTCCTAGTAATCTAAATTTTTTGAGTCTATCATTATACCTATAGCTTGGTTCCTAACTCTTAATAGATAGAAGTAAAATTTTGAAAGAAATTGAATAAAAATATAAAATCTAAGTCTTCATCAAAAGGGTGCTTCAGGCAATCTCCATCGTAAGCTTTCTAGCTTGGATGGAAGTGGAACAAGGCTTTGAGTGGGACCAAAGGTATCTTTGTCAGGACTATATACACATAGCTGACAATAAGGAAATGCCCATGAGATTCCCACCAAGCTGAATAACCAATATTTTCCCTCTCATGAATTCTGGTTACTTAGACATGCTTGAGTTTTGTCATGTGAATTCAATAACTATAAAAAAACTGATCACTTTTACACACATTGATGATCTAAGGTTGAATTGGAACTAAATATGTCACATGTTGAAGTAGAATTTAGTGCCTTCATATTTATAATTTTATCTAACAAATTATTTTCAATTTGTGCTTTTTAATATAGGTGTGAATATTTATAGTCTAGGTTCTGAATGCAACATTCTCTTTACATATGTCTCCATTTGTTGGGTTCAACACATCCCATTCTTAGATTTCAGATGGGGACCCTCTTATTTCAGTTTGATCTTTGGTTTGCAGCTTTCTAGATGTTAAGTTCTACCTTTTGAATTCTTCTTGATAATAACCAAGTCTAAATTCAAGCCTTTTGAACATTAGAAGTTCCATGTCTGATCCACCCAATCTTAATTGTACTTCTAAGATTTATTATTTCAATTTGAAAGTGACCAAGTCTTTATAATTTTCCATTATAAAGACTCGGTCGATATTTGATTTTAGACTTGGCTATTTAGAAAGTTTTAAAACTTTGAGGATGATGTAAATTCATTATTGTGGACTTCAAATCCTATTATGTGTTCAAGTTCAAGAACTAGCCTTTGTTGTACGCCTTGGTGGATTTTCTCATTTTTTGGGATAATATAATAATGACTTCATTTGCATTGTTATTTTTGTTGCCTTATGTTTTTTACATGTTTTGGAGATTTCCTAGGGTCCCCCAAATTCTTCCACGCATCCAAATCTTGTCAATACATGTCTTCAAAGTCAAATATGTTTTATAAAAATGACTAAGTCCTTTTAAATCCCTAGGGCCTTGAGATCGTGCCATGTGACATGATCCCAAGGACCCATCCCCTTGAAACTTTAGAACATCAAGAGCATTAAGGCATTAAACTAAAATCTCAAGAGTTGATTTACATTGGTAAATTTTCATGTCCCTGAGTGCCCAAAAAGATGCCACATGGCACCCTCTCAGAAGCATGGGAGCTCAAAGTGATTATAACATTAGTCCAACACATGAATAACCTAGGGGTATAATAAAAAGCCACATGGAAATGATTGATCAAGTATAAACTAAAACTCAAAATTCTAAGAAGAAACCACATGGCCATGATGATGATAGAGGTAGATAATGAGGTAAATCCTAGGAGCACTGATGGACTACCAAGTGGAGAAATTGTACCTATTAAAGCAAACTAATAACCTAGCAAAGGAAAAAGAATGTGATATCGATAAGAAATAATGTGGCTAATGAAGGAGAGCTCGAGAACATAAAATAAGATGAACTCAAATTACATCAATTAGTAAAGTCATCATAAAAGGTGTGTGCTTAAATTTGATGGCCTATCAAAATGTTAGGATGATCTGAATTAAGGAAAATAACAAAATAATTAATTGATTTGGATTTTGTAGAGTTTGATTGGTCAAAGGAGGTATATGAAGTGAGCTAGTGGCTTCATGACTTGAATATTCTCCCACGTGGGATGAATAGAAAAACCATTCAAAATACTTGTCCAAAAAATGAGAAGTGGGGGATAGTTTTAGTTAGACATGTGTCAAAACCATGGAGAAAATGATAAAATAGAGTTTGGATTTCCTTTAAGAATGGAGGAAATATTCTAACTATTTGTAATTACAGCTGCTTGGGGTGGAAATCATGGCCAAAGATGGGAGCCTTGCACTACATGGAGGTAAGTCGTATTATCTTTTTTATATAAGGTAGTTCACATTCTTGTTTAAGAGGGGGGATATATTATGCACTAAAATTATGTAGAAATTGTGATAGCCTATTGTCTCTTTTTCTTCTTTTGTTTTAGCTTATGATTATCTGTCTGGAGGGCACACTTAAAAGATTTTGTAATAACACTGAAGTGGATACCAATCTGGTTTGAAATTCATATTATTCTTTAGTAATTTCCTTCGTTTATTGATGGATCAAAATTAATTAATGTTAATACGAGATTGCAATGCTTGTTTACTAATGAATATATAGTTAGAATATGCAATAACTATTCTGATTGGTTTTGAATTTCCTTTCTATTTAACTTAAAGTTGTGTCAAGAAATTCTGTGTAGTAGCCACAAGCTTTTCACATGATTTTATTTAATATAAGTTTAGGGTAATATGTTTATTTAATTTTTTATAATCTTTCCCATTGACTTGCTTCATTTTGTGCTACAACTAGACATGGTACACAATGGTATAACTATGATCATGCATGCTTTTGATTTTTAACATTAACAATCTTATTTCAATCAAGGAATTACTTACTTTCATGCCTTACTTTTTCTCTCATTTTATCCATTTTTATGGTGAAATTTTGTCCATTGTATTATAGTGCGATACCTATGTGAATGAGGAAATAAATTACTTAAACAAACATGAATAAGATTTATTGAACAATATAGAGTGTATTGAAATCTTGGTGGTTAATTACCATTACTCATCGAACTAAACAATTATAAATTTCTCAACCCTTGGATTCAATTAGCTAGATCCTAAAAATGAAAGGACATTGTGTCGCATGTGATGCTCTCTCTTTATCCCATCAAATTAGTTAATCCAATAACTACCCCTATTGTGGTTTAAAAACTAAGACCAACAGGGCAGAACCACCAACTATGGCTCGTTACATAGAAAAAGTGTAACCATAAATGTTGAGTGTCATTAGAATCTAATGTCCCCCCCTTGCAACAAAAAGATGAATCACACCACTACAGATGGATCTATATTTTATTTGAAACTTTTAAAATTTTCAACTTTAAAACTTTTTCACTTTGAGAAACTTTTAGACTTGATTTTTTTGAAATGACATGTAGTAACTTGAACATGAATGAGTATCATGCCCCTATATTGTAATGAATTAGTATTGCACTCCATTTGAATTTTTAAACTATTAAAACCTATATTTTATATGAAATTTGCCACTTTGTAACTATAGGAATGAGTGCATGTGTATGTGACATGCCCAATAATCTGAAAATTCTAAATCATACTATGATTTTGAAACTATATAGTGCCATAAATCTAAAATTTATTGATGAAGACTTGAATTCTTGAGACAATCCCATTGTGATGCCCCATTTTTGAGATGAGAGATGTAGCTTACAAGTCACTTAGCTCAAAAAAATAATTATTTAATATGTGAAATATGTAATCATGTAGAAGCACTTGAACTTTTTAATGTATTGCATCTTGTATTAGGATATATCATTAAATTTGTACATGAAACATGTAAAATATTGATATATCATCAAATCAAATAAGCATCATGTGCATGATATGTATCATGGCACCAATGTAATAGTAGAGAGTACGATCAATACATGATATGAATCATAATAATAAATAATGAACATATAAGTTATGTTATACAAAGTCACACAATTTATATAAAATGCCATATATGAGGCACAAAGGCCACATACAAGGGACATGTGAATGTTGTATAAACATACAAGGGTAAGGTCCATACAAAAATGACATAATGATGTCAATAAGCAAGTAATCTATATCTTATGATGTCATAAAGTAGAACATAGATCAAATGAAACTAGTTAATATCAACCATATATATCCATCTCATTGTTAGCAGGTAGCATATTCATATAACACATGTAAATTATGAGTGTTTTGTTAAACATTTGTATGATATGCAACTCAACATGGTATAAAGTTTTTGGATAAATACAACTTGTTATATTGTTTATAGATAATGAAGAGATGCCCCAACTTAGCAAGGTTATTAGTTAATGAGGAAAACTTGATATGAAAACCATGTAAAAAGATATCTTGTTTCACGCTCAAATACCTCATGAAAAACATTGTATATGGGAAAACTAAAATATGCTATCTATCTAGAATAAAATAAATAATATATATGGAAAGAAGTAATTTAACAACAATTGAAAATGCTTCTTTGGTCATGATTTTGAATTTTTGAAAATATTTTATTTTTTTAATTTTTTTGAGTTATTTGCATGTTTTTGAATTTTCACCATATTTGATTTTTAAAAAAATATTTGGATTGAAAATTATTTAAGAGGTAAGGATTTAAAAAATAGAGAAAGAGGGAGGGATTGGAACAATCCTCAACAAGGTTTAAAATTATTATTTGATAAGGAGGGAAAACCATATGCTCCCCCAATGGATGTGTAAAATGAGTCATAACAATGTAGCTTGAATGATTAAGATATATAAGAATGTACATTATCCTCATGGGCAAGAGAGCGACATTATTATGTAAGTGCAATGAAATCCATAACATGATAAGTATGCAAGAGCAAGTAAGAAATAATTTTGAGGTAGTTGCTTTGAATAGTTTGAATTGGCTTGAAAATCAATATGTTAAGTGCCCAAAGTGAAAAATAAAGCCAAGGGATATAATAATGTTTGGATAAAGGATAGAAGAATTTGCACGTAAATAGAATAAAAATAATCTATGTACAAGGGGAAGATGCAAATAATTTAACTAATTATATCAATGATGTGCATGCATTGACAACCCATGTCATGACATGAAGGAATGGCTTCTTGTGAATGAATGTCAACTGTAGATGCCTTTGAATCTAACTTATGATCATATGATATAATATAAACATTTGAATTACTTCTCATATTCCCATGTAAACATGTATCATCATGTGAAATAAGATAAGATGTGATAACCCATACTTGTGTTCAAGCTTTCTGAATAACTTGTTGTGATTTAAGTGAAAAATACCTCCTTTTATGTGCCACTTTTTGCTTAGGATAATTTACCATACTATTTGTAACTGTAGACACCTAAAACTAGCCACAACTAGCTTTTGATTGGTCTTCAAACCGATTCCTACCAACTATTACAAATTAATCTTAGGAATTATTGAACATCCCAAATTTTCTAGTGCATCATTCATCAAAACTTAGAATCATGTTGAGACATACCTATTTGGAATACTAGCCTATATGAAACAATAACCTCTCATGAATTCATCTCTAATCACCTTGTGGCATCACAACTATCAATTTGGCATATGGACCCATTAAATGGGGCACCTGATCAAATCTTGAAAGAGTTAAAATGCTAATCAAAACCAATTATCTAATTAAATAAGATTAAATGGCTAGTTGAATTATCCATTTGAAATTAATGAATATTTAAAAATGGAAATTCAAAAAATTAAAATATCAAAGCCTTTCATCATTGCCTTTATGAGTTATCAAGCTCTTTGAAAATATCCTAAACTATCTAATTTGAGATCCATGCCTTTTTTTTGAAAATCATAATTACATGAAAACTATTAACTCAACTGGAGTTAGTTTTAACTCATTTGGGGTTAGTTGAACCCATTCCAAGCCTAAACTTAACCTTAACTCACATTGGGTGTGATTTAATTACTAAGGCTATAAATACAAGGCCATGCCTATTGGTTTTAAGCTATTTTGGTTCCAAGTTATTATGCACAAATATCTTCAACAAGATATTTGATATAGTGTTATAATGCTTAAATGCCTTACAAGTAGTGTTACCATGCCCAAATCTTAAGCCAAACAACATCAAATACAAGGTGTCAAAGAGAGAAGGAGCCAAGCAACCTCCATTGTTAAAGACTTCTCAATGCACAAGCTGAGTAAGTCATTCAAAAAACCATTTGGAGCTCCAAGGAAGGTAAAAGACTTGTTTCTTTTATGTTTTTATTGTGATTTCATTTAGTTTTATTACCTAAGCTCTCCCTAGTGTCTAAACTAGAGGTATTAAGACTTTAGTGTGTTTATTTCATTTATTTTATGAGACTAACATAAGACTAACCTTCCCTCTACATATTCCTTGTTCACATGTTGGCATGCTCGGTGGGACCTGCACCCCACAAAGTTACTCTTAAGGCCTTTTAGAGAATTACCCTAATGATTTTCATGTAAAAATTTAAACTTGTTGATCAAAATAGGTGAAAATTGAAGGCTAAAGGACATTTTTCTGGAAGTCACAAAGTTTCCCTATGCAGTCATGATTTTGCTCTCTGGAATTGTGATATTACCACAATATCACTATTTACACAGTCACGGTTTTGTCATAACTATTGCATTTTTGTGCCTAACTGTCAAGGTTTTTGCTAACCATTTATGCCTATATAGAAATCCATGATATTATAATATCACTACTTTGACAGTTGTGATATTGCATTAAAAGTAGTGATATTAAAATATCACTACTTTAAAAGTTGTGACATCACCAATAAATATATGAAATTATGCAAAATTTAGCGATATTGTGTTTAATGGCTAGCGGTTAAGAGCTAACCATTTCATGCTAATAGTGTTGATTTGTAATATCATGACTCTGGTAGTAGTGGTATTGTCTTTATATCTATGGTTTTACACTTAGACTAGCAATATTGATTTAAATGTTATGTTTTCATGCAAGTTTTGGTATTATACTGACAGTCATAGTTTTGAATCATAGTATTACTCTATATTTATATGATTTTGCATTGTGTGTAAAAAACTAGAAACCTAAGAGCAAGATTTGGGAAGTCATTTGTTAATTCATGATATGATTCTAAGCACAAGGACTCCCTAACATGTTTTGTAGGACCCAAAGGCCAAAATAAGACATTTAAAACACTTCTAACTTTTAAATTTCACATTTCAAATTGGTGTTTTAAAAATTGTTTTGCTTAAGTTATTTTTTGCTTTTTCAAAATTTTCAAAAGCAAATGCCAAAGGGCTTAAAATTCACAACATATTTCATTTTAGTGCAATAAAATGAACTTCTACATTTAGTTACATACTCCTAAGAGTTTTTCATCTTATGCTTGTTTATTGAAAGATTTTTTTTAAGCAAAATGAGTGATGCATGTATGCTCTCCCCCTGTCCCCTTTAGGAAACCTAGGTGACCAAAAACACTCATTCTTTGCCTTTGTCACTTTGGTCAAAAAGTGTGAAAATAAATTCACTAAGGCCCTCCCCAAATTTGTATGGTTTTAATGACCCCAAAATGACCATAAAGTCTTTTCACTTGTCTTTATTTCCATGTATTTTGGTTTGTGATCAAGAGTTCATCACCTCCTCATGAGTTATTTAGGGAAGCATTAACCTAAGAATTCTTCTCTTGACATCATTTCAACCCCATTTCATGGTGGGGTATATAAATTTAGGGACATCCACTGTGATTCTTATTTTGAGTGGTTAAAACAAACTCTGTTAGTGGTACTCAGCCTCAAAACGTAGGGGCAAATCAAACATCTCACTACACTGAGCAAGTGATAGATGTAGTGGTTATGAAAAGGACAAGACCTTTCATAATAAGATAGTTGACATGGATCCAAATGACATGATTGCATCTTTAGTGTTATCCATACTTGGGACCATCTAGAAATGAGTAAAAATTGATAGATTATAACAACCCCACTTTCCATGAATATATTGTTGATACACTAAAAATTATTGAGAGAAGAGAGGGCCTAAAAACCCTACTTTTCATGTTCTTTTAATTTCTGTATTAACAATTAAAATCCTATCAAGAGCGAGTGTATTGAAATAATTTGATAGTATTATGAAACCTTTTCAATTTTAGGATTTAGGATTTTACACTTAGGTGTTTTATGTCATTTTTATCCTTTCTTACATGGTCTTGAGTCTAAACTATTTTATATATCTTACCATGTCCAAAAATCAATCTTATTTATACATCACTCCTTTGTTTGAGGAGGTATTATTCCATACATTTGATACCATATGATTTTCCTTAGTCTTTTTGACAAACTTGTTTGTGTGTGTCATTTGATTGAAAAGGGTGTCATTACGCTACCATTTCATTTCAAAACTTGTGCCTTGGAGTCTTAAAACAAACATTTGTCATATATTTAGAGCACAATAACATCGTTACATTACTCGGATCATTTTAAAGGCTTGTTTCCTTAGGTCCAAATTACAATTTTGAAACCAAAACCATGTTTGCATTTGGGACCTATACCTAGTGTCATTATGCCATTCCATTCTTGTCTATCTTATTTTTTTAAAGAAGCCTAGTTTTCTAAGTTAAGTTTATAATTAGCCTTGACAAGTTTAAATCTAAACATTGATTGATTTTTTCTTATGTCTTGTGTAATTTTGGCATAGACATCTATCTTTCACTTTTGGATTGTGTAACTTAGGTTAATTCTTTATTCAATTTGAAAAATATTATTTGTGCCTAGATTTGGGGAAGTAGTCTATCTTCCATATGCCTATTGTTTCATGTCTTTTGCCAACTGACCAATTTCATGTTTAAATATGAATGCCTAGTTTATGCCAAAGTATTTAAAATTTATTAAGATTAAATCTCTTACCTTTGTTTTGTTTAAAAGTCTAGCTTTTGTGCCTTTTCCAAAAGACCTAGCAAAACTTGTTTTGAGCCTAACTTTTGTGCCTTCTCTAAAAGACCAAGCAACTTTTGTTAGACTTTTTTGAAACACTATGTACTTGAATTTGAAATTTTAGTTTTATTTCACCCACTTGAACTTTTTATATAAGACATTTAACAGTAGACTATTTTAGACCAAGTTTTAACATAGACTTTTTGGAGATACAACTCCACTTTTTGACCAAGTTAGACCAAGTTTGAACCATTTGTTCCTTGGACATTATTTTTGAGAGTTTATAACTCTAGGACTTTTTGATGAAACATTCATCATTGATTTGAATATGTCTTGTTACACTTGTAATAGAACCATATACAATCCAGGGTATGATAATGTGGTCATGCAAGATGAGTTTGTTCAAGACCCTTATGGTGATGATGTAGTTTGTGAGACATATCCTTATCTCCCTTAAAAAACTCAATCTGGGGAACAAAGCTAAGATCCTTTAGATTATTTTTATATTAATTTGAATGGCGATTAGTTATTCAAGCCTCCATAATCAAATCAAGACAAAGAACAAATAACACAGTACCTTGGTAGCATACCATCAGTTGTAAAATAAGTTCAACAACAACCGTACTACATTATGATGCCATTAACATATGATCCTTATTTGTTTAATTATCACTTACTTGCAAACAAGGAAAGAGTTTTAAACATAGTCGTAGAGGTAGGGGCCAAGTTCCTGATAGACTTTCCCCATAAAAATTTGCCTAGTCTAGTTAGAGTGCCTTTACCTATACCTTATAACCAAACCATCAAACATGCCTCTTTTATAAATCCTCAAGCACTCATGTTGATGTCATATCAAGACCCATGTATGCCTGTTATAGGAAAGGGCCTCATGGTGGACCATTTTATACAAATGCAAACAACATACAAAAACTATTTGAACTTAGCTCATAACTTTAATAACATGGCCAGTCAAATGTTCCTCTCATCAAGTTAGATCCTTTAACATGGGTATTGATTGAATTGATAGGCCAAGATAATTTGGGTATAGACCCATTTTCATAAAGCACTTCAATTGGGGACATGTTCAATGCCCTGGCTATCAAAGAAGTGCCTACTAATTTTACATAAAAATATCTACCAAACATAGTAGATAACACACAAGTGTCATCCAATCTAGGTTAAAGTGGTTTAAATACATCAACAACTAGTCCACAATGTGTGCCTTTAGTTAACACCACAAGTGGTTCACAAATGTAGGAGGAAAGAACTCCTACATCCCAACCACAACAAACTACCTCTAATACTCAACTGGCTACTTCATCAAGCATACAATTGTAAGGATTAAGTAGTCAAGTGATAATTAGTGTCATACCTCAACAAAACATGATGAATATTACTCCACCATAATAGGTGATAAATAAAATTCCAAAACAACATGAAAAATCTAGTATACCAATGAAACAGAGGCAAACCATTCCACCACCTCAACTAGGGGCAAAAAATATTCTACCTCGTCAGTGAGTGATAAGTATAACTCAATAGTCACATACCCACATGAATTTATAATCACAAATATTGTCTAATAAAAAATGTATGTCTATTGGCCAATGATAAATATCAAACATACAACAAGCATCTACTTCATAACAAGTGTTAGTATAATAGAGAGGTACCACTGTCCAACAAGTACCAATCAGACAACAATTTTCTTTTATTCCAAATGTACCATAACTCCAATGATATGGACTTATTTCATAACAAGTTCCCCTTATTCAGCTAGGTTTGAATATTTGGAATCAAGTACCCAATAAACCATAACAAGTAAAGTACTTTACCCCAAGCCACATCTTTCCATTCTAGCCATAATTCCCTCAAAACCAGGCCCATATACCAAATTCAAACTAGAATATCACACCACAATGCGTGTAATTCCAACATTCACATCCTATTCTATGAATGCATATTCCTGGTTAGTTCTCCAACTAAACTAACATTCCATAGTAAACCATGCCTCTATTATACCCTGATCAATGTTTAATCTCCCAACCTCCACCTTAGGCCAATATTCCATCTAGTTTCTTGGCATAAGAACTACAACAAATGAAGGATGCAATTGACACAATTCAATCCAATAAATATACCAAGAATTTTTATTGGATGATGTGTGTTCCTACCCATTCAACATGGAGTATCTATAGATACCATTTCCTATAGGATAAGAGCCACCAAAATTTAACAAATACAAGGGTAAAGTAAACCCTAAGGCCCACTTAATAGAATTATTTGTTACTTGACATCTAGTGGCTTATAATGACATATACCTCCTACTATTGTTTCCTTGGAGTCTAGCAGGACAAGTTTTAAAGTGGTTTCTAAAATGTCCCAAGAACTTAGTATCTAATTTTGATGACCTTTTAGACAAGTTTGTGTAGCATTTATCTTACAATCTCAAACATGATAGTTCATTGGTATATTTGACTCAAGCCAAAAATAAAGCTGATGAAAGCTTCATAAGATATCTACAAAGTTGGAGAGCACTTTCCATCCATTTCACCCACAACTTACGAAAAAATAAATTAGCCGTTCTATTTACCAAAAAATTGCATAGTGAGATATCTTACCATCTGGAGCTACAGTGTGCATATACTTTCAAATAAATTATCGAGAAAGGGTTGCTAATCAAAAAGGTCCTTTTTAACAAAGGGATTATCAAGCTTACCTCATCAAATCAAAATTAAACCCAAAACCAATGAAACAACTAAAATTAGAACCACAACTAAGTCCAAATGTAAGTGTCGATACCAGCCCAGGCCAGTGATTATGAAAATTCTAAGTAATTTAATCATAATAAGAATGTTTTTGTAAATAGAGTAACCAATTTTTGACATGTCCAAATAATGTAAACACCATCCACTCAACCAATGCTACAAATTCAAATTACTCCTCACTAACAACCTAGTCAAAAATCACAACCTTCACAACAACCTAGACCAACCCAACAAATGCAATAAATTTTACCTTTACAAACCCCTCCTCTAAGGAAAAATTTCCCTATTCGATGTGTCTTCAGTGACCTTGGAGAACTTATTGAAGCTGTGTTTTAAAAATTAGCTGTCACTAATCTATTTAGTTAGCCCATTTCAAAACACTATCCTGAGGGCAACCCTTACCTAGACTAGTATCAAGAGAATGAATTCTATCAATAACATCATGTTCATAGGAATAATTTAAATTGTTGTGTGAAAATCAAACACTTTATTAAAAATATGTTAGAAAATAGGGAGATAATATTGGATAATAGAGCTTCTACATCCAACTATAACCTAGGTATTTATCAAAACCCATTTCTTTAACATAAAAATAATCAATAGTAACAACATAAAAAACAAGAATAATAAAAATAATAATATCAATAGCTACAACAACAACATAAATATTAGTATCAATAATAACATCAATCAAATGGATGGAACTAAGGCTAGAATGAATCTAATACCCAACAGACTTACCATGTTGTTGCTCATGACTACAACAAAGTTGTAGGTCATATTGTAAGAGATCACCTTTCCACCATCACCATCAATATAAGACCAAGTGATAATAAAACATGACCATTTCTAACTAATTCTAACCAACCAATCTATTCCAATGATCCTTCCTTAACTTGGAATCACATACATGTGTACCATTAAGTAGGAATTACTACTTTTAGACCTCATACTGATAACTCATCATTGCCCCATGACCACATAAAAGTACATTGACAATCAAGAATTATCCTATCTAGTCCCCCTCCACCATAGTTTACTATAAATAATGGTCCTATCGATAATCCTGATTGTTCAGCCATAACTTGGTAGTCAAAAATTACCATTCTAGGCCCATAATCATCTGCCACCAAACCCATCCAAACTACTGTTCTGGATAGGAATAAATCATATACCACTGTGAAGGAAAAGATTCGATATTGTGGAATAAATTTAGAATATTCCTGCACAAATTTACATTTTATATTTCTTACATATGTCTACTATCTATAAGAACATCTTAACAAAATTCCTAGGCCAATCCCAAGTTCTAAATGACATAAGCGTAGATAAATTACAAGCTTTAGTTGGACATCTAGCCCCATGCCAGTAGTTAACATTCAACCAAAGTGATATGTTATCCCTTGTCCCACTCCATAATAATCCATTGTATATTGAAGTTGTCATAACATGGAAAAAGTGAAATGTGTCCTCATAGATAATGGATTAGGATTCAATATTGTGTCTCTGAAGCTCATCAAGTATCTCAGATATATAAAAGGTAATCTATAGCTATAAATAATCACTATCAAGACCTATGACAATGAAGATCAGAAATCATAAGGCACCATTAACTTTCCACTTATCATTGGGCCCTTGACCCATGATACACTATGCCATGTGTTAGACCTAGACCTATCTTAAAATTTGCTTTAGGTAGACCTTGGATACATAAAATTTGTGAAATCCCTTCAATATTGTGTCAGTGTTTCAAGTTCTCCAATTTAGGTATGGAGGTCACCATTAATATATATTTGCAACCCTAAAAACCTTGCAAACATTTGGAGGCCGAGTACAAAAGATATAGCTACCATTTTAGCTTAGATCTAGTTCCCAAAAAGGACAAGGGGAAAGAAATACTTGTTGATTTACCAAAGACCAATTACATAGACCCTAATACCCTTGCTTCATTTTACCATATGCCACCTCTTGAAATGTCCAAAATTTTTACCATCATAGCCAATAGCCTAGGAGAATATTTAACTCATGACACATTCCACATTGCCAAGATTCCACAGAAGCCCAACTCCTATGGAAGACCTAAAGCCAAGCCACCTTGTCTGGAATGGCAACACAAGGGAAAAGGAAAAATCCATAGTCTAACTCTTATCATTTTCACATCGACCACTGGTCAAGAACATGACCCACTTGTAAATGATGAAATATGGTTAAATAATGACAAGTTGGCTGATTATTACAAAAATGCCAAGTATCCTATTCCTAACAAAATCATGGAGAATCAAGCCTACAAAGGAGGAGGCCTTGAGATAAATCATCAAGCAACACTTCAGCCACTTTCCATTACTCAGTGCAAAGGAACCTATGGTCTTAAATTAAACCACCTGAAGGTGACCCCACATATCTTATTCATGTTTCAATGTCAATGACTAATGATGAAGATGCCAAAAATGAAGCAAAGTCTGATCATAACATTTATGAAGACCTTATCAATATCAATCTATTTGACACTCATTCCAATTGTACCCTTACCCAAATTATTCATAACAATTTGCTTCCTCTTTATTACCCTCGACTTATAGCCTGGGACGAATAAGAATCCATAGTGCCTATAGACGAGTTTGAGAATGATGAGGACTTTTGTGATTTTCTAGGCCTAAAAGACAATGTTCAATTGGGAGACCACAAACAAGGGTTCTCAATCAAATTGGATCTTATAGCCTATTTTAGAGAATGGGTGAACATCCTTAGACACAAATAAATCAATAAATCATTAAGTTCCCAAAGTGAAAACCTTTATGAGGCACTTTTGGACTAGGGTAAAAGTAAAGAGAAAGGTCAGTCTTCTAGTGAAAACTTGTTTTAGGTGCCATTAGAGGAGGGTGCTCACCTTTACCCTAATGAATCTCAAGAGACCACCAATGACAAGATTTTTTGTGGGTTCGAGTTCAGTTCTGAAGAACAAAGTGCTTTTGATCAAACCATTCAAGAGTTTCCAATAGTTTTTGTGACATGGCCATCCCCACTATTGGGATATTTTATTTCATCTTGCCTAGGAAAACTTGAAGATCCATTCCAAACAAAGGACTTTGTTATTTCAAGCTAATTAAAATATTTACCAACTATTTTGGAGGATGGTTCGATTCTTCTCATAGAAGACACTAAAAAAGTTAACATTAGGACTCTAGATGACTTGAAATGGATCAAATAAGGTACATCCCTCACTAAGGAGGAACATGAAATATTTATATCCCTTATGAGGGAATTTGTTGACATATATGCTTGGGCCTACTCGGACCTACTCAAACATGCCAGATTCGGACCCCACCTTGGTTTTACACCACCTTATTATACATCCTAATGCCAAACTTGTGAAATAAAAATTGTATAAGATACATCATTGCATTATTGTATTATCAAAGAAATATTTGGAAAAAATCTTAGAAGCGAGATGTATTCAACCAATTGACTACTAAGAGTGGATCTTGAATATTGTGCTAGTTAGTAAGAAGCCATAATGAATCAAAATTTGCACTGATTTCAGAGTTATAATAAAGGCCTACCCCAAGGATGACTTTTCTCTACCAAAAATTGACATGATAGTTGACTCTATAGTGGGGTACAAAATGCTTTCACTGATGGATGGATTTTTAGGATATAACTAAATCTAGATTGTGCCATAAGACCAACACAAAACAATATTCACCACTATGTGGGGAATGCTTTGTTATCAAGTTATGCCATTTGGTCTCAAGAATGCTAGGGCCATATACCAAAGAGCCATGACCATCATATTTCATGATGTGATGCATGACATTATTGAATACTATGTCAATGAAATACTAGAGAAATTAAAGACCCATGCCGATCATCCACGTGCACAAAGAAATACTTTTGAGAGGCTACATGAATATAAGGCCAAACTCAATCCTAAAAAGTGTGTTTTTAGTGTTATTTTAGGAAAATTGTTAGGATTCATTATATCCCACCATGACATTGAAGTTGATCCTATGAAGTATGAGCCATTACAAAGATGTCACCACCTTCCAATTTGAGGCAACTCTATAGTTTGTAGGGCAAGATTTAGTCTATCAAATGCTTCATTTCTTAGTTGGCCAACAAATGCCATCCATTTACACAATTTTTAAATAAGGGTGTCACTTTTCATTGGGATGAAGAATGTCTAAAATCCTTCTAGCACCTAAGGAACTATCTTGCTAATCCACATGTTTTGTTGCCAACTATGTCAGGAAAGTCATTCTTACTATATCTATCTACTATAAAAAAATCCCTGAGGTCACTTCTAGCTCAACATGATGACAATGGAAAAGAACATGTCGTGTACTATCTAAGATGTACACTAATTATGTATGAACATAATTATACACCCATTAAACAATCTTGTTTGGATATGGTATTTGCATCTCAAAAACTACAACATTACATGCTAAATAATAAGACTATAGTTATTTCAAAAGTAGATCCACTCAAGTATCTACTATCCAAAATAACTTTACAAGTTTGTATGGCTAAATATATCATGTTTTTGAGCAATTTTGAGATAGAATACATCACCCAAAATGCAATCAAGGGATAAGTACTTATAGATTAGCTTGTTAAAGATTCCTTTCCAGATACTAAACCATTGACATTTCAATTCCTATTATTGAATTCATGTCCCACTATCATGTTACTAATTATAATCGCCTTTGGAAAAATTAGTATCATCAACCTGTGCCATTATTTATTAATTATAACTTCCTATGAGAAAATTAAGAACAACACCTTCATCATGCCTTGAAGTACTAGCTTATCATTCCTATGTTGTACTATGCTATTTACCTTCTTTGCCTATTGTTACAAACTTGCTATTACCTAGTCAGATTCTTCCACTGTAAGACAAAATTATAGTGACTTGAGGTCCCATCTTGGGGCTATATGGGCAATGCTTAATTCACATATAGGTCAGATCAATCATCCTTTTGCCACATTCTCATCATTTTGTGAGCAATTTCAAGTTCGAGCGCTCTCTTCATTTTGTGATTTGGACCATTTAGTATCTCATCATTCTTGATCGAGTTGAGATGCTCTAAATTTTTTGAAAACATTTGAAATAGATCTTTAGAAAATTGTAAAAAAAAAACACCAAATCAACAACTTCTTTGCCTTAAGGATTCTGGGAACCCTCGCTATTTCACAAGAAATCACTTAACCATTTAGTATCTCATCATTATCGATTGAGTTGAGATGCTCCAAAAAAATTGAAAACATGTGAAATAGATCTTTAGAAAATTGTAATTTTTTTTTTACCAAATCAATAACTTCTTTGCCTTAAGGATTATGGGAACCCTCACTATTTCACAAGAAACCACTTGTCATTTAGTTTCCCAATCCTTATTAGCCTAACATTCCACCCTCTCACCATTTTGTGAGACCATTCCCATATTCATATACCCCATCAATCTTGTTTTCTTGATCATCATTTTTCTTCTATCCCATCTCCTGGGAAAACTATATTTGGCCTAAAGTTTATATTGATCTTGCATCTATGAAACTATGTAGGCAGCGTCCACTTGCCTAGTGCATCTAGAGTTAGCTTGACTACCCCTTCCTTTCCTTCTATTTTGTCTATTTGTTTAGTTGTTTCCTATAACCTAGAGGCAATGTTCATCATTTTTTTAATTCTCTTTTTTCCCTAACATTATGATTAACCATTGTTTGTGTTTGTTTCACGTTGTTTTGTTTATTTTGTTCACTTTTTGTTTCTTGGGGTTTTTGTCTTTTTGTTTGTTTGATTTTGTTGGCATGCCTTGACTTAGTATCCATGTGTTCATTAGGTTATTCCTTACACATTATACTTAGGTCTATCCATATTCATACGTCAACATTATTATCATGGTTTTTATCATCGATGCATTATTTTCAATAGTTTATTGGATCATGTGTCAGTTCTAATGCATGTTTTAGCTTAGTTATCATGGTGTTTTATACCAGGCTACCTACCATCATATGCTATAAAAAAAATCAACATGGGAAATATTAAAAGCAATACAACCACCGTACTTCTCTTTGGCACTTGAAAAATTCTTGATTTACCCAAATCATTTCCCAAATATAAATTAATTGACTTATGAAAGAATTTTAATCCTTGCTAGTTAGGATGTGTATCTCTATACTAGTAGGTTGCCCAAATTCATATTTCTCCTCTATATCAGCTTACTCTTACTCCATGAGTATGGATTCAGTTAGTAATCCCCCTTTTCCAATTTTCCATATTACTCCCATAATTCTACCAATGATTCTACCTACCTTTGGGCAAATCATTGTGTATCATCCTAACCATAAAGCCAATGATTATAACTGCTTATGGGAAAATCATTATGTTTTTTTGATTTATTTAGATGATCATGGTTATAAACACCTTTCAAAAAATCACTAGCATTATTCTACCCAATTGGGGTGCATTTTAATTGTGATAATGCTTATAACCACCTTTAGGCAAACCATTATCTCTATCTGCCCAACTAGGGCATGTTTTCATCCTACTAATGATTATAACTGCCTATGGGCAAATCATTGTTTTCATTTTAATGATTATAATCACCTTTTTGAAAATCATTCTCTTGTTACCTTTATCCTTTTTTTAATGATTTTAACCATATTTGGGAAAATCATTCTCTTGTTACCCTTATCCTTTTTTCAATGATTATGATTGCCTTTAGGCAAATCGTTATCTTTTATCCCATCGATGCTGGTGATTATAACCACCTGTGGGAAAATCATCCTATTTATCTTCCTAATAGAGGTAGCTCATCATACCACTGATTATAATCACCTATGGGAAAATTAGTCTTTTTCACCCCATTTTACATTTTGGTCCCATTGTTTCCTTTTTTTAAGGGATCGATCACCGACCTTCTTTGCTAACCATTCCCTTAAGGGGGAATCCAGAGCTCATATATTACTATTGAATTAGTGGGCATACATGAAATTTTAATTCTTTAAGAAGATTCTACTATTCCTATATCTTTCAATGCCTTCCAAAATAGAGGCAAACTATAAATACCTAAAACTGGCCACAACTAGCTTTTGATCAGACTTCAGACTAATTCCTACCAATCATTGTAAATTAAGAGAATCATTAAATGTCCTAATTTTTCTAGTGAATCATTCATAAAATATCATAATCATGTTGAGGCATACCTATTTATAATACTAACTCATATTCAATAATAACCTCTCACAAATTCATCCCTAATCACCTTGCAACATCACACCTGCCAATTTAGCCTATGGACCCATTAAGCGGGGCACTTGATCAAATCCTGAAAGAGATAAAATGATAATAAAAATTAATTATCTAATTAAATAAAATTAAATTCCTATTTGAATTATCCATTTATTATTAATGAATATCTAAAAATAAAAATTCCAAAAATAAAAATATCAAAGCCTTTCATCATTGCCTTTATGAGTTCTCAAGCGCTTTGAAAATATCTTAAAATATCTAATTTGAGATCCATGACTAGTAATTAAAAATCATAATTAAATGATAAGTATTAACTCATTTGGAATTAGTTTTAACTCACCTATGGTTATTTTTAACCCATTCCAAGCCTGAACTCAATCATAACTCACCTTGGCTGAGAGTTAATTATTAAGACTACAAATACAAGGTCATGCCTATTAGTTTTTAAACTATTTTGGTGTAAAGTTTTAATATATAAATATAATAAACAATATATTTAATTTAGTTTTATAATGATTAAATTCCTTTTAAGTAGTGTTACCATGCCCAAATCTTAAGCCAAGTAACATCACAACCAAGTTGCCAAGGAGAGAAGGAGCCAAACAACCTCCATTGTCAAAGACATTGATGCACAAGCCATTCAAAAAACCATTTGGAGCTCCAAGGAAGGTAAAATAATTATATTTTTTATGTTTTTGATGGGATTTTATTTAGTTTTTTTACCTAATCTCTCCCTAGTGTCTAGGCTAGAGGTGTTAAGACTTTAGTGTGTTTATTTCATTTATTTTATGAGACTAACACAAGACTAACCTCCCCTCTAAGTATTCCTTGTTCACATGAAATAATTAAATATGTTAATGTGTAATTATATCATGCTAATAAGTATATAGATAAATTAATTATGTAATATCCTAATGCTTATAAGTAGATGGAGAGATTGATTCTGTAATATGCTATGGAATATGTACACCATGTTCTTATTGAGTATGATGCCAATGTTATCACTTGATAGTTGATGTTGGAATTATATTTATTAGTGTTTTATTAATTTAAGAGGTTTATTTAATTCATTTATGTCATATATTATTTATTTTTTTAATTTTAAATTTTTTTTGAGAACTTCTTAAAAAATAATTAGAAGTGCTAGTTAGAGTGTAGTTCACTGAATATGTATTTAACTGAGCTCAAATCCTTATCCATTCATCTCAAAGATGTTTAGCACACTTATTAGATCTGAGTTAATTAAATTTAAATTTATTTTAGTCAATTTATTATTTTATATGAATTTGGGGTGCCTAGCTCGTCTAATGTGCATGTTTTGCTTACTTGTTAAGAAAGACTTCTTGCATATTGACCAAATATTATTAACAAGTAAAAATCATTATATTTAGTATATTTTTAGTTATCTTAGAGTATATTTTTAATTATCTTAGTTTTAAATTAAGGTATTAATTTATAATTAACTTTTCATGTAAGTTTGTTTGTAATTGGTTAATTTTAGTCTTGTTTGTTAATAAATAATGGTGCAATAGTGTTGTGCCATAATTATTCTTGACTAATATTTTTGCATATTTTATCTCTAATTTTTTATTTTAGTATTAAAAAATGAAAACCAACAAGCTTTAGTAGCTTAATTTTATGTTATTCAATGCATATTCAGTCATCAATCACATTTGCAACACTGTTAGATTAACAACTAATAATTTTAGGATATATTGGATGATATATAGTTTAATTTTCAAATTAAATTAAAGCTAATTTACAATCCCTCCATAAATTAAAAACCTTCATTTGGTATCACATCCTTATTCAATTTTGTTTATAAGGGTTTTAATCCATTACCAAGAGAATCATGGCTTTTGTGAATTTTACTTTTATGAAAATTCTCATTTTTGAAAGTGACAACTTTGAATATTGGAGAGATTAGTTGAAGAGAATACTTGTTTGGAAAAGAGTTCAAGAGAATTTTATTCATGGAAACTCACCAAATATATATTGAAATAATTTAACTCAACGATAGAATAAAATAAAAAAAATGAAGAAAACATTGATGCACAAGATTTCTTCTATCTTCAGAACACCATAAATCCAAACATTTATCCAAGAATTGTTGAAAGAAAAACTACCCATGAGGCATGTAATACTTTAGAAACTTCATATCAAGGATTTATTAAGGTAAGAGAAGAAAATATCCAAACTCTTAAAATGAATTTTGAAAATTTTAGAATGTCTAATTATGAAGGAGTTGGAGAATATTGTATAAGGATAAATGACTTAGTGCATAGAATGAGGGTTTATGAAGAAGTCATAGAAGATAGGGTCATAATAAGGAAAATTTTGAGATATTTGACTAAAATATGGATGCATATGTGATAAAAATTGAGGAGTGTGATGACATGTGTTAATGATTTAGTGGGCTCTCTCTTGCCTCATGAGGACACAATGAGACTATATATAGGAGATCAAGAACATGCAGTTGAAACCAATGCAAGAGTTTTAAAGACCGAAGAGAAAAATTAAAATTAAAATCAAGGGAGTTAAAAAAATTAAGAGTCAAAGGGTAAATATAAATCTAAATTCATAGGTAAAATAAAAATAAACCTTGTCATTATTGAAAAAAATTATGACACTTTAAAAAAGAGTGTAGGATACTGGCAATAAAGAATTAAACTAATCAAAAAACTGAAAAAAAGATATTTCAAGATGAAAAAAGTGAGGTTAAAGAACACTCATATTATTGTATCAAATTTAATGTGTGAATATAGGATGTAAATAATTTTTTGTCTCTTGATTCAGGTTGTTCAAATCACATGACAATTCACAAATAAAGTTTCAACAAGTTAGATGCTTCATTCAAAAGGTAAGTTCGATTGGGAGATAGAAAGTCCATCTAAGTCAAAGAAAATGGTAGAATAAAAATCACCAAAAGATAAGGTAAATATGAAATAAAATATGTTTATATTTATCCAAATCTATATCATAAGAGTATTGATCATAATTTCTAAGATATAGTGATGAAATCAAAGCATAACAATTTTATAATCCTACTAGTAAATCCACCTTCTAAGGATTTTTTTTTGAAAATGAGATGTATTATAATTCTGGTTATATATATAAAGAGTTAATAAGTGAAGGGATACATCCTATTTAAGTTTATTTTTATGGCTTAAAAAGTCCTACACATGTTTCTAGTTAACATGAAATAATACTAACTCTTCATAAGAGGCTAGTCATTCATCTCCATCAACTCCAAGTAAGTACAAACATTTTTTGAATCCACATCCAACTAATTATAAATATGAGAGGAGGATCAAAAGTCTTAAACATCAACAAGTTAATTTTTTTGATGATGCTTATGATGAAAATACTATGTTTACATTATTGTCTATGGATAGTGATCTAGAAGTTATGAATAAGCTAGTAAAAAAAGTGGGTTGATGCTATGAAAAATGAGATGGATTAAATTGAAAAAAATGATACATGAACTCTTATTAATCATCCATATGATAAATATGTGATTAAAACCAAGTGGTTTTATAAGACCATAGTTAAGAGTGATGGTATAATTGATAAGCTAAAATCTAGACAAATTACAAAAAGGTTTGCACAAATATATGTGGTCGAATATGAGGAAAATTATATAATAGTAGCACGTCAAGATAATATAATACTAATTTTTGTTGTAGCTAATCATAAAGGATGAAAAATACATCAAATGTATGTCAAAAGTTTATTCGTGAATGAAGTGATTGAAGAAGAAGCATATGTGAGGCAACCACATGGTTTTGAGGTAAAGGGTAAAGAGTTTTGGGTATATAACTTGAAGAAGACTCTTTATGGGTATAAACAAGCTCCAAGATCTTGGTAAAAAATAATTTATATCTGGTTATTGGATCAAGGCTTTGTAAGAATTCAAAATTAACCAACTCTTTACATAAAATTATTGATTTCATATGTGTTTTATAGTTGTCTCTATGTAGATGACTTGACATTTACATGTAGCTCTATGGACATGTTGAATAACTTCAAGGAAGGTATGAAATTAAAATTTAAGATGACTGATATTGGACTTAAGAAGTGATTTATTGGCATGAAGGTCCATCAAAATAAAGAGGAAGTATCCATTTATCAAGTCAAATATTCCAAGACATGTTAAATAAGTACAATATTCAAGATTCTAAGCCCATGAACACTCCAAATAAAAATGGGAAAAAGATAATGAGATAGGATGAGAGTCTTTCAACTGTTGAAAATACTTTTAGAATCATGGTGTGAGTTTTGATGTATCTCACTATGAAAAGATTCTCACTATGAAAAGATCCAATATCAATTATGGGGTTTTACTAGTGTATACACCTAAATCCACTCACCTTAACTATTCCATTAATCTTGCTATTTATCTTAATTAATCCTATAACCATAGTCCTAACAAAATAATTAAATCTCTTTCCCTATCATATATTCTCTACATCATGTTAACCTTCTTGAAAACCCATGATTTTTTAATCCCTTCATTATCCCACTAACATCTCATTAAACCACTAATCTCACCTCATTAATTAACTACTTGCCTCACTTGAAAGTTTAAAATTCAAATATATTCTACCTACCCCCATTTCCAACCTATCATTAACTTCTCCTACACACTTATAACCTTAAACCTCACTATACCCATAACTAATCCCTATTAACTACTGATCAAATCTAGAAGCCTATAAAATCTAGAACCTTCTCTAACTTTATAGAATTCTCTAAAACTAGAGAGTTCTAATGAATTTTAAATTAATTTTAATTCTCTTCCATCACCCTATAAATAAACAAGCATGGATCTTGATTAGACTAATTAGAAATTAACTTGGAAGGCATTCTTTCATGCATATACCATATCTCTTAAGCCTTCATATTCCCATTACCTCCACCCTATCCTTGCATCCAAGAAGCCATCAAAACATTCATCTTGAAGCCACCGTTATCAAAAAATCCCACAAGCAAGTCAAAAATCCTTGGAGAATCCATTTAAATATCTTACAAGGAAGACAAGAGGACAAAGTGATGGTAAGAGTCCATTTATGAATGCTGATTTAATCCATATTCTCTTCCTTTGATTTTTTAAAAGTTTTGGGTCAAGTTACTATTTTTAGTATATTGAATCCATAGCTCAAATTTACAAGCATACTTTGGATACCATAGTGATATAACTCCTTTAAAATAATAATTGTATGTATAAGACATGTTAAATCAGCTTATAAAACTGGTTAGAGAAAGATTAGGCTCTGAAATCTTGAAATTTTCACGTTCCAGATGAAGTGTGATTTTGCATTGTAAATTATGGTTTTGCACAGGCGGTATTGTAGATCCCAACTATAATTTTGATTAACTACATGAAGTAACCATTAACCATTAAATTTTTTGGTAGTTTTATGTCCTACAAAATCTCTTCTTGATAAAGGTGATTTTGATAGTATAGTTGTGGTTTTGACTAAATATTATACTAAGGTTAATATCAAACATTTTGACTTCTAGTTGGATTTTATACTCTATGTTAACCTGATTATGTTTCAAGGATAAAGTACAGTTTTATCATTCTTAAAATTAATAGGTTTATTATATTAAGCAAAATCACTCCCCCTAATTTATGGTTTTGATTTCCATATGTGGTTTTACATATACAAATCATGGTTTTGATTTAGGCACAAAATCACTAACTAAACTTATGTTTTGGCTCTCTAACAATTTTGTTATCTCTGTCTGATTGTGATTTAATTATAGGGAAGGGGAGATTCTATTCAAAAAAACTCAAATACCCCTAAAATCACCCTTTTGACTATATTGTGCTATATTGCCTATCTACAATAGCGGTTTTGAATCCTAGTTATAGTTTTGAAAGTTTTCAAAGCAATTTTGACAGTAGTTAAATAATAATTATTGTCATTTTGGTTTTCTCATATTTAACCAAAGATATTTGGATTCATATATATAGTTAGGTTTTTTTAAATCATAATTAATCTCAATATACCTTCTAAAAATTATATATATATTATAAATTTTAATCTGTGCAAAGCCGCTTCTCGTTGGAAGCAATTTTGGTTTCTATAAGTGGTTTTGAGGTGATAGAGGCGATTTTGAATATAGTTGAAAACTAAGTATTGTTGTTCATATTTAATAACTTATCCTCTCTTAGTAATTTAGTTTTGTGTTCAGTTTTATAAATAATCTAAATATTGTAGACATCATACATCTTAGGCATTTCTAGTAATTTTGTATATTTGCATTGTAATTTTCTTGGAAGCAAAATCACTTGTCAAAAGAAGCGATATTGACATCTAGAGTTAATTTTGAGATTTGACATGTGGTTTTGATTTAGAGAAATTTTATAATACTTCTTCCTAATTAGTATTTAGTATAGAATTTAATAAAATAGAACCTCTTCTAGCATTCTATAATTTTTTATTTTGTAATCTATCATAAACTTTATTATTTTCCTTAGAAGTTGTAAAACTACTTCTCAATATTTGTAGTATTGATTTCCATTAGCAATTTTACACTAACCACAAATGGTTTTGCCTAGCTATATAGTTACTATTAGTTAATTGTCTACAAAATCATAGATCTCTCAGTTGTGGTTTTGACCTATCATTTGTGGTTTTATCTCTCTATAATCAATTTTAAAATTCTAACTTTGTGTCACTATTCAAGAGTAGTTTTACAGGGGTAAAAGGTAGTTTTGACTTTTATTAAGAAACTACTAATCTTTTTTGTATAGGACACCTAAGTGGGAGGCCCTAAATCAATTTGTTAACTTGTTTATTTGTAGGATCAGGGCTTAGTCTAGAATTTAGATTTTGAATATATATATTTGATTACTTGTGTTTTTATCTCACATAGTTAAATATTTGGTTAAATAAAATTTTATTTACCTATTTGTTACCCAAAAATTTGATTTTATAAGGTGAAATGTGACATGAAATTCATCCCCATGCACTTGCCTAGTCATTAGGGGTTAGTGACATGGATTTCATCATCGTGCATTCAACCATACTTCATATTATAATGAAGTATAAATATCAGGGATAACTATTGTTAGGCCAAGTGATTGACCCCATACAAGTCTTCCATGAATGGGAAGAGTTAATTCTCTAAACCAAACATTAGAAAACACCATACATGGATTTGGACCTCACGTACTTTGTGTATATCAAGGACACATAGAGAAACCTTGTGTAAACTTAGTTTAGAACCTTTTAACCATAACAAGTGACTTGATGTCAGAGTTAGTATCAGATCCCAAGTGGCCATCAAGTGTAGATAAGGTTAAGAGGGTTTGAGATATTCTATAACAAGTCACTAGCCTATAGTCTCACCCTTGAATTTTTTAGATGGTATAGTCATCAGGTTACACACCCTTTTGTTTACTAATATTAGGGCTTGTGATTTGCTGTGATTTCTTGTGTGTCATGCCAGACCCGTATTGTTATGAGTTGAGTTAGAATTTTTTCTTATTTCACAAAAAAACCCTAAAAAACCTTTAGGACACATTTCATCTTAGGTCTTAAACTAAATCATTTCATCTTCATCCTATCATCCACAATTTTTAGTATTAGATTTCATCTTGAAACTAAGCTATAGTGGTCACCCATCCCTTACTAAACGTATTAAAATCATACAATTCATCACTTTATCCATCCAAAAACACACTACCTTGATTAAATATTACCAAAGTCTATAACTCTATTAGGTTTTATCTACTGCCCTATCATCTTATCATCCTGCCTATTCATAACTAACACATATCCAATCATCATATTTTTAGTGTGAATAAAGGTATGTAGTCATCTTATCATTTAGTCCCCTTAATAGATTAAACCTTAATAGGGTTTTCACATTGGTAACACTTGATCATCATATTCCTTAATCTCTAAATCCAAATATTATCACATCCGTTACACACATCTTGACCACTCTAGTCTACAACTTAAGACAAGTTTAGTGCATAAAGTTACATTTATTTTCATCTCATATTAAAATCACATCTAATCATCTTCACATCACCCTACATTATCCACCATGCTAATCATGACCTATGCCCAAGTCCTAAGGTTGGGACAAGGATTGACATGAGAGGACAATGTCCTTAGGACATTATGTGAATAGAGGAGGGATAATGAAAAAACTCTAAGAAGCATGCACACTCTTGGAGGAGATGAAAGACTCATTAATGAGTTATTCAATACTGATGAAGTTAGAGCATATTTCAACCAGTATATATATGAAAATTATGACCAAATACTTACCCAATTTTTTGGAATGGGGGGTAAAATACCCTTGACATTTAATCCTAATATTTTAAAACATCTCATTCATCCATCATCTATACCCAATAATCTACCTCATCTAAATGTCACTAACCAAGAAGAGGGGAACCCTAAACTAGTAGACCATGAATAAGAACTAGAAGAAGAATAAGAATCCCCTCAAAATAATCATATTGAGGATGATAGAAATAAATCCACCTTGGAGGATCTCCTAGACCAATTAACCCAACAAATCAATTCCATTGCATCCTAAATCCATTCTGAAAATCAAAGGCCCACATCACCTAGAAGAACCACTAAAAACACTAATCCTAACTTATTAAAACTAAAATCAAGCCAAACTCACAATTCCAATCCCTTAATGGATCCCTCACATACCCAAAATTGGAAGATGATGAAGGAAAATCTTCAGTAGATTGACCCTCACAGTTAGGCAATGAGATATAGATATGAAGACTTTTGCACATCCCCATTAGATATGAGTATCCTATATATACCCTTATTGGCACACTTTGAAGTCCCAACATTTGATAAATATAAGGGGAGAGGGGGGCCTCATAACCATGTTCAAGAGTTCTATTTATAATGCCATGACGTTACATACAATGATGCTTATCTAGTATGACTCTTTCCTAAAAGTCTCACATGACTCACTCTTGAATGGTTCATGCATCTACCAAAGAGGTCCATTACTACTTTTTAGGAGCTAATAGAAGAATTTGTGAGACCTTTCTCTTTCAATATAAAACATGACATTTCTATTATTGACCTCTATAACACTAAATAAAGGACTGGGGAGAGTATAACATCATTCTTACAACATTGGAGGAGCCTTTCCAGTTGCTTCTGATGAATGGTACCTAAAAAATAATTAGATAAGATCTTCATTGATAATCTAAATGCTGAGTTGAAATATCAATTGAAATTACAATATGTCAAATCTTTTGATGAGATTATAGAAAAGGGTATCTGGATAGAAAAGGCACTTATTAAAAGGGTAACAATCAAGTTATATACCTAGATTGAACAAAGTCAAAATCAAGATAATACTTTTTTGGGTAAGTTGAAAGTCTTCAATAAGAAAAATAATGTAGTAGGGGATGGTGTAACTGATACCAAACATGTACAAACTATACAAAAATCTTCCCCCACTACCAAACATCAAAATATATCTTGTATTACTATACCAAGATGGAAACTAAAGCCTAGAGCAGGGAAATGACATCTTACTAGTCTTGGTGTACCTATTGAAATGGTCTTGAAATAGTTAATTATTATCAACATGATAACTCACCCAGAGATTCGACCCTTAGTGTCAGGAATCTAGAACAACAAACATGCTCTGATACCAACTGTTAGGACTGCGAAAGCACAATTGATTACCTTTGTATAAGCAACTAAACACATAATTTAACCAGAATGCACAAGTAACTATAATTCAAAAATAACATAGAATATGAGAGACAATACCCAATTGTATAAATACTCTTCCAGAAGGAAATACAACAAAGAAGATTGCCACAATCTTCTTCCTTACACACCTCTAGGGATCCCACACCTCTAGGGCATAAACAGTAAATCTCTTCAAGAGCTCACTCTCTCTCTTACGGTCCCAACACACAACTCAAACACAGAGTTGGTGTTCACCTCCAACCAGTCAGTATCATTACTGCCAGTACCACTAGTCAGTATCGCTACTGCCAGTACACAAGTGCTCCACGCACTCTAAGTACTCAACGTACTCCAAGTAGATCTCCCCTAATCTTGCTACCTATTGTGTTGCCCATCACCTTTCACCTTGCTATCCTGCAGATCCACCTTAGACCTTGCACACACAAACACCTGTAAATCAATTGATCTTACTTACCATGTAGATCTCTTTACACCCTGAAGAACCCTTGTCCTTGCCTCACCAAGTCCTTATGATTCTCCAAGCCAGTACCCCGGTGGATCTTCTCCCTGATCTAGCACACTTGAGACCAACCTGATCATACAAACTCAGCACCCCTGTGGAACTAGGAGGAGATACCCTTGCTCTCTTCACTCTCAGAAGGAGCTAACCAAGCTCAACTCAAACTAGAACAAATTACAATACAACCCATGAGTCTATTATATAGATCTCATGCAAACAATAATTAGACATCTAACTACAATAATTAGATCCATAGCTCAAGACTAAAATTAGCCTCTTAACATGCAAACAACTGGTTCATTAACAAACTATCTATAACACTCACAATTTTGAACCGCACAGGCGACTGACGTCAGTCCCTGTCTGGCTGGAGATGATCGACGTTGGCTGATCTATGACCGATGTCAGTTTGCTCTACACTGGATATGACCGACGTCAGTTGATCAGACTGATGCTAGTTGCTCTACAACTCAGCAACCTCTCAACAACCTCCTCCATGTCTGCATTAGTGAAGCTTTTAGCTCCACAACCTAACAATCTCCCACTTGGAGATAAATAGCTGCACTGTACCTGTACTTGTACACCGTCTAATCTATTTCCTAGCTTGTATCCCTCTTAAAGATCAATCCTGAAGACCAACCACCACACAACTAGTGGTGTGCCTCCTATCATCCAAGTAACCTGCCACATTCAAACCTACAAACCCATGTAGTGAAGTCTTGACCCTACATAGCATGTATACCTGCTGCTGGTCCCTCTCAAATACCTGAGAACCCACTTTCCCAAATTGGCTCCTAACTCTCTGATAGCTCCCACTACTAGGGAAAACTCAGGTCTATACCAGACCTCATGTGATTTTAGACACTAAACTGTCCAGCCCTTGGTGTGCTCCAATTCTACATCCTGCATATTGAACCTCACCAACACCTGATTCACATCAGCTCCCACTGGAGACAAAATCAACCTGTGATCTTCCATGTCTCTCATGCCAAAGAATTTTGCTGCTCCCAAATCCTTCATGGCAAACCACTAAACTAACCTTACCTTTAGCTCAGCAAAACCCTATATGTCTAAACCTACAACAAGCTCATCCTCCACATACAGCAATAGGATAATGTTGCGACCATCATCCACCTAGTAATACAAACACAATGGTTATACTAACATTGACTAAAGCCCTACTTTGTCATCCACCTGTCAAACCTATACCACTGTCTTGCAACTTCCTCAAGACCATATGACCTAGCCTTCCATCTCACGTGTCCATTCTCTCTATTATTTAACCAAGGAATCCATTTGTCTCTCAGTGCTTTTATCCCAGCTGGCAACTCTACCAAATTTCCCATTTGGTTCTTCTCCAAAGAAATCATGCCATGCTCCCACTGTTACCTAGATCCTTCTTGCTTTGCAGTGAGCAATGAGTATAAAGAAGAGGAATAATGAATTTGAGGCTTACCCTTTTAGTCTTCCACATGGGCGTTTGAGACTCTTTGATAGCTTACCATCCACCCAAAATCTGTTCCAGTGATTGACCTCGGTCACCACACAGTCTGCATCTGACTGACGTCAGTTCTATGTGACTATCCAGGTCACCGATGCCGATTATCCTATCGACATCGGTCTCCACCTGCCCGACACCACCGACTTTGCCTGTCTGCACATGACCGACATTGGTGCCTGTCTGTTCGATGCCAGTTTTCTCTGACCGACACCGGTACCTGTGTTTGCCTGTGAGTGATGACTTTTTACCTGTGAGCTCTCTTTAGATCAAAACCCTATCCAAATTGCCCTGCTTAGAGATATCCAGTCCCATCTGCTAATCTCTGTCCATCATCTCCTCCATAAACACCAAGGCTTTTTAGTTCTTAAGTCTGTCAAATACATCTAACTTCCTCTTAAGAACATGCATCTCCTTCTTGCTCATGTGACCAAGCTTCTTACCACTTGCTAATTCAAGTTCATTCACTGTGAGAGTTCCCGTGCATCTCATATCACCCAAATTCCCTGAAGAAATTAGCCACATCTTCAAGATTGGGACCTGCATGACCTTCTTCAACACCCATGTGTTGGCCACCTGCAATTTTAGCAACACTTCCCCTTTGCCAATACTTTGACAAGGCTCACCAACCCCTCTATTTGGGGCTGCATGGAAAGAGGCAACATAATCTATAAACCAAGATTCTACTTTATCCAAGGAATATCCTAGAGCATCCTATGCAACAACACCTACAACATCTGCCTCTTCAGTTCCTTCATGCTGATCTTCTACCAACCAACAATATTTCTTTACCTACTCTTTCTTTCCATAACACCATAATTGACCATTCATGCTTTTCAATTCATCCATTCTTAGTGTACTTTCTTTTGCCATTGCTATACTCCCACTCAATCAAAAACCACTGAGAGTGACCTGTAATCAAACACAAACTTGCTCCCTGCAACCTTAGCTCTGATACCACTTTGTCAGGAATCTAGAACAACAAACATGCTCTGATACCAACTGTTAGGACCGTAGAAGCACAATTGATTACCTTTGTATAAGCAACTAAACACGAAATTTAACCAGAATGCACAAGTAACTAAAATTCAGAAATAACATAGAATATGAGAGATAATACCCAATTGTATTAATACTCTTCTAGAAAGAAATACAACAAAGAAGATTGCCACAGTCTTCTTCCTTACACACCTCTAGGGCTCCCACACCTCTAGGGCATAAACGATAAATCTCTTCAAGAGCTCACTCTCTCTCTTACGGTCCCAACACACAACTCAAACACAGAGTTGGTGTTCACCTCCAACCAGTCAGTATCACTACTGCCAGTACCATTAGTCAGTATCACTACTGCCAGTACCACTAGTCAGTATCACTACTGGCAGTACACAAGTGCTCCACGCACTCCAAGTACTCAACATACTCCAAGTAGATCTCCTCTGATCTTGCTACCTGTTGTGTTGCCCATCACCTTTGACCTTGCTATCTTATAGATCTAACTTAGACCTTGCACACACAAACACCTGCAAATCAACTAATCTTACTTACCATGTAGATCTCTCTACACCCTGAAGAACCCTTGTCCTTGCCTCACCAAGTCCTTATGATTCTCCAAACTAGTACCCCGGTGGATCTTCTCCCTGATCTAGCACACCTACAGACCAACCTAATCATACACACTCGACACCCCTATGGAACTAAGAGGAGCTACCCTTGCTCTCTTCACTCTCAAAAGGAGCTAACCAAGCTCAACTCAAACTAGAACAAATTACAATATAGCTCATGAGTCTATTATATAGATCTCATGCAAATAATAATTAGACATCTAATTACAATAATTAGATCTGCAGCTCAAGACTAAAATTAGCCTCTTAACATGCAAACAATTGATTCATTAACAAATTGTCTGTAACACTCACAATTATAAACCGCACAGGTGACCGATGTCGGTCCTTGTTTGGCTGGAGATGACCGACGTTAGCCGATCCATGACTGATGTCAGTTTACTCTGCACTGGATATGACTGACGCCGGTTGATCAAACTGATGCTGATTGCTCTGCAACTCAGCAACCTCTCAACAACCTCCTCCATGTCTGCATCAGTGAAGCTTTTAGCTCCACAACCTAACACTTAGATGACAATAAGACATGCCCTGATTGGTACTGTGAATATGAGTTTTGCCAATACTTGTTGACAATTTTAACCCTATAGGTAAAATTTTAACCCTTATCATTTGAAACTTGCATAATCATGCCTTTTTGTCTTATGAGTCAGTAATTAGTCTTAAAAAGTCCTTGAAGAATCCATGGTTAATAAGTCTTAGGGTTATTTAGGTGATTTAGGGTCTTTTCTTTCACTTGTCTTGTTCTTTGTAGAAAAGTTTTGATGTTGATCCAAGCAGTTGAAGGGAGTGAGTTTTGAAAAAGATTTCAGGATATCAAAGAATAAGACTTCAGGCTTTTTCAGGAAGAAATAGTTCAGGCTTTTCTATATAAGCTAAATTGAAGAAGGAATTTGCATAAAATTTGAAGGATTATTCCTTTCAGAAAAAGACATTTTCAACATTCTTGAAGGGTAGTTTCCTTTCGGAAAGTCACTTTTTAAGAAGTCTGAGAGGGTTATTTTCTTATAGAGGAGTCCTTTAAAACTTTTTTGAAGGGCAAGTGGACCATTCAAATTCTTCCAAAAGGACTTTTTCAAAAAGTCTGAAGGGTCATTTCAATTTGTCGAAGGACCATTACACATTTTCTGAAGGGCAATAAGACATTTGCAATTTTTTTGAAAAGGTCTTTTCTAGAGCAAGATGACCATTTCAAAAAGTCTGAAGTGTCTATGGTAGAAATTTGAAAGGTAATTCTTTAGAAGAGGTCCATTTCAATTTTTTTGAAAGGTACAGTTGCAAGAAAGCCAAAGGGTTCATTTTTTTGGAGAAGTCTATTTCAATTTTTTCGAAGGGTAAGTGGACTGTTTCAACTTTTCTAAAGGGAAAGTGGACCATTCCAATTTTTCCAAAGGGTAAGTGGACCATTTAACCTTTTTCAAAGGGCAAGTAGACCATTTAAAAAGTTCTGAGAGACCATTTCAAAATTGTTAAATGGTCCATTTTCAAAATTCTGAAAGGTTCATTTCCAAAAGATCAAAGGGCATTTTCATGAATCTAAAGGGCAATTTACAAAATTTCATATCATGAATTCCTTCAAACTTTTTGTTTGAAGAAATTATCCTTTTGTAAATTTTTTGAAGGGACTTTTCCAAGATTTTGAAGGGTCTATCCTCGACTACGAGATAATTTCAAAAGTTCTAAGGGCTTGTCAAAAAGTTCGAAGGGCAGTTTCATAAATCTTAAAGGGAAATTTGCAAAGGTTTCAAGGACATGAATTCCTTTATAATTTTTATCCAAAAGAATTATCCATTGGAAAAAGTCTAAATAAATAATTCCTTCAAACTTTTTTCCTGAAGGAAATGAATGAAGGAAAGGTTTCGAAAGAAATAATAGAAAGAATTCCTTCAAACTTTTTGTTTGAAGAAAATGAATGAAGAGGAAAGTCTGTGAGAATAAATAGAAGCGAATAGCTTGAAGGAATTAACTCAAAATAGATAAATGGAACAAGATTAAGTCAAATGGTTAGCAAATCCAAAGGGTTAATTAATCAATGAAAAGTGGCATAAGCACATTCTATATTAAGGAGATCAATGGACAAGGAAAAGCTAGGTTTTTAGAAGGATTTTGGTAGGATTTCATAGCCAATAAGTAGAAGACAACAATGACTTCCATTTTTGACTCAGATCAATACATTTTATAGTCACATTTAGAGCATACAAAGTGACCCAAACAAGATTGGACTGTAGTAAAGAGCACACTAAATAATAAATGTAATAATCAAATTATTCATAGACATGCAACTACCTTAAAGCATGACTCTCTTTATTCTAAAAGGGAGACTCAAATGCATGAAAGGCTCAAGGAGTTTAACGTTGGATGGATATTCAAGGAGAGATTAATATAGAATTTCATGCATGCACTATAATTTATCTTGTTAATTAAAGCCTTTTCAAACACTTCCAACTCAGCTTCAAGTGGAGTTTTCTCTTTGAAGATTGGCGTAACATCATGCATGAAGAGAGTTGAATTACCAAAGATCCATGCACATTTGATAAAATTTTGAAGGATTTAATGTTTATTATAAATAATGATTATGAGATGGGATATCCATCATTTTCAATGCCAAAGAGCTTTTCATGCAAGACTGAAGACAAAAAGATATTATTTGAAAGCCTAGTTATCTTTTGATATCTAATGTTGGACTTGTGAGATGTGGGAGTTGATCTCTTCTTATATTTTTAGTGCTAATATCTTGTTTATGTATGATTTTTTCTATATAAGTTGGCTTTTATAGCCATTTTGATCAATCCCTCTTTTGGTAAGATTAGACTCTACCAAAATTTAAGTTTTATAACTTTTTTAGATAAATAGAAGGAATATTTTTAGATTCTAGGATGTTGTTATAGTGTATTTATCTCAATGATTTGCATATGTGATAGAATTTTTCTTCTTTGTCAAGTCCTGATTCTTACCTATTTACTAGTTGATTAGATTATGTAGCTCATGTTCTTTGTTTGATTTCTTTTGGCTAAAGCTATAGTGGATGTAAGTGGCTAGTTAGTGCCTTGAATTAGGCTTATTTCCTCATTTCCCTCAAGCTTTGATCACCAAATATAACATTTTAATGAAATACTGATGCATAGGAGTCAATTAGAATTGAAAATTTAGTCTTTTTCTTATCTAATCAGTGTTTTTAGGAGCTCAAATTGAGTGGATGAACCAAAATTTAGGCGCATCACCATCATTAGATAGGATTTTTCCTTCAATTTTTTTCTCCCCTTTTCTTGGTAGTTTTTAGCATAGAGTAGAGATCCTAATTAATACACAAAAGGGAGCCAACCCTTTGAATCTAGAGACTCAATCCATTGATTATGCCACCCATAGCCTAGGATTGTTTCCATGTTTTAGTAGACTATGAAGGACTAAGACTACCTTCACAAGGGTGCACGTCTGATTGACAAAAATACCATTGAGTCAAAGGGAATGATATTAAAAAGTGCATGCAATTAGGGAATTTAATTTATGAGTTAATAGAAAAAAGGGAGATAAAAGTGGAGGGAGAGAGTCAAATGAGTCAATCCTAGAACCAATAATTGGGTATATATCAGGACCCTCTACTAAAGCATGACCAAAAGAAAAATACACCACTAAGAGATTAGGGTCAAGCTTACACTTTCAAAAAAATTGATTACCATTCCATTCTATACCATTACATTAACACCATCAAAATCAAAATCCCCCAAGATCCCACTAATCTGACATCCCCAATCCTCAAAATTAATAGGGCTACTACTGATTGTGTTGTCACTATAAGACATGGAAAATAAATAGTTCTTGGATTACATCCAAAAGATTCACCTATTTATTCATCTCATAAGGTCACCATTCCTAATAAGGTTTCAAATTCTTCTGATAAGCCATATGATATTATTCAATAGCTTGAGAATACCTAACACAAATCTCTCTTATTGATATTCTCAAAATTTTGTTTGTATATCAGGGGATATTAAATCAAGTCTTGTATGAAGTAAAATTTCCTAGGGATATTGATAGATATATTTCAAGCCTTGGTGGGTCACTTATCTCCGTCACAATAGATCATTTTTAGTGCCTAAGACATGCCACCAATAGGCCCCTATCATAATTATCCATTATTCATTGAAATATCCATTGTAAATCATAAAATCTTGTAGGTTATTATAAATGGAGGACCCACTCTAAATTTATGTAGTATTGATTTTATTAAATAGTTTCGGTATTCAAAATATTCACTAGGGCCTAATCTAATAATGATTAAGGCTTATGATGATAATGAAAGGCTATATACTAGAACAATATATCTTCCCATAGCTATGGGGTTCATAGTCCATCAAACCTTAATCCATGTAGTGGATGTAGATCTCTCCTATAATATGATTTTGAGATGCCCTTGGATCTAAGAGATGAGAACAGTACTCTCCACCCTTCACCAATGTCTCAAATTCATGTATTCAAGAATGGAGGTCACCATCCCAGGTGAAATCAAACATTTTCATAGCTAGTAAATGGAACAATCAAATGCTAATTTTTATTGTCCCAGTACCTAAGGATCATATTATAATCCCAAATCTATGAAATATGTCCATCTTGACGGTCTATCACTTGCCTCATTTGAGTCATAAAAAATCACTCATTTAAAAATTATTTCTAAGGGGTGTGGGGAATATGAATATAAAACCCTTTGTGTGGGAGACCTTCCATTATCCCCACATAGCTATAGGTCCCTAGCGATGAGGCAAAATAAACCTATTATCTATCAGTTTGGGTCGATGAATTTCATAAGAGTAGGGATGTTATAATAATATTTTAAATAACCTGATGATTATTTGATTATTCATGAAGATGCGACCCTAGCTTTTTATAGGCAAAAATATCCCCAATTATAGAAAATGCTTCAAAACATGAACTACAAGGGTAAAGGATTAGGTCGAGGGGAACAAGGATGGTTAGAACTTATTGATGTTTAAGAACATCCAATATGGCTTGGCCTAGGGTATAGACTACTAAGCATTGACCCCTACTCTATCATCATAGATACTTCTTTGATTCCTGAAGAGTCTACTTCTCACAAAGAATTTAAGAAAAGTTCTATTTATATCCTCTATGAAGACCTAATTTCCATAAACCTATTCTTTGACACTACCATATCCACTATCAACATCTCCTTTTCTACCCTACACTAATAGACTAGGATCAAAGGAAAGAGCCATCCTTTAATGTGTTTAAAAAGGATGAGGCTATTATTGAATACTTAGGAGCTCAAGATCTTATGCCATCAGGAGATCACAAAATGGGATTCACTATCAACTTAAATGAGTCCACCTATTTGGAGAGTAACATGAGTAATTGAACCAAGTGGAAGATGGAGAATATGATGAAGTTGATCCCTCTCTAGATATAAAAAAGATGTAGTCAAGCCCTGATGAACAAGAAATTTATCAAGAGCTAGGTGTAGAGCTCCTAGCTGAGTTTGATCAAGAGAAGAGATACCACCACCCCCAGCCTATATTTAAGATCAATCACATTTCCTTACTGAGGAGGTCATATAAGTGAATATTATAACTAACAAAATATCAAAATAATCAAACTAGGGGAAATTCTCACCTCTGAGGAACATCAAATTCTTACAGAACTTCTCAAATAATTTATTGACATATTCACAAGGAGCTATTCCTACATGCCTAGATTAGATCCTAATTTGGTGATACATAACTTAGTGGCATCCAAATTCTAAACTAATTAAATATAAACTCCAAAAGATGCAACCCAAAGTAGAATTATTAGTCAAGGAAGAGCTAGAAAAATTCTAGGAAGCAAGATTCATTTGGTCGATTGATTATTTTGAGTGGATATCTAATATCATCCCCATTTTCAAACCATAAAGAGGGATACAAATTTGTACCAAACTTTGATAAATAAATAAGGCATGTCCAAAAGATGAATTTACTTTACCAAATATTGATATGATCATGGACTCCACTACATGATACAAAATGCTCTACCTCATGGATAGATGTTTTTGTTATAATAAAATCAAAATTTCTCCAAAAGATCAACATAAAAATACATTCATCACTCCATGGGGGACTTTATGCTATCAAGTTATGTCTTTTGGCATAAAAAATATAAGAACAACTTACCAAAGGTCCATGATAGTCATTTTCCATGACATGATGCACAATATTATGGAAGATTATGTGGATGACATATTAATAAAGTTAAATCTAAGTGAATAACAACCAACATTCCTTAGATAGATCTTTAAGAGGCTCAAATAATATAAATTTAGACCAAACCCCAAGAAATGTATGTTTGGGGTCACTTTAGGAAAACTTTCGGGGTTCATAGTCTTTAGATGAGGCATTAAGGTATATCATGCCAAAGTAAAATCCATTGCTAAAATTTCTCCATTGAAGAACCTAAACAACTAGGGAACCTTCAAGGAAAATTATAGGCCATTCATCAACTCATTTCTTAGTTGGTAGATAAGTGACACCCATTTACTCATCTCTTAAAGAAAGGGACTCAATTCGACTAGAACCTAGAATTTTGAAAGGCATTTGATAATCTAAAGTAATATCTAGTGAAGCCTCCAGTCTTCTCACCACCTATAGAAGGAAGGCCATTACTCTTATATATCTTTGCTATGCCATGTGCTATAGGGGTTATTTTAACTCAACATAATGTTGAAAGAAGAAAAAGAGATATATATATATTATCTAAGTAGAACGCTTATCTCATATGATTTTAATTATACCCATTTAGAGAAAGCTTGCTTGGTTATGGTATTTGATTCACAAAAATTGAGACATTATATGTTAAATAACCAAGTCAAGCTAATAGCAAAAAGTTGAATCACTTAAATACATGTTATCTAAGTCATCCCTAAAATGAAGAATGGATAAATAGATCATGTTAAGTGAATTTGATATTGAGTAAGTTAATCAAAAGGATATCAAGGGGTAAATTATCATGAATCAACTAGCAACAACACCCATAGTGGACACAAAACCATTGATAATAGCCTTCCCTGATGAATCCATAATGATAATTGAAGAATCACTAGACTAGAAATTATATTTTTATGGATCCTTTACCACACATGCGTCAAGAGAAATATCCTTTTGGTAATACCAAAAGGTGACCTAATCCCTAAAGCTTTTTACATATCTTTCCCATGCACTAATAAGATTGTTGAATACAAGGCATTGATTGTCAGGTTATAGCTTGCCATCTAATAGAATAGCTTGCCATCTAATAGAATATTCAACATCTTCAAGTCTTCAAGGATTCTTAGTTAATTATCAAGTAGGTCAACAAAGAGTTCCAAACCAAGGATGAGAAGTTATTTCCCTATAAACAAATGGTTGATCATTTAAATCAAAATGTTTATTTTACAACTTTTGAGCAAGTGCCCAGAGGAAGTAACAAAGTTGCAGATGTAATGGCCACTATTGGGTCCTTAATAGACCTCCCAGAATATGTCTTTGAAGGCAATTTTTTAGTTAAACACTTATTATTACCTACCCAATAAGAATTGGCTCATTACCAAATCTATGTAATCCCTAATCCTTTTCAACTTTGGTATTGTTGTCAGTTGGATTTTCACCCTTTGAGGATGTTCCTAAGCTCTCCTCATATAAGTGGCATAATGGAAACACCTCTAGGTTGTGGATGAGCCTAAAAATGAGGTGAATCTCTAGATAGGGATAGTTCCCTTGATGTACCACTTTGGATCACTACTATACCTAAACTTTAGTGGGTGGAAAAGGAGAGAGATAACTAAAAGAAAACTATTATAAGGGAGATGATACACCAAATATGATGATGAATTCCAACCAATAACATGTTACATATGGGAACAAAGGATTGACAAAACATACACTCCTTCAATCTGCATCTTCTCACATCAATGTTACATTATGAGGTTATAGATGAATATTCAAAGCTAGTAGGACTAGACAAGAGGCCTTTAATGGCACTAATGAATATACTAACTCACTTAATCCTTGACATTTATTATAAAAATTTACATTCCATACAAGAAGAAGCTTTCAAACTACAAATATAATGAAAGAACGAGACAACATGCTAAGAAATCCATAGTCTTCACTAAGCAAGATCCAACATCTAAGTAGAAAACACTATGAATAGTCATGAAGAAGTAAAAAATTAGTAGTATTATGGATCAAATAGTATGAAAATGAGTAAGGCTTCTCCATAATAAAGTGGAACATAAGTTACAATGGCTACAATGTCTAGTTCTTATAGAACTTGAGAGAGAGAGGAGAAAAGATAAGTCTAAAGGTCATAAGGACACTTGTCAATCTGAAAAAATGAGTTATTTGTGCATGAGAATAGGATATGGGAAAAACCATGTAAGGTCAAAAAGCACAAGTGTCCATCCAAGTCATAAAACTCATGAAAAGTGGCATGAAACTCCTCATTTTGGCTCAAAAAATTGCCTTCATGGTTTGGACATGTTTGAACATCCAAAAAATAATTAGGGATAGGTATGATGATTTTAATTAAGGGGAAGGATATAATACATGCCTCTCCATGCATTGGTTTTAGGACTAGTCATCTATAATAATCTAGGAATGGGCCATCATCATCTACAGTCTAAAAAATTCCTCCTTCATGCACCCTACACACTTGGCCTCTAAAAAGGCATCAATTTTCCATTAAAATACATGGGAGGGAGTGTATGACAAGTTTTAATACCCTTTAATGTCTTTATAAGCATCATATACACCTTGAAAAGTCTCACACTTGAAGTTTTCACCCTTCTCACCATTGTGTTCACTATGCTAGTTTTGACTAACTGAGATGAGAGCTATTATTTTAAAACTTATAAATTTTTATAAGAATTAAATTGAAATATGTATTTATTACAATTCCTAATATTTCCCCCAAACTTTATTGCATCTCTTTAAACCTCTTGTAGCCTACAAAACACACAAAATAGTTAAAAGTACCCTATTTTATACCTTGTCTATATAATTTTCTATAGTCAAAAAGCATAGGGAGTATATTTAGGGAGTAATTTTAAATTTTAAATCATCATCCTAGTCAAACTAGTCCATTAGAGTATCTTTATAACTCCATTTCCACAAATTGATCACTAGTAATTGTTTTGGAGGGTTTTAGGCAATTTTCCTTCTTAAGCTTTGTTCATAAAGCTCTTACATTTTAATTTCAAAAAAATTACATAATAATTTCCTTTAATACCCCTAATAACCTACCTAAAATACTTGGATCCCATGCAAGGCCTCATCAAAGATGTGAGCATTTGAACATCTCTTATCGAGCTTGTTTTCACCTTTTACACAAGCCTAATGTTTCTTTTGGGATAAAAATGGATTCCTTTTGGTTTATATACCTTATAACAGATTTATAACCTCTATAGTGACCTTAATAACATTCAAAAATTAATTTTAATGCTCTATCAAGGTTGAAAAGGAAGTTGGCACCTCATTTGAATTTAGGCCTAAATCTTACCTAGTAGGCCTAATTGTAACCCTTGTGATTTGGGATATTATAATTGAAATTATTTGTATTACATGAGATTTAAACCTATATAATTATCCCATAAACATATTTTAACAATATATAAGACCCTCCTACATCTAGACATAAAAATGACCCTTTATTTGGGCATTAGGCCAAAACCCTACCCTTAAGCCTTACTACAACTCTTGTAGGTTTGATCCACTTATTAGGTTTAATAATTATTTGAGATGTTATTAATATTTTTTTATATTTATTACAAGTTATCACACCATTTTTAATGGTCCCATGTTCTTTTGGTCCACCATTTAATCTTCCATCCTCAAGGTTGTAGGTTTTGTGCATAAGGGAGTGCCCTCTGTCTGAGACAAAATAAAGGGCATTTCCCCTATTTTATCAGAGAAATTTAATGGTGGATGAGCTTTCATAATTCATAAATACACTATACACAATTTTTTTCCCCCTTGAATAGGTCAATAGGACCCTTAACTTCTTTCAATTCTAAAGACAGATCATGTAAAAAGGGTTACTATGTAGGGTTCCTTCAAACTGACTATGTGCTCTTGTTTGAAGCCCTTTATTTGATTTATCTCCACTTATGAGGGTGTTATGATCATGAATAAGGTGTTATAAACTTAAATAATGCTTCCAAACTTCTACACACTCCTTATACTCTCCTTATACCCCTGCCTAATCCAGACTGTATGCACATTTTTTGATTGTGTTTTTGCTTTGGACTGCACCTGTAGGTTACCTTGAATAATTAGACTTTGAAAGTATTAAATTATCCTCATTGAAGTTGTATATGATAATTTTATGTTTTTTTAATCCATTTTAAATCATCTATTATGCTATATCTTTATCAAGAGGACCCAAATCTGCTCTCTACCCCTCATAGTCAACTACAATTGACTATGTGGGGTCCTATATGTAGATTTATATGGTATAGTCCTTGAAGGAAGTATGTATACCCTCCTTGTTTAGTTTTAAGGTCACTTAGGACCTATTATACTTGTGATAGATTTGGTGAGGCTGCCTTTCATGAATTCTTAGCCTATCCTCTAAGGATGAAACTAGGCCACTCACATCTAGCATCTCACTTGTGAGCCTTTGCCAATTGGCTCTCTCAATAGGTGCCCACTCTCTTTTGACTAGATATAATGAATCTCTTAAATTATGAATAAGATGAATAGGAACCTCTTGACCACATCCATTTTGAGTACCAAGATCTAACATATACCTCTCATAGCCCAAAAGTGTTTGTTTGAAGGTGGAAATGGATTGGCTTGAGAAGTGACTAGGTTGACTATGAGGAGTAAGATATGGAGAAGGATAATTTTAGAACTGATACACTTCATGTTGGAGCTGGTATACTTCATGATAGGGCTGATTAAGAACTTTTTCTTGTTGGTAAGGAATTCCATAAAATGAATATGTCTCACCAACTTGTGTAAAATAGTATTCAACACCAAAATTATCTATGAAACTTCATTGGGAAAAAGAACACAAAGAAATATATTACCAAAAATATTCAAAATGAAACTTGGTCTACTTGACCAGATGATGTATCTTTAGAGTCACCATTGATGCTTTGATAGATGGCTTTAAAGGTTGATTGTTGAAAGACAACACCAAAAGTGTTTCAAACTACTGGACTAAGAGTCCCACTGGGCATGCCAAAAACTATTGTCACTTGTATTTTCACCCTTTAAGGAGATTCCTAAGTTCTTCTCATCCAAGTGGTATAATGGAAACACATCTAGGTTGTGGGTGAGCCTAAAAATGAGGTCAATCTCTTGATAGGGCTATCTCCCTTGATGTACCACTTTGGATCACTACTACACCTAAAATTTGGGGGGAAAGGGTAGAGAGATAAATAAAAGAAAACTATTATAAGGGAGTTGATACACCAAATAAGATGACAAATTCCAACCAGTAGCATGTTACACATGAGAATAAATGACTAAGCAAACATACACTCCTTTAATCTACATCTTCTCACATCAATGTTACATTATTAGGTTATGGATGAATTTGAAAATATAATAGGATTAAAAAAGAGGCCTTGAATGGCACTAGTGAATAGAATAACTCACTCAATCCTTAACATTTCCTAGAACACTTCACATGCCCTATAAGAAGAAGCTTTCTAATTTCAAATAGGATGAAAAAATTAGACATGCTAAGGAATCCATAGTCTTCACTAAGCAAGATCCAACATTAAATTAGAACACACCATGCATATTCATGAAGAGATAAAAAAATTAGTAGTCTTATTGATAAAATGGTATGAAAATGAGTATGGCTTCACCATACTCAGGTGGAGCATAAGTTACAATGGCTAAAATGGCTAGTTCTTATATAACTTAAGAGGGAGAAGAGAAAAGAGAAGTCAAAGGGTCATAAGGACACTTTTGAATATGAAAAAATGAGTTAATTTTGCATTATAAGAAGATTTAGGATGAACCAAACAAGGTTATAAAGCACAAGTGCCCATCTAAGTCATAAAACTCATGAAAAGTGGCATGAAACTCCTCATTCTAGCTCAGAAAACTACTTTCATGATTTGGACTTATTTGAACATCCCAAAACTAATTAGGGATAATTATGATGATTAGAATAAAGGGGAAAGATATCATACATGCCTCTCCATACATTGGTTGTATCTTGGTCATCTAAAATCATCTGGGAATGAGTCATCATCATCTACAGTCCAAAAAACTCTTCTTTCATGCACCCTACACACTTGGCCTTCGAAAAGGCATTGGGTTTTCATGAAAACACATGGGAGGGAGTGAATTAAATTTTTTAAGACCCTTCATGGCCTTAGAATCATAAGGGATACCTTAAAAAGGCTTACACTTGAAGTTTTCACCGTTCTCACCTTGTGTTAACTATGCAAGTTTTGACTAGATGAGATGAGAGCTATTATTTGCATGCTTATAAGTTTTTTTTAGGTATTAAATGGAAATATTGAGTTATTAAAAGTCCTAATATTTCCCCCAAACTTTATTTCATCTCTTGAAACCTCTTGTAACTTGCAAAACACACAAAATAGTCAAAAGTATCCTATTTTGTACCCTATCCATATAATTATGTATAGTAAAGAAACATGGGGAGTATATTTAGGGAGTTTTTTTTAAGGTTAAATAATTATTTTGGTCAAACTGGTCCACTAGAGTAGCTTTATAACTCTATTTCCACAAACTGGTCACTAGTAAGGGTTTTGGAGGGTTTTAGGCAGTTTTCCATTTTAAGCTTTATTCATAAATATATGACATTTTAATTTCCAAAAAATTCCACAAACATATCCTTTAAGACCCATAATAACTGACCCAAACTCATTTGGATCCCATGCAAGGCCTCATGAAAGATGTGAGCATTTGAACATATCTTATCAAGCTTATTTTCACCTTTTACACAAGCCTGATGTTGTTTTTGGGCCAAAAATGGATTAACTTTGGTTTATATAATTTATAAAAGATTTATTACCTCTATAATTACCCTAATAACATTACCAAATCCATTTTAATGCTTTACCAAGGTTGAAAAGGAAGTTGGCACCTCATTTGAATTTATGCCTAAATCTTGCCTAGTAGGCCTAAGTATAACCCTTATGATTTGGGATATTATGATTGATATTATTTTCATTAAATGAGATTTAAAACATATATAATGATACCATAAACATTTTTTAACAATCTATAAGACCTTACTACATATAGAAATGAAAATGGCCCTTCATTTTGGCACTAGGCTAAAACCCTACCCTTAAGCTTGATTGCAACTCTTGTAGGTTTGATCCAATCATTAGGTTTAATAATTATTTGATATGTTATTATTATTATTTTATATTTATTAAAAATTTTTACACGGTATTTAAGGTTCCCATTTTATTTTAGTTGACTATTTCATCTTCCATCTTCAAGGTTGCAGGTTTTGTGCATAAGAGAGTACCCTCTATCTGAGATAAAATAGAGGGCACTTACCCTATTTAATTAGAATAATTTAATGGTGTAGGAGCTTACATAATTCATAAGTACACTCTAAAAAAAACTTACCCTTGACTAGGTCAATAGGTCCCTTATCTTCTTTAAATTCTAAAGGTAAATCATGTAAAAAAGGGGTACTACGTAGGGTTTCTTCAAACTGACTATGTGCTACTTGTTTGAATCCATTTATTTGCTTGTATATCCACTTATGAGGGTGTTATGTTCATTAATAAGGTGTTATAACCTTAAATAGTCCTTCCAAACTTCTACACACTTATTATACTCTCCTTGTACCCCTGCCTGATCTAGACTGTATGTACATTTTTTGACTATGATTTTGCTTTGGACTACACCTGTAGGTTACCTTGAATAATTGGACTTTGAAAATATTTAATGAGCCTCCTTTAAGTTATATAGTATAATTTTATGTTTTTTAAACCCATTTTAAATCATATCTTATGCTATATATTTATCAAGTGGACCCAAATCTACTCACTACCCCTCACAGTCAACTATAGTTGACTATGTGGGGTCCTATAGGTAGATTTGTATGGTCTAAGCCTTGAAGGAAGTATTTATACCCTCATTGTTTAAATTTTAAGGTCAATTAGGACCTATTATACTTTTAATTCCTTTTATGGGCTTCAATTAACACCTAGACACCATGTTCAACCTACTGCTTGCTTACTCAACTGTAGGTGGATGTTTGCATAATGAGACACTTACGGGTGAATATTAGACCTTAAAACCTCATTGATCAACCTATCCTAATGGATTAAATGATCAATGGGATATATTTCAAACCATAAGGTCTTGTAAACAAGGAATTTTTCCTTGTTTTCTTCTTAAATTTCTAAGGTCACTTAGCAGTCGAAACCTGTAGATATCAATGAAGGAATTCAGTATTTTGGGAGGTAACTTTGAGAATTCAAAAACCAGAATCCATCAACTCTTTGCCCTCAAAACTTTGTGAGGTTCATGTCCTTGCTAGAGAATATAAATCCTAGTGAATCAGAGGCACTTAAATTCTTTGAGACTCTATTTTATGCTATCCACAAAACCCACAAGTGCTCTATTTCCTCATTTTGGGGACTAAAGCCTTGAATACAATCATTGGGCCTTAGGGAGGTTATCAATTCTTGTTTTATCAAAATCACATTTCAAAAGAGGTCTTCCAAGATATAAAACACATGTTATGACTTTAATAAGAGTTTCACCTTATAATCCAACACTCCTCATGACTTCTTAGACTCTCTGATAAGTCACTTGTAATTGAACTTTTGCACACTCAGGCAGTGAAAAATGAATATGGGTAGTGAGCATTATAATTGGCCTTCAATGGGTTATAGGATATTTACACACCTCCAAATGTAATCCATAAACTTTACATATCCTGAGAAAGCTTCAAGAAAATCATAGAATGATGTTTCAACACTTTTTAGTCTATATTCAATCACATATAGGTGGTTTTTCACAGTGTAGGTAGACAATGTGAAGATCCTTCAAACCATACATAATGTATGAATATTTGGATCACTATATCTCCATTATAATCCTTTAAAATTCATGATTATCATCATGATTATCTTTAACTAGCTTAAAACCTCCATTTCAACATGATTTTCTTCCTTTCTAACACCTATAGGTGTAATTCCATGGTGCAAGCCTAGCAAAGGTGGTTGATGATTAGATGTTACAGTCCTCATAATGCCAATAAAAGAGATTAAATTGATTTATTTTTCTAGGATAACATTTTAAACACTTTAATACCTCTACCACAAATCCATAAATGTGATTTAGGGATTTGCACACTTTACTTGGTTGATTGTGTATGACAGTCATAGGGTAAATTGACTATTTGTGTGGTAAATGGCTGCAAACCATGAAGATTATTTATGGAATGAGGATATAATGAAATGAAAAAAAATATTTAAATATAGACACAATCCATAACCATCATTTGAAACCATTATTAGGACCTAAAAACATTGGGAGTGGAGGAAACCTGCTTGCTACATAGAATGGGACTAATTTGCAAACATGAGGTGATTGACTCTTCAAACCAACTTAAAAATTGAAAAAAATAATGGGAATAATTTTATGAGGGAGAAAAACTCATCAAAAAATAACATAATCAAGTGAATTGTATGAAATCCCCAAAACAAGGCAAAACCTATGGGGTGCATAGATTAACAAGCAAATAAGAAAGGTGAAATTCTTAGGAATGGTTCATAAAGCACATGTCACCATTCCTCTACAAAAAAATGTCAAATGGAAGATGAATTAGTTTAGAACACACCCCCAAGATAATTTTTCTTGAAACCTCTCATGTTGATCGTATCAAGTGCAAACTTGAAGACTGCTTTTGCTTGCCAAGCTTAGTGAAAAGAGAGATATGTGATTTTCTTCATTTTTTTGAGTTTTTGATCAAAATAATCACTGAAATAAATGTGTAGAAGACCAAGAGAAACTCCTAAAATGTACCAAATTTTAAAAGTCTGTACAATTTTTTAAAACTCAAGAAAACTCCTCTTTTTTCAAGAAAACTACCCTTTTTCTAAATAACCTACTAATTTTTAGTTAAAAATGATTAATTAAAACATATGAGGACACATGGGACGTGAAATAACCTTTTTTAACCTTAAAATTTCCATAATAATCTTTTAAAGTCATTAAACACTCAATTTTGACCCCTAAAATGACTCAAAAGGACATATTTACTAATAAGACTAATAACCAAAGATAATATGACATTAAATGACATAAATTAACCTATAATACACCCCATGATATAGTATTAGACCCTTAATAAACCTCTAAAGATATTTTTTTTACCTATAGGTGTCCCAATTTGACATGTAGGGTCAAATTTGGTCAGCAAATTGGTGACTCATAGGGGTAGTATGCTTGCTATACGAACTAGACCAATAGCCTTATTAGTCCATTAGGCTTAGGGAGTCATCTAAAGTCTAAAAAAAAAAAAGGAGACCTTTGACCACTTGAAAACCATGCTTTGATCAAGACAAGACCACTTGACTACCTCAACCACACAAAATAAAGGACACACACAAAGCAAAGCTAACACACTAACAAGACACACATGTGCTCAAATCACTTAGGAAAAATAGGAAGCAAACAAAAATATAAAAATTAAAAACTAAGCATATGCCCATTTACAAGATCAAAAGTAAAGTTTCTTGTATCTACTTCTTCATGAGATGAATGATGGTGCCAAGCATGTTGCTCTTTGAATTGAACACTTGATAGATTAGACCTAATTCTTAGCTCCTCAACTGCTATGATCTCAAGTATACCATCTTGAAATAGGTCTATAATGTAAAATTTTTCTTCTTGGCCTTTTACACATACCTTATATTGTTACTCTCTTTCTCATGATCAACTTGCACCTTCTTTGTAGGCATGAATTTAAGAGGAATGGTTTCTTGTTCCTTGGGAGACTGAGGTAAATAAAAACTTGTCTTGACCTCTAAAGGCTAATGTGAACCTTATTCTTGATCATTTATGAAATTTTGGACAATGTCATCTTGCTCACCATCACTTGTAATAAGTTCTAGTGAAATAGTAGACCCCTTGAGAGATTCAAACTCCTTGCAAATGTTTTCAAATTTGACAGGATCTAGAACAACAAACAACTCTGATACCACTTGACAGGACCTAGGCTCATAAAGCTCTAACACCAATTGTTAGGATTAAGAGCACAATTGATTACCTTTGTATAAACAACTAAACACAAAATTTAACCAGAATAATAAGTAACTAGAAATCAAAAATAACACAGAATATGAGAGACAATACATAATTGTATTCAACTCATCCAAAAGGAAATACAATAAAGAGATCACACTCTTCCCACACCTCTTGGGCGTACCAAGAATCTTCCCTCAAGAGTTCTCTCTCTCAATTACAAACACAATCAACTCAATAATCGAGTTGGTGTTTCAACCAGTCAGTAACAATACTGCCAGTACCACTGAGTATACACACATACTCCAAGTCTGAGTACACCATGTACTCCAAGTAGATCTCACCTAATCTTGCACACCTATAGATCAACCTTGTTTTGTACACCTAAAAACCTAGATCTTACTTACCATGTAGATCTCACTTGATCTTGCTATATCGCAGATCAACCTGGCCTTGCACACCTGTTGACCTAGATCTTACACACTCGAAAGAACCCTTGTCCTTGCCTCACCAAGTCCTTATGATTCTCCCTTGGATAAAACCCTTCTGATTCTACACACTAGCACCCCTGTGGATCTTCTACCAGATCTTGCTCTCCCATAGATCTACCTGATCATACACACTTGGCACTATGGCACTATGAGGAGCTAACCTTGCTCTCTTCCCTCTGAAGGAGCTAACCTTGCTCTCTCTATTTAGCACACTTTACAATACAGCCCCATGGGTCTCTTAAATAGATTCCATACAAACAATAATTAGACTTCTTAATTACAATAATTAGAAATGCAGCTCCAAGACTAAAATTAGTCTTTACATGCAAACTAGCCATTTAAAAAACTAACTGTTCATGTAGCTAACAGTTTTGGAATGCACAGGCGATCGACATCAGTCCCTGTCTATCTGGAGATGACTGATGTCAGCCGATCAATGACCGATGTCGGTAGCTTCTTGTCTACTCCTGGCTGACGTCAGTTGGCCTAATTGACATTGGTTACTGTGACACTCAGCAACCTCCTCCATGTTTGCATTAGTGAAGCTTTTAGCTCCACAACCTAACAATCTCCCACTTGGAGATAAATAGTTGCACCTGTACTTGTACCTGTACATTGTCTAATTTGTTTCTTGGCTTGTATCCCTCTTCAAGTTCAATCTTGAAGACCAACCACCACACATCCTATGGTGCTACGCCTGTCATCCAAGTCCCCTGCCACATCTGAATCTACATACCCATGTAGAGAAGTCCCTGACCCTACATCTCATGTATACCTACTGCTAGTCCCTCTCAGATACCTAAGAATCCATTGAACTACTTTTCAGTGCTTCTTTCCTAGATTGGCCACAAACTCACTGACAACACCCACTACTTGGGCAACATCATGTCTAGTACATACCATGCACTTAACCTCATCATGTGAATTGGGACACTGTTCTATGAACTGTCCATCCATAGGTGTGCTAACCGATTCTACATCCTGCATCTTGAACCTCGCCACTACCTTATTCACACAATCATCCTGAGACAACATCAACCTATGATCTTCCCTGTCTCTAGGAATACTCATGCAAAAGAATTTTGCTGCTCCCAAATTCTTCATGACATCCCTCTGAACTAACTTTACCTTTAGCTCAGCAACTCCCTGCATGTGTGACCCTGTAACAAGCATACACACAACATACAATAATAGGATAATGTAGCTAATATTATCCAACCTGGTAAAAGAAACACAACAGTTACATTGACATTGACTAAAGCCATGCTTTTTCATACACCTGTCAAACCTCCATTGTCCTGCAGCCTGCTCAAGACCATATACCCTAGCCTTCCATCTCAAGTGTCCATTCTCTCTCTTCTTTAACCTAGGAATCCATTCGTCTTTCAGTGCTTTTTTTCTGGCTGACAACTCTACCAAATCTCCCATTTGGTTCTCATCCAAGGAATCAACTTCCTCATTCATGCCATGCTCCCACTGTTTCCTGGATTCTACCTACTCTGCTTCTTTAAAATTTCTTGGTTCTTGACCATCAATGAGCAATAAGTAGTCTAAAGAAGTAGAATAATGAATTTGAGGCTTACTTACCCTTTCAGTCCTCCTCAAGGGCATTTGAGACTCCTTGATAGCTTACTGTCTGCCCAAAATCTATTTTCTAATCAACCCTGGTCTGCACCCAATCGATGTCAAATCCTCCTGATCGCTGATGCCAATTCCCTGACCAACGTCAGTGTCCACCTGGTTGCCGATGTCGGTTCCCTAAATGATGTCAGTATCCACCTTCTCAACACCACTAACTCTGGTCTACACATGAATGACATCGGTACCTATCTGTTTGATGTCAGTTCCTCTTGATCGATGTCGGTAACTATGTTTTCCTGTGAGTGATGACTTTTTACTCGCGAGCTTACCTTAGATCAAAACCCTATCCAAACTGCCCTGCTCAATTTTATTTAGCCTCCCTAGCTGATCATTGTCCATCATCTCCTCCATGAACACCAAGGCTTTCCAGTTCTTAAGTTTGTCAAAGACATCAGACTTCCTCTTAAGAACATGCATCCCCTTCTTACTCATGTGACCAAGCCTATAAAGCCACATCTTTGCAACATAAGGAGAATCAGTAATACAAGTAGATAGATAAAGAATACCTACTTTCTTACCACATGCTAATTCAAGTGCATCCACTGTGAGAGTTACTATGCACCTCTCATCACCCAACTTTCCTATAGAAATTAGACTCCTCTTCAAGACTGGGACCTGCATGACATCCTTCAACTCCCATGTGTTGGCCGTCTGCAATTTCAGCCACACTTCCCCTTTGCCAACAATTTGACAAGGCTCACCAACCCCTAAATAAATATTTCCAAAGTCTCCATGGACATAATCATGGAAAAATACTCTATTTGGGGTTGCATGGAAAGAGGCAACAGAATCTATAATCCAAGATTCTACTTTATCCAAGGAACATACAAGAGCATCCTATGCAACAACACCTGCAACATCTACTTCTTCATTTCCTTCATGCTGATCTTCTACCGACCAACAATCTTTCTTTACCTGCTCTTTCTTTTCATAATTCCATAATTGAGAATTATTGCCATTGAATTCCTCCATTCTTAGTGTACTTTCTTCTGCCATTGCTTTACTCCCACTCAATTACAAACCCCTGAGAGTGACCTGTAATCAACAAACACTTAACACACTCTGAAACCAAGGTGTTAGTGAACCTCACTATGAGAACCTACAACCTGGCTCTGATACCACTTGACAGGATCTAGAACAACAAACAGCTCTGATACCACTTGACAGGACCTAGGCTCACAAAGCTCTTACACCAATTGTCAGGATTAAGAGCACAATTGATTACCTTTGTATAAGCAACTAAACATAGAATTTAACTAGAATAATAAGTAACTAGAAATTAGAAATAGCATAGAATATGAGAGACAATACATAATTGTATTCAACTCATCTAGAAGGAAATACAATAAAGAGATCACACTCTTCCCACACCTCTTAGGCATACCAATAATCTTCTCTCAAGAGTTCTCTCTCTCAATTACAAACACAATCAACTCAATAACTGAGTTGGTGTTTCAACCAATCAGTAACAATACTGCCAGTACCACCGAGTATACACACATACTCCAAGTCTGAGTACACCACGTACTCCAAGTAGATCTCACCTAATCTTGCACACCTATAGATCAACCTAGTTTTACACACCTGCAAACCTAGATCTTACTTACCATGTAGATCTCACTTGATCTTGCTATAAAGCAAATCAACCTAGCCTTGCACACCTGCCGACCTACATCTTACACACCCAGAAGAACCCTTGTCCTTGCCTCACCAAGTCCTTATGATTCTCCCTTGGATATAACCCTTCTGATTCTACACACTAGCACCCCTGTGGATCTTCTACTAGATCTTGCTCTCCCGCAGATCTACCTGATCATACACACTTGGCACTGTGGCACTATGAGGAGCTAATCTTGCTCTCTTCCCTCTAAAAGAGATAACCTTGCTCTCTATATCTAGCACACTTTACAATACAGCCCCATGGGTCTCTTAAATAGATCCCATACAAACAATAATTAGACTTCCTAATTACAATAATTAGAAACGTAGCTCCAAGACTAAAATTAGTCTTTACATGCAAATTAGCCGTTCAACAAACAAACTGTTCGTGTAACTAACAGTTTTGGAATCCAAAGGTGACTGACATTGGTCCCTGTCTGTCTAGAGATGACCGACATCGGCCGATCAATGACCGATGTCGGTAGCTTCTTGTCTACTCCTGGCCGACATCGGTTGGCCTAATCGATGTCGATTATTGTGACACTCAACAACCTCCTCCATGTTTGCATCAGTGAAGATTTTAGCTCCACAACCTAACAAAATTATTACCATAAGTCCTCATCTTATTTTTGATTAGCATCATGAAAGGTAACAACAAGGGAAGTTCCTTCATCTTCTTCCTTAGAATCCAAAAGGACCTCATCCAAGATTTTATCTTCAACACAAGGAAGACATTCTTCATCATCAACCAAACAAGAAGACTCAATATAAGGGCTCACCTCTTCCTCATTAATTAGGACCTATTGAGGCATCTCAAACTAAATCTCAACTATCATAATCTAATATTTCTTCTCAAGGGTTGCAAGATCTTCCATCTCCTTCTCCTTTTTGGTGATGCCAATACTAGGCATCTTGAAATTTGGTGACCTAACCCAATGAGGTTGCCAAGGAGTTACACTTTATTCAAGCAAGAGGTCTAAATTTTCCTCAACCAACTTATCTTCTTTAGGTTCCCATACCATAGGTCCATTAAGGCAAAGGGTAATGGGATGAGGACAAGATGAACTAGTTGGTGGAGGTGGAACATAGGGCTTAAAATCAGGCTGAGAATGAAAAGTAAGAGGTTATTTTGGGTGTGCTTAGGGAAGGAGAGGTAGACCTTAGGATAAGATAACTTGGTTATCTTCCTTCCACTTTAAAATCACTTCATCCACATTTGATTTAGCTTGAACACTTTCTTGAGGAGGGGTAGATGAGGTGTGTTTAGGCATAGGATCTTCTTTTGGGTCTAAACCTTCCATCACACCTTGACTTAACAACTTCATTATTGACTCTAACTCTTCAATTTTCTTAGCTAGGTTCTCTTCAATTTTTTTTTATTGAAACTCATAGGAATATTCATGAGGATGAGGAGTATAAGAGGGATGGCATGGAACACAATAAGTTTATTGAGGAACTATGGGAGGGACTTGCAAAGGATCAAATTCATTCTCAACTTCACACTCCTTAGCAATGCTTCTATCCTCTTTCTTTCCCCATGATTCCACTATCTTACTCCAGCTTAGGATGTTAGGATTAGAATTTTTTTCTTAAGATGTTTATGCAATTTGAGGAGTGGATTAAGTGTTCAAGGAACTTGGAATCTCCTTAGGTTTGGATTCTCTACCTTGGCTTGAACTTGGTATCTCATATCTAGAGGTCACTCCTTGAGATGGGGATGCAATGCGAGAGGGAAATGAGGGCTTTAATTCCAATTCCTTTGCTGTTAACATGGACTAGTTCATATGCATATTATCCAACTCAATCTTCCTACCAAGATTAGCTTCAAACACAAGGTTTTTATTTTCAAATCTCTACTCTAACTGATGGGGAAAAGGATGACTTTGGTAAGCTTAATTGGGCTCATGAATAGGGGTCAAATAGGGATGATAAAAATCTTAGAAAAGTGGATATGAAGGCTGATATATTTGGTGAGGCCACCTTTTATGAATTCTTAGCCTATCCTCTAAGGATGAAACTAGGCCACTCACATCTAACATCTCACTTGTGAGCCTTTGCCAATTGGCTCTCTCAATAGGTGCCCACTCTCTTTTGACTAGATATAATGCATCTCTCACCTTATGAATAAGATGAATAGAAACCTATTGACTACATACCCTTTGAGTATCAAGATCTAACATATACCTCTCATAGCCCAAAAGTGTTTATTTGAAGGTGGAAATGGATTGGCTTGAGAAGTGACTAGGTTGACTATGAGGAGTAAGATATGGAGAAGGCTGATTGTAGGATTGATACACTTCATGTTGGAGCTAGTATACTTCATGATAGGGCTGATTAAGAACTTGTTCTTGTTGGTAGGGAATGCCATAAGATGGATCTATCTTACCAACTTGTGTAAAATAGTATTCAAGACCAAAATTAGCCATGAAACTTCATTGAGAGAAAGAACACAAAGAAATATATTACCAAAAATATTCAAAAGGAAACTTGGTCTACTTGACCAGATGATGTATCTTCAGAGTCATCATTGATGCTTTGATAGATGCCTCTAAAGGTTGATTGTTAAAAGACAACACCAAAAGTATTTCATACTACTAGACTAAGAGTCCCACTGGGCATGCCAAAAAATATTTTCACTTGGATTTTCACCCTTTTAGGAGATGCCTAAGCTCTCCTCATCCAAGTGGCATAATGGAAACACATCTAGGCTATAGGCGATCTTAAAAATGAGGTGAATCTCTTGAGAGCGCTAGCTCCCTTGATGTGCCACTTTGGATCACTACTACACCTAATATTTGGGGGGTAAAAGGTAGAGAGATAACTAAAAACAAACTATTCTGAGGG